>JAOXXN010000150.1:14020902-14033479 GCA_026770055.1 Myrmophylax atrothorax | reverse complement strand
TCTTTTCCCTCCAAATTCTTTTCTGCCATTCCAAGAATGTAGTCTGTGGTAGTGAATGAGATCCTGCAATATAGAGGAAAGTAATTTAAAAGGAAGAGCATGGTGCAGGAATGTTACTTCAGCCCCACTATTCATAGAATTACAGTACATGTGAGAGTTGTTCAGAATTTCTGTGCCACATGGCAATTTATAAGTATCTAATCCAGCAAATTGCTAATCTGTTCTCATATTTTTAATATCTTACTGATTAGACTATAAATTAATGACAGATTCTTTCCCTATTCCCCACATTTTTATAGTATGTAGATGATATGCTGTATTACATGCATATGATACTAACCCATTCTAAACCATTTGCAGATATTAACTGCCAGAGAAATGCAGAGTAAGAAAATAACTGGATTTCAAAGTTCATAAAGACCAGCAATTAAAAAATAATTAGAACTGAAGGCATGATTCATTTATTATATCCAAGTTCAAAAAGATCAAACAGTAAATTCCAGTGTAATAGTTCAGTCCTGTGTGTGAATTGTTACTTGTGGCATAAAAGGGAATGAAGTATTTTTAAGTGTCCACACCCATTATGATTGGCAAGGGAAGAAAGATTTGGAGATGGTTTGAAAAGGTTGCCCAAGGTAACTTGGCAGCATCAGGCTTTTGTCTCAGTTTCACTGTTTTGCTGAGTCTTTCTGCAAGAAATCTTTGTTTTATGGCATTATGCAGCCCTCTCTAATGATTCAAAATAATTTCAGAGGAGGCTCTGAACTTTGCTGTATGCCTCACAGCAAGCAACCTCCACCTCTAGTTATGATTAAGGTATCTATAGTATTACCTGGCTCTTGGCCTACCCTGCAGGATCAGTTCCCTGGGCAGCTGAATTTTCTAGGACACACAGGGGAAGCCTCTGACAGCAGCCAGTACCTGGGGTGCCACCAGGCTGTTCCTGATGGACTTAGAGGTCCTATCAGAGGAAGGGAAATGGATCCTAGGATATGTTTTTACAGACTGGCCTTAGTCTTACCGAAGTCTAAGATTCATTTTGCATGGGGATAGGGATGAGTTTAGAGAAAAAACATCGCTTATTAAAAGGGGATGGGGAGAGGTCCAGGAAACACTCAGTTTCTGCTGCCTTCTTGGCCTGTTCCTGCTTATCTGTGCTTTGGGCCATGAAGTATAATTTGGTTTTCCTGGCAGGGATCCCAAGAGTTTTTAATAGGTTGGGTCTCCTTTAACTGCTGCCTCCCCCAGTCAGCCTAGTTCTCTGCAGGTGTTTAGCAAAGTCTTTACAAATCACTTGCTCTTCCAGCTTACAGTTTCATAGTGCTGATGTTCAGCATAAACAGCCCAGATATATTTGAGTTTCACTGGCAAACCCACAGCTCAGGTGCCATCACTTCTTAGGCACCTCCATTTCCTGGAAGAGGTCAGACTGTACCTTTCCATATGAGACACAGCAATATATTTGTTCTTTTTAACACAAACACATTTTTCTACTGAGTACTATGTGTATTTGCAGACTTTAAAGTTTTCCCAATAAATCTTAAAATATACTTTGTATCAGCATTATTATCAGATAACCACACACAAGTAGCCATCTTAAAAACTTTGAAGAAATGTTTGCATCAAAGTCCTATTTTAGTTAAAGTCTATCTGGCAGTAGCCAGAGCTACCTGGGCACAGTGTGCTATCACCTCTTTTGCACTCATTGATGGGACTGGCTTTGCTAGAGCAAGATTTGTACCATCTACATTCTAATGAGGAAAGAAACTATGACAGTATTAGAAGACTTGGAAGAAAGGAAAAAAACAAACCCTAAGATCTTCCTCCCTGTGTGAAACAATAGACAGCCTGGAAAAGAACAGACCAGTAACAGAGACCCAATTCAAAGTACAAAGGGCAAATGGAGGTGGAAGAAGAAAGTTGCAGAAGATGTTCAACTTTAAGGTTAGAAATAAATGGGTTATGTGACACACTTTGGAAATTCTGTAGGACGAAAAGTCATTAAACACTTAGAACAAGTCATTCTTCCCCCTTGGTAGTTCATCAGCAATCTAGGACACTTGGGTACTGCTAGCTGCATGAAGACTCCCTGCTTAATATCACACAGTTTTATTAAGTCAGGCAATTCCATTGCCTCCTTTTTCTATGTTTTAAACAACTCTTAGCACAGGGGGCAGAGCAGCTGGCTGAAGCAGGAGCTGGCAAAGCCATGTCAATGCAGGGAGAACAGGAAAGCTTAGAAAACTTGCCTTGTAGCTGGGTCATCACAGAAAGCGTTAGCCCTCCATGTGTGTAGTTCACTTGCAGGGCTGGAGCTCTCGTAGCTTCTCAGCCTTTCATTAATTCCTCATTAGTTCCTCGCACAGAGACAGCTATCAGTATTTCATGCACAGAATAGCAAACATGTAGAGAAATTTACAAAGGTAGGCATTTAAGGTGTCAGGTTCAATTTTTTAAAGGATGACTAATATCAACATTTTCACACTCGGGTGCTCCAAGTGACCCAAGTTTCTTCTGACTTCCCAGCATGGGACATGGGAGATGTGCTGAAATCAAGCTGTAGATCCAGTCAGTGGATGAATCTACAGCTGAAAAACATTCTACAGAAGAAGGACAAGGCAAAGTGTGGGATGAAGCAGAAACAAGAAGAACCAAATGTTTTTGTCTCAGCACTTCAAGTGTAAGAGAATTCTGTGTTTGACAGTTATCCCCTGTTCAGACCTGCAGGAAGGCACCACTCTCATCCTCACCTCCAAAACCTCAAGTGAAGTAGTTAGGAGAACATGTCTGCCTATTGAAGTGGCATGAGAGCAATTGTTTAAAGGCCTTTGTGCCAGCTATTGAACCAGTTGCACTGCTGCTAGAGCTGTAAGGCAGCAGATATTATTTAAATATCTGTAATATCTTGAGTACTGCAATGTGGACCAATGCCCTGGAAGCAGGGCTGGGTGCTCTCAGCAAAAAATGCATTTGGTTTTAGATCCCTACTGGAAAATGGCAGCTCTTGGGCAAAAGTTATAAAGGCCTGCTGATGGATTTATGTATAACAATTTTATGGTTTTGTAGAGCTCTTGCATTTAATTGGAGAACTATACATATTGCTATGCAGAACTGTTCTTGTTCATTCCTGTCGCACTGTAAACCTTCATACATGCAGCATTTTGAGTGCTATTGCATTACAGAGATAAAGCCTCTGCTGTGTGATGGTAAATACAGCTGGTGGTGCAGAGCTTGTCACTTACAGGGAAAAAAAGATCAGATGAACATTTACTAACATTTTCACTCACACCAGAATCTTGTCAAACACATTTACAGGGGGCAAAGCTCAATACAAATACACGGGCATCAGCTAATACACTGCTTTAGCTGCCTGAAGCTGCACAACTTTTACATCTCTAATAGCAACAAATGTTATCTAGAGGCTTACAAGGAGAGAAGAGAGGTGCAATGTGTTGAGACCTTTCAGACACTTTCAAAGATTATTTTGCAATAAACTACATATGATTGGCATGGCCAGAAGGGAATCTTTGTCAGCCATCAAGAAGATGATCCATTACTGCCAGAAGAAACTTGGAGGTTAGAAAAGCAGTACCAATTGGTCATTGTGGAAGAGTCTTAGACCTCTGCTGCTACTTAGATTTGTACCCTACAGAGACCTTTGTGGATGGGGCACAGACTCCAATCCTGCCCAGGCAATCTGTGGCACTCTAATACTTCTTACAGTGAATTGTGAAAATGGGATGAAACAAGCTGCATTGGGAGATACACTAAGAAACTCTCTTTGTGACTACTCAGGCCAAGACCATCCTCTGACTCAATTTGCCCCATACACAGTGGTCTCCAAATGTCCCAAGCTCACGGATGCAGCTGTTTCAGAAGCAAGCAGCATATTGACTGGCTAAAGAGAAAGAGTCAAGAAGGCCAGTGCCAGCAGGGTCAGGGCAGGCCTGTGGGAAGCTGATGAGAGTGCTGTTGCTGAGGGTGTGTTTTATCTGTGGCCAAAATGCTTTTGCAGAATTCCCAAAATAGCACTTATCAAAACCAGCAGATTGACTGGAAGCACAGTGTTTCGCTAATGACTGCAACTGTCCCTGCCAGACTCCTACCCCAGCTAAAGAGAGAGAAAACCTAAGAAATATTGAAAAGTAGGGACATTTTATAGAACATCTACCATCAAATTTTACAGCAAATACTCAGTATTGCAAAAGCTACCCTGACTCACTTTTGTTATATTTTCAGAGATCAAAACCCAAAGCTTTTATTTTGCTAACAAAAATATTTTGGAAACACCTCCTTTCCCTTAGTACTCTAACTTTTCCTTAAAGTTGTTATACCATCGATTTCTAAAGATTTCCACTTAAAATATATGGGACTGTTTGATTCCCCATATTCCCCAACATTATTATGTCTTAGCTTTCATTAAGATTTTCAAGGTTGTTTCAGGTTTTCTCAGTATTTTTGAGACACTTGCTGGGAGGGATTACATTTCAAAACTATTTGTTTTCTCAGGAAAACTGGATTTTACTTATGTGCCAGAATCAGCAGACGTCTTATAAATAGCTTTGGACAGATGACAGGAAATGATGCAAGATCTCAGGCCATTCGAAAGAGTGCTGAGGAAAGAGGGACTTGCACCACTGACTACTACACAGGGGGGGGAAATGAATGCACAGAAGCAGCCTTTGCTACAAAGGCTATTAGGCGTTTGAAACACAAGATCTCTTATTACAGCTCAAAAATATTTGCTTGCAACTGTACTACAATGAAAACCAAGAAATTGATTTTTTCTTTGAAGAGGAAAAACTGACCAGAATTGTCTAAACTCGTTTTAACTTTTACTCTTGAGGAGTAAGTACACTCTGCTAACATGCTATAAATGCCAACACACACATTGGAGATTCTCCAGGCTCTGACTGATGTCAAACACTGGGAACATCTTCCTACCCTGGCATTTCCCATTAACTCCAGCAAAGACTCTTCCAACTCAAAGTGCTTTAAATGGGCTCCAATAATAGATGCCTAGAGGTTAAGCTGTGTCTCTTCATCTCATCCCAAGAACTCTCTTTGCAATAGTGTTACAGAATGGAACATTAACTCCCTGTCTCATTTTGTTTCTATCAGCTTTTAGGAAGATAAAGCACAGTAATTTAACGCCTATTAAATGCTTTATTTGGGATAGGGGTAAACTCTCAGCATTCTTAAGTCTATGACAAAACTTTGAACAGATGTAAATTCAGTGGCTCCAGCCTTCTCCTCCACCACCAGCCTGTCTCCTTTTTCTGACAGCAGGAGCACCTCTTAGCCCACTCCTGGCCACGTTTGACACCATGTATGACTGAACATTGTGCTGCACATGGAGGATGACTAACATTAGTGAGACATAGTGTACCTCCCCAGCAGAAGTGATTTTTCAGCCAGTCAGTCCAGAGAGTGAGGCATTTAAGCCCTCTACATTCCCACATTACAGTTAAGCACTGTGAGGGCCTCAGAGCAGGTACAGACTGGTCTCCCTTCTGCATTGGGCACTAGCAGTGCCTCAGCAGGTAACCACACAACTTGTCTGCACAAGAGCATTGCCATAACGCCCCCCGCCCCCCAAACTTTCTCTCCCAGAGCCAGCATCAGAGAGGCTTCCTGAGACTTCTGCTGAGGTATTACTTTAAGAGAGTGACATATTAGATCCCTCTCACAACCATACCTCAGAGGCATCCTACTTTCAGAAGTGGATGGTTTCTACACAGGATTTTTGTGTTATCTATTCCTCTGACAGACAGAAGAGCTTAGAAGCACACCTACCTGGGAAAGGAATAAATAATACATGACACATTTTTTGAACTTTAGTACTGAGTAACTGATTCTACCCATGAACTACATTTCTGTAAGTTTGAAGAACAAACTCATTTTTTTCCCCATTAAAGACATTAAATCTGACTGAATCTTGGTTGTTTTGTTATTTTGGAAATGTAAGATTCATTACCTCTCTTAGAGATACAACAGTGCTGAAACTGGGCCATCCCAAACTTTCACAGTTAAAGGGTATGCAAATAGAAATGGAATACATCTGTCCACACATTGCAGGACAGAAAACAGATCCATTTGCTAGTGGGTGTTCACGTACTGTGTGTGTTCAAGAGAGGAGGCTATGAGAGAAGGTGGACAAGGCTGTCAGCCTTGCAGAACTCAACTCCAGTGCAAACTGGTCCAACTGACCTTAATGGCATAAAACGCCCTAGGAATTGTAAACCCAGATTTCATTCTTTGCTGCACTAGGAAAGGAATCTTGAATATCTTTTTTGCTTTCTAACCTGGGAGGAAATGTGTCTCACATTCTTACTTACTCCACCCCTGGAGAGCCTCCTCCACAGGGACATGTTGTCCTTGTACAGGGCTCATGCAGACTGCTTCCCAGAAACAACTCCATAGGACACCCCAGTGCCGAGGAGTTGCAGAAGCAGTCCTAAACCCAGAAAGTTATCTCATATAGGAAAACATTTCACTGCATAGTTATACCTAGAGGTTCTTTCATGATCTAAGTAGCAAGATTTACTCTGCAATCGAGCTGGAATTAAGAAAGACAAAGAAGTAGAGAAACCTGGTTTTTTTGTGCATCAGCATTTTTTTACCTCCTGCATGTCTTTAAACAGTCTTCAACTGCAAATTTCAACAGTCAAAAACTGTTAAATGAAAACTTAAGAGATACCACATACATCTAAAGCTAGACCAGAGAAAGATACTCATCTACCTTTGACCAGAGAAAGGTACTCATCCCTCATTCTTTGTGTTTTATGAAACATTGGAGAACAACTTAAGCCTCAATTAAAATAAACCAAATTCCTGATAAACCTATTTCAGTAAACACAAAAAGTTGCTAACTATTATCTCATATTTCTTCTTACTGTTTAATCTGGACACTCCCAAAACAAAAGCAATTGAGGTGACTCAGAGAAGACGAGTTCTAACCTTTGGACCAGCTCTAATTGCAATACTTAGTTCTCATGATTGCTGCAATTCAGCAGAGACTCCAACACCATGGTAGTGTCACGTGTGCTCCATGAGCTACTCCAGCATTGCCGTGGATGGCAGCAAGAGCTGCTACATGGTTCCTATCTGTAATCCTATGTCCCCAGGAGCTCACAGCACTACAAAGCAGACAAAAGACCTTCTTCTGCTCCCTTGCATCCATTATCACAAAGGTTAGGTGCACAAATCCTTTCACTCAGTACTCTTCAGTAGTGGAAGACTATTTGTGACAAGGTCAGGGAGTTTCTCACTTCATTTACAAAACAATGAAGAATCAGGCTCAGCCATCAGACAACAGTCAGCAAACTCTTCCTGGTAGTCTGTGTCTTGAAATGGTGGCCCAGAGGTGTTAAAACTGCAGCTTACAAACCTCTCATCATTTTCTTGCTGTTAACTTTTCCAGGATTACCTCTCTAGTTACAGACTGTGTTGGAAAAAGTATATCCCAGAAATCAAGGATGGACATGAGTGTCAGCCCTTGCTTTCAGAGTCAAACTATCCTGCCAGGGCTGGACTAGGAGTCTCATTAGGACTGCCCAAACCATCCTACTCCAAGGCCAGCTCCAAAGACGACTTAACACTCTTAAGCCTCTCTGTCAGAGATACTTCACAAAGGCTTCATGAAACAGAACAATATTCATCAAAACCAAGGCGATGATTTTCCACTCAACCCAGCAAAGGTTTCGAGATGTCAGCTGTTTATTTTCTCCTGACAGACTACCCAAGCTGGTATTTCCACAACTGCATGAACTACCTAGATACTTCCTAGAAGTACAGAGAGATTATTATGGTTTGTGATAATATCCCTGCTTAAATAATTAAGGCAATTCATTTGCTTGTAGTAAAATTGATTCAAGGACTGCATGTACAATTTGCGATCAAAGTACTACCCTGTACCCCATATTTATCACCCCAGGTCCAGAGATGTTTGTTAGTAAACAATACCAATGTAACCATTGCTAGGCTGCAGGGAATCATTGGCGGGGCTTGAACAGGCGCTGCTGTCAGCCAGGAAAACAACAAAGAACCCGCGGTAACTGCTGAGATCAAGAGAAACAGCAGGGCAGTAATGGAAACTTTTGAACCTTTTCACATAGAGGGAAAAGAAGATTTATCTTTCTGATTGCTGTAATGTTTCAGATAGCAGAAGAACATGGGAATATGGGCCTTCATGACAGCTAGTAAACTTCTCTGACCTTGGAAGGGAACTCCATGTGACATGACAATCACAGTAATCAGAACAAGCTCTATCTGCTCTGATACAGCTTTACTGCATGAGCAGATATTCCTTTTTCTCCTCACAAGTGCTCAGGCTCTGCTTCATTCATTGCACAAGACAGTGCTCACCTGATTACCAGCAACTGGATATCAAGAAAAACAAAATCTGTCTACTGCCCTATGTCCTATTCATCACATATTGCCCCAGTCTGAGGACAGAAACACCAGGGTTTAAGGGTTTCATTCCACTGTTCAGCTTTTCAACTCACTTTTCAAAGTGCTTGGTCCTGGCACTAAGTGCAGATTGCCAAAGCTCTGAATTCTCAGTGTTTGCAAATTATTCTAGGCTTTATCCAGGCAGTTCTGATTTTCCCCTGGGTAGCTGTGCTTGTAAACCCCAAGTAGCTGTGTTGGCACTCTATGCCAGTCTCTCTCTCTCAGCTGCCCATCTAGTATCTTCAAGTCTCTTCCCATTTCTAGGTTTCTACTTTCTTTTCTCCTGTCCAATTAAAATCTCATTTTTACAAGCTTTTTCTGCTCACCTACTTCTTAAAAATTCCCTGCCTATTTCCTCCTTGTTTCTTGCACTCATGAGTCAGGTAGCTACCTGCTGGATCCAACAGGAGCCACTAAGAGCAGTGCATGGGAGGAACAGTCCACTTATATTCAATTAGGGTGCCCAATCCCATCACAGCCTGCAGTAGCCTGTGGACACAGTCACAGGAAAATTTCTGTTCAGGAGTTGTCTGGGCTGGAGCACACCCAGGACTCACAGCATGGGAATTTATCTGCTGACAGATCTCTCAGTCTGCAAAACCTGAGGACTCCAGTTCATAGACATTAAGAGATTTTCCACAAAAATAAAGCATATATCTTTGATTCAGGATTTCAAGAGTGCCCTCTTCTTCTGGGGAAAAAAAAAAGCCCAGAGACTTTCTGAGGAAAAAACGTCCCTGTCAATACCCTGGGTTGGTGAGAGGTTGTGGGAGAGCACAGGCTGCGAGAGAATGAGGGGCACTCACTGCTGGGGTGCAGAGGACTCTATTCAAACTTCTCTTCCCCTTCACAAATCTATCTGGGGAAAAGGCACTCAGCAATGCAAAGCAGGAGACTGTAAGAAAATATTCCACTCTCCAGGACAAAGCTTTTTCCTGTTATTTTGCTCCAACATGTGGTCACACAGCCTCTCCTGCCACCCAGAACCTGCTGCTTCCCTGGCATCCTGGGTGCAGACCCTGCACCTCCTCACTGCAGCTGCTGTTACAGGGCTGTGGGGCAGGAAGGAAACAGTTACAGGAAGAGACTCCGAAAGTTAGGAGTATTTATATTATCTCCATCACTCAGCTTCTCCATAATCTCAGGTTTTGCTGGTTGGAGAGGTGAACAGAAACCACATGGAATGGTGTGCAAGGGATGAGGAAAATGGCAACATTAGCCCAGTTTTCTTAGGGTTACAGAGGCTGTAATTTCTTTTTCTTTCCACTCTATCCTATGTGAAAAATATTCCAAGTCCTGCTGCACTCCCTAGATCCTATTATGGAAAGCTAGATCTGGCAAAGCTGTTTTCCAACGTGTCAAATTCAGGTTTTGTGGCTCTGTTTGACAGTTTTACATTAACTCCCAAGTGAGCAGAAGGTCACTGAACACCAGGAGTGCACTGCTCCTTGCCCCAGTGCCTTGCCTGTGTTTGAGGTTTCTCAGAGCCCCCATCTCCAGCCTCAGCAGAGTCTGTCCCACCTCTCTGGTGTTCAGCAGCAGGCAGGTTTGGGCACAAGCAGAAGACCTCAGAGAGAGACTCTGCCACTCTGCTCCTGCTCCATGGGTTAATGACCACCCACTCCCATGCTACCAACACCTGCGGGACCTCTCCTGATCAGGCCCCATGGCCTTGGGGTGACTGTCTCACCTGCAGCAGGAACACAGACTGCCTGGGGCCCTTCAGTGTAACAGTGGCTGCTGTGTCAGGCAGTCTAGGAAATATGTCCCCAAACCCACCCTTGTGTTCTTTATCCAAACTTCTGTTTATGCCATGCTGCTGGTCTCAAAAAAACCCCTGAGACCACAGTCTACCTTCAGTTATATTTTTCCATGTGCAGAGCTGAAGGTCTGAGGCTCCTCTCTCTCTGCAGAGCAAACACAGCATTTGCAGGAATAAAGCTGCACTTATATAAGTTTCCAAGAATGCCAATTTGAGAGCCTGACAGAGGAAAAACTTCTAGTAAAGACCTATTTTTTGTATTTTTTTGAGAGATCTAATCTATCTTCTGTGCATTCCTGACCTTCAGAAAGCGTTTTCATCTCACACGTTAAGTATAACAATCCTCTTAACAGGGAACATTTTGTTAGAGCTTTAAATTGGGTTACGTAAATTATTTGTAATTCTGACAGCAGGTTTCTCTTCCGTCCACGAGGACAGTTGTTATGAGATTGCTACAAGGTTCACTTGCAATCACTGCAGATAATCATCTGAAGGGACTGTTTGAAAGAAGATTTTATCTGGGGCATATGCTACAAGTTTATCAAGGCTTTTTATAAAAGCAGTATTTTTGCCAAATAATTTGCAGAACAGTAGCCTGCATGAGAATTAAGAAGTCAATGACATGAATGGTAAATTAAGGGGTAAAATAGTTTTCTAAATCCCACAAACTTTAGGAGTAGCAAAACATGAAGGGAAAACTCCCCAGCAAATATATATGTATATAGGATGTACTGAGCATGTCTCAATCCATGCCTTTACTCTTGTTGACTGCAGTAGGAATTGCTTACCATCAGGATCAGGCTCTTTGCTCCCACTAGCTACTTATTCAGAAAAAGGCAGAGTGGAAAGACTATTCAAGAAATTACAGCACTACTTTTAGCATTACATCAGAGGAGTCCATGACTTAGAAACACAGTTTAGATTGCTCTCTTTTCACTCTTTCTTCTCTCCAGCCTCTAATCAGGCACAGGCTTAGATACTGGTTTCAAACAGGAAGAGTTCTGCAGCAGGAGAGCCCTCCTGCCTCCCTTTCTCTTGTCACTGGTAAGGCTGGTTGGGGAAAAAAAGTTTCTACTGATTTCTTCAGGAGTGAGTGTCATTTATAAATTTGGATTAATTTTTTAGGTTTCCCATTGTATTTATGAGCTCTTAAAAATAAAGCAATAAAACAGTATTTTATTCTAATTGAAAGCATTTTGTTTGACTTTAAGAACAATGATTTACTAAAACAAAATTTTGAAATTAAACCTTTCAAATTAAAATATGGACATTTTAACCTTTGTAAGAGCATTTCAGATTTTTTTTTCTTCCTAGATAACAAGGGCAGTGAGTTATAAGTTCCAACCAATACTGAATACGAGCAAATCCAGTAAACCTGATTTCTACAATCCTGCTGGCAGTGGTGCAGAAACCAACAAACCCTCCTGCAGCATCAGAGCACTGCAAGAAGTGACATTTTCAAGCAGAAAAAACCCTGTGGGTTTATAAACCACACACACAAACACAAGGACCATGCAAAAGGTGCTCATCACAGGAGGACCTTTTTGTATACAACTTAACATTTACTAACATTTCCAAATCTGCCCAGGAATACCTTGGTATTTCCAATTGTATTGAGCTAACTTGTTGTGTTTTGTCTTTCCTTCATATTCTTTCCCCTTTATTTTGTTCCAAATATTTGTTTTCAGCAGTCTATGCAGAGTTGTCTCATGGTTTTATTAGTAGTCTCTTTTATAATACTTTATCTACAAGAATGCAATGCAGTAATACTTCTAGGCACAATGTTAGGTATTCCTGTGAATTATCTAGAGACAGTAGCTGACCAATATACAGTGATTTTATTTCTATAAAAAGCAACATATTATTCTTTTGGCAATTCTCAAAGACAAAGAAATTTTTCTGAGTTAGAAATGTTGATCTTAATCCTTTATACTTCTTTCTCTCTAAACAAACATATCTCATGGGAGAATACACACAGACATTTAACTTACCATTACTGCAGCTATCTTTTGACTTCCTCAGTATCATTAATACTTAAGCAGAAAGAACAGAACAAACAATTATCCTAATGATACCACACCAGAACTAACAAAGTAATTTTTAAAAAGTCGTCCAGAAGAAGTGAGAAGGTCAAGCAGAAAGCACGAGTCAGGAATAGCTGTGCTCCGATGAGGAGGGGAAGGTTATGTTGCTGTGATATGAGTAGTGCACAGCTGTTACTCTAGTAATAATTCATCATATTAATATTTAAATGAGAGGAGGAGGAGGGCACGAGATTGTGTGCCAATGCTTTCCGTCAAAGACTGTTCCAGGCCAAATGAGGAGTGAAGGGAATTGATGCTCTTGACATGGAGCCTCCTG
>JAOXXN010000150.1:13957733-14017519 GCA_026770055.1 Myrmophylax atrothorax | reverse complement strand
CCTGTCCCGTGGTGGCAGAGATTGTGTTTTGCTGCTTTATGACCCATGACTGACCTCACTGTGGACTCCCATATTTTCAGCACACCTCCCTGAGATTTTGGATTGAGGTTCATGGCACCTACATTTAAAGAAGCAGATGGGAAACAGAAACTTTCATTTCTTTCTTTTATCTACTAGGCATAATATGCAATGAGAGTGGTGCAGATAATGCCAGGACCACCTCTTCCTCCTCCAAGGATGCTCACTTTTCCTGATACACCTCCCAGTGGTGCTGCCTGGTGTAAGAGGCTCTGCCTGGCATCACCTGGGGGCCTTGCTGTTTTGCACACTCTGAAGAGCTGTGGCTCTGTGGGCTGAGGAGGAAGAGGAGAAATAGCTGCCAAGGAGAGTGAGGGCAGGTGCCCACTGCAGCACCAGATGGCCATGGCCACCCCCTATGACTCATCCCTGGCAGAACTCCCTGGACAGAGCCATGTCCAGCAGCTGGGAGCACCTGTAAGTCCAGTAGCCCCACGGTCACCTCAGGGGTTTCTGAGGCTGAGTGACATGGGTGCCACACACTTGAATGCCTCTATATGTACGGTTATGCCTGCAGAAAAGAGGGCACAAATTTGTACTGACTGGTGCTGGACAGGAATTGTGACACTGAATATGCCAGGGCAGTCATTCCACAGAGCTCCAGGACCTTGTGATAAATTCCTGAGGGTGTAGGAGAGTGAGATGCTCTGGGAGACCCCTTCTCACTCCAACAACTACACTGAAGAGGGTTTCCCCAGAAGAAGGTCAGGGGTGGTGCCCAGAGCGGCACGTGAGCAGGAGCCACTTCATCAGTATCCTAAGTGACACCTATGCCTCTGGCTCTTCCCTATCCACTCCTTCCAACCTCTCCTCTGAGCAAGTTTCTTTACACCCACACTTCTCCACACCCACAATTCTCTCTCCACCTGCCATAACATACAGTGTGGCTGTACTGGCAAGGCCACAACACACTGTTCACTCCCGTCAGCAAGGCCAGAAAAGGCATCCTCATTCAGGCCCCTGCTCTTGGAGTTCCAATGAAGCAGAACATCAGACCTCTCTTCCAGCCATGTCTCCAGAGGAGCTTTATCCCTGATGGCATTCCCCTGCATAGGGATCCATCTCAGGAGAGCTGCATGGCTTTGCCAAGGCTGCACCAGCAGCCCAGAGCTATTTTGTAATTAGGATGCTTAACTCAAACAAGGAAAGTTCTTAAAAGAGACATATACAAAAGAGTGTTTTGTGGAAAGGTCTGGTTGAGGAAGAATAAGGCAATTTAATGTTCTTACAAAGAGCCCTGATCCAGCAAAAACAGAAAAGGTTTTTCTTTTCATTAAAAACCAAACCAAACCAAACCAAACTCCACTTTTCCCTCCGTGTCAGCAGATTGCCCAGCCTCCTGCAGAAGGCTGCTACAGCCCAGCTCACTCGCCCAGACCTGACAGTGCTGCCCTGGGAGAAAGAAAAAAGCCAAACCAACCAAACCAAAACCCCCACTCTCTCAGAAGTCAGCTCTGCAACCTGTACACACCAGTCACAGCACAGCCAGGCCAGCTGAGGAAAGATTAGGGCAATGTACGGGAACAAGTTCACACAGCTCAGAGTCCACAGCTCCTGGGAGGGCTCCACACTTCCACCAGGGCTGGACAAGTCTGGCACGGGCAGGTTCCTCTCCCCCTTGAGCCCTAACTTCTCTTTGGAGCCTGTGCTCCCAGGGGCCCTGGGCAGATCCTGAGGGACACAGGGAATAAAGTACATGCCATGTCCTGACCAAGCTCTGCCAGGCAGAATGTTACAAAGGGCCCTAAGATGTCCGTGCTTCTGGACGTGAGACTCAGGTTTTGGGTTATCCACTTGCATGCTCATTAAGAGGTGTCCAGTACCAACCTGCAAGGCTCAGCAGGAGAAAACCAAAGGAAAAATCCATATGGTCCTCAGCTATCTTGATGTCCAATTACCACCTCTACTTATGAGAGCTGCTACTGCCAGGCCAGGTACCTCAACCAGGAGGGCCCATCACCAAGGTTAATCACACTGCAGATCTGGCATCAGGACTTCAGCTCTGCCACCTGTGTGGGCTGCTCTACCTGCTGGGTGTTGGTCACATGGCCAGTCCTTGGTCTTCTGCTGCCTCAGCATGAAGGAGATGTCAGTGCAGCTGTCTATGGGATACTCTCTTGTCTGGCATCTCCCTCCAGAGCTTGCGGTCAAATTCTCATTTTGCCTTCAGCATCAGTAACTCTCATACAGAGACGTTTGAGCAGGTTGAGATATTGCTTGAGAAATCCAGCACTCTGTTCTACCTGCTTTACCTGCTCAGCCTCCCTTACAGCCCTCCCCTGGCCAAACTAAAGTAATTTCAGCAACCCGGATCGTCACAGCTCAGAGGAAGCTTTAGCAGCGCAGCACAGACACAGCCAGCCTTATACAGTCCTACAAATTCATAGAATCACAGAATCACAAAAACACAAAATGGTTTGGGTTGGAAGGGACCCTAAAGATCATCTAGTTCCAACCCCCCTGCTATAGGCAGGGTCAAATTTCACAAGATCATGTTGCTCAAAGCCCCAACCAAGTTGAACTAGAACACTTCTAGGGATCCACAGGTTGCCTGGGCAACCTGTGCTAGTGCCTTACCACCCTCATAGCAAAGAGTTTATTCCTTATATCTAATCTAAATCTACCCTCTTTAAAGCCATTCCCTCTTGTCCCATCAGTACATGTCCTTGTCAAAAGTCCATCTCCACCTTTCTTATAGTCCCCACTAGGTACTGGAAGGTGCTCTAAGGTCTCCCTGGTGTTCCAGTCCTGTGAGCATCTTTGTGGCCTCCTCTGGACTTGCTCCAACTGGTCCAGGTCCTTCTTATGTTTGGGGTCCCAGAGCTGGATGCAATACTCCAGGTGGGGTCTCATGAGAGCAGAGTGGAGGGAGAGCTCTCCGAAGATAGGTGTTTGTTCATAAGAGGTGGTGTTAGTGCCTGCTGAACATGCCCCACCACGAGAGGTAAATCCATAAGGAGCAAGTCACTGTGCTGCCTATGGACCTGACCCAAGAGATTTGGATGTGTATATTCAGAGATTAGATGCATAATATCCACAACAGATACATCACCCAAAACATGGAAATATTCCTGGCACATCCTCAGTGTAGTTGGCTTAGTCTTGACCCTCTCAATGAACAGTGCCTAATGACACACCTGATCCCATCAGATCTCAGAAGCCAAGCAGGATCAGCCCCGGTTAGTACTTGGATGGGAGACCTCCTGGGAATACCGGGGGCTGTAGGTTCTAGTCCTCAGGACTTCACTGTCACTGTCCAAGCTCACCAGGTCATGGAAGATGAACCTTAGGAGCAAAAGGTGGGGCCAGTTTCGCACACACTGTTCCTCACCTAAAAAATGCACTGCGCAGGCTCGAAGGACACAGCCACGTGGGTAGAGCCCTTCTCAAATCTTCGTTTGCAAAGCTGAGCCATACAGTGGTGGTGTGGGTAGCAAAACCTCTGTCAGCAGCTGAAACTGGAAAAAACAGAAGTGTTACAGGGAGGGAGAACAGGAGAAAGAAGAAAGGGAAAGAGGGAAGGGAAAAAATTCAACTGAGGTTATATTGTATGTGAGGATCAGGCAGCTTAAAGTGCCATAAAATCCTTTACACAAATGTTGTTGCAGTAAAATGAAATAGCTATTCTCAGGGAAACTGCAGCTGCCCTCAGTGATTATAACAACAGCCTGAAGGATGTAATATTTTTTCCTTTTTGCACCAGTAGTTCTCACTAGTGGCATGTACCTGTAAACTTACAGAGTGCTTTAGATCAGCATATCAAGTTCAGAGGGAAACTGTTTAATACAGTTATACACCCAGGCTGGGTAGCGCTTTGTTCCATAACCATTTCTCATGACGAGATAAGGGACAGAACTGAATGAGCCACTAACTGTCCATCAAAGCACACATAGGTTTATTCATGACTCTCCTTACCCCTGGGAACAGATAAACAGTTTAGATATCCTTCAATTAAATCTCTCCAGGACCACCTAGTCACAGATTTGTTTTTTATTTCCTACTTTTAAAACCTTTTGTCCCCATCTGCTGAGTTCACTACAGGCAAGGGTGGTACAGTATTGCCCTTTTTTATTTCAATCCTGGCTTTTGCCAGAAGGTTAGTCAACATTTTGAGTTCTACCCCACTGCCTCAGACAAAATCTCACGATTGCAAAGATGAATGGGGCTCATTTCCTCACTTTGTCTCATGGGACAAGAAACTTACTGAATAATGCTCTAGGTTACATATGGCTCATATATACTGCCAGGGCCTCCCAGC
This sequence comes from Myrmophylax atrothorax, assembly GCA_026770055.1. Taxonomy (NCBI): domain Eukaryota; kingdom Metazoa; phylum Chordata; class Aves; order Passeriformes; family Thamnophilidae; genus Myrmophylax; species Myrmophylax atrothorax. The sequence continues at coordinate 14,013,183 of JAOXXN010000150.1, read as the reverse complement.
ACTGCTTGCTCCAGAGCAGATTTCCTGTATCCCAGACAGCGTCCCATTTAAACAGGCACACACTTCCTTCCCACCATGCAGGTGGGACCGTAAGTACTCATGACCCTGCATTATTAAGCCCATATCTTCTGCGCAGGTCACAAGGGCACAGTGGAAGCAAAGAGGTAGTGTTTAAGCCACCAAACAGCTTTTCTTTCATCAGAGCAGCAGCAAAACCAGCACTGCACAGATCCAAAGAGGAAACTCTGCCATAATAAGCTTAGATCAGAGTGCAAAGTAGATGGAAACATGCCAGGTAATGACTTCCAGCTCCTACATGCAAAGCACACTAGAGGAGGACAAATGAAGCAGTGTCTGTCCTCAACTTGAGAAGTCACAGAGCTCATTTCTTCTAGATGTTCCATTAGTGTATTTGGAGAGGGGGTGGCATTAAGGTTGGACACACACAATGACACAGAAATATGACACATATATATATGGCTCTCAAATCAGACAGGCTTCCCCAACATTCTGTAGTATTAATAGTTGGATCTTTATTTAACCCACTACAGGCAGACCTATTTCATGAATTCAGGTATCACACTGAGTCCTAAGACTAGTATTGCTTCTCCCTTGGGGCTGGGAAGACAGGGGAGGGAAGGAGGGCTGGGAGCCCATTTGCACTTGGGTTCCTTCTTTCCTTAGGAATTTCAGACAAGACATTTCCAAAATATACCGAGCTTATCACAGAATAAAGGGCACAGCCACAACCTCATCCTTCACAGGACAGGAAGAAAGCCTCCAGCATGCAGCCAAGGCATCCAACTAGGACTACAGGACAAGGGAAAGAAAACTACATCTGTGAACTGCAAGTGGATTAGCACAGAAATAAAGATTGAGCTCCATGATGTACAGCTCCCTCAGAATCTGGGCTTGATTATAGTCCAGACACTACTCATGCAGCAGGACTAGTGGCTACCTGGAAACCAGCAACAGGTCCAGGCCAAAGAGAAGCAGGTCAAGAGTCTCTAAGGTTCAACCATTATATTCAACAGGCACAACCAAGAGAGCCAAGCAGTCTGCAGGACCATACAATAAGCAGCAGGACTGCCTCAGGCTGTGCTGTTGCTCTGTGCCATGATCCCCACTATAGAGGGTTGACCATTCCCATGTGTATCAGATGTCCCCCTTTACTGTTCACAGCTCTTACAATCAGAGGGAAGTTTGGGACTGAAATTCCAGACTGCCACCCTTTTTGCCATTAAAGCACCCAGCCATGCCATTACCCTGATCTTCAGCAGGCCCTTAGATCTGACTTACCCCAGAGGGATCATCTCCACTCTGTCCTGCCCTCTGCCCCACTCAGCCCTCCAGAGGCTGAGCAACAGGTCCTGTCTCTGTCATCTCCTCAGCCAGGGCTACCCGAAGAGATATGATGGCCAATGCATTACCAGACAGCCTGTGCTGTGGGGTCTCACTGCCACACACAGCAGACAAGGTTGAGGTGCCCTTGCTGGAGAAGATTCCAGTCAGACACCAGCTGGAAGGCCCTCAGAGAAAACCTCCTGGAGAGGTAAAAGGGTGGGAAGCAGGATGCATATTGACTCAGCTCTTACTGAGAGACACCTTTACAGTCCAGCACCCTGGGAACTGAAAAGAGGGTGTTCCGGGGCTGAACAAACCCAAAACTTTAACTTTCGGAAGTTTGGGTGAATAATTCTGCCTGGTTCTTTTTGCAGCAAACAAACCTCATATTAAGGGCAGTTTCCCACCAAAAACTCAAAGCAAAACTGCTGAAACCACAGACTTTTACAGAAACTGCCCAAAATAACTACCTTAGTGCAGGTTTGCTGAAAATTCAAGTCTCTCTTGTACACAGGGCACAGGGTTTCAGGCTGGTGAGGAGAACAGCAGCTGGTGGCTCCATGGGAAGGACTAAGGCAGACAGAGAGCACGAAAGCCAGGAGCCCAGCCCTGCTTGCCAGAGCAGCAGCCCATGCCCAGTGCACCCAGCAGCTCTACATACCCATTGCTTGAACCACCAAATCTGTTCCTGAGCTGTCAGCATTTCTGAATGTGAATGTGATGATGAGGTTCCTTGCCTTAATTACCACATCTGTTTGGTGCCCACTGGGAATAAGGACAGTAAACTTTTACAACACTTGCATGGGTGCTCTTCAAGCTTTCTGCTCCGCTTGCTTTGTGACTCCTCTGCAGTTTGCCCATGCTCCAGCCATGACCTCTCTGTTGTAATCCAAGCTGGGAGCCTACTCCACTTACTCTGTTTAGCAGCCTGTTCTCCTTATCTGTTATAAACTCAGCAATGCTGAGAATGTAGGACACAACAGCACTTGGATGGGATACCTGATGTCAGGAATAGCTTCCCTGGCTGCTTAAGAAGGACTCCAGCTTGACAAAACTTTCGTGACAAACACCATCACAAGCCTTGTAGAATGTGGGAACAACTCTTCCTTTCCATGAGCTGGATCTGTTGCTCTTTGTCTTGGATAACAGGTCGTTCTGCACCTTTCAGCTGCTGCTCAGGGCTGCCAGGACAGCCAGAAGCTGCTCTTTGCTTTCCTTTCTTTCTTTTCCCCTCATAAGCCACAGACAGAAGAAAACCACAGAGGGAAGAAAAGCCTTTAATCAGCATTGGAGATTTGGCTACTACACTTCAGTTCTCTCTTTTATTTTTTAACCAGGCAGATCTATAGCAGAGATAAGCATATGCTTAAGCAGTTTGCTGAATCGGAATAAAAAGAGTACTCAGATTCTCCACTCAAAAGTTGCTTTGATACCTCAGTTATGTGATTCACTTAAGCAGTACATGTAAATGAAATAAATCTTTCTTTTCCTCTCATGCTTTTGATGCTGATATTTCTGTGGGAAAGATTGCATATCCTCTCTCTATCAGAATTAATTTTTCTTTGGCAAGACTGATGCTGCTGTGTGATGAACAGATGGTCACCTTGTCCAAAGTGACACTGACAGTCAACAGGCTTAGGTCTCCAGGAGTCAGGCAACTAAAGGCAGTCTGGCAACTACCTGCTATTCAAAATACTCTTAAATCTCTGATCTGAAGACACAATCTACACTAAAAAAAGCCTTGACATAACAGCCTTGTCTCTAAGAACGTATTTTCTCAAGGCAGTAAAAATGACAAACTTAACTACTAAGGGTACTTCTGTTGGCAGAGCATCTTCCAGTTCAGTAAGTTAAATATCCTAACAGGAAGAAGATCACGCTGATTTAATTACCCACCTACAATGGCATTTTAATGATACAGAAATGGCATAACTTTTTTTTCTTTAACCAGCATTTCATTATCATAAGCTTCTAATGTGGGCCTGGTCTTAAAGATCTGTGGGACAAATTTAAGCTGTAAGCCTCTTTATGCTGAAAAAATCTGTAACCATTATCATTTGTAGATGGCAGAAGGCAGTGCACCCTGCTACACAAAAGGGAAGGCACTTGCTTTGGTGTATTTTTAGAGAGGAGACTGTTCTCTTGATTTTAATTTTTCCCCTTACAATAGAAAGCAACTCTAAAGAGTTTTGCAGACAGCTTTTCAAAATAAACACACAACATCACATTGCTGCTGGGAGGAGGGAAAGGACAAGCTCTGCTCCCTGGGGGCAGGAAATGAATGCTGGGGGAGCAGGAAGAGTTGCAGTGGGGTGGGCAGGTCCTTGGGAGCACCCAAGCCAGAGCTGACGCTCCCAGCCTCCTGCAATCTGCATCAGTGCAATGTTGTGTCCCATCAGACCAACAGCAGCAGAGTCAGGTTTTGTGGGTCTTTTATGAAAAGCTTTTTATTGATAAACAACAAAACCCTAAAACCCCAAACCAACCCCAAATGAACCAAAGCAAGGCTGGGATTTGAAGTTTCTTCCACATGGTTTTATGTTTTAAAAATCATCACAGGAATGATAGTACTGTAGAATCTGACCCCCTTGGTTACAGATACACTGCAGTGGTCTGTAATGCAACATGGTGCTGTATATCTGCTTTGTATGCATGTATTACCTGAAAGTCCACCTTAGTTTCTATAGTTAATGACCAAGAGGTTAGTGAATGGTAGCAAAAGAAGCCTCCACTTGGATAAATGCTGGTCTGAGTTTCAGCAGAGGTCAAACGGGAAGTTGGCAAAGCAGGCCTGGAGGAGCAATTAGAAGAGGTTGACCTCAGTGTTAAAACATCGTTCCTTGCATTTTTTCCTTGAAGGGCAGATGGTTGTATGCAATCAAGTTGGGCAATTAAAAAAATTACCATTCCATTCCAGTGGCTGAAAAGTCACACCTTGATCAGTTTAAACCCCCTGCAGCAGGTGTCTGAGGATGTCCTGTCTGATCGTGCTGGAAACACAATTCCAGTTCATGTGTCCTTGCTGAGGGAGCCAGCACTGCCCCACCACAGCTGGGTCACCCGTGCTGGTCTGGCTGTCCTGTCTCCTGCAGCACAGGCTCTTTCAGGGACCTTTACAGCACAAGATACGAAATTTCCAGAACAGGGCAGGGGTTGACTTGCTGCTCTGACAGCAGGGAATCTGACATCAGTGCCAAAGCCATGATCAACATACTGTGCTGCAAAGGGGTGGGATTTCTGGATGCTGAACCAGGTAAAGAGCAAAGTTGCCATTCCCAGCCACAACACAGTGCAGCAGTTTGGGTCTGTTTCTGGGCAAGGCATCCCCTTGCACAGGACAGAGCCTTTCCCAGTGCAGTGGCAGCAGCCTGGAAGGGCTTGCTGGGAAGTGGAGATGGCTTCTCTTACATAGCCTACCACAGCTGTAATAAAACCAGTGAGCAGTTCACCGCAGCTGAGTTGGTCGCAAGGCAACCAAATACCATCCTGCCCTGCTCATGTTTGTTTTGCTTCAGCCTTCTGCTTTTCTCCCTTGTCCTGAAAAGGAAGAGCCAGGGCAAACAGAGGGAAAATACGTTTTCTGCTTCCTTCTGAACAACAGAAGTTTCTGCAACACACTAATTTGTGAGGCAGCAAATACCAGGAAGGCTCAGAACAGCATGAAACCCCTTTGGCCTCCTGAAGCTGACAAGAGCTTTACCAATGACTCTGTTACTGCTGTATGGGGAAACTCCAGGCACTGTTTATGCAATAGCAGATATTTAAGTAAAACTTTTGCTCAGACATAAATATTGATCATGCCAGCTCTAGCAAAGATACCATATTTTTTCTGTTTAATCAGCAAAAAACCTCACCCCTTCTCAAACTGTTAAATTCTATCAGAATAAACACCCATTTGGAGTTCATACTTAGTTTAGAAACAGGAGGAGGAAGCCATTTCCCTTGACATTTCCTCTACATAACCTTAATACAACATAATAAACAATTCAGTTATGCTGCCATCGTTACTAAATCTGACATCAAGGTGCTGCTTTTCAAAGAGGGAGAAATTGAGGCATAAATTTTCAAGGCATATCATTGCTCTGCAGCTTTCCTATGACACCAAGCCCTTTCCTAGACAGAGAGGCTAATGAGTCTCTTCAGAGAATGGCAGTGGTTTCAGCTCCTTTCCACAGAAATAGAAAAAGAAATAGGAGTAGAAATAGAAATGTTGGTGGCAAGGCCAAGTGGGTAAGAAAGGCTTCGGGCTGCAAAAAGCTGAGTAATCTGTGTGACGCCAAGCTGCTCTGGGTTGGGGCTGAGGGCACACAGTCCTGGGCAGAAAGGCTTTCAGCATCCTGCAGGATCAAGCTGTTACTACTGAATTCCCCTCTTTTGCAATCTGTCAGAGAACAGCTGTGCCAAAGTGGAAAAAATCTCGGAAATTATTGAAACATTCTTACTATTAAATACCTCAGGTTTCCACGGCAAATGGATGAAACTCCCAGTGAGATTTCTGGTGTCTGTTAAGGTCAGTGTTTGTGGTATTACAAAATATCAGGGGTTCTGTGATGCTGTACTCACAGATCTCGGGAACATTTTTAAGTAAGATTAGAAAAAAGTTGCAACTTCCTTAATGTGCTTTACGCCACATGCTTGCCTGTAAGCACTTATAACGCTAATTTACTGCCCCTTCTGCCACTGCTTTGTGTGACTCAACCTCGTTTCCTTGTGTATGTCCCTTCTGACTTTGCCCCAGTTTACTCTAGTGACTGGGGCTACTTGAAACAAATCTTCCATTGCCTGCATTTGAAATCTCCAGTGAAGGGACTGCAGTGACTTTTGGACCGTGCAGCTCCCTTCTACCTTTGGCTGTAAGGCCAAATATTCTATTCCTGTTGTTCAAACTGGCAATCACAAAATCATGGGTTTAAAGAGATACATCACAGCATCATGGTCATCTTTCTTCATCTCCACCAGTATCCCCACCAACGTGGAGGGAGAGACTGCAGAAAGCAGAATTAGCTGTGCTGTCTCTCTCTGAACTGCATTGATTCATGTTTTCCATAATCACTAGCATATAATGTCTCTTCTGGGAAAACAAAACCTTTTCCATACAGAACTGAGGATCACTTCAAACTGAAAGGGGTTTTCCTCTTTTTGATCCCTCTAGAAATGCACTCTTCATGGACAGATTTTAATATCTCACTTTAGTGAGGAGAGATCAGACACTAACTGGCATTCCATGCAAGTGAGGACTCATTACTGCGAAGCTGTTCTTTCTTGCCCAGTCAGTTGTAACTAATGCCTATAAAATTTCCATTGTTCAAACCTGGAATGTCTCACAGACTATGTCAGGACAAGGTAAATCCCAAACCCTCATTCACTGGAGTAACACATGGTTTCTTCAACATGCATAGGATGGAAAAGTAACCCAAGACTCTGCCATTTGAGCAGGTTCTGTCCAGGGATCTCCAGTGGAGGTTTTAATTCCATCTGTGGAAGTAGAGACACTGAGAGGTGAAGTCACTTGCCTTGAAGCATGCAACAACTTAATTGCAGAGCTGGAAATAAAACTGAGAAATATGAACATGCTGGACCATGCTATAATCAGCAGATGCTATTGCTTCCAAGTTCTAATTAAAGACCTGTCATTACACAAAAAGCATTTGTATTTTGCAGTGAAACTGATAAATCTCAATAGTCTGGAATAGTGGAGAGGAGGCATATGTTTTTTAAGTCCCCCAAAGATGACAATACACTCTTTTTTTTTTTTTCAATCTGCCTCAGCCTCTGTAGTTAACTGATCCCAGCCATGAGGTCTCTCTCTTCTCTAACAAAACCAGGATCTTGCCAGTCCAAATTAAGTAATACTTAAAATATATAAGCTATACTACAATTTCCTACCTGAGACTGTGTGAAAGAAACAGCACTGTAGCACTCTCACAAAATAGATAGAACAACCAGTGGGAAAAATAACAAGTCTGGGAGAGAACAGAAGCAGTTGAGGTGCTGTAGCCATCATTAGCACAGCTGGCAATGTTTAAATGCATGAAAATAGGTGGTAATCCAAATATAAATGAACCAGTTTGGTGTCTTGGGCATGCAAGTGCACATGCAGATACACATGAGTACACACGTTTCTCTGCAAAGGGAGCTCCTGCTTCCCGCTAACGCTGTGCCCAGCACCACTGCAGTGGGCATCTGCCACTGGATCCAGCCCCAGTGCTCAGGGCTGGATTGCCTTAGTGGTGGAGCAGCTGCTGGATTTACATTCCCAGCTCTGCAAGCCAAGCAGAGGCTCAGCACTGCTGCTTCTGCTGAGAGATGTCTTACAGGGCCATGGGGCTGGTGGCATCATGCGGATGATGACAACGTGTGACTGGTGGTGCCATGGGCAGTGGCAGGGTTGGCAGGGCTCTGCCATGGCCAGGTGCCAACATGTGCCCAGGCAGGGGCTTGGGGTGAAGGTGTACCCTGGGTTGCTCAATGCCCAGTGCCTCCAACTGAGTGAGGACCAGCAGGAATGGTCCTTCTCAAGCCCTGTCCAGACCTGCTCCTTCAGGCAGGCACCAGCTGAGCACAGGCCACTGTGAAAAGCGAGAGCATGGGAAAGTGCACTTCTCCATGTTTCCCACAAAAATGAAATACCTCAAAGATTTTCCTACAACCCAGTGGTTACTGGGATTTCTTACCTTCTGGGCACATACTGCATGTCCTGGGGAGGTGGGGTGTGCAATCACTGCTGGGAACAGGGAGGAACTTCACTTGCATCTGCAGACCAGGTGAGTTTGTGTGAACTGCATCAAGCCACAAGTGACCGAAAGCTGGTATGTCCCAGAACTTCCAATATCAGTTTTGCTAAGAAAAGAACAAAGAAAGGTATCAAAATGAGGCCTTCAGCTGAGCTTATTTGCAGGTCTTTTCACCCCAGGTACCTTGGGGATCTCAGGTATCGCCTTCCTGTCACCAAAATCTGCCATGGCACCTGAGTTTGGCACCAGGCTCAGACCTGACCAGTGACCCAAGGTGGGGACTGTTCTTTGCATGTTGTTATGTTGCATTTAAGGAGAGCCCAAGGAGGCTGATCAATCCCTTGAGGTTGAGACAAGCTTGGAGCAGCTTCCAGAAGCACCCACCCATGTCCTGCCTGGCTGGGGATGGTCTGTGCCTGCTGTCAGGAGCAGGAATAGAACACGTTCCCTGTCCTGGGAAGGGAGGTTGCAGACAACAGACCAGACCTTGTTGTTTCAGATACTGAATAGACTGTGTTACAGAGGAGTTACCAAGCATTTTACTTATCATTCACTCTATTGCCTTCTGACTCAGGGCCAAGAACCCACCTGCATTGGGAACCTGCTACCAGCAGCTGGCACAGCTTCCAGGAGGAGGCACAAAAAGCCCCAGGTTTCCCTGGTGAGATTTCGAGGATCCCTGCCCAGGCCCTGGCAGCAGCTGGATAAGGGTGAACAGACCAGGTCGTCGCAGCATTGAGAGGAGAGCACTCCTGCCACCTTTGTACAATGAGTCATCTCCATGGGGGCATTGCTTATCTTAACAGTATAAAAGTGAAAAATAGAAAATACAAAGCAGCAGTGCCCCATTCTGTGGCACTGGTAAGCAAGGCTGCTGAATTCTCACTCTGCAGTCACAGTATAGAGTCTGGCAGAGTGTCTGTGCTGCAGAGAAGCCAGTCTCTGTCCTCTGCATCTATTTCGTCCTTATTTGATCAAGTTTGACAGAGGCTGTGCCTGTAGCAGACTTTAACAGTGACTCAAGTCCACGTCAGCCCTACAGAGGTGTAGCACTGGCGTGTAGGCACTGGGGCAGCAGTCAGGGCAGAACCAGCCAACTCCACACCACTGCAAGCACAGTTACTCACAGCTGAATTCTTTCTGCCTCCATCTTACTAGAGATCTTGTTATGGGCACTCTAAAGCACAAGAAAAGACATCTGAGAAAGATTTATCTGAAAGCAAGGACTCATACCGGTTTAGAGGTTCAGACAGTGTTTCTGCAGAGCTCTACCAACATTTACTGCAAAAAGAGAGAGAGAAAGAGGAAATAACTTAAAACAACACAACCAGAATTATCTGTAAGGTGCTCCATGATCAAGGTGGTGTCCTAAGAACAAGAGGCCAGGCACATCGAAGTGTTTAGGAGATAAAAGGGAGAAAAAAATACCAACCACTCCCCACATCCTGAGGTGCAGTTAAGGTCTTTGGCAAAATATAGGAGATGAGATAAAGGCTTGTGTAATTGTTCTTTAGATGACAAACCAGGGCAGGCTTCAGGAGCTGTGAAAGAAAAGCCAGTTCTGCTGCAGGGTGTGAGAGACAAGGCACGGGGTCGTTGGCCTCTGGGGCAGTTGGCTCCCATGACTTTGCTCTGTTCACTGAAGCTGGAGCCAACCAGCTGGCAGGTCAAAGTATTATCTGGAAAGCAGCAGGATACTTGCCATGGTCCCTTGCAATGCACATGCCATCAGTGCGTCATTACAAGCAACAGAGTTGAGAGTTACGTAAGTTTTATTCCCAGTTAGATCTATCACTGGGGCTATTAGAGCTGTGCTTGGTCAAAATCATCTTTGAACTGCCAGTTCCAGTGCTTTTTCAGATTCAGAATTGGCCAAAACCATGTACATGGTTGAGCTGCAGTCCCTGCATTTCTCCTGGACTCTGGCATAGCTCTCAGCCGTGTCACTGTTGCAGCCACCAGGAAGGTGGCACAGAGGGTATTTTCTTTGCACACAAGAGTGGCACTTTTCACCTGTACCTGTGGGCAAGTTGAGGCTGCCCATAGAGAAGTTCATGCTTGGCAAAAAGCACTACAAATTAGATTCTAGCAGTGCTAAAAAACCTGCTTGCCTAATAAGATAAAGGGGTCACACAAGTCACCAGACGATCCAAAAAGAGAAATTCCTGGCCTATACCCTAACCAGAAATCTTCAGGGTATGTTACTGAGATGTGTTTCAGTCCTGACAGGATGAACACCAGGTAAGGTGTTCAGGTTGGCAGCCCATGTGCCATGCTTGGGAGCACAGACAAATCCCATCCTCCTGCTTTCCCAGCACAGCAGAATTAGGTCAGGGCAGGGCTGCAGGACCTCCAACAGCTTGCACACCTGCAAAGACAAAACCAGGACATCTTCACAGACTGCCCTCCAAAAAGGCACTCAGAAAAGAAAGAGTTTTTTCCTCTGCCCACTCAGAAATAAAGAGATCACTTGAGAAGTCCTGACTCAAATAAAGTGAGTAGGACTTTGCCACTGATTTCAACAGGCCCAACTTGTAAGCCCAAGAGGCTACTCTGCTGTTGAGTAAGGAGATAAGCTGCCAGCAGCAACAGTCTGGTCTCGGAAATCTGGAGGGGTTTTTTTGGCTGATTGCAGAAGCAGCAAATGCACATCTCACCCACAACGCAGATGTAACTTGCATGTCTCCCACTTTCAGGAAAGCTGAGGGTTCTGTGTTGTTTATTGTGCAACAGGAAGACATTAATAATCATGCCTGATGATGTTTAAGAATGGAGATAAAATTCTATATTATCATGGATTATCAGTTTGTCAAAGGGGATGCTGGCAGACAGAAGCTTTACCGGGATGAGGTTTGCATTTCAATGAGCAATCTGCATGGAGAGCTTTCAGCTCCTCTGTCCTCAGATCCAGGCAGGAGGAGATCTGAGCTGAAGCATCCTTCCAAGATGCCCTGCAGTGCTTAGAGAGGTCTGACTTCAGCCAGGTCATGGGCAAGGCTGTCAAAGCTAGAAATTATAGACTGCCTTAACTGTAGACAATGCTGCACTGCAGGGTGAGTAATCAGGGGTTAGAAAAGCATGTTGAAATGACCATATTTCCTACTATTTATAGAACGCTGCAGAAGCGTAAATTGGAAGCATTGGCATAATGATTAAACCTCAGTGCTCCTTCAGACCCAAGGTGCCCAGACCCGTTCATGAAGGGAATGATAGAAGCACCAATCCAGCTGTCTGGAAAAGACTTTTGGGGTTCTGCTGGGAGCTGGAGCCAACCCAAGCACCCAGGTAAAGACAAAGAGAGCAAACATGTCAGCAAGCAGCATCTCACCTCCTGGCAACTGTGCTGAGCCACACACAGAACATCCTTGCTGCAAGCCTGCTGCTGGTTGTCCAAAGCAGTGGCAATTATAAGGGAACCCAGACTGCCAGTTCTGTCCCTCACAACCTCTCCCAGCACCATCCCTCTCCCATTACATTCTCAACCCTCTAGACAGCCTACAAATCAGGTAAATCTCCTTTTTCAGCTGACCAGACCAGCCTAATGAAGGGCTCTTCTCTAGCAGTAATTTCCTTGCTGTTCATTAAACTTGTAGGATGCCTGGGAGTGGAATTCTCTGACTTGGGTGCTTTTCTAGAGGCAATAGTAGCAATATGAAATTTTGCACAGATCTGAACTTAAAATCAAGGCTTGGCATGAAGAAGAGATTATCACCCCTTCACATTTTGAAGTCTCTTTTTACAAGCACAGGAGCTAGAAATATCTCTCCTTCATCATCTCCCTTTTTTAGAAAAAACTTAGTTTTCTCTAAAATACCGTGGATCAACAAGCTGTCTCTTTGCCAAGCTATCAAGCATCTTTAGACTCATGATGGAGTCTCAGGAGCTGATAAAGCTGTCTGTGCATGTGGCTGAGGAAGCTCTGGGAGATGAAAGGCAAACCACATCCCTGCTTTGGGCCTTATTTCTACAATTCACAAGACTCACACAGGAGACAATGTTGGCTGCCTAAGTCCTCACGGCTGCGAGAAGCTCAGTGAAGGAGCCTGCTGATGGCAAAATCAAATTCTTCTTGTATACAGCACCAACCCTCTGCCATGCCTTAAAACAGACCTGAAATGCCAGCAGCCACACTGACAGAGCCACAAGACAAAACACCGGCTGCTCTCTGTTTGCTCTCCAGGATGCAGCCACCAGCTTGTGTGGCTGTACATGCAGGGAGCATCTGCTGTGTGCTGAGAGTGCCATCGGCTCGGGCACAGGCACACACACCTCCCCCCCTCACCAGCTACAGCTTTACACCATAAACACAAGCTGCTGCTCAAGTTCAATGCATTGGCTGAGCTCCCTGCCACCTCTACGGCACTCAAATAGTTCAGAAACAAGTAGAGTGTGCTGAGTAAAAAGCAACCAGCCATTATTTCTTCTACTGCAGACCAGCTCCTGCAGGTTTCACACCTGACAGTTGCATAGTGCTGTTTCCCATAGGGTGCCTGTGTGCAATAAGGACATGTGTGCAGGGAGGGAAGAATCCTTATCCCCACTTCTCAGGTAAAGGAAGTCAGTGCTTTGGACCTACTGTGAAGATTAGATTCCCTGGAGCAGAAAGGAGCAGGCTCCTCCTGCCTCACACCAGTTGCTACAGTTTTGGCCTATTTCTTCATGTGTGATTCCCCATGAACCTGAGGAACAGGTCCTTTCAAATGGCCCTGACTTCACACTTGAAGTCTATTCTCTCTCTCTTTAATTCTTTGTCCCTTATTTCAGTTATTCCATGCAGGATATGGTGTGGGAGGAGTAGTGCTGCAATTACTTTTGCAGGAGTTTGCCCTTATTATTTATGCAGCTTTTCTCTAGTGTGACCCATCTCTTTCCTCAACTAGTGCACACAAAACCCAGACCCAGAACCTCAGCTGTGGCTGCACCTCTGCTGAACGTGGTCAGAGAATCACTTGTTTGGGTCTTTCTGGCTCCACTGCTGTTTGTCTGAGCCCATGTGACAGTGCCTTTGCACAGTCCCCTGCTCTGTAACATGATGCACAGTGTCACTGCATCTGAGCGAGGCAACGGCAGTCGGGAACTCAGACAGGAAAATGCAAAGAATGCTCTCTGACTATATCTCCATTTATCTCTGTGTCTGTTTCTACATGGAAGAGGAGGTTTGAAGCTTTTCCCTTTGCAAGTCAGTGTCCTGAAAGAGCCCCAGCAAGCCCAGCCCCTGCAGAGTTGCCTGCACCAGACAAAGAGCAAAAATGACTGTGGCTGCATACAATGATTGGAGGCAGGAGAGCCTGCATGCATTTGACAGACAAAACCCTAATAGACCAAGCACACAGCGTGGGTTGACACAGCTGCCACTCTCTTGCTCTTTCTCTGGCTCTCCACAAAAGTGTATAGTTTGTGCTGTGCTGTGAGGGCAGAGGAGATGAACTGTTGGCTGGGCTATGCCCCTTCCCTCACCTGGGCTGAGCCACCTCAGAGCAAAGGGGAAAGGTTTAACCTGCCCCTCTCCACCTCCCTTCACTGCCCTGGGGCAGGGGTTGCCCTCCCCAGTTAACACCATCCATCAGCACTGGTTTGACACCACTGGGGCACTGCCAGCCTCCACAGATGGCCGTGGAGCAGGGTTTTCATACAAGAAACAGTTGAGACAACAAAAACCCTGCTGAGGCTGATTCAGCTCGTGAGCCTGCATCCCATTAAGCAAGTCATTTTTTCCAGTTGTTCAGCACAGGAACCGCGTGGTCGAGTAAGGCTTCCCAGGCAGCGCTGGCCACGCTGAATCACCTCTCCCAGCCAGGCTGCCGGCAGCCAGCCCACTCCGAACCGCACCAAAGTTGCTCCTTCTACTCTAGCAAACAAGTCCTTGTGAAAACAAGTCCTTGTGACAAGGACTTCCAGCCAATTGAATGCTGAAGCTACACTGGCAATCCAGTGTGTTTCATCCCCTAGCAGCCCTCTCAAGAGCATTGCTGCTGCCTTTTGATGCTGATGGAGACCTGCCCGGTGCAAAAAGTTCCCTGAAATCCCCAGCTGGCACCTCTCAACATTTTACAGGCTCCACAATGGTCTGGAAAACAACAGAGGTGACTGTAAGGTTCTGTGGGGTCCAAAGGGCAGCACAGCTCCTGAGGAGGGTAAAAGAGGCAGGCACCAGCTGCAGGTCCTGCTCATAGACCATCACACTCCAGAGCCAGGGCAGACAGATTAACACTACTTTTCTTGCTCTGTATCATGTCCTGTACATTTTCTCACAGACAAGTTCACACAAATCTAATCCCTTTGAGACATACTAACTGAAGGTACTAAGAAATTCTCAAAACCTATCTGTTCCCAATGGAACAGCTCTGAAACTGTTTTCTTCTGCATCACTGCTGGGTTTTTTGCTGTCCATTAAGTGATGTAGTCTCCAGACAGGATGTGGTTTGTGCCATTCTGCATCTGTGTTATCCACAGAAGATGCTAGACTGCAACAGTCTTCAGCTGGAAGATTTCAAGAAGGACTTTATAAAAAAAGAAAATTTTTTTTTTTAAGGTGGGGAGGTATCTCTAGGAACTCAGAGACAGCTGAGTAAATTAGGAATGAAATCCCCATCCAAAAGGATAAGTGGTAGGAACTGAATGTAACTGCATCTTTCAGGGGTTGGCTGCCTTTGAAAATGTGTCCTTTAGTAATTTAGCTCAAGCCACAGTTGCTTTTAATTTAGCTTGGGAGGCTTCGACTCAAGGCACAGCTCGTAATTACTAGTGACATATATGGTGCTTTCTGAAGTGAGGCACACTGAATTGTGAATTTTAGTAACAATAGGATAAATATTAACTGGGTAACCATTTTGCAATTGTTAAGCAAAGTCTAGAGATATAGGAGTTTGCTTAACAAAACAGTTCAGAGCTGTTTGTCGTAGCCCAGGACATACTTTCAAGTAAAAGTCATAACCAGCTTTGCTGGAATCACATGAAGATGATGACGGTAGAATTACCAAACTGTTTGAGGAGTTGACCTCTCAAGCAGACTGATGAATGGGTTTGGATTGAAAATGAAACTCTTATCCACTGTGCAAACTCCTAGTTGCTGGAAACATGAGGAGCCAAGTAACTGATAGTGCCAAATCTGATAGATCACGGAGTTGATCCAGAGACCCAGACACTTGCAGGGTCCTTTCTGTGCTCTGACACAGTTTTAAATGTTGACTGTGAAACTTTGGATGTCTCTTGGGTGTTTTGCCAACTACTAACCTTTAGAGATGCCCAGAATGGTCCTTCTCACTTTCACAAGTTTCAGTCTCTATACCTAGAGATTTCTGCTTGTTTTTTTTTAATTTCTTTCACATTTGACAGTTACCAAAAGCATCCACATAATGCATGTTACAGGCATTTCTGTACTGCAAACTGAGTTTCCCTGAAAGCACCACCAAGAGCTGGATGCTGCACTTTTGCACATGTGCTCACTTGTTGTTGCCTTCCCTGGCAACTGTGCAGTACCCATGCCATGGCAAAAAAAAGGCCTTAGCTCCTCATTAAACACTGTGTCTGGGTGCATTTTTTGCCAGAATATGATGTTTTGAAGGATGAGTATCACATTACAGAACAGCATCTGACTGAGGTAATCTGAAGCCAAAGCAGAACTAATCTTGCAGTGAATCCATGTCAACATGCTTACTCATGTCTCCTGGGTTAGGGAATGCAGCACTTTCTCTTCAGCTTGAGGTTGGACTGAAAATACCAAAGGGTTGCTGGCAGAAATTGTAATTATAAATTAAGATATCACAAAACCAGCCCTGCATAAAGCTTTGAGCTGGATGCTGTGTTAGAATTACTGAGTAAAAGAAGAAAAAAATTTATCAGTATCACTGGGAGGCATTACCCCTTCCACAAGCCATTAGAACAAAACTTTAACATGTGTGGAGGACCATGACAAAGTTGAAACAAAAACACAAACCCAAAAAACCTCAGTAAGTCATACACACCCAGGATTTTTTACTGAAAGAAATTTAAAACTTGGTTTTACCAATTTTCTGGGACAGGATGGACATTTTTAATTTCAGCTGAGAACTACATAATATTTAAATACCGACATATGAAGTGAATCATCTCAGATATTTTTCTTCCTTCAGACTAAGTATATATTTTGGAGATGGGCCATTGGCTATCCAGTAAACAGTGTACTTTACTAAATGACCCATTTCCTCAGCCAGACCATTCAGAGGAGATATTCATTTGCTTCCTGTAAGTAACACTTGTGGAAGAATTTTCCATTGTGAGGCAGGTCAAGAGCCAGCAAACAGCCCTGGAGCTCTGTGTAAAACCCACATGGCAGAGCAAGTCAGGGAACACTCACAAGCAGAGATGGGAAAGCTGGAATGGCAGTGCCTGCCCAGCACTGGAGGGATATGTTTTGCTTGACAGGAAGCAGTAAGAAAGATGTAGCAGAAAGGTATTGAGAAAATAATGAGTTTTCCTGAAGCTCAAAAGGCAGCAGACTATATAATTGTAGATCTTCTATAGCAGCAGGTTTTGAGACCTGAATCTCGAAAACGGGCAGTGTCTGGTGCTCAGTGCTGTTACACCAGGCAAATTCTCCTTCCTGCTGCTCTCTCCTCCCAGCAGCCCTCACATGTTTCCTTACTCTGTGGGGCCATTTGCACCCATTAGTTTCTGCAGGGTTAGGTTCTCATTAAAGAAAAAGAAAAAAACAACCTCAAGTCCTCCCAGATCACAAGTGTTACAATACTTATGAGAAAGAACTTCCAGTGCAAGAGCAAAGGCTATGGTCTTCACTGCACTCCGTAAGGAGAACCACCACAGTGGATCAGACTGGATCAGACCAGCAGTCAATCTGTCCTAACCCTGTTTCTGACACTGGCCAATGTAGGACATCAAGGAAAGAGCAGGAGAAGAGGATGAAATCAGGAGGAACTAAGTGTCATGATTCTTCATTCGCTTGGAGATGATGGAGAAGACCAAAATCGGACCGCAGATAAAGGTACACAACAGAACACTCTCTGTGGAGGTGGTCAAATCCTCCATTTGCACCTTGCCTGTATCCAGTGCTCTGTTTGCCACAGACAGCAAGGCACCTGCAGCTCACTTTCCGTGTCTCTTTGAGGCATAACTTGCCCCAAAGCACCAGGGTGTTTGGGAGGTGCTCAATGCCTGACATACTAAATGCATCACATTCAGTAGCTATAGCCTGTCTCTGCCAATAGCTAAATACTGTCTCTGCAAGAGGTCCAGGGCAGCCAGGAAACACTGAAACCCTGCTGAGCCCTCACATAACCTGGATTTCCAGACATCTAGAATTCCCAGCAAATGTGCAAAATGTTCAACTTCCCCTTGGATAAGACCTGTAGATAGAAGGAAGGACATGCCTAGAGGAGGGTCTCCAGCTTAGAGCAGGGTTGAAATCTTGTTATTAAACCTGACTCAAAGATGCCCAGCAGACATTGAACAGTATGACTTCAGAGCTCTCTGCCTCTTTGTGAAGAAATTTTGACAAAGTGATGATATGGCACAAGGCTTCAAGCCACTCAGAGGTACTGTGAAGAGTGACAAGTGGGTGCTTTTGTGAGAAAGCTTAGGGACACTGCAAAATCCAAGAGTACTCCTAAATTGCAGATGGAATTGGACAATTATAGCTTTGTACTTTCAACCAAGAACACCACACCTTGTCTTAAGACTCCTCAGAGTGCTTTCTTCTGTCCCCAAAAATGTTCTTTGTCTACTATGACAGCTGGTTTTCCTCAATAAGCTGATTTCATGCAAGCTGTAGCCTCACTCGGGCCTGTGGTGTGGTCAAACATAATGAAAAACAGCCACAGCAATCTCTCACTGTGATCCTACAGGCATTTGGGGGAAGATCTCCATACCAGTTCAGCTAGTGACTGATGGGGATAGTAAAAAGTAACAGCTTCTAGTCACAGATGTGAGAAGAAGCTGGTAGGTACCTTTACAACATTTTGAAGAGATGAATGCTGACTATTAAAGTCAAACTTTTCTAAAGAAACATAACATAAAAAAAGATAAGCAGTGATAAAATAGCAGCCTTTGTGGCAGGGGGTTGTAACTAGATGATATTTAACATCCCTTCCAACCCAAACCATTCGATGATTCTATGAAAATAAAAGCAAAGAAAACATCAGTCTTAAAAACTACTTGTATTCAACAATAGTTACAGTTGAACATCAGAGCTCTTTTGCAGCTTTGTTGTCTCAGACCTGGAAAGGTAAATAATACGCTGTGCTATGTTTATTCTTTAGGACAAACATAGGACATTATACTTCTGTTTAAAGATATAATCCTGAGTGCTTATGAGGTGTTACTTACTTAAAAAGAGGAAGCAGGCATAGTAAAGAAGGCCATATCTTACAAATAATAAATAAAGGAAACAGGCCTGAAGTGTTAGCAAAGGCTTGCATTACTACAAAAAAAAGGGGCTTAAATCTTGACGTCTTCTGGAAGACTCTTAGAAGTAAGAATATGGAGAAAAATTTCAAGAATCCTATTCTCAAACTGTTTAATTAGATTTTGCCTCTAACCTCCTATTCACTGCCTTTTCCAAGTATATTTTTCTATGTAGAGTGTCTTTCTGAGCAGTATCCTTCTATATTTCTTTAAACACAAACTCCATGTAACCATTCAAATCCTCTGAAAAATCTATGCTTTTGGAGATAATCCAGATTTTTGCATCATCATAGGAGCAGTTATAGTCAAAAGAAACCAAAATCAGAGCCTATCAATGTCTGACTGAGGTAAGAATCAACCTCAAATTCTCACATCACTGCACAGATGAGTTTTATCTTTTTATGTAGAGTGTTGTTGCCTAGCTTATTCTCTCATATTGCCTTCTGGAAGGAAACTAATCTGGAACATTTTTACAAAAACACAATGTTTACACAGAACTTCTTGATACAGTCTTTGAACCCACAGAATGCAGCTGGATGTCTGCTGTCTGTGACATGTGCCATGCACAGTGTTAGAGACTCACATCAATAACAGTAACCTGCAGCTCTCAGCATCTTGCATGGCCCTTGCTGAGCTGAAGGGCTCTGTCAGCTGGCAAAGCTTCAAAGTGCTGTTACAACAACTTTATAGCAAAACTAGCTAATTACCACAGTCTGCAGCCAAGATGGGCTCATATATTATTATATTGTCAAGAAAGAAACTGTGGCATCCCTAAAGATCTGAAGAGATTCCCAAACTAATCACTGTTGTATATAACCAGTTACATAGCAGAACATTAAAACACTATGATATTTCAAAGCTGGAGAAGAAGAATTAAAGAAAAAAAGAAAACCACTAAATATCTAACATCACAAAAAATTATTATAAGGGATCAAAAGCAGCTTTAAATTTGACACCACTATCCTCCCACACACCCACCAAGTAGGAGCAGCCCTTTTGTCAGCAGCCATTGCCCCAGATACCATCCACCAACATTTCCATATCCCCATCTTGAAATAGCCTCCTCTTGAACCAGATGCAAAAGCCACACCACCAGCCACACAGCAGTCCCAGTCCTCCCTATTTTGGCTTACATATCTCCAGAAGAAGTGGCAGCAAGAGCTGGAGAGCCTTGTCTATCTGACCCAGTTGCCATTGACCACCACATCTCATCTTCCAGCCCCTTACTCTTCACCAGGTGCAGCTCACAAAGCACACTGCAAGAGACACATTGCCCCAAAATGCATCAGCAGCTCCATAGTAAAGGCACTTATGAATATACCACACATAGCACACTTCCAGATAAGGGAACTGATAGGAAGTCACAGCTAACATTATTTGTGAAAAATTACGAAGTTCCATATCAGAGCTTCTTATTTGTTCTTAAACCTCAACTGCCCCTGACTCTGGACCACATTTCTATTTGTTTTTGTTGTTGGTAACAGATACATACTTATAGGCTGACTTAAGTATTCAGTAAGAGAAAAAAATCATTCACAAAGACTCATTTTAACCAATCTGATTGACAGCTGCAAAGCATTTCCATAATTTTAAGACTGTCACATACCCCTGAGTATATCTTGAAGCCAAAGTCAATGTTGCTTCCACAGACAACAGGAGTGTAAGCCTGCAGAGCCCTCTGGGGTCATACACCTTGATTTCCCCACACCACAAGGCTTGCTTCACAGTTTCGGTTTGAAGGCTCAAACTTCAGCACCTAAATTGTAACCAGGCCTTACAGCAGGTGCCCCCACTCCAAGGCTATGTGGAATCAGGTCTAGGCTGGCTTGGTAAGCTGTCCTAAAGGCCCTCCATGGATAGCTTAACATTTAAAACCACACAAAAATATCTGGATCTCTCTCAATTGTTCTCTGAGCAAAAAGGATAATGTCAGATGCTGACATGCGGATAGCTTTGTAATGGGCAAAGAGACCTTCTGGTAGAGGTTTCACCCTCATGCTCAGATATCTTCCATCAAAGGGCTGAGGGACAACTAATAGGATCCCTGGCCAAGTTCATACAGCACTTTATATTCTTTGCATGCAGATCAAGGGTCCTGTGCTGTGAAACTCCCTTTGTCCTGTGCTCAAGGCTTTGCCGAAGGAACGCAATGTCAGCTATAGTTATCAAGTATAGTATTCGCTCCAGGATAATTCCCTTTGGGGGAGTTATTTGCTGCAGCATACGGGAACCAGCCCTGGAGGAAGACAGAAGATCTTCCATTTATCCTGTTTTCAGCCATGACCATTCGCAATCAGGAATCAAAGCTGAGCTGGCAGTTTGGTGATGACACACATCTCTATGAAAAGCACAGTCTCTCTGCTGCTCTGTCACGTTCAAGCACACACATTACATGCATAAACAGGACCCAACAAATCCTTCCCACCAATATGCCCCAGTTTTTGTGTGGTTGTGTGTGATAGGTTATTACTTCATACAGGACTTCACCGTTTCTGACAACCTTCTCACCGGGCAATGTCATCCAGCCTGCAGGGCTTTTCTGGAGCCACAGCAATAACAGTGTCCCAGCATTAACACAGAAGGAGAGAGAGATATCAGAAACTCAGTTTAAATGAAGTGACACAACAAATTGACATCAAGCAGGACTAGAACATTTGTATCTTGGTTCCTTGGTAAATACTTCCAAATCAACATGTTGCTTGCCTTAATTCCCATCCCACTGAAGACACTTATTAATTTTTTCTTTCAAATCAACTTTCATGTGAGATATTGAAGCATGTGAGACTCATTCCTGATGAAATCAGTTTAACACAGTGTAAATCCAGAACAGAAACACATATATGTACCAGGATATGGAATGAGAACCCTAACACTAATCTGCTGGTATCTGAAAGTACCAGGAACACCAAACACTAGCCCAGCACATCTTAAAGTTGGACACATCCAGCTGGGCAGACAACAGCTGAGCAAGAACTTCCATACAACCAGCCCTAGAGAGCCGAAGCCATGGAGCCAGGTCATCTTGTGGAGGCTGGAGAGGAAAATGCTGCTCAGACTTGATGACTCAGAACAGCTTGGGAGAAGGCTCACAGACACACAGGTTCCTTCTTGCTTTTTCAATTCAATTCACAAGGTCAAGGATGCTTGGTACTCATATTTACTGCAAATACTGGCCAATCAATCCCTACCCGAGCAGTGAACCATTATTCTGTGCATCCAAATTAATCCTTATCAGGAAAAAGGTAGAACAAGTTTCTCATGTAAGGAACTCCCATTACTACTCTCATTTCACATAAAATGGGGCAAATTTATTTATGCTTTTTTCTGCCCCCAACCCCAGTCTATAAGGAAAGCAATACCAAACTGAAAAACATGCCGTGAGTCACCTAAAGAACACCAGGCAATTCCCAGAATATCTTCAACTGGAGAGTTATGGATTTGCATAGAGACCCAGGAAAGGCATGGAGCTAGGGAGAAATGGGAATTCCATCTATTTTTGTATGCCATGTGAGATGCAAATTGCTCCTGAAGGACTGTAGGCCCATCTGCAAATTACTTACCCTGTGGAGAGAGTGACTTACAATAGTGTTTGCTTTTCTTGAGAGAAGAACAACTCACAGTACAACCATGATATAACTCTGTGTTATATTCCTTAAAAACAAAACCAAACTCCCACCAGAATAGAACCTGTAATTAAAACACTCTAATCTCACCTGTGCATGCCCAGAGCAGGCTGTGACACAGACAGGACACCACCAGGTTACAACACAGTGCCATGGGGGGGTAAGGTTTGCTGCTGGGAGGGACTCTGAACACTCCAGCTGCTTTCACACTGCAAATACAGCACCAGAGCCCAAGGAAAGTGCTCGATAATGGGATATTAATTTACATAATGACATGCTGCAGCCAAGAAAGGGACTGGGAGAGCAGGGAAAGCAGGCAGAGGGAAGAGTTGCACAAGGATGACTTGGAGATGTTAAGACTTCAAAGTCCAGAGGGAGCCTCACCACCAAGTGACCACCTGCACAGAGAACCTGAGGGGAAACCGAGAAAGCCTGGGAGTTAACAGGCTACAGGGGTAAAGGCAGAGAACAAAAGCAAACTGCCTGCAACAGAAACCAGTCAGCCCAGTTAAAACTCAGATGAAGCTAAGTCTTACCTTTAGACTAGGATTTATACTGCTTTTTCTCCCATGTTTCTGAGCCTACAGAAAACCTACCCCATTGCACTGTGTTATTTCTATATAAAGTGATTAATACAGCTTAGTTTGCCTGAAAGTAAGGAGGAAGACCAGCCTAGTTAATTCAGAGAACAGTGGAGGCTTGTGCAAGACCACATCATATCAGCATTTCTCTATTCAGTACTCTCACATAAAACACTGGAAAGTTGTGTTGACTGTAACAGCCGTGTGCATTTATCTTGGTCACAGCTGTATCAGGTTACTACAGGCCACAGGAGAGTGAGGTAGGAGGCAACATGATGCCTGGTGTCACATTGTGCTGTAGTTCAAAGGAAGTCAGCTTCTGTACAGGAGAAAGCAATTAGCAGGGAACAATGTGCAAGTCCATAATGGCAGTCTGGGGTGGGAGCCTTGGGCTGGATCCAGTTGTGCCTGGGAGGGCTGGCTGAGCAGGCTAATGGTTGGCTAGCTAGGACAGGAAAAATAAACTGCCTTATTTTGTACTTTTACCCCTCACAGTGTCTAAATAATACATCTACTTATCTACGTTTTCTACTTTGACACAATTAAAATAAGAAAAAAATTTAAGACAGCTACCAGGAAAAAAACATACAAAATGAATAAGAGTTGCCGGAGAATATTCCAGTATAACTGGATGCAAAGGCAACTGCAAGAGCAGCAATCTCAAAATAGCAATGTTTTACAGGTCATGATGCAGTAGAGCTCACTTACACTGCTGACACCTCTAAATGAAGCACAGCTGCTGGAGTTAGAGCAGAAATTCACCTGCAGCAACATAAGGCCTTGCCATGGACTCTGTGTGTATGTTCCTTTGGCCAGTTCCCACAGCCTGTGCTGTCCTGGTGAACTGGGGTGCTACCTTACCTGCACTGATCAGCACAGAGCCAGCTGAGGTAAGCCTGACATACTTACCTGACAGACTTTACAGCTTCTGGTTTACCAGAATACCAGTCTTTTTATTTCTTTTGCCTGCTCAGACATGTTTTAAGTGACTTGCTGCATTTCGTACCACTTCAGATGGGGCTATAACAGCAAAAGAAGAAACTTAGTAACACCTGTAACCAAAGACTACTCTATAATTTCAATGCACAGCTCCTTACTTCATACATTATCTAAAAAGACCTTTCACAATGGAGAAGTCAGAGATTAAGTGATTTCCCTTTTCTTTCAATTTTTCTGAAGAGCTCCATGTGACTCCATCCCACAATGACAGTCTGTATTTACTGTTGTCTCGAAATGCGTCATTATCTACCGGAGGGATTGAATGTGACAGCAAGAGAGGCATCATGAATCCTGTTTGAGAGAAAGGGAAACCGGAACATGGAGTCATAAAGTCTCTTCCCCAAGGCCATCTACTGAAAACAGCGACTGCTCTCTTGGCAAGAGTGGAGCTCCCAGCACATGCTGAGTCCCAAAGACAACAGAGGAAAACCCATGCTGACAACCCTCCTCCCAAACTGGACAACTCCCTTATACAATGTTTTCCAGAAAGCCGCACTGTCCCTGAAGATGCCTCCAGCGCAGATGTCTGCAGCTGACCCACTGCTCTTGGCGGAGGTGGATGGCAGTGCTGGCCTCCTGAGCTGCTCTGTGGCACCATCAGGGCTTGAGGCACAAGGCTGGCTTTGAACTGCAGATCAAACACAAACTGTGATTGTTCCTGCCACACTGAGAGGGAAATCTTGCTCAAGCAACTGGAAACGAGGCACTAAAGCACAAATTACAAAACCCGTTGCCTCCAACATATGGCCCTCCAAGCTGTGATATGATTTGGGTGCTGTGAAACACTTGTTGAGGTCTGGTCTTCGTAAGAGAAGCTTGCAAGCAACGTTTATAGGAAAACAGCTGATGTAAAGTTTGCAAGTCCAGGTGTACACAGAAGTTAGAGGTATAAGGATATAAATGGTACCTCCAAAACTAACTGATTTTGACTGGAGGAGGTTGTGCAGCTCCAGTGGGAGATCTGAGGGAACTTCTGTAAAAGCAGATGGTTCTGCTATGAAGGAAGGAGCTGGAAGAAGGCATTTGTCCAAGCCTCTCCTAGGCCAAGCCAAACAGGAGTATACCAGTTCTCCGTAGATGAGTGACCAGAGAGGATTGTTGCTGCCTTGGTTTAAAACCACTTCTTCAGCTACACCAGTGCAAAGCTGTTTGCAGGTCAAGCCACAGGAAAAATATTCCTACAGTGCAGTTTCACCCAAAGAGCTAGGAAACTGGCATTTATTGCACTGTACTCCTCTCTCTTGGAAGGTGGTACTCCTAATCCCTGAAGCTGTGCTGCCTTATTTCTGTTATCAGGGCTGCCAAGCAGCCCTCAGGGTACAGTCTGCAACTACTCTTCCACACCATTTCCCCCAACAGCAACCAAGGCTTTCAGAGCTCCTTAGACCCCCACAACTCCCAATCCCAACAGACAGAGTCTTGACAGAAGTATACCTCCTCACAGTGTCCATGAGGAGCACGCTGCCCAATTCCTGCTAGCCAGCTACTCCTCATCTAAATCTCCATGGGAATCATCTTGCTTCAGAGACGGGTTGATCTTCACCACTGGTTTGCAGGGAGGATTGTCGGCTGACAGCCAGTTTTCTGAGGGTCGTTCTCCCAACAATGGCACGGAGGTCATGTTGGAAGTGGAAAGACACATGAATGGAACTGAAGTCTGTTCATAGCAGCTGAGGTTTGACCTGTGGGAATGTATTCAGGTGGCAAAACATAATCAGCCCCAAGTGTCTGTGTGACGCTGTGCAGCCAGAAGCTGGCACAGGACCATGACTTCTGCTTCATGCTTGTCAGCTCAAGTGCACAATGGAAGGTGAAGAGGTCTCTGCAGGTATGCTTTGCTCCCCCAGGCAGCTCCCTGGAGGGAGTGAATTCAGCCACACTGTGCCTGCAAAGCCTCCACTAGCAGGATTTCTTCTAATCTCAAACATCTGAATAACTAACTGTGTCAAACACTTATGTGCAAGACAATCAGCAACACAAGCACTTTTTTCTGATGTCAAGGTCATCTGAAGCCACACAAGTTACGTGTGTTAGCTAGAAAGCTTGCAGGTCATGTTTGCATGAGAAAAAAAAGAAGCAAGAATGAGAATGCGTTCTGGGAAGGATTACTGAACTGGCAGAAAAGAAAGTGCAACTCAGCACTAAAAATAATGGTAATGCAAGGAGATCCTTGGAAAGTTCTCCTGTTATGCCGATGGGCACTGGAGAGGAGTCAAGAGACAGATTCCTACAGGAGCAAAGCACGCCAACACTTTACATAAATTGATCCCATGGGGACAAACACAGCTATTAAATGCAAAATGTTTGCTAAAACACAAGCCAGGACCCACAGGCTGACCACAAGCTGCCCAAGTCCTTCTCAGTGTGTCACACAGCCACCAGCACACTGGGTTCACAGACTGTGCTTGTGCTGGTGGCCTCAGCAGAGAGGTGACAGGCCAAGGACACCTGCACTGCCCAATGTGCTCCAGGAGAGCATTTCCCTGAAGTATCTTCTCAGACACTGGGATATTTACAGCTGCTACCCACACCTCTGTGGGTGTCCACTGGGGGTGAAGGAGTGAGGACAGACCTTCAGTGGAAATGCAAGTGTGGCTTTCTGATTAGTAATACCCTTAGTCCAAAAACAAGAATAAATCTGGACAGGAATCTCCTCTTGGACCACCGACAATCACCAGCAGCTCTTTGCCCTGTTTTGTTTTCCAGGTCCCAATTCATTAGCTGAATTCACACCCTTACTGGGTCTTTTTTTGTCCTTTGCACAACACAGCTCCAGCTCTGGTGGCTCCTTGCTCTAAGGTAGAAGGTCTTTCCTTTTGTAAGTCTCTGTACAACCCTTTCCAGGGCTTAAATAGGCCAGTGTTTTTCCTAAGCTCTAAACAGAAATGAAAACATAGGCAAACTGCTATTTGACCAGCTATGCAAAAAAACCCCTCTCCTTCAGCAGGGTATGATTTGTGGATTAAAGTTCTTTCCCTTGAGCTCAACGCAACCCAAAAATCTCTTCCGGCAGCTTATCACAATTTAACTAACCCCAATCCTTAAGAGACTTCTGTATCTCAGCACACCAAGGAAGGTCTTTGTCAGGGACTTTCCAAGAGCCCTTGGCAAACCTGCTGCATACATGCCCCAATACAAGCTTCTGAGCTTCACAGAATGCCTGAGATGCCAGAGTGAGAACTCAGGGGGGTTGATGTCAGGAACAGAACAAGCCTGGGCATTATTTCATTTTGAAACCTTTTGCCAGTCATTTGGAAATGCAACACATTGCTCCAGAGGCATTGAAAAGAAAGGGTTTCAGTCAGAGCATGCTGCTCCTCACATCCAGACTTGATGTGGTCCTGGAGAGGTGGCAGCAGCTCCCTTGGGTAGCCTGGAACTGGTCAGTGAATCAAAAATGACAGAAAACAACTCACAGCATCCCTCCTAATTTCCAGCTGCTTTTTCACAGACTACACTTCTTTACTCTCTGAGTCATGCACAGACACAAGACTAGAACATGTGCAGTTCAAGGGATTCATCAAAGGAAGCCATGAATTAGTTAGGGGAAAGCAGACTACATGCCTGCAGTAAAGAAGCACACAGGGAGATTGCTCTTAAACACTGTCATGGGCTTCTTTGGTAATTTCTGTCCATTCATAATAGCACCACGTTGTAGCACTCTTAAAAAATAGAAAACATTATCGTAATGTAATCTTACCACTTTCAAGGACAGAACCACACTTATGAAAATACCTGAAAATTTGGATAGGCTTTTCATCAGTATTTTCATTGTATTAATCTAAAAAACAAGATAAACTTCACAACCAGCAGAAAATACATTCGCATTAACTTATTTGCAATGGACCAACGTATTGTTAAATAACCCAGAATTAGGTGCTGCCAGCAACTTGAGCTCTAGGAAAATATACCTATGGCTCCATGAAAAAGCAGAGCATCACCTACAAGGACTCACTAGCACACACAGAGTTAATTTCTGTGTGCTGCCCTCTCAAACAGAACTGGTTTTGAGATGTATTTGTTTAAACAAGTTAAGAGAAATGTCAGAGGCCATTTCACCAACAGCACATGACGACAGCCTCCTTCCTCCTCTATCAGGAGAGAACAATCACACACTGGGCACCAAGGGCTTACTGATGTTGAGTCAGAGCAGGAAAATCCATCCAGAAAATACATGCAAATGAAGGAAAGAAAAGACAGACTTTGCATTTTCTCTTCTCCCTCTTCCTTCTCTCTTCCCTCAAACAACACAAGCTAAGCAGAGACTGCCTCTCCAGCTCAGAGCCCCATGGAAGAATTTGGCACATTGACAGCCTCATCAGTTCCCACAACTCCCATGTGGGTACTGTGAGTAAATCGGATGTCTGGATAAATCCTACCTAAGGTTAACGACTTCTGGTTATCTCAGGGTAGGAAACTGTTTTCCAGGAGTATCAGGAAAGAGCATATTGTTCCAAGATGGGCTTCTGCATAAAGTACAAGAGTTCTTGCATCTACTTCAAGATGAGAAGCTTCAGACTTTCTGTAACCACATGGACAAAGCATGCTGGTGCTTCCTTTCAGCCACAGGGGACATGGAAGGCCACCTTACTTCACCTTGTAAGGGACTCAGGGCCATCAGGCTTGTTAAGTGTTGGACAAGATAAGGGCCTGCAAGGAATTCAATTTTTTTTTTTCCACTGCTGAAACTTACTTGCTTTCCACTTGTAACCAAGGCATAGCACAAGGCTTCAGTGCCAGTGCCTCTGCTTTGCCATCCTTTGACAGGGGGATCTGCTGCCTGTCAGAGAGGCTCCACAGCACCTCTCCAGACTGCACATGGATAAAACATTCTGAAAACGTCACCAGCCTCACAACCCTCTCCAATTTTTCAGAGCAACCTTTACTCAAAACAAACTAACAAAAGAAACACCGCTTCTGAAATTTCTGATTACATGTTTAACTTCTTATTTTCAGGACAGGAAAAATACCAGGTGAGATGCAGTGAGTTATTCTGGTACAGTATAATTTCATTTCTTTCAAAAGACTTAGCCATAAATAACTGAATTCTCCCACCTCTTCCAGGAACACCAGCCTGGCTGCAGCCTCAAGCAAAGACGTCATATCTAGGTCACTCCTAAAGTCAATAGAGTTCAGCTATTCTCATTAAGGAGAGTAGAAGGTTCTACAAGTCAGTAGTGGCAATCAGAGAAACCCAGTAAAACATCTTTCTTCTCACTGCCAGTGCAAGACTGTCTCCTGTTAGTGTTTTACATAGCAAATCCCTCTTTCCCATGTATTTTCTTTAAACTTCTCTCCTAAAATTGTTACAGTTGCTGTTCTTTATGTACAGCATACAGTCCAGAAGGAAATCAGCTGCTGATCAAGCTAGTGAAGAGGTACATCTGTGACCCCATCTATACTGAAATGAGCCAGGAAGATTTTCTCAGAACCGTGACCCTACC
The DNA here is from genome assembly GCA_026770055.1 of Myrmophylax atrothorax. Taxonomy (NCBI): domain Eukaryota; kingdom Metazoa; phylum Chordata; class Aves; order Passeriformes; family Thamnophilidae; genus Myrmophylax; species Myrmophylax atrothorax. The sequence continues at coordinate 13,984,060 of JAOXXN010000150.1, read as the reverse complement.
AAGATCCCTGGAGCCCTGAGCTGCTTTTCCACCACATGAGCACGAGCCACCTCGCACATGAAGTGCACGGAATTAGTGACAGGACAAGAAAGGGGAAATTTATTAACAAATGAATTCCTGCTATTACAAACCACTTCCACTGCACTACCAGGGCTTTTAAACATTCATGGCAGGATAAGCTATGTCCTTTCCCAAGAGTGCAATTGAAGGCTTGATTTTCATGATTGCTGAGCTTTGACTGCAGCTCCCATTAGCTGTGGTAGGAGCTATCAGTGTTTAGCTCTTCTGAAACAACAGTTTGATGTGGGGAGAGGGGTACATACCCTGGCTCTGACTGAAGTCTCAAGATGAAGCCAGTGAGCCTCCACTCCTGATGTGAAGGGCAAGTGTGAGTACATGCTTGGGGAAGCCTGTTACAGAGTGTGTCCATGGGGCTGCCCTGAGCACGGATGGGTACGGGCTGCACCTGCCAAGAAAGGTTTGTTTCCAGTTCTTGCCCTGGTACCTGCAGTTAAAGGCAGCCAGGAGTAGGCAGAACCACTGGGAGTGGCAGGACTGGGGTACTTTGGGACACATCTGATCACAGCCTTAGCCTGCACCAATCCAGAACGCAACTGGAGCAACAAGCTGATGTGCTTGTGAGAGCTGGACTTCCTGAAGCTCTACAGAAGCAGCAATTTCAGCCCAAAATTTAATTGGCAAGAGGAGGATTTGATAGACATTTGTTTTCTATTAGAAAGTACTTTAGAGAGAGAACAGATTCTTCAAAGTAATTTTCCTGCATCACCTACAGTTCCTCCTTCTTATCTAAATGCAGTATCAGCAACCCAGCTATTGATGCTCCACAGGGGTTTAATTATTTGCAAGAAATGACTATTTGCTGCAGACAGCAGACAGTGCTGGGTAAGGTCCTCTGGGATCAGACTCCAGGCTGCTTTATGGCTTGACATTACAAGGAAACCACCTGAAAATCAGTCTTCTTGTACATGATCAGATAAATGCAGTTGTCAAGCACAAAGTTGAAAGCTCTTCAGGGAGGAAGAGGCAGTGTTACTTTTTTTTCAAATGCTGATATGAATTATTAAGTCAAAACGAACCCATGAAGCGTTATTCAAGCTCTTGTGTCTGCCAGACTCATACAGCCTTCTGTGGGAGGTTTGTTTGAACAAAGATATTTTCAGCTATCCACCTGGGGGGAAAAAAAAAAGAGAGAAAAAAGAAGATTTTGTTTCAGTATAATCTAGTCTCACCACGTGATGCTGACTGATGTGTGATAAAATTTCAGAGCTCAGCAGGTGTTTGGGGAGTGACTGCAGCCGCCCATTGAATGCAACAATACACAACCACAAAAGAAAGACCCAAAACTGTAGTCAGGAGAAAGAGTGTAGGAAGTTAGGTGTGAAGATGAATGATGACACTGGGTGAAACTTGTGCCAAACATGATTTACAGTAGAGAAATTAAATTCTCTCCCTGGGTGAGAACAAATCGATTGGTCTCTGTTACAGGTTACTTCTCCATCACATTGACAATCAGTCTACACACAGTCAGATACACTGGGACAACTGGCTGAAGACCCCAGGGACCCCCAGGCCAGAACTCAGCTCACACTGCACTTTGCCCACTTACTTCTTGCACATCATTGCTACTTCATTCAGCAAAGGAAAAGGATTTTACTCATCTTTCAGAGATCCTGTTGTCACAGAGAAGCTGAAAATCAGCAACAGTGTGATGACATGGATTCAAGCAGAACTAATTCTTTGCTGGTTGCATAGCCCAAACACCGATGACACAGGAGAACGTTCCAGTTTGCTGTTGATACCCAAATGCCAAGGCACTCACCACCCAGACCTCCTGGCTGTCAGATGGTTCAGAATGACATACTAATTATAGTCATGACCCTAAATATACACCATGCACTGTCTGCATAGAGTAAAACACTCTGTGCACCCTCTGGAAAGATTTATGGTAGTATTCATGTCACGTGCAGGACAACCAATATGTGCTTACCCGAAACTGCTACACTCCTACACAGGCTGCTATGCTGCGCAAACCTAATTTCAGTGTTAAATACAGAGCAATAGGAATTAAAGCAGCAAGGTTGCTAAGGTCTAACAAGTACAAACGAAATGACATTGAGGAGAATAACCTGGGATCAAGTTACCAGACACAAAAAAGGATGGATAAAGAGTTCCTGCACGTATGCTGGTTTTTCCTTTGGAAAATAAGGCAAACATCACTTCTCACAGCTCCCTCCTGACTCCCCCGGAGCTGCTTCCCAACACACAAGCAGAAAGGCTTATGCAGCCACATTTCCAGCCTCCCCTCCTCCATGGGGGGATCTAGACCAAATTACAAACTAAACATTTCCCAGTAAGACTTTCATATACCAGGAACTTCATGGTCAAAGGAGCACCACACTAACCTCAAAGTCTTTGCCACAGAAGCTGAGCATTGTGGATTTATGAAAGCTGTGTCCTTTCACTTTTTGTGCAAGACAGTTTTCCATTCTTGCAAACTCTATCCACTGATTACTGAAATTGGAGCAGCCTAGTCCAGGGGAAGCACATGCTCAGCAGCACTGAGTCTTGCTCCTGTAAAGGGAAAGAGCAAGCCAAATCAAAGAAACTCCTTTACTATAGGAAGTTACACTTTGTCTGTCTACAGATATTAAATACTTTGGAAGATAGCTCCCTAAATTGTTGTGGGAAACCTGCAGTTGAAAAATACCATAATTATTATAATATGTTTCCTCAATCTTCAAATCTTGTGCACTGTTCTATGTTCTAACATGAGGCAAAAAGAAACTAGAAAAACTGCACCACAAACAGCCCAAAAGATCTGCTGGGTGAGGCTTCTCCAAAGAAATCTGCAATAAAATGGTCTGACCAGCCTGTACAAGGGCTGCCCCAGCTGCTGCCATGACTTGCACATACAAGGACTTTAAACCTGATTGCTACTGTAATGATGAATCATTGCATAACCAAGGCCTTGCAACTGAAGTATCCTTGGCAAAAGGATCACCCTCTACTGGTTTTTCAGTTCGCTACTAATTTTTTCACTGCTGCAACTCCAGTCCCCAGAGAAGGACCAGAAACACCCCAATGTAATGACTGAGCTAAACAAGACTGTATTTATAGCATTATTATTTTCCCTTTAGTACATTTTGCAGTACAGAGAGAGCAATCAGAGCCCTTGAGGATGATATCCTAACATATCTACTATAAATATTTATCTGACTGACTTAATTTTAGCTTTACCTAGGTCTTTCAGGGACACACAGTGGGCCTGAGCTTGGGAAACCAGAGAAGCAGCACAACATGACCTTCTCCTGTTCAAGCCACTTTCCCCTACTACAGCTGGGTTACGTTACCTGCGTGTAACTGATCCAGTCTGGCCCCGCAGCGTCACTGCTTTTTGCAGAACTAATGCCAGCACTCACGGTCCCTGGTGCAAGCTGCATTTGTTGCTGAACTTGCTGATGGAGAGGGTAGCATGTTCCATTTTACTTTAATGCTACATAAGACCCTTTGCCATGACAATGAAAAGACTGGCACTGCCCAAATTAGTATCTCTCCAGAGAGGTAACTCCTTTCTGCCTAGCACAGTGCATTCTCATGAGAGAAGAATATTCATTCAGCTACTAAAAAAGAATTCAGCTACTGAAAGAGAATTAAAATTCTGGTCGCAGTAACATCTTGGAAGGAAATTGCAAGTCTGAATAACAACATTCCAACTGAAGTATGACTTGGATGTCTACAGTGGTGCCTGCCTAAGTGCCTCACACCCTGTCCTGTAAACCACAGTCTTGCAAACAGCTCCCTTCTCTGGCACAGTTTCACACCAGATGCCAGATCCCACTCAGGACTCTCCACCCTGGCTTACCTGGCAAACCTGTGCAGCAGAAAGGTTTGTGGGAAGGTGGCCCAAGTTTCTAGAACCATCCTTCCTCAAATAGCCCCAGGGGCAGCAGTTACTCTAACCCACCATGGCACACTGATTATCAGCACAGTGTGCTGCTCCACTCCACATGTTCTGCTCTCTCCCAAGCCTTTGCTTTCAGGCAGCCCTTGGGACTGGCAGAGACACTCTAATATAAAGGCTGTTGTGAGAAGCCAGTGGAAACAGGGGAGAATCACTGCAACAACTACTGCCCTTGCCCCATGCACGCTGCGGCCTTTGGAGAGGGAGCTCTGGCACTGCAGAGTGGGACAAGTGTGCACCGCAAAGGGGAGGTTCAACAATAGCTCCAAAACAGCTCCCTGAGGAAGCAGGTCATCAGCTCCAGTCCCAGTAAACCACTAAGCTAAGCTTAGCTGCCCCACCTACCCCTCCCAAGGACGGACTGGTGTCACACACAGCTTTTGGAGGCACTTTCCTGATTGCAGTTTTCCCAACATGGCTCATGCCACTACCCTGGGGATGCTGAGGAAGCCCAGCACAGTCTCCTCACCTACTAGCAACAAATTGACCCTAACAATGAACTTGAGTTCTTGCCATGTGACAGATATTTGAACATTGCTTCACAGCCAGGAGGAAAAATCATGAAAGATTGTGATAAACTGAAAAGTAAACAATATTTGAACAGCCTCAGATCTGCATCCCTGTGCAGCACTGCAGAGCTACCACAAGGCTGGAGGGGGAAAAAACCCCAAATTAAGTGAATCACTCAGATTTGGCCATTACAGGCAACTCATCTCGGCAGGAAATGTAAATACACAAAGTAACCTTTGCCAAAAATGGAGAGCCTCCTCTCCTCCTCCTGGTTTCAGGGTGGAGACAGATTCCTCAGACACACACTTGCAAAGCCAGTAACACTCTCTACTGCTTTACAATGTTATCAGATGCTGAGAAACCATACAGCTCACAAATGAAAGAGCTTAGTTCAGGAAGAAATTTTCCTCTGTTTAAAAGGATTTTTCTTTTTTTAAGCTAAACTCTGATCACTTCAGTACTCTCACTTACTCTATGACCCCACAGGTAGGTCAGTGACATGAGGAAAAGCCCAGGCTGCTGAAGGAGGAACAGTTTTGTCAAGTGACTTTGGATTGTTTTGTTGCTAAAAAAAACATGGCACTGAGCTGCACCTTGAGTCATATTTTAGTACATGAAATACTCCCACAGGCTGTAGTTCCCCCTTGCTCTCCCTACACAGGCAGTGTATGAAGAGCTGGCTGATTGCCACTCCACTGAGAGCAAGGAGGCACATGAGGGCTGGTGATTACAGGCACTGAGGCAATAACTTCAGGACACATTGGGCTCTTGACTTGTGACTTTTAAATCTTTCCTTCTCCAAACAAATCGCTGAATTGTTGGTGCCCAAGTTGGTGTGAACAGCACAAATGGCCACAGAAACTCTCACAGCGAGTTCCACCTGCCATGAGGTGCTCATAACCTAGGCATGATCCTTCTCCAAGGAGATAAAAATCCTGCCTGGTTCTGCAGCAAGGTGGGGCTCACCCCTCTTGGGCAGCAGAAGTGGTTGGCATGTCTTTCTCACCTCACACATCGCTGCCCCTTGCGCTGTCAGCAACTTTTGGTGGGACTTCACTAACTGAGGAACAGATCTAAGTCTTAAAATTAATAATATTAAAAGCAAGTAAGATAAAATCAGTTTTGTGTTTCCTTTAAATGCAGACCTGCTTGGCACAAAGTCCCATGTGCAGTTGTGCCACCATGAGGGGAGGTTCACTCAGTTCCAGAACCCAGGACAAGAAGCCAAGGGTGGAGTGGGGACCAAGGTGCCCACACCATGAAACTACACCCACACCAGTCCATTGCCAAAACAGCCCTGTCCTACCCCCACAACCTCCCACTGAACCACCGAGCCAGCAGCAGCATTGACCAGGCTGAGGAGCAGCTAAATGAGTCCCCCAAGAGCCCTCCCAAGCAGGGCACTGAAGCAGAACCTTCAGACCTCAGTGCATCCTGGACCCTTTCAAGGGAAGCCTCCTCTACCCTGTTCTTCCATGTGAAATAGGTGGCCATGGAAAAGAACAGCATTACAGGTGATGCTGTTGAAGGTGCCTTCTACGCTCCACCCACTGACAGCATCCTGGAGCACAGCCAGGATCACCACCTCACATTCGCTGCCTGCCACCACTTTCATGGATCTAAGGGGACCCACATCTCCTTATGGACTGTTTCAAGCAGGATGCAAGAGTGGATTTATCCAAAATACTGCAGAAAAAAACCAATTCCACCAGACACCATGTAAGAGGCATTTCAATGTAAAGGGAAGGGCACTGGCCTGAGGGAGCGGGGGTTAACTGGCTGCTTTGGCCACTCACCACCCCAACAAGCCCTGGGCTAAAATACTGCAGAGGCTGCTGGAGAAGTGGTAGTGCTTGAGGGACAAGGCAGTGCCCAACAGGCAAGGATGGGGACTGTGGGATGTCTGTGAAGAACAGCCTGCCTTCCAGCCCCTCGCCTGTGAGAAACTGCATCTGCAATGCAAATTGACTGTGCACAGGCAAGTTACAGTCCCAGACAGACTTGCAGACCTGATCTTTCACTTCTAAAAGGGAAACTGGGATTCTTACCATTGATTTTCATATGGTAAAAGCACTGTTCAGCAGCCAGCTACTAGAAGAAGGATCAGCCAACTATTTCAAATGCAATTCAATGAAAGCATCTCTGGAAAAAAAATCCAAAGCCTTTGGGGTCCCTTTACCATTCCCAACCTGCCTGTCAACACTCAAGCCACCCATAAAAAGGTGTTTTGATGTTGCATATCCACAGTAAGTTGACTCCAGCACTGTGGATGGAAAAAGGCTGCTCCCATGGTGAAACTCAATCAAGTCGGCCAGGTGACAGGGACAACCACATGTGGAAGGTAACAAAGAATCTTTCCCAGGTGCAGTTTTACACAGTACCCTCAGTATTTGATACTTAAACTGCTCATGTGTATTCTAGAAGGTTTATACTCATGTAATTAACCTAAACACTGAGTAACTAACTTACCTGAAAACAAAACAACCCCACAAGCCCTGATACAAGTATAAATGTGCCAGATCAGACAGCAATCAAACTTTCTGTAGAGAAACACAAGACACACAATCTCTTTAACCAAACAAAAAGAACTTAAACTGGTTTGTTGCTGGCAGAGCTTTGTGCAGCTCTGTGCTGCAACATAGCCAGACAGACACTCCCCAAACAACCAGTGGGCCTGCTGGCTTCTGATGGAGGTTACCTGCCACTCCCACAGCTCCATCAGCCCCAAAGGTTGTGCAAGCCCAGCTCTGGGTACAGACAGAGAGGTTACCTGAGGTCACCACCCAAGGACTGTTCAATTACCCCTTTTACTGGCACAACTGTGGCAGTGTCAAACTGGAGAGCAAAACTGAAGGATAGCATCTTTAACACATACCGTTAGAGGCTCTTAGGGGGTCTCTATGGCCTTGTTCCAACTGGGAATTGTTTTAAGAGGACTTTAAGCCTTTACCAGACTTCACAGGCTCTCATCTCCCCTCTTGGACTGCCCGCAAGGAGCAGGGGAAACCTTTGTACCTGCACCAAAGGTGAGTGAAGCAGGAAAGCCCCCTCAGCAAGCCTGCGCACCGGAGCACACCAACCTCCAAGTGGTCAAACACATTGTGTGATAAGAAACACCAACAGTCACTGAATAATTTATATGATAAACTATTTCTGGAGCATTTGATCAGTTCTACCGGCTACCATTACTTTTGCTGCTGAATCAACAGCCTCCATCAGAGCATATGGTCCAGCAAAAACAAGCAGCACTGTGACAGGTTAGGAGAGACATTTACTAAATTAAATGCACACGCCGCTCGCTCCGCTGAGCCATAACGCAGCACATACACAGAAATCCAGGCAGCTAAATGGACACGCAGCCTGAAGTGGTGTCTGAGCACACACAATCTGTCCCTCCAAGGTTTTCCATTAACATACCCACATGTAGAGCTATAAATCAAAATGAAGGAGAACAGAGCAGGCTGGCAGAAGAGCAACAGAAAGAAAATACATTGCAAGGCATTTTGCAAAAGGTGGTGATTAACCATTGTCAGCTAAAAGCAGCTGTGGATAGAGCAGTTCTGCACCTCAGCAGCCTGTGGAAGTGGAAGGAGGCTGGAGAGAAAAAGGGTATTTAATTGCTCTTGAAAACAGAAACAACATGACAACAGTTTTTAAAGATATTAAAAGAATTGTTAAATACACACTGCGTTTCAGAATTTACCACAAACAGAATGAGGACGCCAGTACTGCCTTCAGCAGGGGAGCCAGAGGACCCAAAGCAAAGGAGGGAAATGCAGTAAGGAAGCACAGAAAAGACCCTGGCAAAAGGCTGCTCTGAACAGCTGCCCTAGTACCTCCTGAAGGCTGCTCCAAGAGCTGCTGTGGCACAAGGGCTGCCCACATCCACACAGGATGGAATTTCAGTGAGCTATCCCTTCACTTCAGAAAGTAGTGCCTGGGATTTGCTGGGGTAAAATGATCAGGGTTTTACTACAAACATTACCCAGGGATACCCCTCACTTCCACAAAATCTGAAATCCTTCCCTGCCACCACCTTTCTCTAAATGGCAACTGTGAACCACTCTTCTTCTTGTACAGAGTTGGAAATATTTCAGAAAAAAGAAAAATTTCCATAAATTGCTGCTGTGGGACGTGAAAATGGGACCAGCACTGGGATTAGAAGACTCCTTTTACTAGTAGAAGGGCATGCATGGCAGGCAAGCCCCCATACTTGCACCCAGCTCCATGGAAGCACACCTTTAGGATCATACCGGCAGAACTGGCAAAAAGAAATCTCTGTTTTCCCATAAGTGTGTGGATTTGGGCAAGAGGAATCCCAGCACATGGTAGGATCTTCAGCTCAAAACACAAATCCCACTCATATCTGGTATTAATAACACACAAACTCCCAATTCCCAGCTGCACACAGAAGGGAATCTCATTGTCTATCCTTGATCACGCCAAGAAGCACAAGGGTTCACAAGAACACCCCGGACCAGCAGGTTATTTTGGTGTGGTGAATCAGTTCACCGGGCAGCAGGGAGCCTGCCAGCGCGCATGACGAGGCAGGAGAGCTGCCAGCTGCCCTTCAGCTGCCGGAGCAGCTCCTATCTGCGCAAACACACTGGCACAACACCCACTCTCTATCTGGCAACAGCAGATTTTACACCGCTCAACACTGCTGTTAAATACAGGAATCATCTTAGAGCACAACAACAAAGTCATACATAACAGGTTTAACCAAAGCTGCGTATTTTCCTGCTATGGAAACGGGTCACAAGAACCAAAAAGCTGCCCAATGACAAGAATTTTGTATGCTGCTCTCTCCTAATCTGCCCTGTTCCCTTCTGAAACCCTAAAACTGATGAATGGCGACATGGACTAGTTACAGCTGGTCCAAAGCAGCAATCTCAGCTTTTCTCATCAACGCTCTGCCAATGCATTATCAAGGTCACACCAAAGCACAAGGACATTTCACCTCCCACCTCCAAATGACCTCATGCAATGTGCAGTCTCTTCACAAAACAGACTCCCCACATACAGACACACAACAGAACTTGGAGCACCTCTTTTTTTTTTCTGAGGCAGGAATAATCCAGGAGTCCAAGTAAATGGGAGTTGACAAGCTTGGTGGTCCACAACTGAGAGAGACACTACCACATTTAGAAAAATGCTCAAAAAGCAGCTGTGAAAATTGCAGCTTGAACTCATCTACAAAGAGTAGAAAATGTACTGACTGAAACTGTAGCAAAAGGTGAGCTGAGACTCAGAAAACCTTTGGAGAACTGGAGACAGCTAAGCAGCACAATCAGCACTGTGAATGTGCAGGTTAAAATCTGTCAGAAAGGCTTACACCAGCTTTATCCTGTCTCCAAGCATGGAGGTCCATGTGCAAACTTATTTTCCTATGAACCTAAATCCACTGGTGTTTCACGCCAAGAACCAAAGCCCTCAGTATTATGTACTGCAGTTTTGGCTTTAGAGATTTGCTATTCTGCATCTCAGCAAACATTTCTCTGCACCCTAAACCTCTAAGTAAACTCTTGTTAGGGTTTGTAAGCTATGCACCCATTCAACAGCAGCCCTGCCATGTCACATCATGGCCTTAAACTCCCAACCTGAGCTTCAGAGAGATTCACACAGAGGCTAAACCCCAGCACTGTTCTCAGACACACACTCACAGGACCCTTTCCATAAGCTATCTTAGACCAGAATAAAATTGCACCTTGTCTGAAAAACACGCAACAGGCCGTAACTTAGGCAACAGACGGATATTTCATATGTGAAGTGCAGCCCTGCTTTGCAAGAGCAGAAACAGAGGGTGAGAGCTCAGCTGTCAGACAGAGCAATAAACAAGTGACTAATAGGGGAAGACACACACGTGTGGGACCTGCACGGGCTGGCAGGGCACAAGGAGCCTCCTGCACCAGCACAGGGCTGCCTGGGGTTATTCTGCTGTGCGTGGGGAGCTGCACAGCTTGGGCAGTGCAAAGGCACAGCACCCATGTGCGTGTGGAGATATGTGAAGTACCTTGTGCTTTTGTTGTTTAATGTTTTTTCAGCCTAAATTACATTAGTTTGTATTCTAATTTTTTTTCCTTTTTAATGCAATTTTTCAGTTTATTTTACAGCCTTTTTTATTACCAGTTTTAAAACACATATATTTATATGGTTTAGAAAGAGCCATCTGGAATCACGATTTGAAAAACACATCCTTCTGGCAGACAACTTGTGTACTTCTTAGTAATTAGTGTGTGTTTATAGAAGCCAGGCATGCCTAGGTTTTTTCATTTGTGAGCCCACTCTTCATTAATTGCTGCATTTCCCAAAGAACAAGAAATAACGTTCTGCCTCTCTCAACCTCTGCTGCAACAACCCCCTGTGTGTGAGGCCAAGATATAACACACACTACAAAAGGCTGTGAGTCATGTCTTCATTCCCTCCCACACCTTCTGTGCAGCTCCTTTGCACGGTCCTGCATGGCTCTGCCCCAGGGCAGGTGGCTTCCTGCAGACAGGCAGCTGCAGATTCAGACAGCCCCAGCCTCATCCAACAACGCTCCTCTGCTAGATTAAACACCTGCTAGGAGTTCTGCCATTTCCCTGCTTCCAAAACAACATTTTTCCCCTCTATTCAGTTTCATACTTCCGATAATTTTAAAGCTTTCCAGGTTTTTGAAACGCTCATACAGCCTCATCTAAGAAACACCTAAAAGCTGGACCCCTTCAAGATCAAAAGCCAATTTATCTAAAATCTCTAATAACCTTGGAAAGCTGTATACATTTTAAATTTTAGTCAGTCTTCTGAAACAAAGGTGTTTGCTCAGAGTTCAACCCCACAGCAAGCAATGCATCAGTCTTCAACCACTCTGAGATCCCCAGTTCAAATGTGACACCTTCTTAACTGTGTCAAGAAGCTTGAGCTCTCGTTTCCAGATCCTTGGCCATAGAGCTGATCTGCCACTGCACCTTGGATGATGTTGTGTAACAACAAGAACTTGTTATGCCTAGGAAGGTCTGAAGAGATTTAATAAGACATTGTGAAAAGAAGCCAAAAAAAAACCCCCAAAAATGTGGATAAAGAGAGGCTCAAAAGCAGTTCATGAAACAGGCCTCAAAATAATTTCTTTCCCTGAAAAGGGTTCCTTCCACTTTATCTGGGAAGTTTTTCTATTCAGTCAAGTGTAGGTAAGATGCAAACTACTGTGATATCCAGTGCTACGTCCAAAACTATGAACTGTCCCAAGGCCCCAGGTCAGCTCTCAACCATTTTGTAATCTGCAGCCTCAGTTCTTAACATCAGCATGAGCTCTTCTGCATATCTGACAGAAACCTGTTCCCAACCTTCCAGCTTTTCTCAGATGGTGTGGGATCCCTTGCAAATAAGTTCAGTGACAGAAATCAGACTTAAAAATGCTGCTCTACACAACGGCGTGACTTATGCAGAGGTGTAAGTATTTCTAAGGAACATACTGCAATCACAATTCATTGCACATTTATATAATTCCCATGATGTAAATCCAGAAATGCCTTTAATAAATGTCATTGCACATGTATTAAGGACATTTAAATGACATGAAAAAGCTCAGATAATCCTGCTTACTCAGAAACTTTGCTGGTTAACTGAAGGAAAAGTTGTCCTAAGAAAAACCGGGAGCAGAGGTAGTAAATAGCTAAGGAAAACAGCAGCACTGAAGTCCAGCAAAGTGCCAAATGACAAACTGACTCAAGTCTTCAAACTGGCAGAGCAGCATTCATAGATTTATTTTCCCCTGTGTCTAGTAATGCCATGCTATGGCAGGACTAAATCTTAGGACAGACAAACCAGATCCATGGTGCTGTCTGCTACATGGCAGCAGCTACTCCAGGTCTGAAAAAGTCTGAGAGCCAGAATAATCCTATTTAGTTCCAAGAGATCAAACAGGATTTGTAAAAGGGTAACATATCCAGAGATTAGTGAAATGTTCTCAGTTTAAACATGTCCTCTTTGCAATCATGTTCAGAAAGTATTTTCATCTGTAAAGTAAGTTTTTGACCATGTCCAGAAACATGACAATTACATGGAAAATACACACTAAGATATATGGATATATATGAAAAAAGGGGGGAGTGGTATTCATAAAACACCAATCCCTCCTTATCTACCTCTCATACGAATTTTGCCTCATTCATTTATACAAGAAGGTTCTCCCATGGCCATATGTACTACCAACAAAGGGAACACATGACGGAGCACAGCATCTCTTCCTTCGCACGGAACAGCCCATCAATATTCTCCAGTAATCAATTTTTCTAAACAAAGCTTCCTTCAGGAGAAAGAACTTAAGGATACTATCAAATTACCAGTTGTTTATACAGACAAAATCCATGCTGATATTATCTACAATTAATTCATAATGAACTTAAGATAATGCCCTGATGCACTGTCTCACAGCCAGCACAGCCACAGCGCAGTGCCCTCACTGCAGCCTACAACTGCTTGGAAGACGACAGTGGGTGAGAGGGGCTCATCTCTCAGGGGATCAGTGACAGAACATGAGGAAATGGAGTAAAGCTGCCATCAGGGGAAAGTCAAGATGGGTATTAGAACAAGGTTCTTCTCCCAGAGAGTAGCTGATCACTGGAACAGGCTCCCCAGGGAACTGGTCACAGCACCAAGCCTGCCAGAGTTCAAGAAGTGCCTGGACAATGCTCTTAGTCCTAGGGTTTAGTTTTAAGTGGTCCCGCAAGGAGCAGCAAGTTGGACTTGACAATCCTTATGGCTCCTTTCCAGCTTGAAATATTCTACAGTTCTACATGCTAAACCATACCTGCAACTACAACAATTACCTGTTCTGAAGAGCTTCCCAGAGCTCATTGTTGAAAAGGTCCTTAACAAGAGCTTATATATATGAAAACTCCAAGCCTTTGCTCTGAATTCTTTGTGCTCCTGCCACTACTGTGAAAATACCAGTATCAATCACCCAGCACACAACAGAAGAGCCTTCACCCAAGGCAACTGTGAATCAACTGCTTCCAAAAGAAAACACGGTCCCCTTAGATCATGGGGAAACACAGCATCAAACCACTGAAAGGAGCAGAAGGGCAGAAAGGAACCCTTCTGCAGGAGCTCTCTACCACACTCTATTCCAAAAGCAAAAACCAGCCACTTGCCAGTGGAGATCCTGGGAAAACATTACCTAACTGATTACACTGACACAAACCTAATTATCAACCAGACAAGCATCATAAATAACCTAAACAGATGCACAGATGTTACTTCTGTGATAAGAATGGGGGCAGTTAATGCTGCAGAGAACTCTGGGGCTCATTCAGCCACTACAGGACAGCTCCTGCTCTTTGAATATTCATTGCCTTGCCCCATCATGTTTTCATCCCACTGGAATTAAGGACATTTAAAATCAAATATGGATATTTTAATACCCATCAAACACTTTTATTCACAGAAACATCCTATCAAGCATGTCTATAGAGTAAGGCCAGCCAGCTAAGTCAGCTGGCCGTCACGATAAAAGTCAATATATTCACTATGTATTCCCACTATCCATGACTAAACACAACTGCAAGAGGAGAGAGTGCTTGTGTGTTCAGCTGAAGATATCCCATAATGGAATACTTGGAGTCAGTGGATAGCAATGCCTTAAGGGTGCTGTGCTCAGCTGGACCTCTCTCCCCTGACCTGAAGGTTACAGAAGCCCATGAAATGTCCTGGTGACAGGGCTGGCATCCTCTGACAGGGCTGAATTCCTTACCCTGGGCTCTGAGAGTCACATTCAAACCTGCCCATATGGCAGTTGCATTGCTGCTTCCTGGCTCATTTGGCAAAGTTTTGGAAAAGTTTCAGTACAGACCTGAAATGAACAGTGACCAGGCACAGCCTGTAACTGGACGATTCAGTGGGTGCCGAGATGAAGACCAGTTTGTCCCGGTAACTTTGGAGAAGAGAACATGCAGTAATAAATTCCTGTATTTTCCAGTGAAGGTACTTGCTTATCTTTTTCTTCCCTAGCATGCTTCATTTGCACATCCTATTTAGGAAAAAGAAAACTTATTTTTCTCAGGGAATCTGATCCTCCGCTTACCTGAAACAAGTAATTATTTTGGTTTTCTAGCAATGCCTAGTCAGGCAGTGAGAGGTCAGGGCTGAGCTGGTGTTGTCACTGTACAACACACCTCCTGAACCTTTTACCAACCTACCATAAGTACTCACCAGGCACTGGAACAGGCTTTATACACTCTTTTTTAGATGAATAAAGGGATTATTTTCATACTTGGAGGTTGGAAAAAGGGATAGCAAAAACTGTCTTTGAGTTAAAAAACCCTGTAATTAGACCCACAACTAAAAAAATACCATGGATAAGGCTAAATTCAATCAAGTGACTTTAATTACAAGATGATTGTTAAACTACTAATTTAAGCTGAGAAAACACTTTCTAAGAGTCCACATTTAATAAAACTTTAAAAGAGCAATTTACAAAAGACGACAGTATAAAAAATCACTTCTTTTCATCTTTGTAATCCACAGAAAGCCTCAGTTTTGGAAGCTAAACTGGACCATTTACGTAGTAAAGGCTTAGTCAGCAATAAACTTATGAAGTGACTGAAACATTTTCACTCTTAGGAGTGTAGTAAAAATACAAATAGCCAACATTTTCATTAAACTGACATAAAAGCAAACACATTACCAGTGAAATGGTGGTTTCCATATGCCAAATTTGTTTTTTCAGAGGTATCTGGGAAGCTTTTAAGTGAAAATACAGCATGTAACAGCCATATAGTATGAGCCCCTTCCTAAACAGCTGGCTTCTTCCTGAGAAGGGTACAGAGAGCAGGTAACCTCATGTAAGGAACCAGTCTCCCAGCAGAGGCCTAAACTAAGAGGATTACAGGGTCAAAATTCCAGCAGATGGAGAAAGGTTTTATCTGCACATTAAGGAGGCACAGAAACCCTTAGATAACAGTTTCTCAGGCACTCAGACTTGCAAGTTTAAATTTTTCACTTTGTTTTCTTACTTGCAAATGTCTACACTGCAGTCAGCTGCTCAGCAGAATATATTAACACAGACAGAGCTCTGTCCTACTGCAGCCAGAACACTTTCTGTACCTTTCAGGCAGGAGAAATGGAGGTAGAGTATTGTGACAAACAACTACCCTAATTAAAGGTGACAAAAGCAAGATGTCCAGGTTGAAAGCTCTAACTAAACGAACCAGGGAATATCATGAGCAAAGCACTCACTACGAGGCACTTTCACCCTTCTACTGTTTTACAAAAAAGCCGAATTCAGCTGGGCAGGAGAGAGATGGGGAACAGTCCTTCTTCAGTAACTATCAGCTACTTTATTTCAGCTTACACAACACAAATCCACATAGTCAAGCTTGCACAGCATCAGTCCATGATTTTGCTCAAAGAAGCATTCAGCTACTTTCATTTTCTCAACTTCTTCAAGTGACATCCAGGCACTGCAGGACTGTGAAAAGTCAGTCAAAAAAGCAACACAGATAACATATGAATGCTCTCTCACTGATGAGAAAAAACTACATACGGAGTATTTTGTCTTGGAAAGAAAGTGTGGAAAAAGTTCATGTATTTCTTCCAGCTTTTCCCTTTCACCATCAAATAAGGTGTTTAGAAACAGTGTAAAAGCAGCAATGGACATTCCCCTCCTGTGACTTCCCAGCTAAAAAAGCCCACTTATAAAACCAATGAACAACAGGAAATAGCACCATAAGAATTATATGAGATTCTGAGACACTATGATCAGGTTTTATTTTTGCATTGTGGTTCATTTCCCCTTTTAAAGGAGACTTTCATCTCTGCTGGCAGAAATTTCTTAGTCTGGCTGAAATAAGTGCTTTTACTCTGACATTTACATCACTAGCATGTGTCAATTATTATTAATAATATTATTACTGCTCAGGCAAGATGCAGATTTTCATTCTGGGCTTCAATGCTTGAAAAATAAATGTCTTAGGTAATCAGTTAACTATTCAAACTGCAAAATTTCACAGTTTACTCAAAAATGGCAAGAGATATTTTTAGTCAGCAAAATATACCAGCATAGTAATGTACTGTCCACTGTAAACAGGAAATAAGGAATATTTAGGAAAAAAACAGACTTCTACTGTACCACTGTATGTTCTTCCAATCTTTCCACACAGACAGCAAGCTAAATCACTATACCCTTGTCAGGCAAACTTATCATTTAAGCATTTTACAGAGATTAGCATGGCTTCTCCTAATGAATTGAGAAAAAGTTACTGACCCATTCACTTGGATAACTAGTAACCACAATTTTCAAAACTTAAATGTACTGTGCAAGATAAAAACCAGCACTGTGATGATCCCTGGTGCAACATTTGCTGCAGTAAGAGAAAAATCTTATAAAGGAAATCAAAAAACTTCATTTACACCAGAAATGTAGACTTTGGAATTTTCCTTTATCAAAATAACCCCATTATGGTTACTTACAACTTTGCCCTAAGAGAACTGTACAATATATATATAAATATATGTATAAAAACAACAAAAAAATCAGCTGCTGTTCTTTCTTAGTATTAATCATCATCTTCTTCCTCTTCATCACTGATCACATATTTCTTATGCTTCTTACTTGCTTTGTCATCATCATCTGCTTTTCTCTTTCCAGAAGGTTCACCTTCCTAAAGGCAAAAAAGGACAAAAATAAACCACCATACTTCAAGCTAAGATTATAAAAAAAAGCTGAGAAGAAAACCAAAAAGACCACAAAGTCATTATTGGAAGAAAAGTAAAATTACTAGTTCTAGTTTTTCCATTTTGGTAACTGAAGCACTCAAGTTCAGCCAATACTGCACCAGTGTCAAACTCCCCACCTCTGCAGCTCTGTTTGCCACAATGGACCTATAACCACATCTGCCTCAGACTGAGCTATGGCACGGATGTAGCCTCTGCCATAACTGGATTTATAATGTGCAGTATCATTCTCAGCAAGTCTTACAAGCATGGATAACTTGGGTAACTCCTCAAATTTGCAGTGAATTTTCCAAGAAACACACACAGTCCCTTCAGGCAGCCGTTGCAGCTTTGCTAAGTTTTCAGACTATTTGTACTTGTATGCCCTAAATCAGAGCTACTGAAGTGAAGAAGAAATTCAGTAAGTGGGTAGGCATTTTGCTCATTACGAAACAAAACTAAAGTAAACCACTCTCTGGCATAAAGAAAAAAATAATGAGAAACCACTGGAACTCAGAATCAACATCAGTTGACAGTTCAAGAACTGTAACAGTTTATGAGGCTTCAAAGGGCCAGTCAAAGGAACTCAAATCACTGAGCTAATTACCTGTTTGCAAGTAATAGCATAATGACTTTTATAGGCTTGATTGTTCAATTTTTAGTCCCTGAATATAGAGTTAACAGGTTGATTGTTACTCCATGTACATTTGCACCAGTTTAGTTTGAATTTTTCCTCCAAATAACATTTTCAATCACTAGTTGTTCACAAAAAACTCATCAATTGTGACATAAAGAACAAGTGGTAACTCACTTATGGCTTAAAAAGAAGAGTAACTTTAAAAGTACTCTCAGGTCTAAGTAATCGCATTGCTTTTTCCATTTGTTGCTTTTGGAAGCAAGTGGGTTTTGTTGTTTTTTTTTTTTTTTTTAAACAACTTGCTTGGATTTTAAGGAGTAAAGACTCAGTTTCAGAACTTTAATTACAGTTTCAGAACTCTAATGAGTAATGATTTATCCCAAAGCATTTTGTTCTATATTAACATATTAAGTTAGTACCATGAGAATCTCAGAAAGGAATTTTAAGCATGGAAAACAGAAATCAGTAGGGGTGGGAATCTCAGTGACAGCTTCCTCCTCAGAACAAGCATTCTCTTGTAATCTTGCCGGGCTATTGTTCAGTGAGTCATCTTCCTGTTCAACGGAATATCCCCATTAACAGTGAAACTACTCCCTATGTGGTGATAAAGCTGTTAATCACAGATTGACATTTTCAGTAATGGTAACTAATTGTTATCAGGACAAAGATTAGTGCTGTGTTGTTGACTGACTGCACATAAAAGCACATGTGTGTACAAGGAAGTCAATGTTTCACGTATCTGTGAATCTGCCACTTCCTCTGTGGCACCAAACAGAAGTGCTCACACATGGCTGAGTTTTCTCTAACACTGTAGCACCCCTCCATGGCCCTGGCAGGAATATTACCTTCAAGCCTTGTAATTCTAAAATGGAGGCTATTGTTCCTCGAGCAGAAGAGAAATGCTGTTGAGCATGAGGGAATGGAATTACAAAGTCCTGACATTGCTATATCAGGAACTGATACCTAGTAGCGTCTTACAAATAAACAATATAATTTCTACAAACTCAGAAAGCTCACAAAATTAGTTTTGTCTACATGACTCACAACAGCTGTCTCCAGGACTATGGTCTTACTTTCTGAAATATTAAAATTTCCTAATGTATAATAAAAAGCCAGAATCTATGTCTTCAGAAGAAAACACTCATTTTTCCTCTTGTTTCATATTACAATGCCTATTGGTACAAATACTCAGCTGACACACTGTATAAAGGAGTGTCACAGCAGCAGGAACAAGCATTCAAAATGCAGCAAACACCCAAAAGGCTGGGAAGTGAGGCTTTCCTCCTGGGGAGTTTACAGGAAGCATAGTGTAGAACTGAAAACAAGAGTAAGCTTCCTCCTTGTGTAACACTGCAGTGCTGCATCAGCAGCAGCATTACTTGAACTAAACCTCAAGATGTGATATTCACAAAGACCTATTTGATAATACTCAGCAGAGATAAATCACAAACCAATATAACACAATTTTAGATGTGGAAACAGCATTACTGCTGTAGTTCACAGTTGACTTGATCATGGCCTAATGTTTTGGATGGTATTTGGGTAATGAATAATGTCTGTTTAGCAACAGATATTCAGTCTTTTTAACTCCACTTTTTAACTCTTCCATTTAAAAAGAACAGAAATACTATGTGAATATGTTTCCACTATTTCCATAACAAACAGGAGAGGAACACATAGCTTAGACCATACTGCACTAGGATTCTAATATTAAGTCTTCTTACTCATTGCATGATTTTGGTAAAGTGATTTTACCTAACTCTGCATGAATTTAAATCAGCAATAACAATAGTGACCTCCTTTGGGAATCACTCAGGTCTATGAACCAATGCAGTGTATAAGAAATTGGTGAATAATTATCATGGAAAGCATGTCAAGTCAAATAATACATTTATCATTAATGAAAACTATGAAACTCTCAGCTTTAAAAACTAGATTTAGCATTGGAAATACTTCTTAAAAATGAGCAGCTTAAGAACAGAGTCCTTTTCTTACCTCATCACTATTAAGTTTCTTTGCCTTGAGTAGTCTTTGAGTTTTATCTTCATCTGAGCCTTCATCACTATCAGAAGAGTAGATTCTAGCACGTTCCTCTACAGAGAAAAATAAAGACAAGTATTTATCTTTATCTGAAACTGGTGAGGAAGAGGAAATATTATGAACAATTTTCTTACACTTAGTGCCACAAAATGCTGGCAGAATCTAAGTCCAGAGTAAGCAAAATAGACTTGCACAAAATGAATTAATGTCTCCTCAAGTATCAAGTTAACTGGCAAAATACTATCTTATCAGGCCTCTCCTGTGAAATTAGTCTATCTGAATGACCAAGGCCCTAATTACGTGCTGTTAAGGTTTATGATTACCTCTGATGCCACCTTTGTATCTGTTTTTGATAGCTGCTAGACTGATTGCATCATCTCCCTCATCCTCTTCGTCGTAGCGATCAGGTTCCAGGTAACTCGCACTCAGACCACGCTGGTGCTGCTTCTCCCGCATCCTCCGCTGCTGAGATTCTCTGCGAATGGAAGCTCTTAATCTCTCCTCTTCTTTCTGCCAAAAAAGGAGCAAGATATTGAGGGATAAAAAACCCACAAACCATCTCAAGAGCCCTTTATATTCTACTGCAGCTTTTGAAGTAATTTCACAGCAGTGTAAAGACTGTGAATGTTTTCAGTTTTGTCATCCGTAAGGTTAAGCAAACCATACCCATGGCTTATAACTCTTGTCTAAAACTCCAAAACATAAGCTGTTTTTCATAAATCATAGAATGTTCAAAAATGTTCAGCCATATAACAGTTGTCAGTAGGTAAGAGAGTTCCATGACACAGTACCTTAATCATTTCTGTGCGCTGAGACTCTGGATCACGACCTGCCATTGGTAAAATACGAATTTTCTGGGTCTTTGAACATCTATCTGCCAGAGACAGAGTCATCTTCCTGTGAGTGGCACTGTCTGTGGAGTGTGGCCTGGTAAAAAAGTGCTATGGGTTAAATACCTCTTTAAGAAATGTATCCATTTTCAAAGGACAACAGTAGAACCAGCATAGTTAAGATTTCAAAGATTCATCTGCACAAAAGTAAAAGCATCATGCCTTTTTAAAACACACGTATAAAAAAAATTCATGTATCTACGTATTACAGTAGATGGCACAATAATATTTCCAGCTTGGACACCTGATGTAGGACAAATCTTATGAAAAAACTGAGTTTGGAAAATAGCACATTGTTATTAAACAGTTAGGGTCTCAAGGTTTACAAACTGGTATCTCTAATCTTTATATACTAGTTAAAACACTTAATTGCAAAAATAGGATCAACATTCGATACAGAAAATAGCATGGGTACCTGAAGGTTAACTTTGTCTTGAAAACAGCCTGTCCTTGTAGACCTGTCCCTTGTCTGATGAACAAATGGTTGTGATCTCCCTGTAGTGGTGCCTTGTACACGTCAAAGACCTCATTGCCCAAGTGGAGAGACATGCTTAAAAGAGATTTATAGATCAGTTACTTGATAAAGCTACTACAGCCTATTTCTTTTGCTTCATTTCTAAATGAAGAAAGCCTTCACGTTTCCTTGTTGTATATAGCCAGTAATTATATTCAATCCAAACTAAGCAGAGTATAAACTTGTCAAATCATAGAAATAATTTGTGCTGTGCAGAACTGATGGCAAAGTTTGCTGACCTTCCAATTTCACATGTCATGGCATGTCACTGTAAGAACAATTATTTTCCTTCAATAGCAAAAAGTCCAGACTAACCTTCCATCTGACCATTTGACTATCCGTGCATTACTTTCTCTGATCTCGTTCCCTTCCTCATCTCGTCGCATCCGCCAACGTATTGTGTTTTCCACCTGTGGGGAAAAAAACCCCACACGTTTTCTAACTCATAGTAAGGAATACTGCAGTGAAATACATTCTATATAGGTCTAGAGTTGCAGTTAAAAAGGCTTGATAATTTGTTGCAGAATGCAAAGAAATGAAGCGGAAAAGTATTGCTTTTATACATGAAAGGCAGCCATTGAGCTTTTTAAAAATTCATTACTAAAATGAATCAACTTTCCTCAGTGCTGAACTGGCCCACCTGTGATTCTTAACCTGAATCACAAACCCAAAACCTTACCAAGATACCTGAAACAGACTTTGAAGAAATGTGGCTAGGTAAGTGTAAAAGAGAAAAGGAAAATTAAAATCATACCTTGAGTTTTAACCTAGTTCTACCTTCTTCATCAAGCATCTCCTCATCTTCAAATTCATCTTCATAATACTGGGGATCAAAAGGTCTGCAATAAATTTTATAATACATTCTTTATTCTTCTTAAAGATTAAACCAGATTAT
This sequence comes from Myrmophylax atrothorax, assembly GCA_026770055.1. NCBI lineage: Eukaryota > Metazoa > Chordata > Aves > Passeriformes > Thamnophilidae > Myrmophylax > Myrmophylax atrothorax. The sequence goes on along the minus strand of JAOXXN010000150.1, from coordinate 13,961,899 downwards.
TCTAGAGCTGTGCAAAATAACAGGTGCTTGAAAGGTTTCAATTATACCCTGTCCACCAGAGCAGGCACTGCAGTGAGACAGCCCTTCCTGCAGCAAGGAAATTCACTGCACTGATCCCCCATGCCAGGGGCCCAACCCAAGTGCCCTCACCATCACTGATTACAGCCACAGTCACATTCACACCCTCCACATAGTTCTAGCCGAAAAAAGCCAGTCTGTGTCAGAAAACATTGTTTCCTTAGTATCAGGATGATGAGGTCAGGGTTAAGTCTGGAACAAAATCCATACAATATTGTACAGAGAGAATAAAATGAAAAAAATATCATCTTCTAAATGAGGTGAACTGGGGATTTTCTAAGAGCACAATATTTGGATTTATTTTTTTATTTCAGTCTCAAAACCAGTCAAAGAGAAAGGAGATTGTTTTTCCTCTCTTACTTCAGAAAATCCAGTGACTGGGATAGGAGTGGGTGGGGGAACACTTTCCCTGACTTCCTTCCTAATAATTTCCAGGCTGCTGCAAGGGAAGGAAGCGATAAACAGACTCTGCTACTGTGCCATTGTATTTTCAGTCCTGTCCGACTCCCAGAGATCACCAGGACATCTCACTGATTACAGTCACTAACTGGGTTCTTAACAATTCTCTCCTGAAGCAGCCTACAGCCCAAAATCCAGGACTTCACTGAGCTATGACAGAAGCAAGGCTGTGCTGCCAGCTAACAGGGCACCTACTGAACTATGCAATAAAGTTGCTTAACAGAACACTCAAAGAGACAGGTTTAACAGCAATTTACTGTAAGTGCTGAACAAGACCTTTAGGGCCAACCCTAACATCACAAACTAATTATTTTGCTTCTGTGTATGAATTCCAGTAAACATCTTCAGTTTGGGTTAGGTAAACAGGAAAAGAAGTAACCAGCCTTTAGCACACCCAAATAAAAAAGGCCTTATTCTAAAATTCAAAATGTTGGTTTTAATCACTCAGAAGCATGTAAAAATCCTGTGCATTTGCTTTTCACATCTGAGAGCCTGAACCTACATTTAACATTGAACTGATAGCATGTGATTTCAACTAAATCACATTTTTGCTTTTTACAGACAAAAAGTTATTCAGCCAAGCTGAAACACAAGCTCATAATAAAATCACTCAGCACCTGATTAGATAATAAGAGATATTACTATTGATTGATCACAACCAAAAGTGTGCATCTTAATGTCAACCACTTTAAATAGGGCAAACACATTTAGCTGTATTACTAAGCAAAAACAATATAGACAAACACTAAAACCCCTTATCAATCATGTACTTAATGTGCAGTTACCTGGGCTCCACACTGAGGAAGTTGGGCAGCTTCACAAAATACAAATCATTACCCAAGTCTGTGTTTACTTTCGGTATTTCTACCTCTATTCTGGTCTCTGGAATAGGCTCCTCTTCCTGCTGTTCTTGACTCAGTCCATTCTCATCCTAATGAAAAAATGGAGAATAGAAGCATAAGTGAATAAAGTCTATCTGGCTACTGCCTTGTTCTAATAAGCATATTTTGCTTACAGAAATGTCATCTGTAAGCACAGAGAGAGATCAGGAAACATTGTGTAAAAAGAACCTGCACACTGTCATTGAAAGCAATTAAATGCAGCATTTTCATGTGCCACTTAAAGTGACTTCAAAGACCAGTGCAAACTCAAGAGATTACAGACAGCAAAGCAAAGAAGGTGACATAGAGTTTTCAGTTAAGCACTGGAGACTATATAGGGGACAACTTCCAGATTAAAAAGGATATTCTTCTGTATTGTCAACAACAGATGAAAACTTACCATCGAAATGAAAGTATTTTTCAAAAAGCTGCAATAAGGTGCCAAACACAGCTATGGCTTTGTACTCTACTTGATGTCAAAACTATTCAAAGAGCAGTGCAGGGATGAGGGAAGGCAGACAAATGAATCCATTTGATAGCTATGTATCAAACTTTAATAAATCTTTCAGCTTGGACAAAATTCTGTGCTTAAGCAAAATTCTGCTTACTTTTTGATTAAAACATCACCAAACTCAATTAGTGTTCTGCATCTCAGAGTTGACCGGTGTGTTAATTATCTCAAAAGTCAAGTCTACTCACAATGGGCTGTCCTGGGGTTGGTGGTTTGTCTTCTCCATCACTCCCTGAGGAAATGTCATCTGCACCTCCAAACAGATCCATGACATCTGCATGCTCTTGAGCAGAAAAATTACTATTTTAAAACACATACATGTGGGCACACACAGCCCTAATGCAAGAGCACTCATGGAAAAAAGGGTAACAAATCCCTCATTTTTATTATATATGTATATATAAAAAACACTTAAAATCATCTACAAAGGTTAAAAACATCAAATGTTTATAAAGAATGCATTATTCCTTTATCCTGAAAATAGTTTTCCCATGTACTTTTAAGCTAAAGATATGTTTTCCTGGGAAGGCTCTATCAAATAAGGGAATCTAATTGACAAATGGCAACAGGAGAATGTAAGATAATCCTTATTCAAGTAACTTGAATATAAGTAAACAGCAATCTCATTACACATTTTGGAGGTTTTACTTCTCAGAACACCAACACCCCTTTCTCAGTGAGCTAAACCATCACAAAAACCAGTAGAGGTTCCCTGGGCTGCTCTGATTAAAGGAACCATTTCTTAACATCTTTCAGTAAAAATGTATGAAAGACCATTCACAAAAGTTCATGGAGGAACCTGAACTAACTAGAGAGAAACAGCAGAAGTACAGCATGTCCCTCCCCAACACAGAATTCCTGCTGTTCTGTTATTTCCATGGCATTACAGTCACACATACAGCAAGCGCTGCCAGTTCCATCAAGTCCTGGAGCAGATGAACACTCAAGATGAGTGTTAAAGGAACTAAAACCCCACAGACCACCATGATTTACCTTTCTGCCCTTCTGTGTCACTCTCCACTTCTGAATCTGATGCAATTGGTTTCTTTCGCTTCATCCGCAGAACTTCATCTTCACTGTCGCTGCCCCTTGCAGACTCTACCAAAAAGCATAATTATTCTCTAAGCCAATTAAAAATTTTGGTCCATGAATTTTAAAATGCCTTTGTATTAATAAGCTGATTCAGATGAAAAGGAATTTAAATAAGAAAGTGTTACAAAGATGACTATAATTCAAAGCTACACAAGCAATGCCTTTACACTGAAGCTTGAATCTTTTCAGGCCAAGGTAAACAAAACACAGATCAAACCAGCAGCAAATCATTATTCTGTATTCAATCCTACCAGATTTGTGCTCTTGCTCCTCCTCATCGGAGTGCTGGGCCCTTTCCTCATCATCAGAGTTCTGCATCTTCTCCTCATCAGAACGCTGGGCCCGTTCATCGTCATCTGAGTTCTGCATCTTCTCCTCATCTGAGGCCTGTGGCCTCTCCTCATCATCAGAGTTCTGCATTTTCTCCTCATCTGAGTTCTGGAGTCTTTCCTCGTCATCAGACACCTGTGGCCTTTCATCTTCATCCGAGTTCTGCGCTTTCTCCTCATCATCGGAGTTCTGCTGTCTCTCCTCATCCTCAGAGTTCTGCTGCCTCTCCTCATCGTCCGACTGATCACTTTTGTCCTCCTTGCCCCATTTCTCATCCTCTGAATGTGCCTTTTCAGAACCATCTCCCTCTGAGTGGTGACTGCCTTCATCAGAGCCATGATCACGATCATCCTCCTCATCATCATGAGCAGCTTCCGAGGCGCTGTGTTGGTCCACGTCCGACTGGTCGTTGTCCTCATGCTCAGAGTGCCCCGAGGCCTCGGAGCGATTGTAGGACCTCTCAGAGTGGTTGTCGCTTCCGGAGTGATGGGATGCCCCATCATCCTCACTGTCATCTCCAAATAGCTCCTTATTGCTGGGTTTTGCTGCCTCCCTGTCGTCATCCTGGTCGCTGTCACTTCCAGAGGCATTGCTACCAGAACCAGCATTTTCCTGGTCAGAATCTGAATCAGATCCAGAATCGGAATCTGCCAAACAAACATCAAGAACCAAGATGTCCCTATGAGGATGCACATAAGATGATGGGCATTGTTTTAACACTAAACTCCCCCCCCCCAAAACCCAACCCAAACAACCCAGAGAGAGAACCTACAGAGAGCTTTAAGAAAGACCGACAAAAGTTACCAAGGTCAGCA
>JAOXXN010000150.1:13928035-13948792 GCA_026770055.1 Myrmophylax atrothorax | reverse complement strand
AGAGAGATGATAAAAACAGGTATTTTGCAATTTTCTTCAACTAAAATGTTAGTTAATTGAAAAATATTATGAGCTTTAATGTGTTTCTTGTAAATTATTTTGAATATACTATTGGCTACTGGAATGAACACCAGGTACTAAACAATTAGGAAGAAAAGAAAAACAGGAAAGAGATTAGCAAAATGAAAAATCAGGGGGAAGGGACTGAAAAAAAGAATTCTCACTCAACTCACATCTGATGCATTGCTGCATATTGGACTACTGGGAATCATTTACCAACTTTGACACAACAAGGGTTTGTTAAAGAAAACATACTTTACAGTGTAACAGAATGCAATCATTTTAATCCCTAAACATTTAAACTTGATTGAATTCAGTACCTTACCATTGCCTTTCCATCCTAACTTCCCTTGCACCCCACTTAAGCACATTATCAGGAATACTTACAACAGCAACGGGGTCGTTGCTTCGGGTGGCTGCCAGGCTAAAATGCTTCACATGTGTGTTGGTTTCTAAGGCTCTTGCAAATTCTTTCAGTGTTGGAATTGGTATGTTCTTGAATTAAAAATAGCATTTTACTCTCTTGAGATACACAAGTTTACCCCCTCCCCCCAGCTTCTTCCATTATTTTATTCTCTCTGCAGCGAAGTGTCCTATAATATTATCTATCACTGGTCTTCAGCAGTCTCACAGTAACGATGCAATGGTTATAAGTGTCACCATTTCTATAAATCAATAATTTTTACAGTGTAAAACCAACCAAGCCTAAAAGGATAATTTTAGATAATTAAGGTAACAAACTTCTCAGTTTATTGTATCAGAAATTTTGATATCTTGCCTTTTTAGGCTCGCATTTATCTATCATACAGTATTCTTAAACCAAGTATTTTATTTTCTTCCTTCAGTAAGTGGAACAAGTAACCTTGGCTGCTGGCAAGGTTGTCACTGCTGTCTGCACTGTAAGTCAGGAGTGCCATGGTTCTGTTTTCTTTCAAGCAAATATACAAAAGTTTGTCACGTTTCAAAACACAACTGTTACACTCGGGAGCAGAGGCTGCCCTGACTGCCAACAGCTCTTTTGTACAAGAATCAGGAGGATGCCGGGTACAAATCCATATAACTCTGTTTGCAACAGCAGTAACTGAGAGCACTTTGCTTCACCAAGGACAAAGGATTCAAAAAAGTAGTTCACGACAGTGAACTGTTGGAACTGCTGCCAACTTGGCAGCAACAGAAATCTGGGCTGGCAGTAAGAAAGTCTAAGACTTTTTAAATACACATTTGGCAAAAGAAATGAAGATGGCTTATCGGTTTAGCTCCAGGTTTCTGAGCTCATACACACTGCAACATTTAGCAAAAAGGCTGATGTACTTAAAATGAGCCTATCATGCTCTCTCAGAGAGTTTTGCAGCTTGAAGTGTTTTCTACTGAGAAAAAGCAGCAAACTTATGCAGGCTTCAGGCAATTACCTTGATGTTATTTAGATTAACTTCAACAAGACGAGAATCATTATCTTTAATCCTCTGCAGTGTCTCCTCCACATTTGTGGGATTTGGTGGTTCATCAAAAACAGGCAACATTTTTTCACCTTTAACTATATCTGAAGAGAAAGGCATTTAAACGTAATCAAACAGGTTGCATACATTCACTGTGAATAAATGATACATATATTAAATATTTACTGTATTTAAAGATCATTTCATCAGTCTTTACACCTCTCTCCCACCCAAAAAGCACACCATCCTCTCCTGACCATATTTTCGTAAAGTTCAATCCTTTTCCAAAGGTCTTCACAGCCTCCTGCTTTGTTTGCACACCAGCTTTTTTTCAGAAACCACATGGAAGCTGAATTACAAACAAATACAAAACCTAAAAACCAACACACACAATGCATGTTTATGCCTACTTCTGTCACTAAAAAATTACTTAACTGCAGAAGATTTTTAATGTACATATATTTTAATTCCACTCTGGCCAGAACTCAGTTAGCAGACATACATATTTCCAGACTAAGATTAAAGAGTCTAAACCAATGTTGGCGCAACAGAAAGTAGTTAATGCAATAGTTACTGTGTGCAGCACAAAGAACTCATTTTCCTGGCACTTGCTTACACACTTACTTGAGAAGCTGTCTTTGTCAATCCCATTACTGCTTCCCACTACATCACAGAACTGATTGTTTGTTATCAAGTTAGACATTCCCAGTATAGCTGAAAAAGGAAAAAAACATTTTTACTGTTCCTAATTTAGTTCAGATGAAGGTTCCTTTAAACAGCAAAAAATGATGTTTGTACATCCAGTTATCAGTCCAAGAAACCATTCAATAACTTAATAATTTAAAAAAGTAAAAAAAAAATAATTAATTATAGACTTTTTAGTTGGCTTTCACATTTTAGAAAAATTTGACCAGGTTCAAGATTCAAAGGTAAAAGTGCTGTTCAGTCCCAAAATAAAGTTTTAGGAATACAGGTACACAACACATTCTCATACACAAGAAAAACAGTTTCCTACACAACAAAAACCATGAAGTCTGAGCAATGGATTTAAAGGTTCTGAGTTTGAAAATAAGTATCTTTTGCAGGCCAAAATAATTTACTTTCCTTTATCACAAATCAGCAAAGTTGAAATGTTTCAAGCAAACTGGCATAAAATGTGATGTAGTTTCTATCACAACTACAACTTCCCGTGCTCAGAGAAATATATTACCACATTAATTATAGATCTTTCTTTTCTAAAGATGCATCAGCCCATTAAAATATTTCATAAAAACCCACCTGCAAGGTCACCTAATTCTGTGTCTGTGGCACTGGTCAAGGCTTCCTCCAGTTCCGGATCAAGAGAGAATTTTTCTTCTGCATAAGACGGTACAGGCTTTTGCTTGGGGATAAATATTTTCCCTAGAGTAAACAAAATGCAAATGATGTCACTTTATGTGATGTGGGTACTTATCTTTAAACTGTTCTGTACTTAAAGAATACATATTACATTTAACAAATCCTGAGATGAGCACAGCAGACAACATAAAGGAATGAGGTTTCCTCTGTTTTTTCCAAGTCAGAGATGAGAAAAGAGCATAAACAGGAACAAATTTTCAGGAGTCTGTATCATGACTCCAATCTTATTTGTTTCTCCTAAGGATTAGGAAGTAACATATAAGGTTCTATTATGCATTTTAAACAGTCTAGAAAAAGTGTCTGTAAGAAAGATTTAGTATCACAAGAGAACAATGATTGGTATCCTCTCAAGGGAGAAAGGGATCCAAGCAGGACTTTGATCTGAATGTGCCAGAGAAAGAATATAGAATTATTTGAAATCACAGACCTGCTTATTCACTGCAGGTTTTACAGCATACATGATATTTTTGCTTTTAGATGTTAACTCCGTTTGGAAGTTTAAAAAAAAAAAAAGAGATGCCCAAGATAGTTGAGAAAACCATGGGTTGTGAACAGCACAAAACAAGGTAACAGATTTCTCTGGCAATGACACTGTTTCCTACAATGATACATAGAAAGGCCATGGAAAATTCAATGGCAAAATAGAGGTCTGTGTAGTTACCATAATCCCTGCATGTATCTTCAGCTGAAAAGTTAGGTAGGAAATCAGAATACAAGCAAGCTATTCGAACAGTTCAGCTCTGAATGGTTTAGAATTGGCCTTTCAGAACTAAATCTACCACTGGGTAAAGCCCAGGAGAGGTAAGGGGTGCTTAAGTTCTGGACAAATTAACATGGCAAATAAAAGCTCTGGTACTGATGCATTTGATAGAAGTAATTCACAACCAGACAACTGTGAATCAAGTCTTAACAGTTATTTAAAGTTCTTCCAACTTTCCAAGTTGTCTGACCTATCAGTAGAAAGAGCTATGGGAAAGGGGTTCCAACTTCCTTTTGTTATTTCCTGGGATAGGAAGTGCTGTTGATAATCTTCCTATGAAGTCTCAGTCTTAATGCAGTAACTCACCCTCTTACATATCCATACCTATAAAATATTTCCACACAGGAATCATCCCAGCTCATCCCAATTATATGATGAAAACCCACCATGCACCAGAATCTGACCTCCTGGGCACAAGCCAGAGCCTAAGGTTTTTTTTTTCCCTTGTACTGCTCACAAATTTATCTTGTTGCATGCTTGGGCCAAGACTAAGTTTAGCATTTTAAATACCTCCAGTGACAAGAAGTTTCATAAGGATGTTTCAGTTTTACTTAGGGGAAATTCCAAGAAAGTGAGGTTTTGGTTTCACCACCTGTGGGAAGCAATGCCTGAAGTCAAGTCCTGTGTCCCATAGCAGTCCTAGGCATCACAAAACCCTTCCACCTTTTATCCCTCTCCAAGTTCCCATCCTAGATGACAGTTTAATTTTCTTTTTAAAGGAAGTTAATGCATTGCCACTAGCACAGATTACAGAGAAGTGCATCAGGTTTTTCTCTGACAACACAGTCTGATGATCAAGATCTGTTGCTAGCAACATGGTATTTTTGTTCCTAGGTTGCTGTCTCTTTGGAAACTTGTATAAATGGCCATTATCCATATTTAGAAGCAGAAAATAAACCTCCTTATGTAACTGTAATGACTCCAAACAGTAGCTGAATGCAGCTGACTTGTATTACCACCTGTACCTCAGGTCTGATGGACAGCGCAAAAGAAACTGTGGTGATTCAGGGTTAAAAGAAAAAACCTTCATAAATAGAGGCTTAAGTAGTAGATGTTGCAGGCTATTTTGATATAATTGATACAGTATGTTTCTACCATTTTATTTTACCAGCATCACCTACTGGGGAGAGAATAACTTTTAACTTAAATTGTATTTTCAGAAGAGATACGAGAATGTTTGACAAGGTTTTCATTAACCCATGAAACACCATGAACAGTATACACATGATCAGAGCCTTTTATTATCTCTGTTTATGTTGTTTTCCCTCAATAACATGGTCTAATAAAAAGGTGAGGATTTTGGAGTACAAGGAAGGAGACGGACAGTATCATTTGAGCACCTGAGCCTTTGCTCAGCTGCCCTATCTGCAGCATCCCTGCAGCAGGCAGAGAGCAGGAGAAGGAAATCAATCTCAATTAAAAGCAACTTTGCAAAAATGTATCAACCTGTATCAGTTTTCTGTCTGCTTCAGCACACAATGTTCATAAAACAAGAACTACTTTTTCTGATGTTGTTTGAAGTAATTTTTAAATTTATAGCTTAGGTCCTAAACATTTTTTTAAGAGTAAGACTAAATTCATACATATGTGCCTGACTCTTAAGAAAACCTAAAGAAAGTGAGAATTATATTCAGCTTCTAATAAAGCAAAAATGTTAAAAGCCACTGCCCTCCAGAAATATTCACTGCAGCCAACTCCAGTCACATGAACTGGGTCAGGAGCACTTTTTGTTATAAAAGAGGTCCCACCCTTATGTACATAATCTCTCATTCATTGGCTTCATGTTGTCTTAGCCCAGAACTCAGAGGTTTACAGTGCACACACAAAAGGTCTTTCCCCACTCCCCACTTCTAGTAATGAACTTACTTTAAAAGGGATAAGACCCCTGTGTCTCTGGGGACAATGATCTAACTCAGGGCCTGCTGCCAAGACAGTTTGGCAATTTCCTTCTTCCCTTAGTAATGCAAGCTTTAAATAAAGAAAAGCCAAAACCACCACACATCTGTGCAGCCTATGATATGTACAGCTTCCTTGGCCCTCAAGTGGAACATTTCCAAATAGCAGGGATTTGATTACATGAAGGAACATGACATACTCCTTCTCAGCCAACAAGGATACCACAAAGATTAAGCAATACAATATGAAGAGGCAAATTTCAGGGATGTTCACATCATTTTTGGATTAATTATATATTCAGATCTTCTATGCCTTTGAGCTACCATGTTAGATGATGCACATCCCAGGATTAAGCTGAAGGTTTTCTTTGCTACAGAACGAACTTTCAGTCCCAAGTTCCACACAATTGTATTGCTCAAAAGGGAGGAACATTGGATGGTGTTTAGTGAAATGCCTGGACATTTCATAGACAGACTGACAGTACCTAAAGTGGGGCTCAACATCCTGCAGAAATCAGGGCTGTTCAGTGGGGCCACACACTGCATATTGTGGTACTATTCTCACACATCCCACAGTCCCACCCCCATGCCAGCAGGCAGCAAGCAGCCCAAATTTACACAGCAAAAAAATGTCTAAAACCCTCTCTTGCGGTACCCCATTTGTGGAAATGAATCAAGTGTTACCTCAGGACAGCTGAATACAAGCTTTTCTCATCAGTGGCTTCATGAAGAAAAGTGACTAACATCTGGTATATTCCTTACATCTTGTGTTCCTTAACATCTCCTCAGTTCAGAAATCTACTTAATCCACACTTCATAACCTCCAGTTTTTATCACGTGACAGACTTAGGTTCATCAATTCACTTGTAAGCACAATTTAATACTAATTTTTTTAATTCAACTTACAAGTGACTTCCTCAGTGTCTTACTGCAGAAACAGAATTGTTATTCCTTATCTGATTACAGACCACATAGCAGTGAGATAGAAAACTGTTTCACATTAAGGCTGGAGTATCACATGTTATTTTCTTCTAGTGCTCTTGTATGGAGAATGTCAATTTGACAAGCTGTTTCTGCAAAGCTCCGACAGGATATCAGCTTCACTTCACAACATGTAACACACTGCTTTAAAGACCAGTGATTCGATGGCAAACAGAGAACACAGCATCCCAAATGCTGCTGCAACAGAAGGTGATCTACAGTAAGAACTGAGCAGGGTGGCAACAAAACAGCTCTGGCAGGTGGCTACAGTTTGAGCCTAACAACATTTGCTGGGTGATACAGACAAATCAAAACAAAACAAAAAACAAACAAAGAAAAACCGCAAACCTCAACAAGCCCCAAACATTGAAGTAGAAGCTGCATGAACTGCAGATTTACCCAGAACAAACATACTCTGGCAGGAATGCAAAAGGAAAGTTAGAATAGGCTACAATTAGGAGAGTGCAAAGGCTAGAAATGCAAAGCTTAGTTTACACAATACTTTGCTAATGCCTTCCACTATACAGCACAAAGTAAATTACTGATCTCAGATATGTTTTTATCTGAGATTCTTTTGCTATTCCAAGAGAAGTGAGGAGCATTGGTCAGACTTAAATGAGGAAAACACTCAAGGACAACAGCCTGCAGCACTGAAGCCTTTACTGTTTGGATGAGAGATCCTTCTCCTTGGAGTATGGCTTGTAAAATCTTTATGACATACTCCCATGCACAGACTGAGACAAAGCTAGTTTTGTTGCAGTTATTACCACGTTGCTCTCATGAATCTGTTGAACAATGGCTTAGTGTATGGTTCAACACTTAATTGGAACAGAATGTGACTTAAATCATTAAATCATGTTTAAAAACACAGTAAGTTTTTACTGATGCTTTTAGAAATGAAATCAGGCACTGGCAAAATGGAATAGGATATAATTTAGGGATTGTTAAAACTTCACATTCCTTTAGGACTGTTCATCTCACTACCAACAGGAAACTTCACATTATTTCAGATATTCCACATTTCATTGCACAAAATAAAAGAGAGGTTACAAAGACCTGGGAGAAATCACATCATCTGCCACTGAAAGAGACACATCATTGTTTCAGAAACATGTTACTCCAAATTGAGTTACTTGGGACACCTGGAAGAGAGGATTTTCCTTACACTATAGTAGGGAAACAAGGTTACCAGAATGAGTAGCAAGCCAGGATGATTAAAATTAACCCAGGATAAGCTTCTTTGATAAGTCTGCAGGTCAAATCGCCACGCAGGCAATAAATAGAACAGGGAAAGAGAACGATAGATTTCCCCCTTCTTACTCCATGAAATGAATAATTATACCATGTTAGAGCAACAAGACTAGCCAGGCACACAGAAATATTTTAGCAAATCCTGACCCAAAAAATGGCACTAAGAAAATAGCTGCAGTTCAAGTCTGCATCTCTCCTCCCAAAACTTCTGGAAATGAAGGTTGTATTTGTCAGTTTTCTTCTGAATTAACAGGAGAATCAAGAAAGATTTTCACCTACTCTTATTCCACAATTTTTTAGCATTTCTCCATAATACATTGTTCTAGCCAAAGAGAAAAAATATTATCCAGATTAGTTGTTCGTTGTTGTTTGTCTTTTAATATTAAAGAAAAGCACATTAGGATACAAGCTCCCTCTAGATAAAAAAACCATCCTACACAAGCATTAAGTTTTGCTCCATGCCCTTTCCAAGTTCTACAACTAGATAAATATAATAATTTCTTAATTTAAAAGATTAAATTTTACACAGGTTTGCCCTTTTTGTGCAAAATGGCAACAAAGGTGGCAGCAAGTCAAAGCTGAACCATAATATTTCCAGAAGGGGAAAAGAAAAGGTCATCCATCACCCACTACAAAATGAGCTTGACCTTCTTGACTCCTGCCCATTTAACAGAGTGTAAATTTTCATACTAAACGTTTGTTTCCACATTCTTAGTTTTAATGAAAGTAAGCTCCATTCCATTTTTCATATTATTTTCTCTTCTTCCATGGCATTAAAATAAATGGCAGAAAAAGTTACTAAATAGCAACTTTTTTTTTAAGAGATACAGTAAATTTTACAAACTAAACTGGTATGACTCATTGCAACATGCAGGCATGCTACTGTTTAGCAATACTTTATTACATAAAGGAAATGACATTTGATCTTTCTTAACCAGGATCTACGTTACAGCTGGACCCTTCTGTTCTTCTACGTGATTCTCACAGATTTTATTTACCCAAACAAATGCTTGTGCTGTGTGCATGTGTACATAAGCCGACTTTAAAGAACCACCCATCTCAATGAAGCACTGGTAATCAGTAGAAACAGAAGTACTGCCTGGAGCAGATCCTGCACGCCCGGCCTCACAGCCTGAAGGAGCAGAGCACAGGCTGGCTGGGCTGCAAGGGATTCCCCAAACCAGTTCAGAATATACTGAACTCAATCACATTTAACCATTAGTCTGTCTCCAACATAGATTAGCAAATATGCCAGGCAAGGAGCAGAACGAGAGCAGCAGCAGAGGACACAGCCAAAGACAGCATGAACAGGTCCTTGCCAGAAGTACCACAAGGTACTGGACCTGCTGCTATGGGTACCCTCTGCATTCAATACATATCCTTAACTCAGTTGCTCTTACAGATTCAGTCAACAATCTCCTGTCAGCAAAGGAGTGTCACAGTTATCTCTCAACACACATGGTGTTAAACTACAGAACAGGCAAATCACGGTATATGAAGGAAGTAGTGTAGCACCTTATAAACTCCAAATCTCTCTATTACTTTAAGGAAAAAGTATTGACAAACCAGCATTGTCAAGTAAAGCTACCTGGCACAGCCAGAGAAAATGCAAATACCTCCAAAAAAATTTACACCAAATATACCCTACAATCACACAGACAAACTCAGTAGATGAATGGAGACTCAAATCTGAAATAAGCAATGACTCACACCAGAGAATTAAGTAGAATTAAAGGGTTTCAAACCCTTAAGAAAAGAGGAGCCTGTTCATCTTGGGCAGCTGGAATACAACTTAGCAAACAATTTACAAAAGTCTTAGTGCAGCAGATCTGCCCTGCTGCTGGGGAAGGTTGAGCCAAGCCAGGATTCACAAGCACTTAAACACTGTGGCAACAGCTAAAAGCCTCCTTCTATGCATATATATCCCAGCACAGGCCTGGATGTTTTTGTCCCTACCAATAGTGCTTTGTAAGGCACAACAGATTTGAAAACTCTTGTTTTGTAGAGAAAAAATGAACTTATTTTTACAATATTTAAGAAGCACAAGCTTTTTAAATTTTCTCCTGAAAAGGAAAATGCTTCCCATCAAGTCAATGGGAATACTAGATCCAATGCAAAAATTTAAAATCCTAGGCTTTAATAAGGTGTCCATGGTTTTCAGACCATAAACCACTCCCAGATTTTAAAACTTGCTGTGATGTAACTATGTAATTAGTTAGTATTAACTATATAATCTTATTAAACCTTCCAGTAAGGATACTAGAAAAACATGACTGCATGCACCACTTGTCTGGCCTTGTCAGCCTACAACACCTTTGAACATCACTCAGTGTTACCATGACATCATTCGACTTCTGTTTTCCTAATTCAACACAGTATTACAAAGGTTCCCCTCTGTGTTCAGCACAAGGATAAGCCACAGGCACAATGACAGCACTTGTGATTATTGACACAAATCAGGGTTAGTTCTTACTTTGAGGATACCATACCCATCAGAACTTCGCAATTTATGATAAAATCTTTGAGTCTTACTTCCTTCCTGTGCTACATGCAAACAGCACACCAGCCCCAGGGACACAAAATGCCTGAACAGGAAGCCTCCTGCCTCTGCACAGCAGCACTCACTTGGGAACAGGCTGAGTTAAAGAGCAGTAGAGCTGCCGGTGCTTCAATAAAATTTGGTTCACTAAAGTGGCTGGTCCACTTAAGAGATTTCATAACCATCTACACCGGAAAGGGTGGTGTTACCTTTCTTTTCTCTTGTAAAAGGCACATAGTCTTCCCTGTCCTTGTGCTCGAGCGCCTGTTTCTCCAGGTACGCGAGGAGACGCTCCCGGTCGAAGGGGCCCGAAGCCTTTTTTGCAGTCTGGTCTTTCTGTCGGAATCCTGCGGGCAGGAGCGCGTTCTGCAAAGCAAATGGAGCAAATAACAACAGCCCACAAAGTCTGGGTGAACACCTGCTTAGTTTCATTTCCCTCTTCCTTCTCCCTCTCCACAAGGTTCAAACCTGACACATCATCCTTTTTAGGCAAGCTTTGATCCCTTGCCAACTTCCTTTTTTTGGGGGCAGGGGAGGATTCAAGGTAATCTGTTCTTTAGACATGGAGAATATAATGAAAAATACAGCACACTGCACTCTGAATAGGACTGAAGCAATTCTTTAAGCACAATACCTTCCAGCACTGTTTGCTAGTAACTTGAACTTTTTTAATAGAATGAGCACTGTTTAAGTGAGTAGTAAGTAAAAATCAGCTATTTACAGTTTAGACATTCAGCCAGAGACTTCCTCTATCACATACAGCCATGTGTTTCTAATTCTTTAAGGCAACTGACTGTACTTTTGATTGGCAATTAACGTGGTATTTCTACTTTTGACCTGACTCAAAGTGGGATGTTTCTTTGATATCATCAACATATTTCAGTTAAAGAGAGGAAAAAAAAAAGAGGATATTAGTATGGAAAGAACAGGAATTCACACTTTTAAAAGCCAATCAATCCCTTTTGCCAGTTCTTCTCTGTTTAACTGTCCATAAAGCCAAAGGCAATTAAAATATCAGTAATATCTTGCAGTGCAACAAAATAGGTGATCCTAATATTCTTAACTAATCCCTTAACATCAGATTAAAATTAATCCTGGTACTATTAAAGGAAAAACAGAGAACCACAAGGTGCAAACACAAGCCTTGGAGTCTGACATTAGCTGTAGTATGAGTAGAGGACAACTCAGCTCCTTACAGCAGAAAGCTCTAATATTCCTTATTCAATACCCCATGCTGACATAATCATTCAAGAGCTCAGTAATTATTTGTCTTCTCTTTACAAAGTCAGCATGAGGACTGGAATAGATATAGATTACCAGACACAGCACCAGGAATCTTCAAAGAGGTAGCACCCTGCCTCTCCCATCAAACTCTAACAGCAGAAACTAAAACAAAAATGGATGCAAAAAGGCTATTTACTGGAAACAGGAAAGTTAAACAGGTCTTTCTAAATAAACTTTCTTTTCAAGAACAGGACAAACAGCAATTTTTATTTATAAATAAATCCCAGGAAGCTCCTCCTGACTATACCTTTTTCCATTCTCCTCTACTGCAGTTGTGCCCACCTTGCAAACAGGAAATAAACATTATATACACATATACACCTGTAAGTAAGATCACCAGCAAACTAGGAAAAAACTCTGTCCAAAAGCATATCATACAGTCTCAACTCATTTCAGTCTAGTTACTGAACAAATGAAAATACAAAACTTCTCTAGGCTGATGCCTACCTCAGGGTCAAGATCATCCAAAACAGTTTCCAGTTGTTTCAGTTCTTCTTCCGAAAGTTTGCCAAGAATTTCATCCTCATCAAGATCTTTGTACTTGTCCAAGTCCTTTCGAAATGGGAGCGTCATGACTTGGACAGCAGCAAGTTGCTCAAATACTTCAAAACTCAAATCTTAATTCTTAACCAGATCTATGAAAAAAAGTTTTAAATATAAATAACCATAGTTAAGGTAAATATCCCAACTACAAAGTACCTTCAACCTCCAAATACATCTCTGAAAGGAAAGCTTTTCATCCAGTAGTTGTATCTATTATGCTAGAGAAGACAAGGAGCACTTGGAAGCTGAGTACACCTTGCTTCTTCACTGACAAGAATCCCACCCTTTTCCATCAGTAACTAAGTCACATTTATTTTCAGATGAAAGTCAGCACCCAGCATCTCAAAGGGAACTCCAAGGCCATAATTCCCACAGAGCAGGGCAGGTCTTAGGGTAGGAGGGAGGAGATACCAACTATACCTAGTATTTATGAGTCCAGCTAACACCAGGGTTTTTACACATTATGCAGCCAAAAGAAGAGTTAAGATACTCCTTGTTTATTGTTGCTGCTGCAGTTCGAGGGCAGTTAAGGAGAACTTCACTATAAACAAGCTAATTGGTTATTACTGACTCATATCCCTGCATATTACCTACAGAAGAAACAAAGGAAGTTTGCCTCCAAGTTAATTATAGAACTACCATTGAAGCAACATTCTGTTCTGTCCAAGGAAAATTAAAATACCTTGATGAAAAGCTCCTAAGTAGCAGCACTCCAGTCAATCCTA
The DNA here is from genome assembly GCA_026770055.1 of Myrmophylax atrothorax. Classification (NCBI taxonomy): domain Eukaryota; kingdom Metazoa; phylum Chordata; class Aves; order Passeriformes; family Thamnophilidae; genus Myrmophylax; species Myrmophylax atrothorax. The sequence continues at coordinate 13,935,920 of JAOXXN010000150.1, read as the reverse complement.
CAACAAAAAAAAAATTGAAAATAAAGAACAGACTGCATAACTGCTCCCTAAATGTTATAATTGGAGGAAATCAGATTCCTTCAAAAGATGTACATTCTATACAGCACTTCTCATGGACAAGGAGAGTGCAGGGAATCTTTTATCTAACTCTGACAATTTCTGAGCATTTGTCTTGGAAAAAACCAGCAGCATTGAAGCAGACAAGTTGTTTCCTCTCATTTTTATGAAAGAAGTTCCAGGATTCTCCTTTTGTTCAGCCAAATTCCAGCTTCAAATTGAGCACACAGATAAAAATGGTAACTTGAATGACTCTGTAGGTAAGCAAGAGAGTCCAGAATGTATTTTGGGAGCAGAAGCTGAATCCACAAATTCAGGCTCATTAGTCTCCCTAAACCCTTTCTTGGCTCTATAGAAGTACTCAACACAGACCAGACACACAGCAAATGTTATTTGTTCTCCAGTAGTCCCATTCCAGGTGTTCACACCATATATACAACTGCATTATTTCAAACCTGCACTTACACTGTCCTTCAAAAACAGATCAATGCAGTTATTGCCTCAAGGAAAAGGAAAAGAAGGGCTGTATGTACATACACACTATACCATGGAATCCTGCTTACAGGATTCCTTCACCTCAGTTATTTACATCAAGAAAGGTCTCCCTGGCTGCCACAGTTCCATATGGTGACATTTCAATTCAGAGACACTAAACAGACATGAGCACATGAAGGTTCATCCACACCATTCAGTCAAGTTTACACATAAAGTAAATCCGTTTTTAACGACTGCCTTTGCAAGAATGGTAAATTTTCAGTCCCTACAAAGATCTACACCTGAATGAGGAACATATTTACAGCTACTTTCAGCATGTCTTCTTTTAAAAAAATATTGCTGATATAAATACCAGAGCTTACTTATAAACTATGGTTGGCATCGATGGAACACAATTCCAAAAGTGAACTACCAACTTAGGCAGAGTTCTCTTGAACATAAAAAACCAGGAGGAATTCTCAATTTCATGATAAGTTACATCAAAAGAACACTCTCTGGCTTCCTCTGAACTAAACCCAGTCTTGTTGGCAGAGCCTGGGCCTTTTCAAGAGGCTACAGAACACATGAGCTTAGTGGCTGCAGAAAATGCAGAGTACACCTATGTTTTCCTAAGCTCCAAAAGTAACCAGGGAGTGTCTCTGTGGTTGGTAGAGCCACCTCCTACAATTTTCAGTCTTGTGGTATTTGTTTCTCCAGGTGCACAGCAGCTGATGGACAATTAGCTGATGACAGCTGCAGGAGATGCCACACAATCTGCATGGGAACTTCTCATTCCTAGAGCCTTAATGTTTTGCCCTTCCTTAAAGCTCAAGCCATTACACACTATCATAAGAGAAAAACATTTCCTGCAGCTGATTACACAGCATTGTTTGTGACCAGGCTGAACCATCTGAATCCTACATCAAGACACTGCTATTTACCACATTTCTGCATGTCCATTTGCATTCATATATTAAAAGGAGTAGTTTTAACAGGTAATTATAAGAAGCAGAATGGTTAAGAGGCTGCAGAAGAATGCTGCCCTTACTCAGACAGAGAGCAGCACTGCATAACTATATTATTTTCACATAGGCTGTATTTCCTCTCCATTGACTGCTGCAAAATGCTGTCATCCAGAATTAATTACATTTTATTTACTGCATTGGCATGTTTCATATGGGAAAACTACTCCTCCTTTGTAATCCATTAATCAATGTTCAGGTCACAGCCCTTGGTCTCACTTGTTTCTGTACTGTGACCAAAGTAGCCATTTGAAATCCTCGGCTACACTGTCAGACACGAACACACACAAAAAAAGAAAAATAAAGCAGCAGGAAAAAAACCTTCACTGTTTCTGTAGCTAACTCTTCACTTCAGCAAGAAGAGAATCATGTGGCCTGGCAAATATAAATTTAAAGAGTTGTGAACATACTTTCTAATACCTATCAAAGGTATTTTTTTTAAAATATGAAAGAATATTTAATGTGACACATCTTTAAAATTTTATGATGGTAGCATTGATTAGCACATCTGTACTGCACAGTGCTTGGTAATGACTTTCAGAAACATTCCCTACAAAAGAAACTACAGCATATAAACCACTAGCATATAACATGCTAAAAATCAGGTTTTAAAACATGCTGTTAGGAATTCTCATTGCCTAAAAAGGGCATAAAGGCCAACTGAAGCCCTAATCTAATCAAACAAGCCCTTCACCTCCCATTAAACACATTTGTACTCTATTTGCTTCCCATCACTCACTGCAGCAGTTCTGCATAGAGACACGTGTGTAACAAACTACACGTTTTTAGAAAGAGCAGTTATTTGGCCCATGAGTACTTGTGGCACATTATAGACATATAAACGTGTGATCTTACTTCAAAATCATAGGCCAAACTGTAACCATCAATTTTGGCTCTGCAAATACTTTGCCCTTTTTTGATGATACAGCTGGTTTTCTTCTAAGTATCCTTCTTAGCTTTACCATGAGAAAATTACATGCAAGTCCAACGGGCTTTTTCAGATATGTAACTATAAGGTAAAGCTCTTCAATTCAGCAACATCATAGTCAAATAAGAAACATTTAGGGAAAAGGAAACAAAGCCATCATTTCCAGTCCATCAAATTTCAATTCTGTTTGTTATGCAGAATATAAATTGAAAAATCAAAAATTAAGAAATTCTGCTGGATATAACAGAAACAGTAATCTTGCCATTATTCCTTCACCTGAGAAATCAATGAAGAATTAAAGAAATGAGAGAACAGCAGTAACTTTGCTTTAGGCCATTTTAGAACTACTTGAATTATCCCCTGAAACACTGTCAATCAACTTCCACACAACCCTTATCTACAAGTTAAAGTACTTTTGTTCTCTCATCTCCTTTCTGAAAGAATATTTTTTAAAATACAAAACATTCTAAAAATAGCAAACTTCCAATTTTCTTTCAAAACCTCACCCCTCCCAATTTCTATTATATTTAAGAACACAATTTCTTGGGACCCTACCAGGAGAAACTCTCCAGCAACAACTTGTCCACAGGAAACTACAGTGTTGTTAAAGTCCACTGCAAACGGTTTCCGTGACTTGGATTTTAAAATAGCAGCAACATCATGAAAAACAAACCCAGCTGGTTTTGGCCAGCATATTTGCAGAGTCCACTTTAATCTCATTTGTTCCTTCTGAGCCTCCTTGCACCCACCCTCTGGGTGAACCCGGCCCAGAGCAGGGGGGTCTGCAGGGCTGTCAGCATTCCTGCTCCAGTCAGGGCCCCAGACCATCCCAGCTCCTTGGAGGAGCCTAATCTGAGCATTTCCCCAGGGAACCCCTAGGATGGCAACAATTTTATTTTCCAGTGTGCAAGATTACACAGAACTGTTTATGAAGAATGTGCTGCACTTGAAAGAACCATCTTTACTTAGCAAAGCCAGGAGAAAAATTAGTATATATAAATACTACCATAATCCCAGAAGGTTCCTTAGGGTGTTTTTCTCATCCCTTATGATAACAACCCAATGCTGTTTTTCTTAGCAGAAAGCTCTCAAAAACCCACCTGAGCCTTCCAAAACTCCAGCCTGGGGTAGGGCCCAGGATCCAGGTTCTCTTGCTAAGGGAACCAGCAAAATCCCCCAGCCCAAAGTTTCATGGAGCCAGCAGGTGGCAGCTCATCTTTGCCTAAGATTTTCATCAGGGTAAATTATGTTTTCCAGGCAGAAAGGAATAGCTGTTCTGGGCTATTTACCTACGAAAGCAAGCCCAAGGCTTCATTCTGTTCAAAGAAACAATTCACGAAGTTTTATCCATGGCAAACTGAGCTTCCTCAACTTCACATTTGTCCATGTAGTGGACAGACAGCCACTACATGGACCATGAAAATGCTTCCATGATGAAGAAAATCTGAACACATCTGTGTTTCCAGCTCCTCCTCTGTGTCAGAGGGCACCTGGAACCACATGAAGCCCACTTTGCTCTTTTTAAATGTCCTGTATACAATGACACCAAACTAGGACACAACTATCTCGCAGGCAGAATGCTCCAAGTGATGGCTGTCAAATTGGCATTGTCCCATAAAAACCTACTCCTTGCACCTGGTTTTGAAAAGCAGTCACCCACATTGCAGAGCTAAATGCACATACCCACCCAGCCCAGGCACCTCGAAGCCTGTACCTGGCAAGCTGCACGGGGCATGGAAGCAGCCACAGTTCAGCACACTCATCTCCATGACACTTCCAGGCATGCTCATCAAACTTGCTGCAGGGCAGGAGTTATGATCCCAAATAAATATTAGGCTGGGATAAGGTAAAAATGCCAGGTACCACAGGTACTGCCTGCTCTCAAGTTTCTCTGGCAGAAATCACCACTCCAGCTGTCCATTCCTTCTCCCAACATGCAGAGCAGAACCATTGGTTCAGGAGTCATTAACCAGCCAGGATGAAGGATGTTTTGGCATTATTTTTTCAGACAATACCTGGATGTTCTTCGATAGAGATCTACTGCCCACAGACATTAATACAGTATCTCCTCCTGGAAGAACTGCCTGCAGATGTTTTAGGCAAGAACAAGCCTCAGATGCAAGCTGTCTGAAAGTTTATAGAACCATTCAAATATTCCTATCCATTGCAGAAAAGTGGAGAAACTAGGAAGCCTAGAACAGGACAGTAGAAGAAATTCACTTCATTCCCTCTATGTCACTTCAGGAAAACTTCTGAGTACCAGCCAGTTTCAGGTTCTGCTGTACACCGAGCTCTCTATACACCTGACACAACAGCCGAACTTCAGCCATGAGGATTGATTCGATACGTTACAACAAACTTAGAGCAAACAGCAAACTCTCTAGAACATCGCTTGCTTTCAACAAAACGTGGGCCCGACAGGCTCTGGGAACAGCCCGCTGTGCCCGCTCCCGGGACACGCCGAGGACAGCCCCGCTCAGGGCCCGGTGCCGGGGACCGGAGCGCACCCCGCCCCGGAAAGGCATCCCTCCGTCACCGAGCGCCGGGCAACCCGGGGAAAACACATGGAGCAAACCGAAAGGACTACGCTGACCAGACCCACGGGCGAAGTTTTCAAAGTTACACTCTTTGGGTTCCACGGCAAGCTGGGCACCGGCTGAACACCCCCCTCCGCGCTCCCCGGCGCGCCCTCCGCACCCGCGCCCGGCCGCGCTCAGCGCCAAGCGCACCGACCGTGCAGCGGCAACCACCGCCCCAGACCGGTCCTCCCGCCGCTGGGCACCAGCGGGGCTGCGGGTCTCCCGCGGGCCGCCGGCCGGGCGGGCGCCCACAGAGCCCCGTGTTCCTCCTCCCGCCGCGGGCGCGGCCCCTCCGCGGTCCCGACGGGGGGTTCCACGGGGTGCCCCGGGGCGGGGGTTCTGCGCCTGGGATTCCGCCCGAACGCCTTGTCTTGTGCCAGCACTCCCCTCTTCCTCCCCGATACGCTCTCCCGCCTGGCTGGAAGGACTGAGGGCTAATTTTGAAAGATGCTCTTTAGGTTATTATGATTTGGGGGAGGGAGTGTTTCTCTGGTTTTTTTTCCCTTTTTTTTTCCGGTTTGTGTTTTAATCAGCCGCCCTGTTGCTGGGCTTGTGCGTTGTCGGTGCCAGCTGCGAAAAAACGCACTAGTGGTTCCAAGGTAGGCAGGTGGTGGTGGAGAGCATCGGAGGGGCAACACCCAGGAGGGAAGGCTGTTCCTCGCCTCGAGCCGCTAGGAAGATGAGGGATGCCGGGATTCCCGTTGCTGGGGTATTCCTTGCTCCTGCTTTCATCCTTCATCTTTTATATTGGTCGGTGAGCAGGGAAAACTCGGGTGCTGTCCTTGGAGCATACGGAAGGGAAAAGGATTTTTTGTCAAGCAGGGTTTGGTGTGTCTGCAGCAATGCCTCTTGTAAGGCTGGAAGCGCGATAAGCTCAGCTCCTGTTCCATTCTCTTTATGTATGTGAGGGCTCTGCGTGCTGTTGCTGTTGCTGAACTACTCCAGCCTTGCTCTCGGAGATCCTCCTCCTGTCTGCATCGTGCGCTGCCGACCATGGCTGCGGCAGGTGGATGTCTGAGGCAGCAACAGCCTGAAACTGCCATAGTGAAATTAGTAATGATCGTGCATATTCCTCTGTGCTGTGCCTTGGGGACGGAAGCTGTTCCCCGTCTGGTACTCAGCAGCCTTGTCAAGGTGGTAACACATTAGTCACAGTCGTATCTGGGAGAGTCGTTTATTGCAAATACACATTTATTTAGCAAAGCTTTGAAACGTCTCAAATAGGCGCTAAGAGAATGTACAACAGAGAAGACCCGGGAAAATTCATTGGCATACTGATAAACGCAGACCACGAATGGCCATCGGGTTCTGCAGTATTGCAGGAGAGAAGTTTAAAATTGTCCTCTTAGTTTCTTTTGTTGTCCTCATGCCTCTCTGCTGCTTTTCAGAGAGGTGTTGAGCACCACGAGCTTCCATGGTAATGAGTGATCAATTTGTATGTTGCCAGTTCATAATGGCCCCCTTGGCTAGTACAAATCTATAATTCCCACTGAATTTTACTATCTATGTATACACTTAACTATTTTTTCCCAGTATTTCAGTGTGTGTCAAATTTTAACACTTCAGGGAGTCTGTTGGGCTTGCCTGAAAAAAACATGAACTGGAAGAGTGTTCTTATCTTAGTGCGTGTGTGTGCAAAGAGATCTGCAGTTGGAAAAAAAAGGGAAGCTTTTTATAAAATATACTTGTGTAAAATAGAAACACTAAGTGCCATTTTTAATAGGTTGATTGAATAATAGAGGTATTGGCCTTTTCTATTGTACAGAATTAAATACTACCTCTGGTTGTGTGGGTGTTTAAAATTCCTCTCATTTTGCTCATTTGGCAATAGGAAGGAAAATCTCCCCCATTGTACTTCTGGCAAGATGTTCGTCAAGGAGAGAGCTCTGCCTCAAGAAGCATCCACATTGAATAACTCTCAGGAGTATGGCCTTGTTTGTCAGTATTTACCTAAAACTGTACTATTTAGGGAAGTAAGTCAACATTGTATCAAAATCTTTTTTGCCTGGATTTAGCTCCTTAGATTTTTCTAGCATGTAGAAGAACTGGATGATATATTACAATGCGTGAAAGACCATATTTTGTAGGAACAGGGAGAAATCTAAAGGTGTAGAAATCAAGGATTGCAAGTAGCAGATGCTATACCGTATTTTGGAACTAGATTTTCTGAATTAATTTCAGCCAGTGCTTAGACCTGTGGTTAAAAAGCAGTTATCGTTATTCAAAAATACACATGTAATAGATATTTGCATTACGCCTGTTTTTTAACTTAGTGTTGACAATTTTAATGAATCTGATATATAATCCATAGTTGGTTTATGTTAAAATCTTTTTTCAGTGTTTTAGATTTAAATTTTATGGAAGTTGAAACTAGAAATTTGGTTTGATTTGTGTCTTCCGACTTTAAAATGAGAGTCATAACAAACCTGTTAGTGTTTCAGCTGATATGCTCTTCCTTAGTTTTCAAAACTTGGTGTTGAAACAAAAAAATTGCAGATACATTTTGATGTTTTCAGAGATCCTATCAGTTTAATAATGATGGGGGGGGAAATACATTTTGAGATTTAAGTACTGAAATGCTTCCTGTAGGTCTGTGTTCCTAACAAAACCCTTGAGAATATCGATTTCACGAGCCTTCTTTACTAGTGAAGCAGCTAAAGGAAAATGTAAAAAGCGCTATGGTCACTATAGAGAGAGACCTCTTTATAAAATAGAGTTTGGGGCTAGTTTGGTAGAAACTGTTATTGGAGCACTGATCTAATTAACATCATGTTCCAGTATTTAAAAGGTGGCTGCAAAGAACGTGGTGACTCCCTTTTACAAGG
>JAOXXN010000150.1:13890075-13916497 GCA_026770055.1 Myrmophylax atrothorax | reverse complement strand
AAGAGAGAGGGATTTTTAGGGATTCTTTGCTACAGTATGACAAAAGGTGGCATGCTAGGCTGGGAACTGAAGGGGTGTGGCCACATCACAACTCTCCCAGAGCCAGCCCTGAGCTCGGTGCCAAGTGCAGCTGAGTGTGCTCCCCACCAGCCCCAGAGACACCCTCTCGAAAGACCCAGTTCTACAGATCCTCAAACAGGTTGTTTGCTTTGATCCACCAAGTGACCGTGCTGTGTCATGAATGGAAGAGGGTCAGAAAAGGTGACTAAACTGAAGCAGTTCAGTGCTTCTTATGCTGGGAGTTCTTCAGAAGTTTTACTGGGGGGGAGGGAAATAGAAAATTTGGGGGATTCTAGAACACCAAATCCTTTTCTACAGATCTCTCTTCCATTTGCTCCCTATGTGAGTTTCTTTGACATGTCTACTGTGTCTGCATCAGGACCTGTAGCTAATACTGTTTTCATCATACACACACAACACTCATTTTCATAGTGCTTCCCTGGATGTTCCTATCACACATATGTGCTGTGCTGGCCCTAATGCATCCTTTCTAACTTTTCTGAGATTTCTAAACCTCCTGCTGCAAAACATTATCTCTGAATATACATCTCCCGTATGGTCGTGGTTAGAAAACACATTGGTACATTAGTCTTGCTTTTTAAGTATAAAAATGAAAAAGGAACCTTATTTATATGCCAAACAATGGAGTATTTCTAATTTTTTTTTTTTTAAAGTTTGAGCTTTCAACAGCCCAGCCTTATTTGTCATAGCCAGTCCTGGACTGCAGGGTTCCCTATCTGGCACTGAATTAAGTGTATTGGTGGGAACATTCCATTGCCTGGACAGTGCAGGACAATCATCTTCCTTCTACTGAGCATCTGCTTGTGTTGCACAAACACAGCTCTTAATCATAATGGCCCCAATCCTATTTATTTGGCCCTGTATCAATTTAACTTGGGATTAATTCCACCTGTTTCTTATTTTAATGTTTAGTTACTTGAGTCTATTTAAACAAAGGGAATAATTTTTCCACATTTACAGATACGTTTCACAACTCTTTTTCAAAACACAAATATCCAGCACTGTGGATATGAGGGTAGTTTGTGTAACAGGATTTCCTTTCTAAAGATCACTTGTAATGATTTGGAAAAATGAGACCAATTTCTAAAATCTGCTATAAAAAGTTTGGGTTTTTTCTCCTATAAGAATGCAAAGAACTATATTGAATATTTCCCATTCAGTACATCTCTCTATACATCATAAATTCATGTTGCCATGCAGCTTCATTCTTCTCTTGTACACAACTATCAAAAGCTCAAAATTCACATGGTTGATTCTCATCTCTAGAGGATCAGTATTCTCATCTCTAGAGGACCCCAGAAACATGATGTTCCTCTAAATGTATACCTTGTGTTTTAGACAGCAAGGGTGACCTCATGTGCCTGTGTAGCTGCTGGTCCACAGAAGGTTCTGTCGTTCAGGTTGTTCCAACATTTCCCAAGGGATCCAAGCAAATGCAAGTGGCACCTCTCTGACATTCAGCATTAATTCAGCAGAGGACTGATCCACTCTCAGAAAGAACCATCTCTATCAGCAGTAGAGTTATGACAGTGTTATGGTATTAGCAAAAACTACAGCCTAGCTTCTCCAGAAAGCCCTTTCAGAACTGCATAAGGATAACAAAAAGGTACTTATGGAACATGGCAAGGTATAGAGGAGTTTTATCACAGCAGGTGTTGACTACATAGAGCAATAATGATTTTATGCAGGCTGAGTAATGACACCTTTTTTCAAAAAAATGTATTTTGAATCCCGATGTTGACAGGAATGGGTGAAAAAGCTGCCCCAGATAAAACTGTATGTGTTTTGTTCTTTAAAAGGAAACAAAATTAAAAATACAGCAGTGGGTTCTTTGACGCTCACTGTGAAACTTCTGTGTTCCACAAAGATTTAAATGCAGCACATGGTTAGCAGAAATGCTGCCTCTTACAGTTCTGCACTACCCAGAATCAGCACAGATCTCACCTTTTGGGCACCCAACAGAATGCTTTGCTGTGTAACAGTGGGGGCTTGGGCCCATGGGAAACTATGGAGAAACCATACTGAAACTAAATGAAAAAAACCCAGATGGGTTTGTGTTTTTCCATTCCTTAATCTCCTCTTTCATGCTTCCCGGTAAGTTTGAAGGAAACTCCAGTCTTACCCATGGTCCCTAATTCTGCTTTCCTCAGTGTCCCCAATGCAGTGTAACATGCACCAGCATATCTGCTCTGCAGTTAGACTGGACATTTCCTTTCTGCTGCCTGACACTTGATCTGCCTTGGTATGTTCAAAATAACAGTAGCAGGGAGCTCATTATTAGGATTGCTTTTTAAGTAATTAGAGGTTTCATACAGTAATTCTAACAAAGTGAATCCAGTGGGTATAATGTGTAAGAAATAAATAGTATGTGCACACTCAGAGAAGTCAAGCCACAGTAAGAGGCTGCGCAGGCAGCATATGGCCCTGTTTACATACACAAAATTAACAGTATGGAATCCAATTAGGAAGGTGGAGATCCAAATCATCACATTAGACAGCAGTTTCCAGAGTGTGTGAATCAGGACTTCAGCATTTCCTTCCCAGACAGAATGATGTTGAATTGTTGGGTTTATCTCGTTCCCTTGGTTTCCAATAATGTGACTGTGGCAAAAGGTCAATAGAGAGCACAAAGCCAGGACATGAGCAACAGGCATTCCAGCTGAGCTTGCAGTAGCCTCTACAGCAGAGTAAAAGCTCCATAAAAGCTTTACTGCTTACAGGGATTGTGCACAAAGAAATTCCCTAGGCAGTGTCTTCTGCTTTTGTTCAGTCACAGAAGAGTAGGATTCTGTTGTGAATGGGAAAATATCAAGGGAATTTCTGTTGCAAATGTGTGCATGCAAGAAAAGCATGATTTCAATCTCTTCCATGCACTGCTGATCTAATAAGGGTTATTTGATACAGTGCTTCATGCCAGGAGAGAAGTCAGCCTGATACATCTGTGGTATCTGGGTTTATATTTCTATTTGGGGTATCCCTGCTGCACATGGTCAAGTACTTTCTCTGCCTAATATTTAAAAGGAAACAGTTCCAATGTTGAGAGCTGTCACCTGTTGAAAACCTGTATGGCTGAGCATGTAGGCAATTCACAAAGAAATCTGGGGCCCACAAACCATACCCTGCAGTACCTGCCCATTAGCACCTGGATTCAGCTTTGCAAACCTTTTAACAAAAGCTGTTACATACACGGCCTTGCTGATACCAGTAGAACAAGTCCTAGCTGTGTTCCCTGATGGGAATCGTGCAGTGCTGGACAGCCAAGGGACAGGTTCTGGTACCAGGCATCCTGCCCCACAGAACTGCTGACCCTCCGCCAGGGAAACTGTTATGTGCTCTCACTAGTAACTTTTCCAACAATATTTAATTACCCTAACCTTGGGATTATATTTTTGTCTTTTCCAGGGACATGGTTAAACTCTAATAAAATAACCATTTAAACTGTTAAATAGTTTTTAAAAGCTCTAATCCCCTCAAAGAAAATTTTCAGCTCAGTTAATGGCTGCTAGCTGAAATGTTATGTTTGTAATGAGTTTATCCAAAGGAACTTAGAGAAGGCGCCTGATGCCTTAGTGCAGAATATTGTACTGCAGCTCAGTTTGTTTTTACAGTTTAAACAAATATACTTTACCACTTTTAAATAAAATGCTTTTGGTATTTTGGTAAGTACACAAATTGTATTGATTAAACACATAGCAAACTAGGGTTCTCTTTAAGCACCAAGTACACAAAAACATTAACTGTTTTGGACTTGTTTAGTGAAAATATCTCTCAAACTCATCACATATGATGATATTTTCATATTATGAGAAAATTACAAACCTGTTGTAACTTTGTGAAATATCAGATGCTGACTAACTTCCTGAAAGAAACCCACAATTTAAGGAATAGTTGAATTCTATCATGACATTTGGAATAGCTTGTTGATAATTTCATGCCAGGAAAACAGCACCACCAAAGAGAGCAGTAATGAGGAAAAAAATGAGAGTGTGTTGGGGAAATACAACTTTTTCTTGGAATAGGATGTCTAAGTGTTTCAAGTCAAGGCTTATTGTGCCTTGAAGTAGTCATAGAATTCCAGATTTTTCAGATTTGTAGTTCTACTAAGTCTCTTCTTCTTCTATGGGTTAGTAATTTCTAGTCTTTTTGATAAATAGAAAAATTAGATATGTTTTAATATTTAGTATTTTAATAGTGAAACTCTTAAGTAAATGAAATATTTTCATTTGGATTTTGAATAGAAGAAAAATTAAAATCAGGCTTCCAGTTCATATGAAGGGCAACAGAACCCACATGGATTTTATTAGTTTATGACTACTAAGGACGTGGCTAGGGGAGATCAGTCGGGGTTGATATGTAAGCCAGCCATTGGTGCCAGTTGGCTGGTTTCCATATCAACCATGACTTTGAAATTTGTGAATGCAAAAACTGAGCTGTAAAACTGCACAGTGAGTTGTGTAATTTGGAGAGAGCTGGTGCTGCTGTGGGAAACTGGGCAGACTTGGGAGGGCCTGGAGAGCAGTTAAAGTCCCCAGATAATGCTGTTTCAGATCATAGATAATTCCCTTTCAGTGTATCCATTTGCAGGCAGATTCTGGTTCTAGAATTAGTTCTGGACAAGAAAAAAAGAGCAAGTAAAGACAGAGAGTCCTTTGTGATATTGTCATATGACAATTAATATGACAATGACTGCCATGGCCATGCAAAAGAGACCTTCTTGTTCCTGATCAGTTGGAAACATATAACAAGGAACTACATTCAAGTTTTAAAACTAGAAGAGTTTGTGAAACATTAAGTCCATATTCTTTTCATGACCATGTTTTGGACACCTGCAGGTGCCCCATGCAGCAGACTGGTTTACAGAAAACCTTTTGAGCTGTAAGTGGCATATCCTGCAATAATTATTTTGATGATAAGTGCTATCATTTGTAGCCAAACATGTTGAAATAAGACTAACAACCAGTATAGTTTAAAGATGTTCTACTAACCACTATGTGCCAAAAAGTCAGCCCAGATGATGTGGGTTGGCTTTTAGCCATCAGCATAACTGGGATAAGATAGAATACCTGAAGGTATAACATTTTGTTTCTTGTTTGCCGGTGTTGGACTGTTGTCTTTGACTCTACCACTTACCTCTGCTTTTGGCCAAAAGAGCAAACAGATACTGCTGTTTCCAAGCAAATTTAATAAAATGGATTTATTTCTATGGAAAAGGAAAAATTCCTAATATTTTTCCTATCTGTCTTGAAGCTTCTCTGCTGCTGCACCCAGTCCTTGCTATTCCTTGGCTACTGGTGCACAGGCAGTGCCAGCACTTTCCACACCTCCTCTGCTGTGCCACAACGTGTTGCTGCTTTGTTTTCATTAATAAAGTGTCAATGTGACCCCGAGCACGTGGGCTTTTTAGGACTCTCAGCTAAATGGAGACACTCATAATGCTTTATTGTTAACAGAAAGCGAGGCTACAAGAAGCTCAGCACTCCTGAATGGTTGAAATCTTGACAAGCAGCACCAGTGGAGCAGTGCAACAGGAACCATGTCTCTGCCCTTCCGAAAAGAGTTGGAGAAATACAAGAATATCAATGAAGATGAAATACTCAGCAAACTCTCAGAAGATGAACTGAAACAGCTAGAGCATGTTCTCGATGACCTTGATCCTGAGGTTAGTGGGGGAACAGGGGGATCATAGTTCAAGAGTTCCCTGTTATAAATGCCACATACTGCAGCATTTTATATTTGTGTTCTGTTACCGTAGAGACAGTGTAGCATAAAGTATGAGCAGCTCAGCTACGGACATTTTCATTGTATTCCTGCTCTGAGGAGCTACCTGCTTTTGTATGAGTCACTGCGACCTTTGTCTGTCCCTTGTCCATTTAGACATGAGCTTGTCTGCAATCTAAATCTTTGATCATGTTTGTACACTGCAGCACAATGAGAAGCTTTTTATGGCTGCTCTTTCTGAGCACAGCAATAAACAAATGTATGTTTGTGGAGATCAGGTCTTTGGAACTTCTGAAATCTGTTGCCTGTGTCATTCAGCACAGTTATTTTTAGCTGAAGAGAACATACTTAGGCATGATTAAGACAAGTAAGATTCAGCTGCAAAACTGTCATTTTCTAGGGAGTAAGGATAATTTGGATATTTGAAGACACCCTCACAAAGGATTTAAAGATCTCTCCCCTGAGAACCACTTGGTTCTACAATAATGAGGCTACAGTCACAAGTGTGCTGGGAATTCTGACTGTACCTACCCCAAAACATTCAAACTGATGTAGGAGTTTGAAAACTGGCAGGTAAACTGTTTACTCTGGCAACAAAATAAATTTGGAAAAACAACAGATTTATGGGTTCTAGCTCTATAGCACCAACATACCTGGAAATTAAGGGTGGGCTTTACTATTCTCTCCCTCCAAGTTGCCACTACTACCTTTCTCCTGTGCATTTCTGGTAGTTTCAAGTGTCTGGCATCTCAAATGGTGAAACAGGAAAACATTAAAAAACCAACACCAACCAACCAAATAAAACAGGCCATGGTGCATTTGTAGTCATGCTACAAATGTGCAGTGAATTTGTAGCGCTCTGGGCACATTTGTGCATGCACAGGTAAAATGTCTAGTGACCTGAGTTCACTGGATGTGCTCAGAATTCACTGGATGTTTGCCATGGATCAGATTTACGGTGAATGTTCTGGTCAGTGGTGAAGTGTCTCTGAAGTACTCTGAGGCATCTTCAATACGTTGGCTCTACTGCACATGTACTGCAAAGTCCATGTACCTGTATTCCTTTCTGGGATTTCTTGGACTGAAATGTGGATTTACTGGATTGAAACTTGGGAGCCTTATGCATCTTCTATGTTATGAGTTGAGGATGCAATCACACAGTCACACAGCTGTCTGTTGAAAGTGGGACTTACCTGCTTGCTTCCTCATACTCTAAATAGCTGAAGCCCACATCATTCACCAGCCTCTTTCTGTGCATGCCATTCATTTCTGAAGTCCAGGGGACATCTGCATTAGAATGAAAGGAATTTTGGTTTTTATGAGACAGAGAAAAATGGTGAGGAAAAAGCAAAGAGTAGAAGGAAATACATAGAAGATGTATCCTGGTCTATTTACCTGGCCTGAGAACTCTGTGGTCAGAATATGTGTAGCACAAAGGTCTCTGTTCTTAGTTCTTTGGTGCTGTGATTGTAAATATGTTTACTAAAAATATTAATAGGTGGTAAATCAAGAAGTCTGAATTATATACTGGTTTTCATGGTTACATTTAGGTAATGTGTATTATTGCTGTCACCAACGAGCATTATGCAAGGAATTATTTCACATAAAACCCTACAACATTGCCATGAAGTTTGGAACACGATATGCAAATGCCTCATCTCCGTTCCCTGCCTCCCCTCTTTCACAGAATGCCTTGCTTCCAGCGGGATTTCGGCAGAAGGACCAAACCACTAAAGCTGCCACGGGCCCTTTCGACAGGGAGCGCCTGCTCTCGTACTTGGAGAAGCAAGCGCTGGAGCACAAAGACAGGGAAGACTTTGTGCCATTTACAGGGGAAAAGAAAGGTACCTGTCCATCTTTGTGTTGGTGTTGAGTAATGGCCTGTGTGGTGCAGGCATCCACTGCTGCCTGGCTTTTTGTGGAATACACTGGGACAAAAGTGGGGAAGGCTGTTACTGTGCAGGGTGAGGCTCAGGAGTCAGACCTGGCGCTGTTGTAGCAGAAGGTGAAGGGGAGGTTTTATCCCTTGCACTGTGGTCTGTCTCACTCTGGAGTCACAATGGCAGGTTTAACAGCTTGTTAAGGGGTATGGGAACACACAAGCACCAGCCAAGCAAAGGGTTCAGCCAGCAGCTCCCAGGTCACCAAGTCCCTCTGTGTGCAGTTAAGCACGGACAAAGGTGCCCTTACCCACCTCACAGGGACTATTCCCATGTTAAGCACTGGGCCATGCCAGGGTATTGCAGTGGAGGAGGTGTTCATGAGGAAACATATAAATGCCTTTCTGAGTAAGTCCTGCCTACAATTGCTGTAAGTAAGGGCTCAGGGAGTATAGTTAAAAAAAAAGTATTTTTCCACTTGTTTACTAGCACATCTGGCAATGCTATTGACGCAGACAGTTTCCCTGCTACCCTTGTCCTACAGCTACAGGAAAAAAAGGGAAAAACAGGAAAACCTAATTCAAATAATTCAAACATTGGTAGGATAACCTTAGGGCAGGAACAGTCATATTTTTAAGCAAACAGTATTCCTGTAGCACCCGTATGTCCTTTTAATCATTTATAAAAAGTGGATAAAAATGCCTCCCTTAGGCCACCCCTTCATTCAAGAAGGAACTTCCTATGTCTGGGTCCATTTCTGGACATGTAATGGATTCGTCATTATTTGAATGGGTTTTGCTTAAAGGAAAGCAGGTATTTCAAGAAAGTCAAGGGTAGCATTTTTTACTTAGTATTCTTCCAAAGCTCAGTAATTAGTTCAGGATAAATAATTTAAATTTCTAAAATGTGTCCTCAAAGGAATCTAAAGGAGGACCTCTCCTGAGAAAAATCTTGTTTCTCACCTTCTGCATGTTGATGGTCTGTAAGGTGTAGTTACAGACTGGTAAATATTTATATGATTATATTATATTTGTGTTCTGTTAAACGATTTCTTTACACTACAGAAGCACTGTAATGGAGCCATACTATAGATAGCCCCAAATTAATTTGACACTATTTCTGCTAGTTAAAAAGTGAATTCTTGAGCAGCTCTAAAATGCATCCAGTTGTGTATAATTAGAAATGGGAGGTGTTGATGCCAATGTACCATTGGGCACTATTTAACACCTGAGTATGTTTGTGTGTCAGTAGTGTTAGAGCATGTCAAGTGTTGTTTAAGCTTTTGTCAGCGTTTTGTACTATAATGTTTGTCTGTCACTGACAAAGCGTTTATCTTTTTCAAATTTAGGAAGTGGGATGCTTCTACCAAGTGTTAAGTGACATTTCTACCAGTTCCTGCAGTTATCATGCAAAGTTGAAACTGTCTTGAAAATTCAATGATAAGCCAAAAAGAAGGTGGCATTTAAAATATTCTCCTTCCAGAACAGTCTGTGATACATCACTATTTTTTATCTACTGTGTCAACCTCTATTTTTTGTTGTTGTTGTCAATGTTTTATTAGAGAGTTTTTGACCAAAGACCAGTAACAAGCAGCTGCTGAAGGACAAAATTCAGTTACCTATGATGGTCTCTATACGCTGAACAACCATAAGGTTTTGATTGTCCCAGAAAACAAGCCAAAACAAATTCCAGAGCTGACAGGAATACCCAGAGTGGCTAAAATACAGGAAGTCTTAAATATGAGCCCAAGATGGAGAGGCTGATTATTGAGGGAATTGCCTTGTGTTTGATTGTAATTGTGGTTTCAAGAAGTTGGAAATGTTTGGCAAAAACAATCAAACGTATGGCATGCATTAGGGTTTTGGCCCTCTGCCACATTGCAGCTGGGTAATGTAATTCATTAATTGCTGTACAAAAAGGTTTTAAGCCTGTCTGGGATGGTTCTCAAATTTCAATGGCCATCAAGAAATGTTTTCAGACTGCTTTACCCCACATCCTCCCTAACATGAGTCAGGGCTGGCACTTCATCTGAGTGTCCCCACAGCGAGAGTTTGCGCCCACTGTGGTATGCAATGATCTGGTGGCTTTCAGGAATTGTGCAACACAGCTGTTTGCTCTTAGTGAGCAGTGGCAGTACAGGGCTGATGACTGGGGCCATAGTGGTGGGCAGCTTGTGTTTCTTTGGTGTATTTCTGCACTAGTTCCTACTTAGGATAGATATTCAAGAGATCCTTACATGGAACCTGATGATGGACAGAAGTTACTTAGCCTGACCAACTGCACTTAACACATACAGCTGGATCAGCCAATTATCGGACTTCCATCACTTCTACCACTGGGAAGCCTTTTCCGTTTCAAGTTCACGAATGGTCCAGGAATAAAAAGAAAAGGTGGAGAAAATAAGGGGCAGTGCAGGCACAAAATATTCAAGAGCACTGTCAGTGCAGCATGTTTTCTCTTACAGAATGCATCTGATCTCAGTTAAGAGCTGAGTACTACTGTAACACAAACATCAACTAGTAACATCATCTCTGTTTCTGCTTTGTTGCAGGGGTTCTCTGAACTACATGGTACTAATGAAACGTAATTAAAAAGAAGTTCTTCTGTTGTGCAATATCATTAGATGTGAAAGGTTGCTGTAAGGATTGCTGTTTCAACCCTTCACTACTGTCCCTTTTTTCTACAAGGTCTTCTGCTCATTGCCAAACCATTTCATTTTGGATCTGATCCAGTTCTCATCAAAGTCATGGAAAAACTCCAGTGGATCAGGCTATTATTATTTGTGGCTGGAGAGGGAAGTGGAACATGCTTGTATGTGATTAAATACTAACATTTTCAGCCAACTGATACTAGGGAAAAGGAAGAAAATAGGAATCATTAAACCAGAGAACTTTTCAGCAAACTTCTGCTTTCAGTTGCTCTGGCAGAGACCATCTATCTTGGATGTGGTGCTGTGCCAAGCAGAGTATCAATACACAGCACTAGTAATAATGACAGTCATTTTCAGGTCAGAGTATTAGAGTAGATGCTAATGAGTTCCAATTCCAGTGTCTCTAACAGACCTTTTTCAAAGGTTAGGATTTAGTATAGAGACACAGTATCTTTCTTGGATTGCCAAGGCAGTGTTTTTGCCCCCAGAGCTGAAATGGTTTGTTTAATTTTTTTTGCCACCTTCTTCCTGTTCTTTAGGACTTAAATTTAGAACTGATGTTTGTCTCTTAAGGCATTGAAAGTGTTGCAGTTGCTGACAGTAATGCCTCTAGCCAGTGCCTTTCACTGCGTGCTTTTGTAAGACCCTGTTTTATTCGCTCATGACTTTGCCAAACTTGCAGAGTTCACACTGAAATTTCCCATGCTGAGAGGCTGCCTCGAGTTGAATTTTTGGAAAGTGTCAGCAAAAAGGACTAAGCTGTTTCCAAGAACAAGATTAGAAGAAAACACATTGTTTTATCCGTCTAGAGTAAATTTTTCCAGCTGTTTTTTCATGACCTGCAGTGCCTCCATGCTTTGAAGAGGGGACATGAAATGTATGCCCTTTGGAATCCCCAGGGAAATACACTCAAGTTTAGCATCTTCAAAATATTGTGCTTTCTTGTACATCGAGTTTGTTATGGTGTTCTCCAAATACTCCCCCTGCAGCGAGTGTTTGTCATGTCGTCAGAGCTGTGCAGGCAGCACATGTGGCAGCCCAGCAGTGCCCAGGGAGACCTGGGGGGCTGCTCAGAGGGTGCTGGGCTGGGCGGGATGTTCTTCCCAACTGCTCATCTGAGAGGCCACTGTTGCCCCAGGGCCAAGGGCAGGCAGAGTCCCTCCTGCTGGGCCAGTGCTCCCCTCCCTTTGTGAAGGAGAGAGCACACAGCCAGCAGGGAGGCTGGTGCAGAGGGGTGGAGGGGGCACTGAAGAGCTGTAGGAATATTTCAGGATGAAGGGCTTGATGTGGCAGCTCTGGGGAAAGGAGTTGTAGAAGAGAGCAGTGATAAGGGGGAGAGGGCAGAGGGAAAGGAGATGGTGGGAAGGGTCGGGATTCAAATATGTGTAAAACCAGGAGACAAAAGGTATGTGGAAGGCACAGGGGGCAAGGAGGAAAGGAAAAGAGGAGAAGAATATGTGGAATGGGAGAAAAGAGGCCAGGGAGGAACATAACTAGTGTGGGATCTGTCTCTACCCAAGTTTCAAGGCTCTTTGATGTCCAGGAGAACCTGAAGCACAGCAGCACAGTGTGACTCTCTTCCTCCTCTGCCACCATTCCCCATCGGACATAAGAATTTTCTCCTCTGTTGGTGGAGTGGGTGATCCAGGTGGCAATCCAGAGGAGGACTACATCCCAACTGTTGTGATAATCCATGTGAAGGTCTGATGAAATTCTGGGCTTCTTTAAGTTGTAGAAGTTACAGCTTGGCTTTTTTATTTTTATTTTAGAAAGCATACTCCTCAGGAGAATTCTTTAAAGGGTATTGCTGTGGTGGCAGAATCACAGCATGCTGATCAAAGTCAAAGATGCTGGTGCTATTTAACTTCTCTTTTTGTGTTTATGCACAATAGATTTATTAACTTTGGAAAGCTTATCTTTGCAACCTTCCTATTCCATTATCATAATTTTTAAGGCTTAGAATATGCTGACACTAATCCAAGAGTAACAGAACAGTAACAATTATGATACTGCATTTTTATTACTACTAGCTTTCAGCTTCACTCTTATTTGAACTTGGCCTGTTTTCTTCTTTATAATGTAAATTTATTCTTGATCAAAACTAATTTAGCTCCATTTTCAGAGAATATTTGTAGGGAAAAGTTTAAGTAAGCCTCAACAGAAGAGAATAGAGCAAAATGGAAAAAGTGAATCAGATTTAGGCAAGGCAGATTTCCAAGATTACTGAATTTCACTTCCAAGGTCAGTGTAGCATTCTGTAATTGAGAATTGCCAGGCACTCACTGTAGTCAGTGATTCATTGGCAAGTAATAAGTGTAACCAGATATTTTCTTGAAAGTACAATAGTCTGAACTACAGTTTATAGGAAAAGAAAGTACATTATTGTTTCATGATATGGCAGAAAATGTGTTTGAATTATAAAATTAAATATCTTTAAAAATAAAAGGTTAAATAAAAAGGCATCTTTTACAGCTAGTACAAATGGGTTTATTTCTCACTGCCCTGTCCTTTATTGAGTTTTGGCTTGTGCAAGGTAGGAATAGATACTAAGTATTTATACTAAACAAAAATGGTGACAATTTGTATTTATCCATATAAGTCTAATGACATAAGAAGAAAGGAATAGAGAAGACATACCAAAAGGGATGTTCCAAATGCTATAAACTATAAATGATGGTGAAATCCTCAAAACAGTTTTTAGATGACTTGCTAGTAAAATCCTGCCACTATTCAAATTCTGTTTTCCCCTCTCCTTTTATATATAAACAAATAAACTTCAGGAAAATATTTTTTAAAATAATTAGGGTTTCAACAGACATTTTGCAGTGTGTGAAAATGAATAGGTCTGTTGTTAAACTGAGCCAGGAGAAATCTCTACTCACTGCACTCACAGACATAAAAGTTCTTGGGTTATAACAAGCTGCCTCAGTTGTCATCCAGGTCACCCCAGACACTTATCCCAGTTTGACAGAAAAAAGGGGAGAATTGCATTGTTGCACACATAAAATTTCATGCGTGCTTTTGGTTTCAATGCTTAGTATTTTTTTTACTGGAATTGAATTTTGTTTTGCAGTTAAACAAAGAATGTATTGTTTTTGTAAATAAGTGTGGTTGTATTTTTGTTGTTAGCACTGATGTAACGCAAGTTATGTATAGACAGAACTTTTTGTCACTGCGTTTTCACTGGTAGAAAGTTAAGCTATTACTATTAAGACTTAGCACAGAACATTAACACATTCTGGGGGAAAATGTAACACATCCAACATTAATTATACCACATAGAATGTTATAATAATGTATCCTCTAAAATATGGTGTGAATATGAAGAGCACCAAGAGCAGCAGCCTTTCTTCATAAATCTCATTGTAAAATAATAAAACATCACTATTCTTCCAAGGCTTCTTCCAAATAATAAATTGTAAGATGGACCATTGAAAGAAGGAAGCCATAATCCCTATTTTATTTTGTAAGTGCATTCCATGGTGGCACTGGATAATGAATTTACAATGTACGGATGTGGAACTAGGAGAGACCTCATGAATCTTTAAACCCTGTCCTTAAATATTGAAGGAAAACTGGTTGACAGCCACCTATAAACACAGACACACGGGTTTGCAGTTGGTAGACAGGTAATAAATTCCTAATAACATGCTAAATGTGTAAGTTTTTCTAACCTCCATCTGCTATGCTACAGCAATTCTTCACAGTGGAATGTTCTTATCTAGATAGTAAAAAGAATATTTTTAAAACACCACTGGACACCAGCAAGGCCCACGTATATTAAAGATATATATTACCATCTTTGACATGACCTTGCCCCTTTAAGTATTTCATATAACCAATAATAGAATTCTTTTCTAAAACATTTGCCAAGAATGTTTTAAATGAAACTGTCATTGGGAATCATACACACACTTACAAAGAAAGGTTTGGGCTGTCATCCAAGAATTACATAGGCCTGAAACAAATGTTTAAAATTTTATTCCTATATATGTGAACTGTACAGAAAAAGTATGAGCCTCTACTGGTTTCCATTACTCCCTGATTTCTTGCTATGCAAGATACTTGGCCTACACACATCCAAAGTCCATAGAGATGGAAGACCAACTACACTACATGTTGTGTCCCGCTTACATCAAACTCAAGATCCTCAAGAACTCTGCACCTTTTATTTTTAGACTTACTAAGATCCTGGTGTGGAGGACAGCATCAAGTAAGAAAGAGAAAAGCATGCATTTGATAATATTTCCAAGCAGTTCCTCTGTCACAGATCTGTTGCCATCACTGCCAGGAGGCAGTGGAGTTTTTCCAGTAATTCATTATTCACTCTGGCTCTTTTCTTCTCTTAGGAAAAATATTTATCCCTAAAGAAAAGCCCATAGAAACTCGTACAGAAGAGAAGGTGACCCTGGATCCAGAACTAGAAGAGGCCCTGGCCAGCGCTTCGGATACTGAGCTCTATGACCTTGCAGGTTAGACAATACAGAGGCATGATCCTCCCTCATGTCCAGTTCTTCTCTGCCCAGACCTGCCACCAGGAGTGTCTCATGATCACCTCTCAATCCCTGCTGTTCCACAGACAGGTGGCCAACCTGTGGGCCACATGTTGCCCATGATGACTTGACAGCTGCTGCTTTTTTGGCTTCTCTCATGTACTTATAATTGATGCATCAGGGAAGGGGGGAAGATGAACCAGCTAAAGTGATTTGGGGGAAAGGAAAGGCAGACAGCAGACTGCAGGCTGGGGTGCTGGCATTGTAATGGAGACCACCGAGCCTACTATGTCCACACTGTTTGTAGTATACTGTTGCTACTTTCTCTCAATTCTGGCACCCTAAAAATAGCAGGATAAACTTGTTACAGAATACAGTGGATGAAGATACTGAATCCATGAGGGAATTTGGAATCTAACTCCTTGAATGAGAAAACTGGTTGCCAGCTGGTTAAACCTGGGCATCTCACCACTTCTAATGTTTTCCAAGCAGGTTAATATGTGCTTCCCTAAAAAACCCCAGTGGGAATGCCAGTGTGTTAAGCTCATCACAGGTACAGTCAAATTCTCAGATATGCCAAACAATACAACAAAGAATATTAAGAAATTCCAGTTGTATATTAGTGAGGAAAAATGATTAGGAGTCTTGCCCTGAAACAAGTTACCCAAAGAGATTTCCATCCCTGGATGTTTTCAGGATCCAGCCAGACAAAGCCATGGCTGACCTCCTTAATGTTGGCAGCACTCCTGCCTCTGAGGGGGAGGCTGGACAAGATGACCCACAGTGCTTCCTTCCAGCTGGCATTTCTGCAATGTGCATTCTACATTGACTCAATTGTTCAAAAATCTATATTGAAAATGTCTGTATCACCAGAATTTAAACCCCTAAAGACTCTTGCTGTAAGCAGGCTCAGCTCAGACAGTTAATATTTTATAAAGGGGGTTTTGTTTTGGGAACTAAACCACAATTTGTAGCAGATACTTTGGTGAAGTCTGTGTTCCTGCCATTAACATTGTATCCTGTTTCTGGTATTTACACATTTCAGCTGTTCTTGGAGTGCACAACATGGTCAACAACCCAAAATTTAATGAAGCAGGAGCCCGCAGTAAAGACGGAAAAGGAACCGTGAGAAGTAAGCAAACAGATTTTCTCTTGTGGGCTACATGTCATCTGTAGGGACTTATACACCTATAGGTTGGGTCTGTTGGTTCAATTTAGCATAGTGTAACTGGGCCTAGCCTTGATTGTTCTAATTAATCATGAGAGGTAACTTTTTCAAAGTAAATACAACCTTAAAATTCATTATAATGACAACAGTAGTTACAAATAGATCATTCCTAAGGAGCTTTGTTTTCCCAGAGAGCAATATATGACTCTGCAGAGGTGCTTGAAAGGCTGGGAGCATTTAAGAGGCCAAGACATACGTGTTTCCATTCCACTTCAGTTTAGGCAGCAGGCAGAAACCAGAGTGAACTGCAGCTTAGAACTGGCCACAGGTCAGGCCAGGACATCTTGCCCTGAGTGTCTACATTTACACAACTGAAAAATGACTTGTAACCACTGGGCTCAAATGGCAGAATCCCTGGCAGGGTCACACACCTGTGACCAGAGTCACCTCAAGCTGCATTCCCAGGGAGGCAAAGGCTGCATGGCTGTGCTCCTGCCCTGACTGCTGTCTCTGATCTCCCACCTCCAGCTTAGTCCTCTGCCTGCCTGTTTAAACGGGGCCTGTTCTGTGGCTCCTCAGGTACATGGAAGTGTAATTGCTCAGGAAATGCCCCAACAGAAGCAACTGCAGTTACTAAAAACAAATCCAGCAATGTTTGCACTAAATAAACAGACCTTTGGTGAATCAGATCTTAGCTCAGCAAGTCACAAGGGGCTGCATGGGGGAAGAAATGGGTGCGTCTGAATTACAAGTTTTTCATGACAGCTGCCTTGATCCAGAACTTGTCACCTCTAAGCTCTGGGCTATCAAACAGACTAAACTTTGCTTTTTAAGACAAAACTGTGGAATGTCCAAAATTTTCTAGGGAAACAGTACTAAATAAATGTTTTCTTCTCGTAAGGCCATGAGAACAGCAGCTATCTTTACCAAGGACTTTCATTTCCATCTTTTATTCCTAAAGGGGAGGTGGGAAAGTAGACAGGACACTGTGTCACTTCATTTTTCTCAGGATTAAGCTGTTCTGCCAGCCTCCCCAGTGGGGCCCTGTGTGAGCTGCCATCTATCTCATAACAGGCAACTGCATGCATTACTAATCCTCATAGATTTCAGAATATTTTTGTTGTACTGAGTCAAAAAGTCAGCTATGTGAGTCAGCTGAACTATGCTCCAATCACAGGCTTAAGAACAGAAAATCACTGTCACATCTCTGTATTCCTTCATCCAAGAGCAACACCTTTCCTTAGCCAAGTGAAATCCTTCAGTAGAAGAGGAAGACATCTCAAAAATTGCTTGCCAATGTGGCAAAATAGCACCATAATTAAAGAAACAAGAAAAACTCGTGAGAAGCAACAAGAAGTAAAAAATTAAATTATTTATAACTCTAGACAGCTACACTGTGATGTCTGAGGACAGGGTGCTTGTCTCCCCCCAGCTCCCAGTTTGACAAGGTGTTGCCATGAGCGCAAAAATGCTTTGCCTTTTTTTTTGTTTACTTCCTACCCTTGCATCCAAGGTGAATTCTCTGTATGTATTTAACCTGTAGTTTTCAATTCCCTGCTCCCTAGGAATGCTGGATTATTATTCAGGGATATGTGAAATCTCTCAGGGGACTAGTAAAAATAAAGTTTGGCATCAAAGGGAGCAGCTCAAGGATTGTGTATGACCATCTCTACTAGGAGTATGAGTTCTAAAAAAAGATGTGGTTTTCTTTTGGCCCAGGATATGGCATGAACTTCACCCATAGCACTGAACAGCTATGCATAGTACCCTGAGACTTGTGCTCGAGCACAAGTCTTCAAAATCTCTCCGTGTCTGCAGCATAAAATAAAAGGGTTTAAGCATACTTGTGGTCAGCAACATATTCCTTTCTTGCCTCTAATGGCTTGGGTGGTCAGGGTTTATAAATTAATCTCCACGATTACATGCGTGGGAATTAGAAGTACTAATTGTGTTCTAAACTATGATTTTTATGCATCTGTGGGAATATTTATAGCTCATAGCTTCCAGCATTGAATACCATAGTTCTTTGAGCATGAATACTCAAAGATTCCATAAATCTTGGTGCTGGCAGACAGACTTACTTTTCATGCTTTGATAGTTTTATTATTTAGAAAGTGCAGATGTTGCAATTTTACAAGAGCTAATTGAATTTATAGTAAGGCTGATGGTATCAGCTGAGAGAAGGAAACCGAGGGGCCTCCTGATCACGTTGCTTCATGTTAGCACAGTCTGATCACAGGTGCAGGGACATTTTCTTACTAATTTAATGGACAAGTTCTGAGCACACCTTTTGTTAGACAAAGAGCAAAGCAGCCCTTGCAGTATATTATGTCGTATACAATAGTCTTTAGAGCTGTTTTGGCTGAAATTAATTGTACAGGGACTTCTGTACATAAAGGAGGAATCTGCCCGTGTCGATACTGTCCAGCCTGTGATCACAGTGAGCTGTTCTGGGGCCACAGAAGGTGCAAAGGGTATGGCAGGGGCTAATTCTCCTGCTTGCAAGTTTTGTGATTCTTATAAACCCTTTCTGGATTGCTGCAGTACAAACCTAAATGGGAATTGAAAAGCCATACTGTTACTGATGCTGCATGTTCCTCGGTCAACATTTCATAAGATCTTGTGTTGCAGATGTGGTGAAAGGTGAAAAGGTCAAGCCCATCTTTGAGGAGCCACCTAATCCCACCAATGTGGAAGCAAGTTTACAAAGGATAAAGGCAAATGATCCTAGTCTCACAGAAATTAATCTCAACAACATAAAGGTAGATGCTGTGGTTTCATTTATGTCATCATAGGAGGATTTATTCAAATATTTCCAAAGCCCATGCCTTTTATCTTCAAATTTTGTCTCTCTTTACTGTTCAGAAAAAGCAGGACATTCAGTGAAGGGATTTGGAAAGGACTGTTGTAAAGGCTCCAAGGTCATCAATTTCTGGTATTGAATTAAATGCCAGTTAAAAGCCCAAGGGGTGACTCCCTTTGGCTGCCTTTCTTCAGCAGACTGTAAAGCAAGATATCTCATGGGCACTGTGTAATCATCACTGCCCAAATTCAATTAGCCCACACATGCAAATGGAGGAGGAGCTGGCACAGTGAAGACTGAACAACCAGCAGCAAAATAGGAAAGTAGCTCAGAGATGGTCACGTGCCTGTGTTGGCCTGACCCAGTTACAGGCAGCAGTGACATCACAGCCCAGCACAGGCAACCAGGAGGCTCTGGGGGCCACTGTAAGGAGAGCAGACTTCGTGCATTTGTAGATACTCTTAAAAGCATCAGGGATGTTTAAATGGCATAGACTGTGGTTATTAATCGATCAGTTTGATAATAATTAAAATGTCTACCAATGTGACTGGCTTTTCTAATTACTGGATTTATCTTCTTACTGTAGAATATTCCTATTCCAACACTGAAAGAATTTGCAAAAGCTCTGGAAAGCAACACACATGTGAAGACATTCAGCCTTGCAGCTACTCGAAGCAACGACCCTGTAGCTATTGTAAGTTTAAACACTACCTGGGAAAAAACACAACAAATTTTAAGTAGGTCCATATCTGCTTTAGGATGCATTCTTCATTTTCCCTTGCAGAATTTCTGTGTAATCTCATCTACCTCTATGTTCTTCTAAGGATATTTATATTTTATTTCTTATTGGTACTAAGCTATGTTTTGCAAATTCCCTGTTATTCCCTGAAATTCTCAAGATATTATCTCGTGTTCCCTGTTTTTGACCACTCAGGCATTTGCAGATATGCTGAAAGTGAACAAAACACTGAAGAGTCTGAATGTAGAATCCAACTTCATCACTGGAACAGGGATTTTGGCACTGATTGAAGCACTGAAAAAGAATGAATCCCTAACAGAGATTAAAATTGACAACCAGGTAAAGAGAGACCATTGAGGAGGTCCACTTTGTTTCCCTTTTATATGGATTCCCAGAGGGTTGTCTTAGGGGGCTCTGGCAAAGTCAAGGCAGATTCTGTGGCTCAGTTACTCTGTAGGTCTTGTCCCATGCCTGTGCAACCAAACAGTGGAAAACTTCTAAATAAAACTGGCCGAAGCCAAATATAAAACCCAGAGGAAAATCTCCAGGATCAGGATTCTCTTTGTAATTTGCAGCCCAGTACTGAAATACAACCACTTTCTCATATGAAAACAAATATTTTCTTTTCTTTTGGGGACATTTCACCACATTGTCAACAGAGGCAGCAGCTCGGGACAGCTGTAGAGATGGAGATTGCCAAGATGCTGGAGGAGAACCCCAGGATTCTCAAGTTTGGATACCAGTTCACAAAGCAAGGTCCAAGAACCAGGGTAGCAGCAGCTATCACTAAAAACAACGATCTGGGTAAGATGGTACTACATTTATTCATCATTTATTTGTGTGAGCCAAGCCCTGACCTTCCCACACACAACTCTTCCTGTCTGTACATGACTGCATTTTGACTGTGCAACATTCAAGCTGCTCTGTGTGGGGGGGGATGCACAGCTCCTCAGACTACAGACAGGCAACAGCAAAGATCTTACTGTGATTAGGAGCCACTATTCTTCTCCTGCTCCTTCTGGGAAGGGGAGTTACTTCAGCCTTTTCTATGGAACGAGCTGGATTTCCAGCTGCCCTATCAGCTGTTCTGGGCAGTAAGTGAAGAGCCAAACCCATCCTGCTTGTTCAGTGGACACAGAAGTCCTGACTTGGCTGCCATGCCCATGACTGACCAAGCCTGCCCAGCCAAGGGAACAAAACAGACTGTCCTGCCTGCGGGACCAAGTACAGGCAAAGACAATAAAGCTTTGCAAGTCTTAACCTGAGTATGACATGCTCTGCCCTGGGTTCTCAGTACACAGAGTAAGGAGATGACTAGGCATGAGTAGTTTAGAGTAAGAAGGGGGGAAAAAAGAAGAAAAATATTAAACTGTGTGGTTTTAATTAATTCTACTTCAGAGGGAGGTGTCAAACTAATCTTATCTGGCCAAGTCAGAAAAGACTCAATAGTTTGATTAGAGTACAGAGCAGCAAATGCTGCTCAATTAGACCTGCTCTATACCAAGTGTAATGTATCCTAAGTGCTGTAAAATTCACATGGGGCTGCTTGTCAAAATAATCCTGCCCATAACTCAAACATTACCACTCTGATTTGCTAAATGGCAACTTCAACCTACATGGTTTCCAGTGAAAATCCATAGTAAATTAACTTACTCTCAAGTGGTTGATGCAATTAGGTATGTGACATTTAAACACATAATTTAAGGTCCAATATGATATTTTCCTTGTTGCCAATATTCACTGATACCAGTACTTAAGAGTACTTCAAATTATTTTCTAAGAGGATATAATTATTGCTTACCTATAGTACACCTATAATACACATTATGAAATTACAATAGTTATTAATTTTTAATGTCTAAAGCTTAAATAGTCCAGAGTACTGCCATGAAGGCTAGAGCAGACCAGTATAAATTTAGCTGGAATACAGTTCTCTTTAAAAGGAACAGTAAAACTGTTAAAAAAATCCAAGTGGAACCATTGGAAGAAAGCACTGGAAATGCTGATTTCATCATCATCTGATATACTCAGAGTCTGATTTTTTATCTCAGAATCTGATTTTTGTAGAAAATGTATTGACAGGAACACTTGGCAAAATTCTACAGTCTGTGACATAGAAAAATGCAGTTTAGGTATACTTGTTTTGCTGGGCATTAAGATCTATTAATTATGGTATTTATGGACATAATCCTGCTGAGTATTTCTTAGAAGCTCCTTCCTTCCTATCCATGTTACTGGGAAGGGAGTGTGTCTGAAAAAAGTCCTTAAGCTCTCAGGAAGACAATAATGATTGGTCTTTTCTTGTTTTCCTGGTCCAGTTCGTAAAAAGCGGGTGGAAGGAGAGCGGCAGTAGCCACGTTGTGGAGGATACCAGGAAAGATTGGAGGCCACCACCAACTGCAGTCTCAGAGTGTTCACTGGTCAGAAGGGAAGGCATTGGGAAACCATGACAGTGGGAGCTGCTGATTTGTTAATGTCTCCTTCTAACCTTGAAAACAGAGCCTGTTCATTTTCAATTTTCACGGTTAATTTAATTCCTATGAGAAGGGTTCATAGTTTGTTTGACTTTAATGAAAAAAAATGGTTTGCAATATCTGAAGCCAATATGCAGCATCTTATCTATGTTACTGAGCATAACATATAGTGACTCTGACCCTTATTTTACACACTTTTTGATATGTTAAAATATGACCTTGTGTATGGATAAGGGATTCTCTACTGAAAATAGACATTTTAGGGCCAAGTTCTGCAATGCCTTACGTTTGTGAATAATCCTGATTTATGTGTATAGTCCTGCTGAACTGAATCATGCAATGGGCTGCTCCCAGGAGTAGAACTAGTAATGCCAGTACAAGTTTGCAGGTTCACACCCCTGAGCCTCCTACTGCAGTGGGATCTGGGCAGCTGGAACCACATTGGAACAGCACCTTTGTTGGGTCTCCACCCGTCCAGCTCCAAGTGCAGGATCACGCCTAGACATACAAGCATTGTCAAAGAGTCCTTGTTTACATGAGCTTAGGTACGTGGATCATTTTGCAATGTTACACTGACGGTTTTTATCCTTACTCCACATTGAAAAGTAATATTAGTGCTGCCAATCCTATAGACGTTGAATGTTTTGAGTTTTTTTTCTAGGCCAACAAGTTTTTGTTTGCTACTAGAATGCACAGTTTACAGCTAATCTTAACCTAAACAAGTATTCTGAGCAATATTTGTTTTGCTTTGAGCCATGAGTTTGACTTTTTTAGTTCTGGTATTTATGTACATTTTTTAGTATTATAGAACTGTTCTCAGGACCTTTTAGATAAAGATTAATTAAATACTTAATCCAGCAGAGCCACTGTGCTACCAGGAAAATACATGCAAGGGGTAGTTTTGACAGCTACATAACCTACATTTATAGGCTGCAGTTGAGGTTTGTCCCTGTATCACAAGGCACATAGGTTTTTGTGTCAGTGCTTATCTGAATAAGGGCAGATTGAAGCATATGCACAAATGATTTGCTAA
Organism: Myrmophylax atrothorax; assembly: GCA_026770055.1. Classification (NCBI taxonomy): domain Eukaryota; kingdom Metazoa; phylum Chordata; class Aves; order Passeriformes; family Thamnophilidae; genus Myrmophylax; species Myrmophylax atrothorax. Next base: position 13,893,458 of record JAOXXN010000150.1, on the reverse strand, counting down.
ATCAGGGCCTTTACTCAGATACTGGACATAATCTTAACCCAGTAGATAAAACTCATGAAGCAGCAGCTAACCCAATTCTGAACAGCATTGAAATTTTAGTAAGAATTCAGTCTGATGTTTCATTTTGTGTATTTTACAGACTAAAACTATTCTCTACCACTGTTTTATCACTGCCAACAGCTGACTAACTAACAGCCAGAGGTTCATTTTGGTTACATGTGTGCATGCTGTAAGAGGTAAGGGACACTCAGTTCAGGTGTGCCACACACACCAAGGCTTTCAGGAAGGGACAGTGCTGGAGGCCACAGTCACTGCAGCTTCTCCTGACCCAGGGGGGAGGGCTGTGAGCCACTGTGCAGCTGGACATCCAGGGATTGGGAACCTGGGAGCCCCAGGAGCAATTGGTAAATGTTTGACATGTTTCTCTGAGAGATGTCTTCATGCCCAGAGCTGGGGTGCAAGCTAACAGGATGAACCCTCCCTCTGTGCCTTTTACAATGAAAATTAGTAGGTACAAGGCAACACTCTTCCTGTTGGATACTGGTTTTCATACTGGGGTCCAAAGTGAGTAACACTCACTTAAATCCCACTTAAAATAGTTTGCTAAAGTGGTCTGCTGAGCTGAGATATGAAGTGCAGTAGCCACAGTTTACTTTCCTGAGAGCTCCCAGTTTCTACAATTTCCTCCTCTCCTTTGCTTCCTCAGAATAAACTGAAACCTTTGTTTTGCAAGTAGAAAACATAACACACGAGGGAATCTTGCTGAGATTTTCCCTGGACCCCTGCAGGATTGGCTGTGAAAGACCTTGATATCCCATTAAAAAGAATTAGAAAATTCTGTAAAACAATAATAACTCAAAATAAATTCCTTAAAACCCATTTGGCTTACCAGGGGAATACTGGGCTTTTGCAGCATCAAGTTTCATGGGTAGGAAGAATCCTCATCCACAAAACCTAAAGATTAGGTTACTGTTGAACTTCAATGATAGGAATCACACTGCCCCTAATTTCTTCTTTTCCTTTGATCCAGCCAAGGGAATTCCAACTATCTATTGATCAATTGTTTGAAGATTTCCTTTTAATGGTTACTTTTTTTTAAAGGGTGGTATGTATCTGTATTTAAGGGAAAAAAGTGCAATCCATTTCTAGTCTTAATTGCCATTTAAAGTGTTGGTATTTGCATGCAGCAGTTTTACAAGGGTGGGTTGGTTTGACTGCGTCACGGTGCCTGCAGCATGTCACCCTGTACAGCTTTGCTCAGAGCCACACGAGTGGTGGTACAGTCAGGTGGCTCCATCTGTGTCAGCTATAGTTTTGCATCATGGACCAAGACACCTGGCTGGGGAAAGCCTTGCAGGCGCTCCATCCCTTCACCTGCTGTGCTCTTGGCACAGGCACGTTTCCTCTGAAGGGAGGATTCCTCAGGCACTCCAGAGGATCGTCTCAAACACCAGCCCCACCACGTGCTCGCAGACAGGGCCTGGAGCTGTGCACCCCATGGCAGGTGACTTGGGAGGTCAGGCTCCTTCCAGCCTGCATGAGGAGAACTCCTAATTCCTGGCCATTTCCTCCAGGCAGCTGCTGCCAGCCCCTGCCAAGGGGCTTGGTGACCAGGGACATCTTTGTCCTGCCTTTTCTGTGTGCTCCACACAAGGGCTTGGTGGTCACCGGCCTTCAGCATCACAAGTCAAACATTGCAACAATATCAAGATCTGTTCAATGCAACAACAGCGCATGATGGTGATGCTTGAAGGCAGATTTTCACACTAATATGGGATTATTTAGCTGGTTAAAAATCTCTGCAACTAACACGAATGGGGGCAGGATGTGACTAGTTATTTCATATCCTACTTTCAGGCAACATCTGGCATTGCCAATGCTGAATGGGGAACAGGGACAAAAGAGTCCTTTTTTCTTAAGCAAACATTCAGGAGTAACTTTGTCTATTTTTGCACATTGCTTCTCGTGTTGACTGCTTCAGTTTGGGTTGTATTTTTTATACAGTTTTTTCATGGAAAAGCTCAATTTTGTGCATGTCCTAAGATACATGTGAAGTGTAGCGTGCACTAAGGACTGTATGTGTACATGTGTAGATGAAGATGTTATCTCTGGAACAACAGTAATTGCATGCGCACAGTGTGGTGCATATTACTCAAGAGGAAGAGAATTATCACGCTATGTAACAGTGACTCCCCAGCATTGTGGTTTTTCTAAATAAACCTTCATAAAGGATTTGGCTTTTGCAGTTTCTCATGGGTTTGTGCCTTGAATCAAGCCTCCCTTGATGCTCTGACATCAGATTAAGAGCTTTCTCCACTGTGGGTCTTGCAGCTTTCACTATCTGGATTACCTGCTAGGCTTCACCTTCTCTTCCCCCCACATTACATGACCTGGGCTGGAGCTTTGTGAACAATGACTGTGTGCTCAGAACTCTCAGAACTGGGAGCAGAGAAACCTGGATACTCCTCACAGGTTTAACAGCAGAACCTCCCAGGTTTGCTTATGTCAATGATGAAATGCATCCCAGAGTCCTGAGGGAATTGGCTGATGTAGTTGCCAAGCCACTCTCCATGGTATTTGAAAAGTCACAGCCATCAGGTGAAATTTCTGGTGGGTCAAAAAAGGGAAACTCTTTCTAAAGAGTGTAGAAATGAGGAGCTTGGGAACTACTGACCTCACCTCTCTTCCCAGGAAGATCATGGGACAGATCCTCCTAGAAGCTCTGCTAAGGCACAAGGAAAACGGGCTGGTGATTTGAGACAGCCAGGACAGCTTCTCCCTCAGCTACTTTGCAGATGACACCAGGCTGAGTGGTGTGGTTGACACACCTGAGGAATGGGATATCTTCCAGAGGGACATGGACAAGCTGGAGAAGCAGGCCCCTGTCAGCCTCATGAGGTTCAACAAGGCCAAGTACACAGTCCTGCAGAGAAGGGCTTGGGAGTGCTGGTGGATGAAAAGCCGGGCATGAGTCTACAATGTATTTTGAAATGATTTGACAGCACAGTAACAAATCTCTGCAGGCTGCTGTCCTTTTCTGAAGTATCAAATGAGGGCAATTTATAAAAAGCTGCTGCCATGAAGGTTCCAAGGACCAGATTTCCTGTTTTCTCCATCAGTAACTCAGGGAAGATAGAGATTTCACTGTTTTGCAAAATTTAGAATACATTAAGATAACCGCAGATGAGCGAATTGATAAATTGTCGGATTATTAATGAAGTGTCGGTGATTTGTATGAATCAATGGCTTTTGTCAGCTGTTATAATCGTTATCTTCATCTGGAACGTTCCTTTTCAAAGCGCAGGCCCGGACAAGTTGCCCTTACTTGACGGTCTTCTTTGTCTCTCGTATTACACGATATCGATGTTCTCTACTGGAAAGGC
>JAOXXN010000150.1:13868354-13885982 GCA_026770055.1 Myrmophylax atrothorax | reverse complement strand
AAATTTACCCCCTAAGGAATTTAGGTACCACAGGGGGTACATACAATGTAACACTCATACCAGCTCTGAGGGATTGGGCACTGCACAAATAGAGTTTAACCCCACCACTGAAGTCAGCAAGCACCTTTCAATTGCTTTGCCTCAGACCATGCCCAGCATTGTCAGTGTGCTGATGGTGCCTGAGCAAACTGCATCTATCTTGTGAAGTTTAGGATAAACAGGGCTGCTAGGCTTAGCTATACTTGGAAATCCTCTCTTATCTGCAGCACAGGACACCAACAGTATCCCTATGCTGTAAAGGAAAGCCCAAATAAGCAGTAAATTACTGCTCATCCCTGTCTGCTCATTGCCACAAAATAGGGTTTATTTCACTGCATTTTAACGGAATACACAGGCACTGTGCTGGAAATGCCATTTACCTACTATTAATTAACATCAACTTAGTGCAATGGCAAATGACAACATTACCCTCAACAAGTTTCACAAGCAGCAGAAATGAGAAATCAAGCTCTGAAACAAGTGCTGACATTCAGTGGGGTGCCCTGCACTGCACAGTTCCCACTCTCTCACCGTGGCTTTGTGTAGGTCAGTACTGATGGCAGGAGGAGATTTGAGCTGAACGTGTGGGCCTCATTATAAATGCACTATTTTTGCAAGACTGAGGAATACTTAAGCATGTAAGTCACCAAAGCCTTTGCTCCCTGTCTGGGAAGGAGAGAGAGCAGTGTCACCCTCCCTGCACAGAGGCAGCCAGGCACCCCAGCACGGCAGAGGGGAGCAGGAGGAGCCTGACTCAGGCTGGAGCATCCAGGGGCAGTGGTGCCATGGCAACTGAGCTTTAACCATGGGGTTACTCAGACTCGGCAGCCTTTAATTAATGACTTGTTTCTTTCTCGCTCCTTTCTCTCACCTTTGTAGTATTTACTGCACTCCCCAGGCAAGCCTCTGAAAGACGCCAAACAGACAGCAAACAGCAGTGACTACAGCAAGCCCAAAAAGCATATGGGGAAAGCCCTGAGCTGCAAGAAGCACTGGTGAAACAGGCTGGGTGCAGCTGCTGGTTGCCCAAGGAAGGGCAGTTCCAAGGACACCAGGTAAATCTGCCATGTGCTCATCACTAGAAGACTGAGATTCACTGCCAGGACCTGCCAGCATCTAACACTGAGAAAGTCCCTTCAGCATCAGAGCAAAGAAGGAAAACATATATCTGTAATCAGAAGCTCCCATGCATTCCTTCTGTTGTATCACTGGCCATGGGAGGAAGCAGTCAGGGTTTGTCCCCCCTCCTCACAGTGAGACCACCACAAATAGGTTTACATCTCCTGGTAGATGGACAGTAGACCAGTAACCTTCAGAATTCCAGAGATCATAGGCTAGAAACCACCATAGTACAGAGTTCAAAACTGAAGACACAGTTGGAAATGTTGGAGGTTTTTTGCTGTTTCAGTAGTAAGTGAAAGTCTATACTAGCAATCATTCAGGAAAAAGAGATGCAAAATCAAAGGCAACAGGAAGGCTAACCCTCATATTATTTTGAGATGCTTTATAAAAAAGGAAATTCCAGATGCAGCATGGACTGTGAGAAGACATGGATCCAGAGTGGATGCCAAAAGTAATTTTTTAGAAAAGAAAAATCAACTTGGGACAAGGTATACAACAGGTACTGTAATGATCCCCTTTTAATGATGAAGAACTGAAACTCACAGACCAGCCTGTGAGTTCTGTAGACTAAAAAACTAAGTGTGCAAGGAAAACAAGAAAATACTCAGAAAACAATAAAACTAAAACATGAAGCAATTTACTTTTTCCCCCCCCCAGTTGTGAAAACCTACATTCTCATAGGTCTGATTGAAGCATTTTTAAACTCATCCTTAAATCACTGGCTAGTGAGAACAGCACATATCCCTTGTAAGTTTGGAGCTGTTCAGCTCACCTTGTGCTGAGTGGAGCAACACCACCATTCCCTGAGTACACAGCCTTTGCACTGTTACCATTACAGAATTTTAAGACTGGCTGCTCAGTGATGACTATTTCTAACAGCTCAAAGATGGATAATCTGTTCTTAATAACAAGGTCATTGCATTTACCACATCTCTGTGCATATGGTCACTGATGCTCATCCCATCTTCAGATATGTCACCAAAAGATGTCTCTAGTCATACTACAGAGCCCAGATTTCTTCACTAGCTCATTGCATTCCAGGTAATGCCTGCTGTTCCCAACCATTTTTATGCTGCTAGGCAAGGGGCTGCAGACCTACCAGCAGCAGTAAATGGAACTGCATTGAGACTCTCTATTTTCTCTGTAACTTAAGGCACTCAAGATGATTTCTCTGCTTTACACATGTAAAATAGGTTTAAAAAGAAATGGTACTACTAATACACACCAGGTGTGCAAGAGGAAGCAGAAGAATGAGACCAGCATTGTCCCCCCCAACTGCCCAATGTCCACAGAAAGAAAGGATCAGCAGTGTGGGGGATACAACCACAGCTCTTTTTTTTCAAGACTTCACAATTTGACTTCAAGGTTCAAAATCTGAAGTGCTTTGCCCTTAATGTAGATAACACAAAAGTCTCCAGATACAACCAAGCCTTTAGTTAAAGCTCTGACTTGTGAAGAGCTTCCTATTTTAATCTCAGCACCAAGTGATGTAAATCAGCATCTGGACATCCCTCTCTATCCCACTCCTCAGATGCCATTGACTCTGTCTCACAGAAGACACCCAAGGTTCAGGGCTCCTGATGAACTTGCCTTGCAAGGGCAAAATGACTGAACTACCCAGAAGAAATTCCTGAGGCAAGTCTAAAGAACTGAGGACTTATTTTGGCTCAGGGAGAATGAGGACACATTCTTTCTCCAGAACATCACTTTCTTTTAAACAAGTTCTAGAGAAAAAACTGTTTAAGTACAGGGGAGAAACATAACTAACAAAATATTCTCTGCAATTACAGGACATTTTCTTGTCCTGCACTTCATGCCTGAGACACAGGGGATTTGATGCTAACAAGGTAGCACTGACCTATTTACAGGGATTGTTGCCAGAATGACACAGGGAAGATGAAACTTGCTTCTCAAAATGACCAGTCCAGTTGTAATAAAGAACATGGAGCTTTTGTTGCTTTGATTTCATCCCATTTACACATGTAGGTCACACTGACTTGAAAGCTTTGTTGTGTGTCACACTACAGACTAACCAGAGTTCATGCTCTTGTTAGGAGATGAAATAGTAAAATAACAAAAACCAATGCTGTTCCTGGTGACAGACTGGCCTGAGCCTGGTGAAATTCAGCATAAACAGTAACTGCCATCCAGGAGCAACTTTGCTGCTCTGTGTAATGGCACAGCTGAAAAAACAGCAGCCTCATCCCCAAACCAGATGTAATGACACAAAACAAACCCACATGCAAGGAAGGCTGAGGTCTCTGTAAGGAAATGCTGCTGCTCTGCCAAGATCTGGGTTTGTGAAGACTAGAGAGCCTGAGAGAATACAGACAAGAAGAAAGACCAACATGGATATACTAATGTAACAGCTGAAACCCTAAAATGAAACTTCATGGACTGTCAGTGAAGCTAAGGTAGATTGTGTGCACAGATGATATGTTGGCAATAGAGGTAATCAGCAGAAATCCTTGCAGGAAAAAGCATCTGCTAAGAGAATTCCTGATTAGAGAATGCAGTTAGAAAAGGGGCTGAATTATCAGCATGGCACGATGTTGTCCTCTGCAATATGTTTAGGTGTAATCACTTTTGAAAAATAAACACAATCTTAGTCTAATCCTCATAGGCTTCACCTTTGAAATGTCAGCTCTGAGTACACATTCTACTTGATTTACTTGTTTGCTAGATTTAACATTCAACAACAGAAGCCTGCCTGTTTACAGAACCAGGTCAGGAGTTGGTGACAGAACTACAGGATGTTACAAAATGGACCTAGGGATATAATTCAAATGAGGATGAGTAATGGTACCTGCTTCCTCAGATGTGCGTCAAAACCAACCTTCATTAAGAGGTCTGGACTGTTAATCTTAAGATTTGCAATGTTGTTAGATTTTAAGTTATTCAAGGACAGAAAGAATTATGATTCATAAAAAGGCTTTTAAGAAGATGAGTCTAAACCCTGCACTGGAACAGCTCAGGTAGTGCTCTCACTGTGGCTTAGATAATCACTGGGGTCAATTAAAAGCTACAAAACTAGCTCTAAAGATGCATGTGCATTTGTAACAGCTCTTTATAATTTACAGAGCCTGGCAGCCTCAGCTCAGTGGGAGGCCCCAGTGTGCTACGCAGAGCCCACCTAACCAGGAAAAGCACAGGTACTATTGCAAAAAGATTAGAAACTAAACCAGCAGGTTTATTATTTCTATTTTAGAATTCAAAATTACAGGCACACAGCTGGCTCCACAGAATCTAATATACAGAAGCCCAGCTGCATTTACCTTTATGTATTCTGGTCTCTCCAGTGACTTCCAGCTCAGGAACCTGTGGAAGCCCCTGCAGTCAGTCAGACTGGGCGAGTGCTCAGGTGTGACAGAGTGCCCAGGGACCTCACTCAGCCTCTGCAGCAGAGCAAGGACTCCTCACCTCCTGGGCCTCCACACAATGCTCTCCACACAAACTCCTCTGTTTGCAAGTGTTTTCCCCACAGAAATCCCACACAGGTGACCAGCACCTTCACAGCCACTGAACTACAACTCATAAGCAGCTGCAGTTCTACTGGGCAGAAAGACCTGACTAAAAAAACTTGAGTTTCTCATTTCTACTTTCAGAGTTCGTGTAAATACCAAACCAAAATATCAAGTCCTTTTAATCAAGTTGAAGGAAAAGAAGTTTACAAGTTCATAAACAAAAGCTGAAAACTGCTGGTTTTTTTCAGGTCACTGTGGCACTGGAGAACATCATGTGTAACTAGAAATTAGCATTTTGGGGAGAAGCAGTTATGTTTTTGGACAGAAACATTTAAACTATTTCCAAAAAGTCCACAACTAAAAGTGCTTTCCAGCTCCTACTCTGAAGCATGTCTAGTAGCTGCAAACAACCATGGCTTTAAAAGGTCACTGCATAATCCAATCTCAGTGATTAACATTTTCCTTTGTAGTTATGATTACACTAAAATAATGATCCCACTTCACAGGACGATTAAACACCTATTAATTTATTTCAGTAGAACAGGCTGAAGAACCTTTGCATAACCAAGCTAGCTGAAGTGTAGTTCACACCACCTTTTCATTCAAGCATGTTATTCTTGTCAGTTAAAACAACAAAAAAAACCCTAGTTCTTGTTCAAACCCAGATTTTTCCTATTCAAACACTGTAAAATAAGATTCCAATTTTAGTATCTAATTCAGAGCCAGCATCTCAGAACTACTGCTGCTAATTTTAAGGCACTCATTATTGTCCTAGGAGGCATGTAATTGTTTACTATGAGAGTTTCCATGCTGTTTGAGCCATTTGGACAAATATTCACTGAGATGAGTAACTGCACTTGACAGGTGAAAAGCCTGCAACTTCACAATATTTGTACCCTCAGAGCCACTTGATATCTACAGTAATATCTCTTGGTAAAAAACATGGTTTTAACAGACTTCTCCTTGTTTTTTCTTAGATTTCATGTATTTCTCAGCTCTAAGTTGGACTGATTACATGAACAGACATCTCTATCAACCAAAAGAGCAATTAATATTTAATATTCTACACTAAAGAAGTTCTTTCTTTCTTGCATATTTTGTGCTTATTTTACATTTCATTCTAATCAGTCACATGAGTGAGCAGAAATGTACTGTTAGTATGAAATGCTACTTTTAATGAAGGAAAATTGACCTCTTACCCTGACAGACAATTAAAACAGTAAGTAATGAAAGCAGATGGCAACTAGGTCACATCACTTAAGAGATTAATATATTCACTACTTGTTTCTCAATTCATGCATTAAATACTGGTGGTCAGCTTGCAGAGCTTAATCTATACAACTAAATACATGGACTCCAGCCAGCTCTTTTTGCAGATTCACATTATCTCACATTATGCTGCAGAAGAGAACAGAGGCAACAAAAGGGTCTGAATACCCATCCCACAATGCCATGCTAATCCCTGAGGATCCATGCACGATGAGGCCCAAAGCATGAACATAACTTTTTTTTTCCCCCTTACAAAGGCATTGGGGAGGCACAGACACAGCTTTACAGAGCCCCTGCCTCCAGAGGACTGCTCTGACTCTACCCCCAACATGGGCTTGGAGCTTCTGTTTCCAGCTGTGGAGCTGCAGAATTAAGTGAGCTCCATGTTTTCTACCAACAAGGTCAAGAGACAGCTCCTTATCCCTTTGCTCTTCTGATGAGATTCCTTTACTCCTTGTTTTGGGTCCTTCACCTTTTCTTTCCTCTTTTATGTGGCATGCTTTTCTAGAAGCAAGACACTGAGCAATGCATAATAAAAAAGGCATCACATAGTGGTGCCACGTTAGTGATTACACTGCATTTTTGATGGAGAAATGCAACCTGGCAGCTGTAACCAGTGTAACAAACAAGTACACCTCAGGGGTTTTATACAAATTTACAAGAAAGTCATCCTTGAGACTAAATGTTAATTAATTCCACAATTGCTTCCTAATGAAAAACCTGCTAGGGATGCTCACCAGAAAGCAGCAGCAGATTGATCTTGAGAAACTGAAGATACCTTTGGAGGCTTTTCACATGCATGGAGTTAGCAAATCATTCAGAGCAGCTTGAAAGAATTGCTTAACAGGAAAGAAGATGTGATGCAAATTCCAGCAAATTTGTATGACTAACAATAGCACAGGTATTTGCATTAAATGTCTGAGTTCTTTCAGGTAATTCCTCCCATTGGCTCACTTGCCATCTTGAAAATATTTGTTCAGCTGCTACAAAAGACTGGACTCTCATAGGTCTCACACCATGCTCAGCTCAGGTGAGTTAACTGATGGCAGCACTTTGTTCTGCAATTCTTCCACTCAAGTTGCTGGCCAGCAGCGCAGTTCATCTCAGGAAAATGAAAGTCCCTGGTGCCAAAGAATAAAGTGACAGATTGGAATGGTCTATTTTAGACAACAGCTGCCATGTCTAGTTAGTATCATACATAGATTTGCTGCATGGTAACAAATGAATGTTGGACTGAGCTTGGAGACTAAAGCCAAAACTATATGGAGTATTTCAGCCAGGAAAAGGAAGAAAAATGCTTTTCTGCATTGAATTGAAGGCAGTAAGTGTTCCTATTTAACTAATGTTCTCCATTTTCCTCCCTTAGCTTCTGTTCCAGTTATCTTTTCAAGGACACAAGACCAAATTTGAAATTCAAGGGAAGCAAAGATTATTGTAAATAAATGTGAAATCTAATGTAATCAGTACAGTCTGGCTAAAAGAGAGACTCTGCCTCCTTAAGCTGCAGCTCTGGCCAGCTGGCTACTTTAATTTGCAAGTGCAGTGAAAAGTAACTGTTTCCAGGAACTATCACAGTCCAGGCTTCCACATACATACAGCCTAAGCACTGACATTCAGCACCTCACCTACCACTGGTTTAATATTAGAGATAACCACTGCTTCAAACACTCCAGCTTATTAACTTCCACTCTAGAGTTACCTGCCTGTAACATCAGTTTGCAAGTCTGGCATTCTTGTTTGCAAATTCAGAGCATGAACTAGTGTGTACCTGGTTCACTACAATAATATTCTGATCGTATTCTTGCTGTATTCTTGCCTATGGTAATAATGTCCCAGACTGTCTTCCCATACTTACTCTGTTTAGATGGGATTTCAGATAAAGCTGGGTAAAAGCAGATGAGGTGCTGTTATGATCATTTGAAAAAAATCCCATCTTATGGCTAGTACCAGCATCTTAGTTAAGGAGCTCTTAGCAACTAGAAACAGAGATGTAAATCATTTCTGAGACAGCTTTTCAGTACAGACAGTCTTCAGCTGAGCCAAATCATCAAGGAGATTATTGTACTGACAACATTTGACACAGATATTTCACACATATGCTCTCAGAGGCCTTCATATACTTATATAGTCATACACACAGAGGCATAACTATTGCCAAGACTAATCACCCAAAGGACAGTGAGCACGAATTAGCTGGTCATTGCAGCAAGTACTTCATGGGATGAGGACTGAGCAGTAAGGGGGGAAACTAGCTGAAAAACCCCTTATACAAAATACCAAACCTAAGGAGATTCTGAAGGAATGGGAAAGTGGGGGAGACTCTGGCACTTAAATAACCAGTCCTGAGGAACTCCCTAGGAGGGACTCTGCATCTGAAATCACATGAATTTATGTACTCACTTTACCTGAGTCTGCAAACTGTACGGATGCTTGAACAAACAAGTCTATCCCTAATCAGGTCTGTTAATGAAGGAAGACATTATGGTATTTGCATATTGTGCATGTTGATAGAAGTTTACAGTACATAAGAAAGGCACTATCTTCTGTCTTTATGAAAAGATGAGAACATGATAATATTCCCAATATACAACCTTGGTACTTGCCAGAAGAGTTAATTACATACAGGTAGGATTATATATCCCTTTGGACAATTGGTCTACAATGAAGTATGGAAACATGGAGTACTCCTAAAAGACCCTGGGAATGTTAGAGAACAAAGTCCTCTCAAAGGACATAGCATCCTTCACAAAAAAACCCTTCCTCATCTTTGTTTTTGCTTTTTACCTTGCAGGAAAAACAAGTCACATACTGACACACTTTTCAGTGGCCCAGAAAAACAACCATCTGAGTTAAACCAGTACACTAAGCCATGACTTACTGAGGAGCCAGCATCCTTATGCTTCTAGCAACACTACAATAAAGGCTGTAACCTCTGGTATAGAGACACAGAATAAAACTCAAAGCAGTGATGCCTCAAGTTGCTTTCCCACAAGCCATCTTTATCCCTTTATTAACTCCTCATCTTGTATTCTAACATTAAAACCTTCAACTAAGGTAGAGAAATAACACAGCAGATGGAGTTATTGGAAGAAACGTTCATATAAATTAAATTTAGAGGGCTTGTGGTCATATTGACATCTCAAATCACTACAGTTCCTTCAAAATTACAGTTGTCCATTTTCTTTTAAAAGCTGAGGACACTGTTGGTGCCAGGATGTTCAAGCTGCTGTACCATTAGCATTGCTTGGAAACTTCGCCTGAGTTGATGCACAGAACAGGCTGAGCAGGTGGTTCCAGCTGAATGCTGGCTGTGGAGACTCGCTGTGCTCGGGGCCACCCGGACCCCGGGAATATTCACCTTCCAAAGGGGCACGCAGAGCACCGGCCAGGCAGGAGTAGCAGCTCGGAGACCTCCTGTTGGGATCAATCAGCTGGTCGCCACTCGAGGGCAGCATTTCAGTAAAAAAAGACAAGGGAACAAAACTGAAAGACATCAAACTGCCGGACTGTTTTAGCTCACCGCGAGGATTTTGTTTGCAGGCTGATCTCATTGCAATATGAGCAGAGTATTGAAGTGTAAGCAGTGAAGGAATATGTGAAGTCAGTACCAGATAAATCTGAGCAGAGACTCCCACACTCCTCCAATGGAAACAATTTTCCTGAGAAAGGGGAAAAGTTAGTTTTCACTTCTACCAAATCACAGAAACCTCTTTTACAATTGTGACTTTAAAAGCTAAGGAACATCACCCAGAAACTGCCAGGATACAAAACAGTGACTCAGTTGGTCTATCATCACCTTCTCACTTCCAGCAACACCACTGAAATACTTCTAATGCCAGCTGCCCAAGTGAGAAGCCTGTAAAAAAAGGCACGAACGCTGTAGGTTTAGTGCCCTATTTACACCAGTTAAAAACAGTCTCACACAAAAAACCATACTCCAGTTTTGGACACTGAATGACAACATGAACTGCAAGGCCATTTAGGTCAAATTAAAATACACCCACAGAAAGAAAACAAACACCAGTAAACTTGGTCTGGAAGGCAAAGAGATCTCTTGGAATAGAAACTTGCTACGTAGCTTCAAATACACCCTTGCCATTGTTTCGTCTTCTTATTCCAGAGTAGCTTTCCTTCCTGCCAAGGACAGGCTGCTCTCAGAGCATCACAAGGGCCACCACCTTCAGGCCTGGGGACGCTGTAGTCTGAGGCAGCCTCTGCACTCAAGACAGGTAATTTTGGATGTGACTCACAGCAAAAACCTCCCTGAGTTGCTCTTTCCCAGGCAAGAGTTAAGCCTTGATGTTCCTTGAAGGAAAATATTCACAAAGAGAGCCCTCTCCCCCTTATTTTGAAGCACTACTCTTTTTCCTCAGACACATAAATACCCTGCGAGTACACATCACAAGAACAAGCACCCGAATGCTTCTCCCAACTTGTCTTTCAAGTGGGCAGAGCACTGTTGGGATATCTGCAGGCAGCTGAAGATTTGCAGCTTGAGTTTCAAAGTTATGTTCTTAATCACGCCAGTGGCTCCACAGATTGAAGTAAACTGGAGCCTAGAGGACAGACCAAGTCTTCTGGCAGTCCAGGTTCTGCCTTAGATTAGTTCAATTCCATAAATGAAACCAGGTCCAACCTGAAGAAGGAGAAAGGGCAACAAAAAGATGGAAATGTGGTATGAGGATTGATGGACAGTTAAGAGAAATAGGATCAATAAGCAGGTGTAAGGGAGTGTAAGTATAATTTAGAAGGTAGGCATGGAGATGAAAATCTTGATATTCTGATCTGGACTTTTGCACATCAGCTGACTTCATTCATGTTCTTGGGGAATTTCTGGACTTCTTTGGATTCCCCTTTGAAGAAGTTTGAGGTAAACGTTGATAAAGGACAGACCTCTTTAGTATCACTCATTGATTGCTATTGTACTGAATCCTAAGATTGAAGGAAGGGTTAAAATGGCTGATTATTTATTCTTAAGTCTTCCTGAGCTTAAAAAATATCTAAAGGCATGTATAAAATAAAAAAGTCATTCTTGACCTGTTAAAACAGGTCATACAAAACTTGGTAAAAATAAGCTTAAAAAAGGAATTGTAATAACATATATAAGTAAAACAGTTTTTTCCTCTGTGGTTCTTCCCTTAATTAAGAAAGTTCCCTTTGGCTCTAGACAGAGATGTGACTGGAACTATTTTGGCAAAATGAGTTGCATAATGATACTTTAAAGAAAAAACACCCACTGAACAAATAAATCCTAATTTAAAAAAAAAATCTGTATGAATAAACCATTTATGGGGTGAATCACCTGCTTACAGATTTTCCAATAAAATATTCTCCAACCAGTAAAAAAGCCACTCACAGACATAGTGGGGTAAAGACAAGTCACTTCCTTATTGCCATCCCTCTGGCTGTTTTGCACAGTTCTCCCAAACACAGAGATGTCTTTCCTGTGCTCATGCTTGAGAAGGTGCCAACAAAGGCACCATTAACATCCATATTACATCCAGATTTACTGTATTCATCGCTTTTTTAATGAAAAGAGGCTAAAGCAGAAATCAATTGGACCAAATTTGAATTCAGCAGAAAAGGAAAACACTATTGTTAACTTGGTACCAGAAGGCTCAGCAGTGGGACAGTGGTGAGGATCCTGCATCTCCAGCTTTGGCTGGAGTGTAGGTGCATGGGAAGCAGCTGTTGGCATGGGCAGCTCAGGCAACGTAAATAGAAACATACAGAAACTAAATTAAAAACATGTTTAGACTCGGAAGTATTCTGCAATGACTAATAATCCAATTTGACTTTATTTCACTCTGGAAATTCAAATAAAATACCATGTCATGACGTCCAGTGATAAAGGAATCACTCAGAAAGTTGTCTGTTCTCACTCATATTTACCTCCATGTTTTCAGCACAATTTTTGCACTCCTCCCCTTCCAAGAAGAGCAGGATGTGCTGCCGTCATCTTGCAGAAGGGTTTACATGGACAACAGAAGAGTAACATAAGGCATCTCCACCTGCAAATCTATAAGCTGTCTTGGGAGGTAAAAACTGTGTTGCCAGTATCTCCTGTCACTTATATGCTGGATAAACAGCTTAAAAGGGACCATGCTATTGAGGCATTATGAAGTTACTCAACATTCAGCCATCTGCCACCTGTAATCTCAGGTTGCATCCATCATCAGCAGGGCATGAATTTAAGGAAGGCTATAGCCTGACATTTTAATTCTGAACTGAATACATTTAATCCAGAAGTCATTGAAGGAGAGCAGATACTATCCCGGGGCACCTTTGTAACAATTGCTTCTTAGTGTAGAACAGTGGTTTATGTAGTTTATGATGTTAAAGGATATATATGATGATGATGATGCTCCAAATGTTTCCTCCTTCTGTACTGTTGACTTCACTGCCTGATAACTTATTAACCAGATAGAACTGTAAACCATTTGATTTCAAGGATTTTATGACTTCAAGAGAAAAAGTCGATAGACCATAAAATGGGTAAAAACAAAATATGAGTAAAAAGAAAGCCTGAAGGCCAGAGACTGTCCCTGAAGAGCCACTGGAGAGTTTGCCCCACATTCCTCCAAAGCAGTGTCAGCAGAAACTCCCTGCTGTGATGGGTACTGCCTTCTGGCCCCATCCCCAAGGTCTAATACAGCCATGGATGGTGCCCCCTCAGATGTGCAGAACATGGTGATTCCATCTAGCATATTCAGCCCACCTGTTTTCATTGAAAACAACTATGAATTGCCCAAGAACTGCCTGGCCTTTCAACCTACACTGGTAGAAAGCAAATTTCAGTCAAAAAATGTGGTTAGGAAGAAGAGGCTGACTGGTATCGTCACTCTGCAGGAGGTCACACGAAAAGCCACACAGCTGGAGGAAAGAGAACACACTGTGATAGCACAGGCCAGCCCTCACGGTGGGATCCAAACTAGTTTCATCCTTTCCTGTGCAAGATTGCTCCTACCAGAATAGGACTTACAACGCTCACATTACCAAGTTAGCAGGTGACATATAAGTAAAACTGGAGGCAATGAAGAATGGATAATCATGCACTACAATCCAGACAAGAAAAATATTCAGCCTCTGCAAATGGAAGGGAAGGGGAATAAATAAAACTTTACCGGCACTTTATACAGAGCCAAAAGAGCTCCGAGAATGTAAACCCACAGCGTATGATATTGCAACATTGTCTTGTAACCTTAATACAGGAACCCATGGTAACCCCTGTTAAGAGCGTTAAATATTAATAATGGCTCCCAGCTGCTCCTGCTACATAATGGGCTTATTTTGATGAGGAAGATGTGAGCAGCTTAAGCAACGTGCTTCAGTTCAGATGATCCTACTTTCCTTTTGAAATTCATGCAAGACCCTCTCCTTTCTGCAATTAATTGAAGAACCCAGGGCTATTATTCTTAAAAGGCAGGATTTGTCTCTGATCTTTGTCCTACATTACATCTTTTTTTGTCAGAGGTTGCAACATGAGCAGAGGTGGACGGTTTAGCTTGATACACGGCTCATTACCAGAGGGCAGCCTTCTTTTTCCTGTTCTGCCCTAATTAGTGTGAATCTGCTCCCTCATATAGCCCACAAGGACAGCTTTTTTATTGTTCCTGAAATTAAAACATCCCTGTTCTACATCTGTACAACTATTATAAATGGTAATGTCCCTGGCGTGCATCATCACAAACATCAAAGTTAGGAAATGCTCACTGTTTTATTTAATCCCTTACTAAGCAAGTTTGAGTTTCTTTACTGGCAATGAATAGCTGTGACCATTAACAGAATTATTACTTAGCCAGAAGGCATTCTCTTCTCTATTTACTTTGCCATTAAATCATATGGCCACCTTAGCCACATGGAATTGATACTGATCTCTATTTTAGAAGATTGCTGATTGTAGTTTGTTGAGCCATATAATATTTAAAATAAATCGAGATCCTGTTGCACTTACTGATATAGATATGAATTATTTTCATCGAAAAAGTGGCAGCTAGATATCCAATACTAACTGGAAGTAGCCCAGACTGTTGGTTATTTAGAAGATCTATCAAGCAGCATTACTGAAAAGAAAGCTCTCCTCCTCAGAATAAGTTCAGAAAGACAGGAGAGGCAGAGACAGTTCCTAAACTGAACAATCATTAAAATTACCTTTAACTACTGCTCCATGCGTAAATATGGTAATATTAGCTCCCATACATCTTTTCTGTCATTATCCACTTCCTGTACAAGGATTTTATGTAAGAATGCAAAACTGTATTAACTAGGTCTGAACATGTCCCTGAGGGAAGAAAAAAAATTGCAGAAAGGGACTTTGTCTTCTTCAGACTCAGCTCTAAGGTACCCTTGGGTCAAGCAAGCACTCCACAAAGCTTAGTTGAGTCTTATGAAATTAAACTTTCATTTCTAAAAGTATGTTTCTAGCTGCTATAGTTGCAGCAATAACCTCCCAAAGTGAAGTGAGTAACAGATGCAGTGTCTGCAGCCACCCCCGGGACAATGACTCAGAGCAGTGAATTCCTGTGTCCCATGTAAGTCTGATGAGAGTGTGAAGTCCAGTTATGTGACTTCAACGCTTGTATTACCTAAAGAATTACTGATTTTAAAGCAAGAAAAAGGTTTGGGCAAGTACAGCTCCTTGAAACTGGAAGCTACTGTGGGGAAAGAGGTCACAAATGCAGTAATAAGGAAACAGTAAAGACAGAAGAGAACAAGGAGAAAGGAAGTGGAGTCAGTAGTGCCAAGAGATTCCCTGAACAGAGAAGGTCATGATCAGGCGGTAGACCAACAAGTTCAAACTAATTGCCATGTAGCCCCTGTGCACATCAGGAAATAGCCATATATGTCAATAAATGGCTGATTCAGAAATTAGGAAGGGGAATATTGCTCTGGAGAACTGACAATCCCAGTTATAGGAGGGACTCTTTCTAATGTCACAAGTTTGACGTCGCAACACTGAACACTCACCCCCTGAGGGGTAGGTAAGCAGTGCAAATCCTTCCCTCCTGCAGGCTGACAGAGCAGCTTGTTCACTGGCCTGGAGTCAGGCACAGGGCAGCCCAGGAGCAGTGCTGGCACAGTGCCCGTTTGCACCACACCAACTTCAGCCCTGGTCAGTGGGACGTTGTGATGCAAATGAGCTCCAACTTCTACCAAGGTCAGACAGGGGTCTGCAACTCACAGCTCAGGGGTGACACACTCTGGGGAAGCTACTATTTCCCTTTGCTTTCACAGGATCATAGACCAATCCATGAAGATATTTCAGTAGCCCAGACACTATGTTTTCAATGCTAACACAATTTGCTTCCCTAAAAATGAAGCATCATTAGCAAAACACTTCTAGTTTCTTCTGTAACTGGTTTTGAATGCATATTAAACATACAGGTAAAAAATGGGTTACCTAATTAAGGCTCTGGATCAAATGTTTATCTCAGTTTTTGGTTTAGAGGGTATTCACTTCATGTAGAAAAAAGGCAGACAACTAATAAGATAAGTATCCTGGCAACATCCCAGGTCCCAACGTTTCTCTGGCAATAATACAGATTTTGAGATAATCAACAAGCATCTCCACAAATTGCTGATGCAAAGAAAGGACAATCCAGCCACTCCAGAAGAAAAGAACTCATATATCCTTGAAAAAGTTTATTACTATAATAAATCTTTCAACATTAAAATATCCATGGTATCTTTATACTAATGCAAGGGGTGCTTCTGCTGCTCTCGGAGTTGTGACAGCTGATTGCACACACTTGACATAGAAAGAGTTTAGGGTAATATTAGAGGGAATAATACTGTCTAATATTAGTGCACTTTTCAAGCACATTTTCAAACTAATTGATATTGCATGTTCGACTCATTGTATCACGAATGTTAAACAACATTTCCATTTTATTGAACTGCAGCTCCCCTTTACTAAAAGCCACTTTAGCTGAAGTAACGCCTCTGAGTAATTCCAACTCTAGGCAGGCATCCAGATGTTTGCAACTCCATTAATCAGCCATAAGAGGCTGAAGCTGATCTATGGCTCCACACTGCACACACAGTAGACATTTGTAATAAATACTGACCTGCAGTTCAGCTCTTTTGCTAGGTGGGTCATGCCTGAATTACTGATGCAGTTCAGCAGATCAAGTTGTTCACAAGGAATTGAAAGTACTGAGATGTCACAGTTTGGTGCTCTCTATCTATAACTGTTCTAAACTCAATTGGACATCTCTAGGGGAGCCTCTAGCTTCCCAAATATGTTGTAGACTGCATAAAAATTAAAGCAAACCTTTTCTTGTCATCAGTTTATAGAGTCTCTTGTACTTCCCTGATCTGTGTACTCATTGCCTACAGTTCCTCTGTTCAGAATTGTCACATTGGCTTTTCATGTGATGATGGGGTGCTGATGTGTCATTCCTTATCAGCAACTCGTGCATCTTGCAGGGCAGCTTTTGTATTTTCCTAACTTATGCCTGGAAACTTGTGGCCAGATTAGTAACGTTTATGAGATTTGCCTTGATTTTTGCACTGTGTTCCTTAAAAAGACTTCATGAGTCACCTACCGAAAGTAATCTAAAAAGCCACAACTAGATATTATGTCAGTTAATGCATTTTATTTTTGGAAACACTTATGTGAATACATACTGTGCTAAGGAATGCTGAGGTTATGACATGCATGTTTCTTTTGCTTAGGTTTAAGACAGAGGTCTATCCTTCTAGGATTTCCCAGAAAGAAAATAAAATTACACCACACCAGTTGTCCTGCCCACACACTTCCCAGAATCCCAGCCTAGCTGAGTTTGGAAGTGATCTTTAAGGGGCATCTTGTCCAATAATCCCAAACAGAGGCACCTAGAGCAGGCTGCTTTGGACACTGCTTGGTATTTTGGTACATACTGTGCCTGTACAGGATACACACATCTGCACAGGTAACATACAGGTTGTGTTAGACAGCTCCAGTCCACCAATAACGGATCAGCTTTCCAAGAAGGCCAATACAGAAGCATCTTGGTGGGAAGTACTTGCTTTAAAACAGTCATTACATTCATTTTAATATAAAATGGTATTCCAGCACATGAAGGGAACTTACAGGAAAGATGCGGCAAGACTATTTGTAGTGACAGGACAAGGGGGAATGAGCTCAAATTGAAAGAGAGTGCTTCGATTAGGTATTAGGAAAAAAAATTCTTTACTGTGGTGGTGGGTGCAGGTGGGTGATGCACAGGTGGGTGGTGGGAGGTGAGGTGCTGGAACAGGGATCGCAAACAGGGATCGCAGGGAAGCTGTGGCTGCCCCGTCCCCGGAGGTGTCCAAGGCCAGGGGGGACGGGGCTCTGAGCAACCTGGCCCAGCTGAAGGTGCCCCTGCCCAGGGCAGGGCAGCTGGAATATGGTGATTGCCAAAGTCCCCTTCCAACCCAAACCATTATTTAATTCTAAGGCACAAGTTACTTTCCATTTCAAGTGAATTTGCTCACTTCTTACTGTGCCAACAAATCCGGCATAATTACACTCTCATATTTGTGCACTTACGCCCGCAGTCACTCCTTGTTACTCTTTGCTCTCAGGCTCAATGACAAACCGCGTTACCAGCGGGCTGGAGCCTCCGCGGCCTCTGCGCTGCCCCTCCAGCCGCAGGCACGGAGGAACAGCGAGTCTGCGGAGGGGCCCCCGGGGGAGGTCGAGGCCGAGCAGCGGGACGGCTCCCCCCGTTGCTGGCTCCGGGCCCGCCGCGCCCCCCGGGCGCCCCTG
>JAOXXN010000150.1:13843846-13865095 GCA_026770055.1 Myrmophylax atrothorax | reverse complement strand
CGCTGCGTCAGGAGCCGCCGGGCGAGCCCGAGTCGGAGGCCGAGCTGTCGCAGCGGCTCGCCCGCACCAAGGCCCGCTCGTACGGCAGCACGGCGAGCGTGGCCGCGCCGCTGGCAGAGCGGTACGTGGAGCACCGGCTGAGCGCCGGGGACACGCTGCAGGGCATCGCCCTCAAGTACGGCGTCACGGTAAGGGAGGGAGGGGCGGCGGGGCCCGGAGCGGCGCTTGGAGCCACGGAGTGGTTTGGGTTGGAAGGGACCCTAAAGATCATCCACTTCCAACCCCCCTGCCGTGGGCAGGAACGCCTTCCACTAGACCGGGTTGCCCCATCCAGCCAGGCCTTGAGCACTTCCAGGGTTGGGGGTCCAGAGCATCCCTGGGCTGCCCGTGCCGGAGCCTCAGCAGCGGTGGCGCCAGAGCCGGGACGGCAAGAACTTGTCCCATAGAGCGTTTCCCACGCACAGTGGGCAGAAAAGGGTGTTCTCCCCCTGCTACGGCGCTGGGTTCAGTATCAGTATTTAAAATGCTGATATCCGAGCTCATGGGCTGCCCGGAGGTCTGAGCACCCAGCGAGAGGCTCAGAGTTGGCGCTGCCCGGGCAGGACACGGCTCCGAGCTGAGGAGCGCCGGGATGGGCCCCTGGGATGGGAGACACACTTGCTCCCACCGGGAAACGTGTACCCACGCAACTATTCACCACTACACTCACTTCAGACTAAAAGAAAAAATCAATGCAATTAAACTTATTTTGAAAAGAATCACTGTTTTGAGGTTGACACATAAGCTGTGCCAAGGAGAAAGAATTTCTCCTAGTACCTTCAGGGCTAAACATTCTTCCCTTGTGATCTGCCTACTAGACCTGAGGTGAGGGACAAATACCATTGTTTTGAGTGTTGCTTTTCTGCTCACTTTCTGTGGAGAAAGAAAGCTTATTTCTGTGAAAAATGTTGAAAGGCTTATGGCAGCCTAGGGCACGCAGAGTCCAGTAGGGTGTGCCAGCATTACCATTGCCCATAGGGTAGAGCTCACCTACCCTGCCTTCATCCTGCTTATTTGGGGTGCATATACAGATACGCAGGTTCAGTGGTCCCACCGTGCCAAGTTGCCTGGGGCCAGGCAGCTGATGAGCATGGCACTGTCAGCGTTACTTTCGCATCAGCTGCAAACAGCACCTTCCAGTTGGGCTCTCTCTAGAAAAGGTACAATGCAGTCTCAAACCAGTAGGTTCTGACTGTAGTGGTTTCTTTTCCTTCTCTTGGACTGCAAGATCTACCAAAGCCTTCCATCACCTTCAACAGCATTCAGCCTTCATTGTGAAAAGAGCTAAAAGTATTTCTCCTTATTTTGGAATATTATGCCACTTTGGGCCCTTTCTTGTTGGCAACAGGATTAACGACATTTTGAACTTACACTGGTCTACATTAAAATGAAGTTTTGCTCACTAAGAGGGCAAAGCAGCACATTGGATGTTTGATTTTTGTTTTTTTTGTTTGTTTTGGCTGTGCTTTCCATAATTAATAATCTCAGGCCTAAATGATTTAGCCATATTATTCTTAATTCAGAAGGGTGTTTACTCACTGCAATAAGTAAAAAATAAAAACAGATTAATAAAATAGTAGTTTTCCCTCCAAAAATGGCATTTCTAAACAATGTGCCACACCATTTCAGCCAAAGTGAAGTTGTGGATTAAACCTGTATAATCAGCTTTAAGTTAGGAACCAAAAACTTTGTTCATAGTGTAAGTTTAATAAGCTTTTTCCGTGTTGATGATGCATTTAAAGTACATATGTTGGGGTTTTTTCCCCCAACATGTTGTTGGTTATTCGATTTAATGTTGGTAAGTATTCTGCTTAAGGAGTCAGAGTTGCATCATTATGGACTTCAGTTGAAAAAGGTTAAACTGTCAAGAAATATCCCTAGGAGCAGTGAGTGCCAAGTTTGGTGAAATCAGCCATTGTGTTTCTGTTTTAATGGGTTTCAACCCAGGGTAGAAATGTATGCAAATGTGTTTGCTTTTAGCAAAATGAAGAACTTTGTTTTGCACAATGATAAGGACTGACTTCCCTAAAGAGTCATTTCATTTGCTTCCTGCATCGTGTGATTGGCTAGAAGTGGCAAATTATCTTTGGCTGCCATTGCCTCCAGTATCACTGTTTTTAGAAGTTTCCCTTGTGGTTTTCCTCACTTGGAGTTACTTTGTAGCAAGAGACATCCTGTCCAGTGCCTCCCTTGGCATGACTTGGCAGCGACAGTGCGGGAGATGAAAATGTCATGTTGGGGAAGAGAGATCAGTGTGCTTTGTTTGGCCTCGTCCTCTGCTGTTCACCCCCTCCCCCAGATACTGGCTATTAATCTTTACAACTTGCCTTCATTGTGTCTTCCTTCTGGGTAAATTAACTCTGGGAATTCATGTTTAGTATCATATTTATGGTTCAGTGCAAATGCTCCATCTCTTTTGATGGGAGAAGAAAGAGGACTGTGTTTCATCATCAGGAGAAGCAGTTTTGATTACTTAATTCTACACCAGTTTATGCATTAGTGCAGGTTCAGTTAAAGTATTAAGCATGTGCTAAAGCTGTTGCTCTTTCACTGTGATAGATCTGTAGCCAACAGACATAAGTTCAGCCCTCCTAGCACTAAAAAAATAAAACTGATGTTGCATCCTGTTCTCCATACACATATGAGGTTTATGGAGTCATACTGAGTTGTAGTAGTTACATAATGCACATATGAAGTAACCTGCTCAAGACTGAGGGATGTTCTTTTTAGAACCAAGTACTTTCCATTTCATTGTTACACAGTGCAGAGGTACACAATCTTCCAAATGTCATGAGGTGGTATTTTAGGAAGAAATAACCAGAGGTAGAGTTACAGTGAAGTAAGAAGGAGAACCGAAGTACAGTACATTATTTATCAGCTATTGAAGCATCACTTTCCAACTCCCCTGCAGTAGATCTCAGTTTTCAGCTTCTGTATTGTATTAAAGAGAAACTCCAGCCAGCATTTTAAACACTTCTGACACTCATCAAGACTGACAGCTTTTAGAGATTTTAACAATTGACCTTTACATTAAGGCCATTAGAGGTCTCAGACTAAGTCAGGTAAAACTTCCTTTATACCGTTCAGATGATGATCAGCTTGGGGGTGAACTTGCCCCCTATACTGTATGACCTCAACTAAAAACAGCTTCCAAGCTTTGGGAGTTAGAAGAGTAGTGAGCTTCTCTTACTCGTAGTAACTTACTGTGAGTCACCAGATATTAACTATTCAGGTTTTGAAAGGGATTATTAAATCTAAGCATTCCATCATCTTAGCCATCTGCATCAACAGGTTGGGGTTATCTTTAAGTAGAGAATACAATTTTTTGTATATTTAATGGGTAGAAATAGTTTCCTGCTGAGTTTAACTGCACTGTTTTTACTACATCCCCATACACCTACCCTTGAGAAGCTCTTATTTTTAGGGAGAAAGATTTCATCAGGTTTCCAGTACCCAAGCAAATGCATCTGTACAGGACACCAGATCTCTAACAGCATTACAGCTGATACTTTTAATGCACAATACAGGTCTGCACTGCATGTAGTACTGCATTCCGGTTCTGCAAGGGGCCACACAATCTCACATCTGCACAGACACACAGTCCAGTAGGCTCCCTTGGATCCCAAGAGGTTCCCCTGCTGCTGTGTTCAGTGTAAGAAATGCACAGGCATGTTAAACCCAATTAACTGGTAACAATGGTCTTGTCTTTTGCAGTTGGGAAGGACTCCAAGTAGTGCCAAAGTTTAAGAGAGTTTAAGACTGACAAGGGTAAGATGGTGGAGCAATTTTCTCATCATCTGAGCACTGAACTCAAGATACTTCAGACTAAAAAAATAGTGAGTGGCTAGTACTTGGAGCACTCAGCTCTGAGTGATTATACTAGCAGCAAGACTTCTATTATGACAAGACTTACAGTCTTTATTCTTACTCAGTTTAGCTCCAGATAGTTCAATAAAAATGATTAACGGTTCTAATGAAAGCAAGAGGTTTTTTCTGTTCTCTTTATGTTTATTTTCAAGTAAGTTTTATTTAGACTGCATTTATCATTGCAGTACTGCAGTGATTGGGGATTTTCTGCTTATTACAGTCACCAGGGGACCAGAATGGTAGTTTATTTTTTTTCCACTTAGAACTTTCACTAATGAGATCATGAGTTCAGGTTATAACTAAAGCATAGAGTCACATAATCATGCATACAGATTTCTATGCTTTTTAAAAGCTTGAAGTTGAGAAATAGGAAGTTAGTTTGTTGACTTGGAAGGGAAATTTTGATGAGTTAGAACTTAAACAACATTTTTAGTAGCGACACAGTATAAACGTTAACTGAGATCTTTCCTTTGCCTGTAAAGCAATGGAACTTATAATAACTTCTCAGGTTAAGTATAGAACAAGGGAGTTTTATGCATTAATGTGCTGAGAAGGGTGGTTGCTTCTATCACAACCAGCTCAGAGTAGCATAAGAGGTATGGAACAGTATGGTGGCTGTTACCATGCACATTGTCACATACACGAGGTTGCTGTTGAACGTGCTGTAGATTCAGTTTAGTGAACAAATGCAGCCACTGCTCTGTGCAGCTGCATTGCAAAGTGTTCAAGACTCCCCCATTCTTTTCACTGCCTGAACTTTCACTGAACATCAGGACTTCATCTGAAGTCTGAATGTGTTACATCAGCTGGGGGGAATAGCAAGGATGAGTCCTGCTCTTCCAGGACTTCTGCATGCTTTTTACCAGAGGGTTCACCTACAGCAGCTGCCAGCAGTTCTGAGCCTTACTCCAAATCAGCAGTACTTTTACAACAGAGTTTTTGTTCTTTGACAGATTGCTCAAGTAAGCCTGTATAGAAACTGGAAGACTGTTCAAGGAAAGCCTCTTTAGGTAGTGCAAGACTTTAGGAAAAGTGGTATTTTGTAGTCAAGTCTACATAAAAGAAGCTAGGATGTTAAGACTAGAACAGAGCATGCACTCTGAAATCACTTGGAATACAAACAGATTCTTTCCTGAAGTCATTGCTGCTGCAAAGAAAGTACAGATTTATTATAACTAAAGGGTATTGTACTACTTCAAAAAGTTAGTACTTTATACTTTGCCAAAACCTAATAACTTACATTTTTACTATCTTTTTCAGATGGAACAAATAAAGAGGGCAAATAAACTGTTCACTAATGACTGTATATTTCTGAGGAAAACCCTGAATATTCCTGTTATATCAGAGAAACCATTACTGTTCAATGGACTTAATTCACTGGAGTCTCCTGAGAATGAAACTGTTGACAGCTCCCCTTCTTGTGATGAAGGACTAATGACAGTTCAGGAAGAAAGTAGTTCTTCTCCCAGTCCTCAAGAGCCTGACAATCAGACAACCGCACCAGAAGAATTATCTGCCAAAGATTTCCTACAAAGATTGGACTTGCAGATTAAGTTATCCAAACAAGCAGCCAGAAAACTAAAAGATGACAATGTCAGGTAAATGCCACTTTTGGTATTAAGCATCTTAATCTCACCCTGAAGGTGTTTTAGTCTAAGCTGAACCTCTTTTGTGGGGCCTCTCAGACAGCATCCATAGCTTTAATTTGCCAACCGAAAGTCTCTGCTATTATTATGCACCAGATACACTCAAAGCACAGCATTAGCAGGTGCCTTGAAGGGCAGTTAGAAAGGCTGCCTCACAACACATTGTTTAGAGAATACCAATACTATTCCATAAAAGCTGGAAAGACAGCATTCTCCAAGACCCCCTGCTATGTAAGAGGGGAACTACTTAAGCAAAGCCATAGTTTTCAGTAGAGTACTGAGCCAAGGCCTGTGTGGAAGCTGAATGTTTACAGCAAGGCATGCATTTTTTTCTTCTGTCCCAAAGTGCATCATTATTATGTAAACATTCTCCATGATGCAGTTTCAGTTAAGCTATCCTATCTCCTTTCCCCATACAATTCCTGTGTTTGGATCCTCCTATATGCAGACATCATGTTTTCTTCAGTATTTCTTTGACAGCGAGGAGCTCCCCGACATTTACTCACAGATAAAGCAGTACCTTTCTGACCTCTCTGCCACAGTGGTTATCCCCTCACATGTGTAGGTATCCCATGGAGAGCGCAGAAAGACTTAGAGCAAGAGT
Organism: Myrmophylax atrothorax; assembly: GCA_026770055.1. Lineage (NCBI taxonomy): Eukaryota > Metazoa > Chordata > Aves > Passeriformes > Thamnophilidae > Myrmophylax > Myrmophylax atrothorax. The sequence continues at coordinate 13,858,939 of JAOXXN010000150.1, read as the reverse complement.
AGACTTCAGTAGTGTTTGTTTTCCATGCCCTTGGGACAAGCTTCCTCAGAGTGTTCACAAGCAATTTCTTGGGCTGGTGCTCTGCCTGTTTATTTTCCACAGAAATCAGTGGGGGATGCTGAGGTGGCCTTTTTCATGACAATAAAAGGTATGACTGCAGGGCACTAGTATTGCTTCTCTTGCCACAGAGCTGGAGAGAAATTACGCCTGCAGATACATATTTTACTTTTGCAAATTTGTTTAATGTAAAATTTTATCCCTCATCCTGGTTCATTTCATATACTCTGATTTTGAGGGCAAGCAACATACTTTTCACACTAAGCAGAAAGTAACTTTCAGGACCAAAATTATGCAGCGTAGTGCCATCATTTGTTTAAATTATTTTAGCAACTTGAAAACCTTGTTCAATAGAGACAAGTATGAAGGAGAGCAGTATATTGCATTTAGCAATTGGACAAACCTCCTTTGGAGAAGTATCTGCACATACAACTCCATTGCCAGGACACTGTTTATAGTCTCAGGAAAGGCTGGAATACTTTCACATCCTGTTAACACACTTGTAATTTTTTTTAATTGATTACATGAAAGGAAAAATAGCTGTTGGAAGTCAGAACCTTCTCTGTTCCAACTCATCCACTTCCATTCTTATATTTGAAGCCACGTAAAGCATCTATCAGATGTGCTGATGCTGACTTGCATATCTTTAGATCTATGTACCTAACAGATTAGAGGTGTTGACCCAGCAGTTAAGCTGGATGACAGGAAATCACAGTCCCTGCCAGAGAAAGGCAGTTATTTTAACATCCCTTCAACAAAATAACATGCTAATTTATAGAAGGAAATTCACTCAGACCTTGCTGCCCCATGAGTGGAGCCAGTACAGTGGAAGTGACATTGCATAAATAGCACCCTGCTGCTACTAACACCCATTTCCTATATTGCTAAAGTTACAAGTTGGGAAATGGGGGCTGGTACCAAGTTTCCTCCTAAAAAACATTGTATACAGGAGGGTGCATTACTTTCCTACCTCCTGTTCAGCTTTAGCAGTTAATTTTGTTGATTATGCAGAGTACAGATTTCTACTGGTCATGATGCTACAGGACACATGATGTACAGAGCTGCAGGCTCTCTGCTGAGTAGGATGTTACACAAAGCTTCTGAAGAGAAATAGTTTTCCTGTGCATCTTACATAGTCTTCATAATGTCCCCTTCTATATCACCACCTCTGGCTTTCAGTCATGGCCCACAAAAAGCCATCCTTGCCTTGTCCTCTCCAACACAGTTGGAAAGGACGGACCCCTTCACAGGAAGAGGCAGAGGACCAAAGTGAATGTTTACTCCTTCCACAGAGCAGGAGTAGGGAGGGACCAAACACCTTGGTGATACTTCAGGTGTGTACCATAAGTGGTATTTCTGGGCTCAGACTGGAAGGTGGCAACATTCTTTACTATGCTAAAGCAGCTCCCCAGGAGGCACCTGTGCTCCTTCATGAGCAGCCTCATGAATAGGCAAATTTTCTATTAGAGTGAAAGCCATATATGAAGTTAGAGTGCTGTTTTCAGCTGCTGTGGCCTTCTGTATTCAGGTTACCTTGTCAAGGCTTGTTTAGAATGTGACTGCCAGCACTGCCACGTGCTTCAGTGCCTGTTTGAGAGTAACAAAGGAGCACCTGGAGTTAATCTACTGCCACCAAACAGGACTTGGCACTAACAAAACTGCAGGCAGAAGCGGGCTATCAGTTTGAGAACTTAAAGAATCAGGCTCACCATACAGTGAGCCTGATTTGACAGATGGTGAGAACCATAACATGTATTAAATTGCTCTTTATTTTGATCTCCCTTAAGTTGCCAAGAATGCATGTGCATACATGCACTGACTCAGATTAAAACCACACAAGGCTGTTTCATGGTCAGAAAATGCCTTGTGCTACAAAGGCAGCTTAAGGTAAATTACAAGGTTTAATCACAGTTCTTGAAGTCACTCCTTTAAGTGCTCTCAAAAGAATAAAGTTTAGGTAGAAAAAAAGAGGAGTCCATAATTGCAGATTCAGAGTAAACTGTAATAGCTGTGCAAGCAGGTGAGCATTAAAGGTTGTAGAATGTGATCCACTCAGCTTGTGCCAGCTGCCTTTCTCTGTCAGTTTTGTGTAAGCACATGGCTAGATCTGCATGCAATACCACTTTTACCAGCTACATTGAGCAAGAAATCATTAGGTAATGAATCACTAATTACACATATTTACCCGAGGTGCAGCTCAAGCAATAAGACCTTTTTGTTCTGAGCAATGTTTCCATAATAGGCCAAAAGAAATGCAAAAGGATTAATATAGTTGTTTGTAGCATATGTTGCTAACTCATGTATTTGCATATTAGGGAAGAATGCTTACTATTAGTTTTATCCACACATGGAATAAAAGCAACTTGGGATAGTTTGAGAAAATATGGTGTTGTTTCATCTTGCCTAAAATGCTGTTATGCATGTTTTAGGATGCTGAAACTGCCAAGTTTAGTGATGCTTTTTGTATCAGATAGTTGAACACCAGATGCCTAATGCAAACTCTTTATGGAGTCCTTAAGATTTTAGAGTAGTAGTGTGATCGACCAGAAGACTGGGGCCATATTCTGTGCTTCTGGGACAGGTCTAATCATTTGTCTTTTCGTGATGCATTTTGGAAACCATGTAACTGAACAGAGCCACTGTAATAACTATTGGTTATATGAGCCACTGTAACTGATGTCAGCACTGAAACAGAACCATATACTGTCATCTGCTCAGTTGTCTTGACCTGAACCTTGGAGAGAGTAGGGTGTTGAAGCCTTTGGAACTGATAACTAATTGGGATGATTTGCCCAATAATTTTTCACTGTCATTGGCAATTGGCTAAGAAAACAGATGCCTCAATAAAGGAGGCTGTCTGTGGAAAACTCTTTCAGACTGCACAAAGCTATTAACTCTCTCCTTAGGTTGCTGCCCCATTTAATTGTGGATTCTAGAAGCATCCAAGCGTTTGGGTTTATTTGTTTACACTCAGGTGTGGTTGCCCTTACAGAAGTAGTTGTTTGTGCCTGGTACATGTCCCAGCTTGGAGGAGATTTCTTGCAGCTCCTGTAACCTGCTGGGCAAAGTGGAGACAGCAAACAGGAAGGGACAGCACTGCAGGGCTGTAATGCTGTGCTGTTCCTTTTGCATTCCCTGAAGGAGAACATTGCAGTGACCTACCACTCTGCTATTTTAAGCATCTTAAAAGTGAAGAAAATGGTTTGGTCATTTAACAGATACACACTGCCATGTTGGTGCTTGTGGGCCACAGGCCAGAGCTACTACCATATATTTTTTTTTCATCTGAAGCTCAGCTTGTTTTTAAGCCATCAGAACAGACTTGTACTTGCTCTGCACAGTTCTAAGGTCTACATTAGTAATATTTCCTGGCCGTTACCCTGGTTTGGAGTAGTGCTGCAGGCCTCACAGGGCCCAGTACTGCAGCCTGGGGCAGAAGGGCAGGACCTGTGCCTGCTGCCCCTTGCTCCCCGCTGCAGCAGCAGCTCCAAGCTGTGGTCAGAAATGCATTTTGCACATTACATGCAGCCACTGCTTTGCTTCAGGTCAAGCAAAACAACCTACTACATAGTTCTTGTGTCCCTGCCACATGCAGAAGCCCCTCAAGACTGGCAGTAACCCCAATGCCTTCTGCCCCCTGCTGACAACCTAAGAGCCCATAGTCCACATTGCATGAGGGAAGTGGGGGCAAACAGCCTAGACAATGCTTTTGTTACTTGGATGGCTGAAGACTTGCTAATATTAACATCATTATTTCAGCTCTTCAGTTATATTCACCCATAATCAATGCAGCTCATTTCAGTCCAGTGTTCGGCTGTTGCCATGTCATGATGGATGCTATTCCTATATTAAGTCTTTCAAGAAGTATGACTGAAAGACTGATTCTAGTAGCCTTTGATTGGAAGAAAGATCTTTTTGCTGTAACTCTGCCACATTTTATTCTCCTAAAAGGACAAATATAACAAAACTAAGCAGTACAAAGTAATTTCCAGTGTAGATCATAGAAAGTAAGTTTGTAGGGTTCTTCTCTTTGATTCTATTCTATCTTTGGTTCTATTCTATCTTTGGTTCTATTTTGGGGGCCTATAAATTGTATATATATAATCATTGTTAAAATTTATTAGGGAAAGTCTGAATAATTAGGGTTTTGGTACTGAAATATTTAATTTTTACCTTATACCATTATGAGACTATTTGAATAACTGTACCTTTGTACAAAGGCACATACAGAATTAAAAGTAATCCTTTGAAGATCACAGTGTAGCAACTGTAAAGTCTTTGTGTTCTCATCAAAACACTAAAATTGGCAGCAGCTTTAAGACAACTCTCAGGAAGAAAATTTTGAAGCTACAGTAGTACAAAACAACGATCTTTGGAGAACTTGGCATGCTTGAATTAGTACTGGATGCTGCACTGCAATAGGTTTATATAACTAGTTTATTTTTAAAGGCAATCAAGTAAACAGCAGGCAAACTGATTTTTCCTGAGGATGTTTTGATAGCAACACTACTTCCCTTTATCCAGTCATTACATTAACAATAGCACTTGTCAGGAACTGTTTTATCCTAAGAAAATGCAAGTGATGAGTCTCCATGGAGATTGATGCACAGGAAGAACACATCAGGGAGCCCACTCAGGGAATATCCTTGCAGAATCAAGACACAGATCCAGCTACAGCTATGATGCACTGCTCCTGTTCTTGTTCATTTGGTCCATCTGTACCGCCTGCCATTCAAAAGGTTGAAACAAGCCTCTAACTGAGATTCTTAAAATAAGAAATTGAAAGCAACTTTACAGGAATTCCAATATGCCCCTCCACTTGTTTGTCCTTTACAGTATTTCTTATTGATTTGGCACTGTAGTCTCAAGAATAGTTCTTTAAATACATTCTGATGTTGTTGAACTTACACAACTTTGCTTGTTTTCAGCATTCTGTTCTTTAAACATAACAGGAACTCCAGAGATGTGTAATTTCCAGTATTATAATGCAAGTATTCCTGTTAGGCAGGGCTGGCATTGCTTAATTTGACCCATTAGGAAAAGTGGTTACCTACATTTTCATTACAGCTTTACTGTTGAGACATGGTATGTTCCTGACCTGATGATTATGATTGTTTTCTTTTTAGAGAGGAGGAGGATGAGGAAGGTCCCTATGCAACCTCTTCATATCACCAGTAGAAGACAGATGTGATGGCCTGAAAACTTCCCATGAAATCAGTTCTTAAAGAACTAAACACTCAGTAATTTGAAACCCCAGTATTTTGGACTCATCATCTTGATGTACTTAAAAGAAGTCATGAATGGGTAATTGCACTGAAATTTTGACCTCTTCTGCCTTCCATAGGTTAATGTCCTTATGCTATATCAACAAAGGGTTTAAGCCTTCTAAAACTAGCAATGGCCTTTCTACCCCTTCTGTGCAAACTGTAGCATGGTAGCAACAATATATCCTTGAGGTCACCTTTATGCAGGATGTTGATCTTTAGGAAAGATTTTGTAAATACTTGTTAAAGTGAAATTTGTTTTAAGTATTTAAAAATATTAAAGTTTGCTTGTAAATGACAAACTATGAAAGTAATAGAAATTTACTTATTCTGCAAACATAGGCAAGTCTGCTGTGAAAGTTTTGTCTACTTCAGGGCTGCAGAACTTGCCTCTGCCCTCTGTGTGTGTGTCTGTGTGTGGTTATGATGTATTTCTAGAAAGGGGAATTCAACTTGTTTTGAGTAGTTAAAACCTTTATGGTTAAACAACTGTTTGCAAATTGGATTTCTGCTATTAAAAGGGACCATTTACAGACAGAGATTTTTCTTTGTGAGATATGACATTGGAATAGCAGATGTGTGTTCTTGTGTGCAGTTATATTTTGTGTGGTTTTAATTTAATAAAATACAAAAATACCGATATGTCTGTTAATAATGAAGTCAGCTTGGTCCTAGCCTGTTTTTTCTGAAAAATGGTTTGTCTAGTTATATGAGCTGTTAGATAATTTCAGGGTAAATAGTGTCCTTTACCATATAACTCACCCTCCTAAATGAGACCTGTAAGAGCTATTTTCTCTAGTTGTGCAGTCAAGAAAACTGTATTAAGATTAGTAAGAGCCACACTGACAAGCCTTCCCTGTTCTGAGAAGAGATGCCAGTATTCAAGTTTGCAAGGGAACCCCACCTGAAGCTGAGAAAGGCAGAATGCATCCTGCATTCACTCTTTGCCCTGAAGTTAATGTATTAGCAGCTTCTTGTTGCACATCCTACATTTTTTCCTCAAGTATCCCATAAGCTTCACAAAACTCTCATCATTAAAGACTTGCTGAATCCCCACTGTGACAGATGCAGTTTCCTACTTTCAGCTCATTAGTATAGTTTATCACTCCCTCAAAGACCTTTCTGCAGTATGTTAAGAGGGAAGCAATATAGAAAGTTTCATTAATTTACTAAAACCAGAAGGAAAAATCCAAAGTTGGCAGGAATTGGTATCTCCCTAGAGCTGGCAGGCTCAGACCCAGCAGGCTCATTCAAATCAACTCTAGCTCTGGTCCTAAAGAGAAAGTCTGCAGTGGCACACAAATTAACAAGAACAGAGAAAGCTTAGATGAATAAAAGGAAGCAATGATTTTTCTTGAAGAGAGTGGTGAATTAGTTTTAGGTTTTGTATCTTTCTTAAATTGGAATTTCTATCTATTCCTTACAGGATAGTAACTTCTATTGTTGTCAGTTAATTTCGGCAGAACATTATGAAGGCAGAATGAACTACTTTTCCAGAGGAAACCCTAAGTGCAAGCCCAGTTATATCTTACAGTTCTACCTAAAAATTTAATCTTTTTCTACCAAAGATGTTCAGCCATCTGCAAGAGAGCAGGGCCCCATCACAAGTAACTCTTATTTCAGAAGACAAACATCATCACTCTGAATGATTTGCTCCCTTCCTCCTTCTTCATCAGCTTTATGTACTGGGCATGATGCCACATGGTCTGGAATATTCCTTGGGTCAGTTGGGGGCAGCTGTCCCAGCTGTGTCTCAGCTTCTTGTGCATCCACAACCTCTTCACTGGTGGGGTGGGGTGAGGAGCACAGAAGGCCTTGGCTCTGTGTCAGCCCTGCTCAGCAGAAACTAAAACATCTCTGTGTTATCCACATATCTGTGTTTCCAGCACAAATCCAAAACACAGCCCTATATTGGTTACTATGGAGAAAATAAACTCTACCCCAGCCAAAACCAGCACACTAATGTAGCTTGTAGTAAAGTGTTTAATAAAGTACAGTATCAGAAACAATAGTCTATTAGAAAAGCTCAAAAGGTGAATACCATATATATTGTTACATTTTCAGTGATAATTTAGGAGTGAAGGATTTCTGAAGGATTCAGCAGAGATATAAACACCACAGAAACCAATTTTTGTCAGCTGAGAACCAGAGATGTGCAGGTGTTGAAAATGCCCTTCTCACCAGGAAGAATGCAAGCACTGACAGAATATGATCTACTAATTATGGACTAAACACACCAGCAGTGGATGTCCAGTCCTAATGTGCTCCAAGTGTTCCCTGAAAAACAAGGACTGATCTGTAGTGCAGGTTGAAACCTGCGTCACTGGGTTTGATTTTATTTAGCACAAGCCACAGCCCCTTAGAAATGCAGGGTGATTCATCAGGCTGGCTGTGTTTTTACTGTCTTGTTCTGAAAGGTGTGATGTAATGATAGATGTTCATCCAATGTACCAGCAATGAAACCAGTATGTGAAGCATTCAAGTAACAAGTTTAGTGGGCTTGGGCAGGCTGGGAAGTGACTCTAATTTGAGGAATTACCTATGTGTGTACCCCAGGTGATGCACAGCAGCAGGGTAAGCACAGAACAGTCCAAGAACATGCATACTCTGAAACACAATCAGGTCATACCCATGGTTGGGACTTTGTTTTATAAATTATGTCATTGATACTTTGTTGAAGTTTTCAAATTTGCAAAACTGAGAGGTTAAACACTGCACCAGCCTTTTTGTGGACACATACTGTTCATAATCACAGGTCACTAGTTGATGACATCTTCCCATTAGTACCAGACTAATGAGAGACCAAAGGAAGATACTAACTTCCAATGAAAATTGAAACTATTATACTGCTCATTATATTGATAGGAGAAGAAAATTTGGGGCCTTTTTAAAATAATTGTTGGGGAAGGAAAGTTTGTCCTTTTTTGTTTTTTTCAAGTGAGATCTTTGATCACTACTGTAAAGGTCTATGGTTAGTTACCATTATCCTGATTTCTTTCATAAATCCAAATTTGGGAATCAGTCTGCTTTTCCTTTGTGATAATCATATGAGAAATTAAGTCACAAACTGTTGTAGAACACAACTGAGATCTATAGGGACAAAAAGAAATTTGTATCTGTCAGAATATTAGTAAATAATAATATTATCAAATTAGAGGGTTTAGATGAGAACAAATACACTGATTCAAAACAAAAGGAATTCTTGTATACTAATTATTTCCTCTGGAGTTTCTAAGGGACTATTTTTCAAAGAGGAAGCTTATATTGACTACATTTTTGGATACAATTTTTACCTTAAAAAATAAATCACCATTAGTGACTGATAGTGCAATTCAATGATTCATCTCAGGATGTGTATGAGCAGGCAGTGACATACTTTATCTATGCCAGAAACCATTCACTGGCTTATGTATCATCAGTTTGCAAAGAGTTATGCAGTCACACCTCACTGCTATCACCTTCACTTAATATTGGTTATCAGAAATGCTCAGTTGATAATTTCTGTTTTGCAGGGATTCCAGGATTTACTTGAGTTGGCTAAGAAACATTGCTTAAATCTCTTCCTCCTTAAATCCACAGCTGTGCTGAGAAAATGAGGAAGGAAATTACCTGAGGAAGTGATTTAACATTTACAGAACTTCGTGGTATGCAGGTAGTGCTGTAAGTCAGTATCTCCCTTCTTTGCGGGCAAATTCCAACCTCTGCATCAGCTGACATTTTTTAACAATCCCAGAGATATCATGAGGTTTTTTAAAGAAATCAAAGAAGGGATAACCTCAATTATCAATGAAGAATCTGTAAGTAAAGAGAACAGGGCTTTCTTGGAGTTCATCTACACAAGTAACTGTTGCAGGTGATTAAGTCAGGACTTTCATCTTCTGGAACACATTTTAAAATCTACCTTTCTAAAAACTTCTTTACCTTTGATCTTGCTTTATAAGTTCTTCATACATAAAATTATCCATTCACTTAAAGGTAAAAGACCCCATCAGCCATTCTCCCAAAACTCTGTAAGTTCAGGAAGACGAATGAGGGCGAGATTTTTGTTTTCCTTTTTCATTGGGAAGTAACAAATTCTTGGCTAATAATAACATATATAGGCAAAAAAGAAAAAAGAAAACTTAAAAGATGATACTGCTCAATACAGAGCAGAGGTCAGTAAACACACCACAGCTTTGATATTTGGAGATGCTGAGATATGATTGATTCTTTCTGAAAAGCAAGGCCCACGTTCCTAAAAACATCTCTAGTTGCAAACTTCCCTTTCCCTGCTGAATAACTTGAATCGCATTCCTTGGGTTTTTTCTTCCTTTAGAGAAAGTAATGGCTATTTACACTTGCTATCAGGATACTCACATCAGGAATTAAACTAATTCTGCATGCATAGTCATCAAATGGTGCACCAAAGAGAATGTTCATACATGCTGAAGAAGAGAATACAGCTCTGTCATATGAAAGGCAATTGCAATATCAAAGATTTATCAGTTAGCTAAGGACAGTACAGTCCAAGTTACAGAATACTAAATAAAGAAATAAAAAAGAATCAAAAAAAGGTATTAGGATTTAAACCCAACATTTCTGAATACAAAATAATATTAAAATTAATGAAAACTTTAATAGGTAAATTATTTTCAAATATTTTATTTAGAGAACTATGAACTATTTTCTAATAATGCCCTTTACATAGTTGCATCTATAGAAAGCTTGCTGAGTGAGAGCAAAAAGATGTAGCATTAAAAGAACTTTCCATCAAAAACAATTGGTTTCTCTACAAAAGTAAACCAAACACAAATAATAAAGAGAGCATTACAGAAGTATTTACCTTATCCAATAGAAATTCAGTGTCAGAATTTGGCCTTTAGGGTTGATTTGTGAATGTAGGAAAATGCAGTATGCAGAAGGTGAATGGAGCACTACAGCTCTTCATTTCTGTCTAGAAAGTTGTCAGTACAATGTAAACAGAGCATTTCTAATGGTATCCTCAAATTAACAGATCATAAGTCACTGAGCCAGGAGTGGGGGAAACTATTCTAATTTCTACATGTCTGGCAGCCACTAACTTTTACAGGCTGCCATAGATGCGTTTAATTACGTCAGCCTCTTCCTTGTCCAGGATGCCCTTGTCCACATAAGCATCAGCCTGCTGATCAATGAAATCTCTCAGCTTTGAAAGATCATAGTCTGAAAAACAAGAATTCATTTGCACAATGAGTCATTGCCATTATAGTGTTTCACCTAAGACATAATGTCATTGTAAAGTTTATCCAACAAGTGCATTTTATCAAACATGAAGAGAATTCACTCTAAAAGCAACTTGTGACAACAATAAAAAAAACCAAAACACCTGCACAGTCTTTTCACACATCACGATGCTTTTAGTATTCAAGAGGAGTAATCCTCTCTTTTGATTGCTGTCAAATGCTAAAGTATATAATAAAGAATATTTTCTGGTCTAGAGATTTGATGTTCTAGTCTGCAGGGCAAAAGCTGTTGTTAGAACCCTATTATTTTCACAGCTGTCATGGAAATCAAAAGAAAATACTAAATGGACCACTTCTTACTGAAATCCCAGTAAAATTCCCTCTTATTACAAACACCATAGTGAAAATTCAAGTGAGCAACTTCCTGAAAATATATCTAAATAATAAAATTATTTACCTTGATACACAACATAATATTCTGACTTGAAAAATACTGCAGTGAGCAGCCTTTGTGACAGAGTTAGTGTCAGCTTTTGATAGTCTTTGACTGTCAATCTGCAGCAGAGTGCTGGAAGATCCTTCTTCCTTTTCCAGTGCATGTGTGCATCTATGCAGCCTGATTCACACCAAATGCATTAAATAGACTTTTCCTATGCTGGAAAACATCACTATTTTCCATGAAAAGAATTCTACTGCAAAGCAATCTTTCAAATAACGTAAAAAGGTAACCTATTGTGTAGTGGTTACTCTGGGACTGATTCAGTATATTCACACATAAACACGATAAAGTTTCAGTTCCCTAATTTGCTACATAAAATGTAAGGCTTAATTTGTTAGAATTAGAAGAGCATCCGTGTTTTAAGGGTTCATACTAAGTTAAATGAATTAGTATCTTTCACAAGAACAGACACATTCTGAATTTTTCAGGATAAATTACTTATTCTGTAGGCAGAGCCTTCAGAATGCATTAATACTGATTTTGTAATGTATACCATCATACAGCAATACATGGAACCACCTTTTTTCCAACTGTGCATTCATAACAAAACAGACAATAATGACTTTTTGTCTTTTTAGGGCTCAGTGACCAAAATTGGACAGAAATAGAAAGACATTAAGAAGGAAATTGATGCTTGCAATCATTTTTGTAACAGTATGAAGCAATTTCAAATGAGTAATACAGAAAAGTGATATTCAAAACTCCCCACTCTTGCAGAGGTGTCCTTTCCATAACTGAGTTAACAGGAATTTTGCCACTGACTGTACTGAGGCCAAGATTTCTTGTCTGGTCTGCTACTGTCATTACTTAAGAGAATGTAACTTGCTTGTCTCTCCATCCTGTGTGAGTAATAGGGACAAACAGCACCGAGCCATTTCTTAATGAGGCTGTGAGATTTCATTCACTGTGACAGAATGAGGGTCTTCAGTGAAAGATACCAAGGAATGGAAATGAATGGAAGAACAAACACTAAATTAATATGATATCCACATTATTCACACTAAAATCCCTGAGCTTATTTACTTCCACGATACTGTTTACAACTCTAACATCATTATGTGGAGATGTGAATGTTTAATTACTAAACATTCTGTACAAGGTTACAACCATTACAATATTATCCAATTCTGGCTAATTTGTATATCTCATGGCAATTTAATTTGATTTTTTTTGTACAAATTTATAACCTCTAATTTCTAATACTTATTTACAACCTATTGTAATTAGAAAAGTCGGCTTTGGGTTATATTCACTGCAACAGCTGCAGCATTTCACTGAGCTGTGAAACAGCTACACTAAATGAAGTGAGGTCTTATTTGCATATTCAAATCAAGCCATTTGCCATTGCAATTAATTACAGAATTCCTAAAAGGCTAGTGTTTGTGTTCTGAAACTATAAACTACCCAAGTACTTGATAAAAAATCCACATCTTACTAAAAGCCTCAGTTCTGTGCTTTGGAGTCCAACTGCAGTAGAACACCCAGCAGCTACTGGGGGGAGCAGTGCTAATTTACACAGGGGAGGAGCTCCTCTTAAAAGCATTTCAATCATCAAGTCAGCTCTGGGGGATATGAAGAACAGGCCTACAGAGTCTACAGATTGTAAATATGTAAACCAAACTTTGGACACAAAAGGCAATCGGCCCTAAATCCAGGCTTTTGAAATGTTTCTCTTTAAATCATCACAGCACCTCAAGTTTACCAGCCTCCTTAATAGGAAATTGGTATTTTTAAACTGGGGAAATAGAAATTAACATTTCCAGGCTTATTAGTCATTGAATGAACAATAATTTCTACTGAAATTCATACAATGATAAGGATCTACAAACATTTGCCTGAAGAAAACGTAAACCTCTTCAAGTATATTCAGTGAGTAAACCAATTCATGAGTGGGGGTGGAAGACTGGCCATTTTAATACATGAATTACTTTGAGAATCACTTTTCTGCCAGCTCCCAAGTGGGAGCTGGAAGTGGAGAAATGATTGATGAGCACACCAATACCACCTAATCTTGTACTGAAGAAACACACCGCAATGCATTCATGGTTAGATAAGCTTACCCTGACTGCACTTCTTTTAACATCATCCCAGGGGAACTGAATTAGCATTTTACAAAAATAAAAAGTATGGAAAGGCACAATAAAGATGATGTATCAGAAGAGTAAGAACACTATTCTAATTTTATCATCCCTTACACTCACTTTAAGGCCCATTTCCATTGCCAGAGGGCAATAAAGATATTTTAGTGCAAATGAAAATCCATCTACACAGAAATGTACATCTTAATGCAGTCACAGGCAGATAAAATGCTATTGATCTGCAGTCACAGCCATTTTCAGGCTGCAGCAGTGCAGAGGAAAGGTTACTGTGAAGAGGAATGAGGGGCTGCCCAGTAGGTGTGTGTGATATGAGATACAATGACATGTGACTGAGATCTAATTACTATAATGATTACACTGATAAACAGAACCATTTATTAGAATTGGAAGGAAAACTCTTGAGCAAATATGTGTGCCTGCTGCTAATTGCTGTCACTGCCATTGTGAGGAAATGATTTTAGAGGAGGAAATTTTTTTTAGAAGTCCTTCCTATTACACTTTCCATATAGGAAAATGCATGTGTTGGGCTGTAGGCATGCACTCATCTCTGAAATGTAATTCATATACACTTCAACACACAGAGAGGATGGCCAGACTACCCAGGGCTAATCTCATCTCAGATCACCCTCAGCTCGGCTGGTGCAAGAAGGATCTGGCTTGCCAGGCGCCAGGCATAGCCCAGGGATGGATCCCTTGGCTGGGAAGCTTCACTTCCAGAGCGGGTGACGGCAGAACACACAGCCATGGCAGAGAAAAGGGACAGGAGGCTGGGTTTATGTAAGATCTTGAGGGAAGGACTGGTATGGATAAAGGAAGCAGGCAATGCTGCTGCTGTTCCGTCAGCTCCTGCCTGCAGCGCTCACACAGCCCTGCCCCCGGGGAGGGGTCAAACGGGGGGACACCCTGTGCAGCTGCTTCACTCACTGCTCCCTCTGCACAGCTTTGCGTGTGAGAGCTACAAGTCATTCAAGTTGATTTGGGCTGTAATCCAACGTATTACATTGTGACATAAGTTTGTATCCTAACCATTGATGGTTATGAAACAAAACACACTGCTGTTTGTGAAGGCATGCTAGCCAGATGCACTGAGCTCTTCCAGGCACATCCAGACATTCAATATACATTCATATCACGTATAAAATCATAATTAAAAGATATGTTGAAATAGGAAATGAAGCACTGGACAAACCTGATGCACTGTTATCTGGTGACAGGCAGACCACCAGGTTAGTCTCTGTGTTTTGTGGCCAGCAGCCATTCGAGCCAGCTTACATTAATCTGCCTTAGTTTACTATTTTCATTCATTGATTTAACTTTTACATGACCTGTATTATTTAACTTAATGCCACTAATTATCACTATAGACAGGTGCAGTTTCACATTACTAGTATTTAACTTATAACATAATGCTAAGTTAAACATCACAATATAAATTACATGCTTTGTAATGTATACAGTGCCCACCCCAATGTCAAGGCCTGTCACTTCATACCTTCCTTGTTACCTTGTTTATTGTGTTTTTTCAGCCATTCTATGTTCTTCCTGATTGCTTCCAAATATGCCTCAGACTTCCCTGGAGGAAAGGATGAGAGAGAATTCAAGCACTTACATCAATGATTGATGCAGCTTGCTAACTGGGTGAAGTTGGTCACAGCAAAGGCAGATTAAAACTATTCTTAGTTTCTGTTTAAAAGCTGAGTCCTGTCAAACTTAGTCAGGCAAAATTCCCACAGATGGCTAGAAGGTTTTGTCTGTGTAAGATTAGTCATACATCGTGGCTTTCTTTTTGGTCTTTATACATAACTTTTGGTGGTATCCACACAAACTGCATATGTGGATTAAAGGCAACCTGTAGCTTTTTGATCATCATAATGGTTCAGCAAAGACAAAACTATTGAGATAGCAAAGAATTACTAAATTAAGACTGAGAGCTTTGAGTATCAAAACTCAGTAGTGCTAAGAGCATATAGCAA
>JAOXXN010000150.1:13821939-13843747 GCA_026770055.1 Myrmophylax atrothorax | reverse complement strand
ATGCCTTGTTATAACTTAAATTCTAAAGTGATGGCTATCTTTGGATCAGAAGGCACACAGGACAGAATTAGTTCAAGGATTACCTAGTAAGGCCCCTAAGGAAATATTCTAGCTAATGGATTTTGAATTCTTGACTGGAGCTTTCTTGATGTAATGTTCTTACATTTATCAGGAATAAAAACCTAGTGTGATTAGCCTGTAGAGGGTTACTAGTGCCAACTATGCATGTCTGCTCCTGTTAGTATGTGGATACAGTATTAGATATTTCATGATTTTTGAACTGGGAGTAAGTCACTCTGTGAAAGATCAAAGGGCATTGCATGATGAGACAAAGAACTCAATACTGATCCAATTTAAATTTCTAAAAAGGTATTGGGCTGAAGGTAAAGGAAAATAACCTGAACCAAACTGGAAAGACAAACCTTCAACAGACAGGAAAAATGTGTTATTTATCACTTCCCACGGGTATTGAGACAACTTTTCTTTACTGTGAAATCAGACAGCCATCTTCAGCTATTTTCCTCTCCTATGTTCAAACAAATGACCTGCTGAAAAAAATGCCACCTTCCATCTGTGAGTGGCTGCACAGCCCACAGGACTGAACCAGGAGACCAATGCACTACCATCTACTGCAGCCCTGATTTCTGCAACTCATGGCTGAGCAGGCTGCAGTGAACACACATGCACCCCCAAAAGTACAAGCATTCAACAGCATCGCTGCAAAATAGATAATAAGCAATCTTGTTTAACCAACTGACTACAAAACATAGATGCTCATGCTGGATCCTTAACGGTAAGACTGCAAGGTTTCTGCACTAAGAACATTCTCCTTCAAAAGTTCAGCACAATGGCCTCTGCAGGTTTGTTTTGAGATACAGTAGCTGATTTGCACCCAGGTGACTTCAGCTAGCACAGTCTAATTTAGCAGGAGTGTCATGCTGAGGCAACTGGCATAATAACAGTGCTGCTGTGCTAGGTTTGCTTAGGGAGATATGGACTCACTGCAATAGGTTTTCAAAGTTATGTAAAACAGGTTAAATGCTGATAACCCTTAACCTCTGACAGTGAATAAAGCAAATTCTGTCACTGCAGAACCTTTCAGTACCTTTCAGTACCAGCCACTTCTAACCCAAACTATAGAAATCAATGGCCCCACTCAGATTATTGAATACCCTGATCATCTGATTTCTCTGAAAAGCCACATAGGCAAAGAAGAAAAATCTCTCTGCACTCCTGTGTCAATCTGCATTTCACACTGTTCTCACAAGGGGCTATGGATTCTGTGAAAGATTATGGTCTTGCTCAGCAAGGGATATAGTATCACATCTTTAAACCTTGGGAAATAAGTACACTTCCAAATCAAGCTGCTGTGTGCTGACTCCCAGCAAGTATTATCTGAAGAGATTTATGCTAACACAATGGAAAACAATACCAAAGATGGGAAAAGACTCCAATCACTTGGAGCACACATAGTAGGAAAAGCAATGTCTGTTTTGTACCTCCAGACTCTTCACTGTTTCCTGCTGCATTTTGCCCTTCACTTTTTGTAGAATCCTTTGAAATTTCGTATTCCTTCTCCATTTTAGCTGCTTCTTCTTTTGTACTGTCTGCTTCTTCACTACTCTTGTCTAAAGAAATTACAAGAGCGAACAATTTTGTATTAAATGTACCAAAAGCATTTCTCAATAATTTCAAAACAATCTTTGGCAAGTAAAAGATTTTGACTGATGTTTGAGGAAGAGCCTCATTGGAGTCTGTCTCAAAGTGGTTTCTAAAGGTCAACTCTACTCCAGACCTCTGGAAACAGGAATGCTTGTTTCTGCTCTTAGAAACAATAGTGGAATACAATGCAATGGGATGTAGTTCATAGAAAAAAATCATATGAAATTTGATTTCATGTAGAAAAAAATCATATGAAATTTGCATTGACTAGATCCAAAGTTGACAAATAATGGTTTTTCATTATTAAGAAAAGATTGCTTTTGTGTGTGTGTAATGTATGGACTCTGCTGAAGAAAAAGACAGTGAATATACTTCTCAAAGTCTGGACAATCAAGTGGAAATTTCACTCTTGTGTGTTTAGACAACCAAGCAATGGCTACAGGTCCTTGAGGGACTGTAGCTTTAACCAGCAGTCTGGCTGTTAAAGCAATTAGCACACTTTAAACTGAATAAGTTAAAAAAATGTGTTATTTCAGAAGAGAAAATTGTAGAATAGGTACCTGCTGTTAGTTTTGTTCTGGTTTTAGTTGAAGGGTTCTCAAGCTTCTTCTTTGTCTGCTCAGCTATCATTGTATCTAAGTTTTCTAGAAAGCAAGGGAAAACAAAACCAAACCCCAGTTATTCTTCAATTTATAATTTGCAGAATCTGTACTATATTCCCCCCAACACCAGTCTGAATAGTAAGTAGAAATTTAAAAGAACAGCCTTCATCCTTGCCTCTGAAGGATTAACGGAGAGCCAACGCTAAAAGAACAAACAAATAGCTATATGGAATATTGATCAATCTTATTTTAAAAAAATAACAACTGAATCATGACAATAGGTGCTCCAAATAGAGCCAAAATGCATAAAGACAGTAAAAGTGTGCATATATATTCTGTATTTCAATCACGTAAGTCACAAAATACTGATAACTATCTGCAGCAATTTATCCTGATGAAAGCAATGAAAGGCTTTAATTAACTTCACAAAAATACAAGACTATGAAATATGTGCTTCATCCTGGTGGGAAAACTCTATCCCAAACTGCTTATATCTGGATTTTATACGGTTTCATGGGAAAAGAAGCCTAATAAAAGGTTTAAAATTATATTTAAATGAAATAAATATGTAAATTGAAGTGATTAAAACAAATGTATTCTAAAATGGCTCAAATAAAGCATTTACCTGAAAACCCACTAGACAGTTGTGGCCATTTATAGAGCTCTAGAAGACTAGAAAATGTATTTCTATGCAAATTTCAGGGCTGAACTAATCTAATTTGAAAGTAAAAGCATCTCTTCATAAAGATGGAAGTTTCAGATATAAACATTGTGTGNNNATGTGGGAAAAAAGGCCTTTTGATACCACACTTAGTAGATATTCAAAATATAGATCATCATAGAATCTGCCATATTTCCTCAGTCATATTATGGACATGGTGTAGAATTTTCCTTCCCTTTACCACCTTTTTAAAGGTTCATTTAAACATGGATTCAAAATTTGATGCACAACAGCTAATTGGGGAATATTTTTGAGAGACTTGGTTTTGAAATATCAAAATTGCTTTTATATAAACAGCTGAAACATTCAGTATGTTATGTGGGAACTGTGCAAGAATAGATATGATAGGGCTAGTAAACATTTTAGATCATATTTTCTGTGTAAGGCCAGCTGGGAGGATCTTACTTCCTCAGAAAGATACACAGGACTCATACCTAAACACTACTTTTTTAGCAAGCATATTTCTTTTCATAGCAGATTGGCACAAGCAATTGTGCCTGCCATCTGATGAGAAATCACATAATCCTGTCTGCCTGAGTACTCTATATTATGTTATTTACATAAAATTAAAATGCAAGCAGCATTTGTTGGCACTCTGCCTGATTGCACCCTCTCAATTCTACATCACATGATGGGGTTTTTTGTGAAAACTATTTTCATTTTGGTACATATCCTTTTAATGTGATTCCTGACCTTGCCATATGCCCTAAACAAAACAGGTCTGGGCTGTGTTACAAGCTGGAACAGACATACTGGTGAAGAGAAAAACAAGCTAGAATTATAGTGGTGGTATTGATGCTTCACTAATCACTTGATCCAAAGCTTATTGAAAGGACCATAAACATTCCTTTCAGCTGAGCTTAAGATTCTATTTTTTATCCTGAATCAGTACCACACTAGTATTTCATCAGGAATATAAGGATTTCTCTGTTGCAAGAGGCACAGTTTTCAGGATAGATCACAGAGTTAAGAACTTAAAAACCTTTTGTAAACTCAAGTGAATAGATTATTCTCCTCCACTAATTCATGCAAATGCAAAAATGTCACTGACTTTAGAGCTTAAACCAGCAAAATCTATTAAATTAGGCTTAATTTTATGTCTAAATATAGTATTTTAAAAGAAACAGGAGTATTTAAAAGTTTCAAATGTCACAGTGATTCATAAGTGCCTTTCACGTTCTTTCATTAAAGTGTCTGCATTTAGGCACTGCTGCAGTCAGTTTCCATCAGCAGAAGACAAAAAGACTTCACCACAAGATAGATTTATAACCTGCTTTGACACCTTTAGATTTAAATGTCAGCATACTGGTATTTCCAGAAGTTTTTCTTATGTTGATAGACTGTAGTGTTTAAGTTGTACACATGTCCACACAGAGCATGTGCTACTGAAGGCTGTAGGATTTATATTCCTCCATTATTTAGTCACTCCCATAAATCGCATCCAGAATTCTACAGTGTCTCTGAGTCTTTTGACTTGGCTCACAATTTCATTCGAGTTCACTTTGACTCCTTCGTCAATGTTGCTTTCCAGCCATATGCACACAAAGTGTAACTGATGATCTGAGCTTTGCTGGACTGAATATGGTAACAACTGTGCTCCATTTTCAAAGCTTTATTTTTGTCAGTAAAGATATGGACAAGTTTACACGACAAGGACTACACCTTACAGGAGAGATGGTGAAGCTGCCTTGCTGGCTGGCTGGCACATCAATGTGAATCTGAAGATTTATAAGCACCCATATTTCCTCTGTGACAGTGGGGAGTTAATTGTGTGAGTCTGTTCATATTTGTGGGGATTGTTTGGTGTACCTACATATATATCCTAGAGATGATATTACCAGAGAATCCCAGCTCTTCCTGAACAGGATTTATTGCCCTTTCCTTCCCTCACTTCAGAATTAATGCTTTAACAGCTGGTATTGTTTCAAAACATGTTTGTACTTGTCATGTGTGGTTAGGCCAGGGCTGAACAATGTTTGCTCTGAGATACACTGATAGAGTGAGTCATCTTCTCCACTGAGATGTGCCTGTCCAGTAGCTCAGCAACTGCATGTCGTGTTCAGAGGCCTAACAAGAATTGATTACTTTTCCGGTGTCGTTTCCCCAGCAACATAATTTGCACAGAGGAAGAGTTTAGAAAGGTACTGACCTTTCCACAGAGATGGCCACTTATTTGAAATGGCACTAATTAAAACAACAGAACAATAACCACTCAGCTAATGGAAGTGACCTACGTTGGTAAATAGGTCATTGCTCCAGCGGCCGCTTTCCTGGAGCGGGATAATCTCATCACTCGAACCAGACTCACGGAGTCAGGAGATCTGGTTTCTGCCTTGCCTCACTTTCTAACTCATTCCTTGATCTGGGATGACTCACTGCAGCACTCATGATGCAGGAAAGCTCCTACTTGGAGTAGGCATTCTGAGACATCTAGGCCCAGCTTCTACACACTGACAGATCATCTTAATTGCATCTGAAAATGCAAATTCCCAGCACTTTTGAAACTCTGAAGTCCTTCAAGATGGACATCCAAAAATCTGAACTGCATAAAAGCAGAATGTTTATCTCTGGGAAAACACACTATGATAACACCCTCTAAATCCATGGGAAAAGATACTACATGAAAAAGTATTACAATTTAAATTACTTTGTTCTTATTAGAGAGGCAGAAACTAACACATCCATCTGAGTATTTAATGGAATTGGTGATGGAAGCCTGAAATGGACCTTTCTCTATAGATAGATTCATGATGTTTTCCAGACTCTTGTAAATTTTCCTGCAAAGGTTTCTTTCTTTTGCATAATTGTCTTGTACCCAGGAGGCAGTTTCACATTCTATCCTCATCAAATTGACTGAAGCTGAGATTTTATGTCATTAAACTTCCACAGAAAGGCCTGCTTTGCTGTTCTGTTTTCATAAAGTATAAAAAGACTGTTTATTTAAGCAGAAAAGGGATCATCAAGGTACCCCAGATCAATCTTAATGATAGCTAAAAAATTAGTTTACTTAATGAGTTCATACACTACAAGAGCTTCAGCTGGGAAGCTTTGTGCTGGTGACTGCTTGTGTGAGATGCATGTATTTCAGGCATTAAAAGAGCACAGTTATCCCAGGGCTCTTCTGACTCCTGCAGTAGATGATCCTTAAGAGTTTGCAAAGCCTTTTTCCACCTGTGAAAAAACTCAGGACACTTCATCATTTGCTTGTGATATTCTGTGGGAAGAACGTATCTACTTAATTCTTTGGACAAATCTGCCTTTTACTTTACATACTGCAGGTCCAAAAACTGTCAGTATCAACTGAATTTTCAACAATGTAGCCAAAAGAAGAGTTAAATGTTTAATCAGCTCGTATACATATCATTTGTATGTCACATAAACGGCTAAAACTGTGATCAACAGTTGTGGAAATTCCATTGTGGAAATACAGATGGATCTCAGCCTTGCAAATCTCCTGGCTTCTCTCTAGCTCATTACCTTACACATCAAGATATGGCATTTTCTTTCTGAATCTTCCTGTTTGACTGATTTGTTGTGATGGTCTGTCTGAAGCCTAAGGCTGCCATGAGGAATGACATGTCAGGTGACAAACTCCAGGTCATGGCATCACTTGTAAATGGATTACAGGCAAGATGGTCAGAGTGACTTGAAATTAAAACAGCAGCAGTATCACTTGGCAATCAGGTTAAAAGCAACTCCAAAAGCAAAACACAATTAAATAGATGTGCTTTGAGATAAAGAAAGCTTCAGAGCAAGTCTCCTTTATTACCCTTATTAAATTCCCTACCTCACAAACTATTTCTCAGGTTTATCCTTTCAGTATTCTAGAGGCATTCCCTCTGCATTACTCCAGGTCTCCTAGAGCTCTTTGGTGCAGTCCTTTCCCAATCCTTTCCCATCCTGAAGATGCTACACAGCCTGTGCACACATTTTCCATGTTTTGATCGCATGTCCTTTTTGAGCATGATGGTTTGGGACTGAAGCAACACAGAGCCGCCTCTCCTCCAGGAGTGGGATGTAGCTCAGTTTTGAAAGTTCAGTGACACCCTCTTTACCCTGCACCCACATAATCATCTCAAATCAGAACTTAAGGGCTCAGTGCTCAGCTGCCAACAGAAAGATACTGAATTCAGAAAGCAGGGGATTTTATGCAGCTATTAAATACAGTGCAGAAAAGTAAAAGCATTGCCCTCCTTTAGAAACACAAACCACTTGGTAGGATGTAAAACCTAGATTTTCAGAACTAAGCAATATACCTGTCAAATAAGAGACTATGAGAAGATGGAATTCTCACTAAGTATCCAGTCTGGAAAGGATATAGGAGACCCTGAAGGGAAATGGAAGAAGAGGCAATATGTTTGCAAGAAATAGCTGCAAATTCAAAGGGTAGACAGTGATAAACAAAGGAATTAGCTGTTACATATTTGTCTGGGTTCTTGAATACATGATTTGATAGTCATGTAATGTGATGGGAAAAACAATTAGTGATGCTAAAACTACTGGATCTTTCCTGAAACATAACTGAGAAGATTTAGATCCCATGGATACCAAAAATACTATGCTGTCACACATACTGTCACCCTCAGGTGATGCCCAGTTTACTGTCGAGTGTAGTGTCCTGCTTCTTAGAACTGTGAGATCAGCTGTCATAGACTTTTCACACCATAGCTACCCATTTGTTTTTCTATGCAGTGAGAATCTGAATGGGGGACAATAGGAGATAATGTCTAACTAGTGGGGGGAAACCTCACATTCACATGTTTATGCAATTGCAAAAGTAGCATGGGACAGACATGGATGAGTCTACCCAAAGAAAAGCTTAAGCTGCATTGGGTCTGCAGCCAATATACTTCCTAGACTCCAGTCTTACCTGTCTTTGCGCACTCTCTGTCCCCACATCCTTTTCTCTTACCTCCATGCACATTCATCTTGGGTTTAACTATTCACATATACTTTATATTATCACTGCTGCTCCTCATTATTCAGCTCACTCTCACATCTAAGGTGCCCCTGATTTCCACTTTTCAGACACAGTACAATATACTGGCATCTGTGTGACCTTAGTTCATCAGATATAAAATAAAGAGCAGAGAAAAGAGAGCTGCCTGAAATTAAATAACTCCCACTGGTCGCTGTATGCATCAGTCATATGATAAAGTAATACTGGGCAAGGAAAATCACCAAAGGGAAATTCACATAGGGAAATTTTTGTTAAATATTTTAATGCTTATGAAGAAAACCTACAGTAGCAACAAAGAGCCCTCTGGGGAAAAAAAAGAATTTTAAAAGAGGAAGGTGTTATGCATGAAAGGTTCCCTGTGTGAAATCCTGTCAGTGCCCTTCGTTGCCCAGGTAAAAACAAAGGGGAGAACAAAAGGTCCACATGACACTGTTCATATGCCACTCGTAGCTGCTTGCACTGCATTAGCCACGCCTTCCCTCACTCCCTTGAAATCACAGTCTTTATCAGGGAGCATCAGCTTATGGTCACAGCGAGGATGGGAAAGATGATGCCAGTCTGGGCTGTGATCTGCTCTTTGCCTCACACTGTTGGCTCGGTGCCTGCTCTTGGCTAACTAAACAAATAGCAGGATCAGACCTTTGGCCTGCAGCATCTGTGCTGATGAGAACTTCAGGCATTATCACATTATTCAAACAAGTCCTCCTCTCCCAAGAAAAGGCCAGATTGTGCCTAATATGCTCTGGCCTGTGATTGGGAAA
The DNA here is from genome assembly GCA_026770055.1 of Myrmophylax atrothorax. Lineage (NCBI taxonomy): Eukaryota > Metazoa > Chordata > Aves > Passeriformes > Thamnophilidae > Myrmophylax > Myrmophylax atrothorax. The sequence continues at coordinate 13,835,041 of JAOXXN010000150.1, read as the reverse complement.
TTGCAGAGCTTTGCCGTCACCAGAAGTGGAGCTGTGGAGGGTACCAAGCATGAATGAGAGAGGCAGAACAGCTATTTCATATTCCTTAGCACGGAGAGGCCAGGGGTATGTTAAAAATCACCATAGGAGGCTTCCTGCCTCTTCTGTTACACCTGACTTTTTTCATGCAGCCTCAGTCTGCCTAAAAGAGAGTATTTTAGTAAAACAATATCCCAACAGTTCTTTAGAAAAGGACCAAACTAATGAGCGTTCACATGCCTCAGCAATAATTCACCAATGACCCATCCATCTCTCTATTGCCAGTGCCTCCTGCAGTTTGGTCTTCTTCCCTGTTGTCCGTGAAGAACAAATGATATGGGGGCAGAAAAGGTAAACAGAGACATCTGTTCTAACCAACACAATCTCCTACTCAGTCACGGGGGACAGTGTGGATTTTGACAGTGAGTCAGAGCCAAAGGGAGGAGGTGCGAGAGGTGGCTTTGGTTTGGTCTATGGGGGAAGGCAGCTGTGACTCAAACACTGCGTACTCATCGGTTGGAGCAATTTCTCTGTTTTCCTCCTAAGTAAAGGGGGGTTTGCTTCCCAACCACTGTGCTGTGAGCTGTGTATTGTACACTGTGGTTCCAAGAATCTAAATGCTTTACTACAAGGAGGTGAAATGTGTGATCCCCTTCAGAGAGAGCAAGGCTACAGAGTTCTTAATTTTCTTCATAGTCCTTTGCCTCTTTCTTTTCTCCAGTTGTGGAAGATACAGAAGCACTGATTTAGAAACTGAAAGCAAAATTACCAACCTCAATCATAGGATGTAATAAAATACACATTATATGCAGTATCATGGCAAAGCTTCTATGTATCTGTGAGATAGAGAAGTACCAATGGCAAAAGTTTGTGCTACATGTCCTAGTCAATAAATGGCAATTCCACACAAGAATACATGCACATAACTAGTTTGCATTTCTAGGGTAATAGTTCATTGGATAACACAACATTCATTTGGTAGGGGTGGCAGTAGGTAAATTTTTTACAAATCTACTCTTGGAAGCAGAGCACGGCAAGGAATATAATTAATGTACTGTGTAAAAAGAATACATATATACACACTGGTGCCTCTAAAGAATTTGTCTGTCATCTCTGAAAGCTCTATTTTTGTTATGGTCCACTAGCCTCTAATGACAAATATTTCCTAGAATAGTTCTAAAATTCTTATTAGTGGAGATGATTTTCAAATGTATCTGAACAAACTGGCAGAAAGCATTTGTTCCTGTTTCTAAGCTGACAACAATATTATTAAAATAAATGTGTTACAAAGCCATAGTTTACACAATTACTATAAATAGAGCTTTTACCAAGATGGTAGGGGACTGATATGCTTTCACTTTAGAACTAGCTATATAGCCTGGCATACATAGGAAAAGTCACCTGTCACACAAAAAATTCCTCTTCTTTGTGTGGTGTAGATGAAGCTTTTCCTTAATATTTATCTGGTCTATGATAGGTGGCTCTGATAGAAAAGCTGTCAGAGTGAATCTCCACCATGACATTAGTGAACAGAGAGCAGGAAAATGAAGTATGATCTTATTCACAAACTAATATTCAGACACTACAAGTATCTGTACAATGCATGCCTCATTCTGCTCTGCTAAAATCAAAGTGAGTTTTGCTATTGGCTCAAACAGCACTTTTTCTCTCGAAGCACTCAGCACTGAGAGGGACACAGTGCTTTCAGTTCTGCATGGAGTATCAGCTATTCATGCATCAGTATCAGTATCAGCTATTTATGCAACATAAACGGTATATGAGTGCCATGAATAATGAAATATTTTAAGCTGAGTCAGCCATAACTTATTTGAAAGCCTCTTGCTGCTGGTCACTATGTGGACTTATTCCAGCTCTTCCATTCCACTCTGTCACTGCACCCTTGCCAACAGCAACATCATTTCAGTAACTGTCCCAAGTCCCTCCCAATTCTCAGCCTGTTCAGTGGTAAGAGTCTGTGCCTCCAGAAGGTTGGGACAAGCAAAGGGAGTTCAGCTGTTTAAGCAGCAGTTGCTGGATGCTGACAACAAGCCCAAAGGTGGGTAAATTGATACCACAGTTGGATCTAATTCACCAGCCACCTGTGTCACTGTGATCCTATGTCAGGATTTATTACCTTGAGCTTTCTGTATCAATAATGCTTGTCCATTCTTTTAATTGCAAAAGTGATTTTGAAGCAGCTTTCAATCTTCAGAGGGCAGATGGGCTTTCTAGAAAGATTTCTGAAAGCCTTTGAACAGCCTAGAAACATATCATGAGGCTTTCACTCCACAGGAGAATTTTCTCCCTGTACATCAAGATACAGCATTCATAGCTAAGAAAGTAAAGAGTGATAGAAGATAGTGGTATTTAGCCACAGCAGGGAAATTACCAAATATGATGCATTTCAGCTGAACACACATTTTATATCAGTTTCAGAGCCTCTCTTTAATGCTTCCAGAGCTATACTTTCTGAAAACATATTGTAAAATGGAGGCTATATTTTGTATATACAAATACGTTGATCTTGGCTTTCTGTGTTCTGTTACATGTTACATTTAGCATATGGAAAGCTTTTAAATATGTATTACACAATATTGAATATGTGTATTAAAGAATGAACTTAGTCCTTGTGTTTCCATATACATGCATCAGTATTTTTCTTGCACCACACTGCAGCTACATCTTTTGTAACTTAAAGCTAAACCTAATAACATCAGTCACTGCAGCAGGAAAATACTTTCCCCATGAGAAAGACAATGACATAATGCTGTGGTTTCCAAATCCCAAGCCAGCTGTTACTGGTATATGTATTCAAATTCACTGTCTCTGCACCCCTGTGACAGGCAAAAAAGCTTGATTTAATAAATGATTTATTTTTTTGAATGTATAATTCACAGACATTGCTTACACATGGCTTCAGACACGGAGTGGGAAAAATTAACTTAGGCAGTGTCCTACCGTACTAAGATGGAGAGAGGATGTAATCCATCTGCACAACCCAGGAGGTATTTTCCACCAACTAGCATGGAATCTGCTCACTGGTTTTGGACTAAGAGAACAACAGAAAGCTGCCAGATTTAAAAGTTGATTCCTCTCTCTGATAAATATTCATACTAACTCCTTTATCTACTATAAAGAAGCACAGCTGGGCATCAAATCCCTAAGCCAACCTGCACCAAGATATACAGTATCAAATACTCAAGTATTACTGAGTCTATAACTTTTAGTTGAATAAGAGTGGCAATAAAACTGCTGCTATGCTTAAGGACAGTACAAGAAGTACATGCTCTAGTGGATGCTCTTCTTGAGTATTTTAGAATATTAGTTCAATAAATGAAGGTCAGCTTTAAAGTAGTTTCTCAACAGCAAGTCTAAAAAAAGAATACCACAGAAGCAACTTGAGACCTGCAAGAAAGCTTTTTCCTCTACATTAAGTTGCTTTGATGAAGCACAAAATCTATGTCTGCATAAATCACTCATTTGCAAGGCAGAGTCTGGATACATCAGTTGACAGTCTTTAATTCCAGACTAAATCAAACTTCTGAAACTCTTACCCTAATCCCTGCCTTCTATACTATGTCATCATGGCAATTTGTTTCCAGGGTTACAGTATTTATTTACTCAAAGTAAAGCCAATGGGAACAACTGCCATGAATTTTAGCAGGAAAAAAGCATCCCTAGTGTAATTCCATTGTCTGAGTGGTCTTGCATCAGGGATGGATGTAGCCTATTAAGTTTTGGCACAACACTATCAGTGAGGGCAATATCTTCCCAAGCCATACTATCTTCATTTGTAGAATGACACCAAACCCACTCTGCTTCAAATCTACAATTTCTTTATGTGCATCTTTCTTCAAGTGAAGAGGCAGACAGAGAAATAAAGAGCAAAGAGAAACTGTAGCTAAGTTGTCTAAATATTCCAAAATTCAAAGACTTCTCACAGAAAACAAAGGATAGTCTTGGTCAGAGATATAACGAATTCTTTAGAGAGGAGGTGCAATCATGCACTGAATGTGAGTCATGATGCACTGGATCTTTTGTAGACAAATAATTGATAATCAATCCGTACAGTTACAGTAGCATCAATCAATCACGTATCTGCAACGGCTCAGATCAGCTTGCAGAAATCATGACAGATCATTGCCAGTCCTATCTCTGTGACAGGCTGATTTATGAAGCTGAAAAGTGCCCTGATATAAACAAAAACTCTTCAGACTAAGCCAGACCAGGATACTTCAGAAAAATACTTCAGAGTTTATGCACGAGCCCTTCTTCTGTAGGTCTGCTTGTTTCCATAGAAAGGCTACCAACAGTAAATGGAAGAGAGTTTGTCAAAGTCAGGAAGGGTGTGTGAGACACTAAACAAAACAAACCAAAAAGAACAGCCAGGCTGTTCCAAATTCCCTCTTCAGGAAATTACAATGATTTTACAAAACCTATATAGCCACAGACTCTAAAATGGATCCAGGAAAGAGTGCTTCAAAGTCTAGTCCTGTGCCAAGATGTAACAGTTTCCATACATGGAAGGAGTTTTACTTCGTAGACAACCATAGCATTAGGTACTGTGTATTCTGGCTACTTACAGGTGACAGATGAAAGGAGCTGAAATGCTAGATTATTTTTGGAAAATGCAAGTGATTTATGTCAGAAGAGAGAAAACCCTGATCTTCCTCTGATATAAAGTCATTGAAATCAATTGTGCTTCTCAGGTGTAAAAGTGTAATAATCCTCTAAATACGTATCTGATAATTACCTTCCCTTCATTAGATGGAAAGATTAAATCAGTATGGAATTCCACATTGCTATAGAGAATGATCTGTCATTTAGAAGTACAGCTTTAAAATTTTGAATGAGCGAATCTGAAACAGGTTTCATAGGAACAAGGAAGATGAGAAGGTAATTATCACTGTTGGTAGAGTAAGCAAACAGCATTAATAACATGGTTGCATAAAGTATGCACTCTTACCCAGATAGGAAACTCCTTCTTCTGGTGTGATTGTTCCATATTTAACCATCATCTTCACAAAATCAATCAGGGTTTTCATGATTGTTATCAAGGTCTCTTTCTCTTTTGTCTCTGTCTCTGTGTGAGGGGATGAAGCAAAAGTAGTCAAAAGACTTAAGGCAACTTGGAAAACCTCAGTTTGGCAAACTGTGCAAACTTGATGCATAAAGAAGGACCTACTCACTGAAAGAGAAAATGCTGTGCTGGATTAGCAAAGAGAACTTATGTATAAACTGTTCCTGCAAAGTATAGCTGAATATATTTTAAAACTTCAGGAGACCAGTCTGGCTCTCTATGAGGAAGATAGCTCAGAGATCCTTTCTCCAAGAAGATCCATGGGTTCAATGACAAAAATATGAAGTATTTCAAATGAGATTGTTACCATGCACAAGTCCATGACTCATGTACTGGGACAACACAGTATTACGTGGTTGGGAGGATCATGAATTTAGAAAATTATACGAACAATTATTCTTTATTATAAAAATCCATTATTGCCCATACTTACCTGCTTTTTAGCTTTTCTTTTCCCACAGTTTACCTGCTGAACAATATTACTGCTGTTTCTGCATTAGCAGCATGAAACTACCCCATCACACAGTTGCACAAGCTCTTTCCACTTCCCAGGTTGTGCCTGAAGGACCCAACAGAGCCAGGGGTGCTGTCAGTCAGGGACAATCAGAAACATATACCCAGCCTTGGAAGAGAGCCAGTTGCTCTGGAGAGCTGCTGAACAGGCTTTTTATTGCTGCCTGCAATTTAACACACAGCTGTAGGATGCAATTGAATCCCTCTCCTGCAGCTTGATACAACCCGACAGGTGAGCAGCATAAAGCGAGAGACAAGGCAGGGATGTGCAGCCAGTGGGACCTGGTTCTGTTTGCCTGATAACCTGTTAAACCCGATGCGCCTTTCTGCTTTGTGAGCAGAAAAAGGAGAAGAACTAGCTTGCAAAACTACCATGGGAAAATGAAAAGAATAGGAAGAAAAATATGAAGTCTGTAGGTTGGACTTGAGCAAAATATGCCCTCAGGTTTTTCATTTTGGCTCTCCACTCAGGTGTTTATGGGGACAGTCTGAAGCAATATTAAGGCTCCTGCAGGACAACGAACCTACAGAAAAAACACACACACAAAAATAAGAGTGCGTGTGTGTGTGTGTGTGTGTGTGTGTGCCTGAAGAGGGTGGGTGCTGACCAAGGGGATGTGGCGAGGTGCCACACTCTTGCCTGCAATGACTGGAAGGCAATGATGTCCAGCACCGGAATAGGAAGAGACGTGCAGAGCTTTCACTGCAATAAACAGCAAACCTGTGGTTTGTGAAAAGGCTGGAAGGCTCAGACTCATTTACTGGTACCATCATTGTGAGGATTCTACTGTGGCTTACTCGTACCTCTGTTGGCTTAGAAGACACGGATGTTACTGGAAAGATCTCTGGAGGAAACTGTTTGACAGTTTTTCATCATATCCTTATGGGAATGAAAAGAATTCAGAACTCCTGAATCACACAGCACAAGATGGGAAGGGCTGCCTAGGTCACACTCTTTGCAGTTCTGAGTGCTGTTTTTCCCAGTGTTTTGCCATCAAAATCACTAATCAAATCAGTTTCTGCTGTACATCTTAGAGAACGTTTTCAAAGCACATGGCATCACAACTAGGGAAGTTGTGGGAAAGGGAAAAGAGTAGGAGAAAACACAGAAAATCTTAATTTTCTAACTTTTTTTTCCTAAATATTTCTATAAACACATGATAAGCTCACCTGAGTTAAGACTTTTTAACAGCGCATAAAAATTTGGAAAATACTGGAGGTCTTCAAAATTATCTTCAGAAGGCAGCTCATTTCTTCTTTCCAAGATATTAGATGATGGCCATGTGTTATCCAGTGTATCATCAATTTCTCCATTAATGAAACTATCCTGATCAGGTCTGCTTGGTGTCTCCACAAAAGACATTAAAAAAGATACATATATAAGCACATTGTTTTTGGTGATAGTTACTAGAGCAAGAAATTGCATCATAACCTCATGCCAACATCTTCCTAATTGCAAGGTAAAGACTATACTATTTTCTCAAAGTTATTTCAATTTGATATCTGGCTTAAACCCCAGAGTTAGTCATGATTCATTTTTCTATCTGATAGAGTTTCTTTTAGAACACCTTTAGTTTCCAGATTGAGCTAATTATTCCCTAAAGAAAGAAGTGTATTGGTCTACTAGCACCATTTGTCAAGGAAAACAAAATGATTAGCTAAGAGAATTACCATTCTGTCCTGTTGCTTTTCTTTTGTATCACTGTCTGCTCTGCTTGCAGGGTAATCAAAATCTTCAGCCTCCTTCTCACGATTCTTTGCTTCATTTGCAATTAGCTGTTGTAAAACCTCTGCCACTTCATCCTCCAGGGTATAGGCCTGACTCTCTGTGATCTGTTAAAATATTCGTGCAGAGTAATTGTAGAATACTGTGCTTTTCCCAGATTAAACATCAATATGAAACCTGTGACTTTGTAAATAGGTTGCTTTAAATTTGTTTGATTCGAAGCTGAGCGGAACCAAATTAGGTGCAGCATCTTCACCAATGTGTGTGTGTATACATGTACACATATAAACAGGTATGTATGTCTATATTATATAAATATTTATATATATATACACACACAGAAACACCAAATAGGTGTGTATACATAAACCCCACCCATTCACACATACAGCCTCCAATAGGAAAACAAACCTGTTTAGGACTTAACACAATGGAGTGCAGCTTGAAAGATGGAGATGCAAGTGTGGCATACCTACCTACCTATATGTGTGTACATATATGTGTATATAGAAATATATATGTTCTGCAACTCATCTGTGTACAGTTGAATAATTACAACAGAATACAGTGATATAGAAAAGGAAAAAACAAACAGCTTTCTATGGCATCATCAAAATGTTTTCTCTTTGCTTTGTAACAGCTGCCACTTGAACAAGAACTCTACCATGCATCTGTTCCCCACACAGCTCCCTCTGTAATCAGTGGGGTGCAGCATGCATAGCTAACTGCAAAATCTAGTGCAGAAAACGTAAGGTCAGTATTTTAAAATATAACGATCCCATATGGCAATGTCTAAAGCCATTGAGACATCCAGAGGTCAGAGACAAATCCAGTTTTGCTAGAAGTCAGTAACAATGAGATACATATCCTCAACTAACCAGCAGTATTTTACGTTTGCTGATAACACTAATTAGTAGGTGGATAGAAATGAGCTCAGACCTTTCCTCCCTAAGCATAGAAATTAATAATACAAAAGAATTCAGTGAAAATTGGAAATTAAAAGGAAAAATGAGGGCAGACATGGGAGGAAGTAACATCAGTGAATGTTTTCTCAACATCAGAAACATTCTGCAGTTTGGCCTATTTTGTTGCAAAGCCATCACAGGAAAACAACGTTACTGCAGAACTAAACCAATGTGCCCAAATGAATCTAGAAATATGCCTAGAACCTAAATCCCATTCTTTTTCACTCAAGTCAGTATTACTGCTTCATATTTTAAGAGTATGTGGCCATTTTACATTAGAGCTGAGCAGTCAGCTGCACATTGGTCATAGGAGGTATAAAGTGAAATGGCATCTACCATCTAACATCAGCATTCTTATCAACACCATGTACCATTTCTTCTCTCCATATATTTAAGTATTAAACAGAAACTATTATTTTAAAAGTATGATAGACTAGAGAGTATTTTGCTTAATACTAAGGCCTTTTTTGTTCTGGACCAGTAATGTTTTGACCTGCTGAAAAACACTTTGTTCTGTACCCTGACACACAGGAGCTGCAACATCTTGTGAATTGGCCACATGTATTGCCTAAAAATGGAAGTGGAGGGGAATCCCAGTTCTATTTGAGGTCTGTTTTAAGGTGTTGTAGGAGCTTGATACCCTTAAGCTAAGGAATGAAACAAATTCTTGCAGTAACTCTGATGTCACTCCCTGTCATATTGCCAGATGTTCTAAAATTTAGGTGAACAAACATTCTGTTCTCTTTACTGTGTTTGTAAAATATTTGCTCAGCATTTTGAATTATGTTTATTTTAAGAGTCTAAGTGTGGTGTGAGACACTTAAGTACAACAGGAACTACCATACATGGACCAGAGTGAAGGTGGTTTTTGTTCTATACTGTATTTCTGACTGTAGTACAGTAGTACATCATAGAATGGCCTGGGTTCAAAGGCACCTTAAAGGTCATCTAGTTCCAATGCCCCTGCCATGGACAGGGACATCTTCCACTAGCTTTCATGCTCAAAGCTCCATGCAACCTGGCCTTGAACACTGCAAGGGATGAGGCATCCACAACTTCACTGGGCAACCTGTTCCAGAGCCTCACCACCTTCACAGAGAAGAACTTCTTCCTAATATCTGATCTAAACCTACCCTCTTTCAGTTTGAATCCACTCCCCCTTGTCCTGTCACTTCATGCTCTTGTGAATAGTCCCTCTTTATTGTAGTCTCCCTTCAGGTACTGGAAGGCCGCAGTCAGGTCACCCTGAAGTCTTTTCTTTTCCAGGCTGAACAATCCCAATTCTCTCAGCCTTTCCTTGTAGGAGAGGTGCTCCATCCCTCTAATCATCTTGGTAGCCTCCTCTGGACTCAATCCAACAGGTCCATGTCCTTCCTGTGCTGGTATAAATGGGTGTATGAAAAATAGGAGGAGGGGACATATACATGAATAATCTTTTTGAGTTTTTACAATCCTGGTGTTCAGCAGTTCATTAGTATCCTGACAAGAGTTTTCATTTGGACAACTATGTCTTTAGTCCATAAAGGCTCTGTCATCTTCAATTTATACTTTTGACTTCTACTATTTTTATGGCAGTTTAAAATCACATGTCTGTTTGGAAAAAGTACAGCTTTACTGTGGGTGTTCCTGGTTGTTTGCTTCTGTGGTCATTACAAATACATGATCTGGTGCTTTCAATTCAATGAGTGTGTGTTACTTACCTTCTTATCTGAATTAGGAGATAAGTCAGTCCCTACTTGTTTTCCCAGTCCAGCCTCATAAACATCTGCCTCCTCTGAGCAGAAGTTGTCTCTGTATTTTGTTGCAATTTTTTGTGGGTTTTGTAGTTACTGGTTACTTGGCTTTTTAAAAGTCCCTTCCCCTGTAGAGCTAACTTTGCTCTCACCAATTCTTGTTTCCTTTGTCTAGTTTTACAGTGTGAATTGAACAGAACACAGCACTCATGATATGGACATAGCAGAGTTTTGTATCTTAATGTTCCTGGTTTTCAATACTTTCATAATAATTGTATCTCCCTCATGGCTGCTCTTAGAGATTGAGCTGGGGACATCAATAAACCTTACACAAGCCCCCCAGTATCTGGATAAGAACCTGTAGCTAAATGTCTTAGAGAAGATGGTTTAGCCTATGCATGTGTTGTTAATTTATCAACAGTCAGGTTTCTTTTCATTTTAAGATGGTCTTTCTTTATCAAGTGTTGTTCTGTTATTCATAGCCTTGTTTACAAGGAAAAGGAGTGGTTTAAGCCCAGTGACAAGGCTTGCCACAAATATTAATGTTGGCTCAGATTCTTGAAAGACATCTTTCTATCCTAAGTGGTTCTTTTACTGACATGTTGGTCAGATACAGCCTTAATAACAGTGAACTTAAACTAAGAAAAACCTGCTCTTAATTCCGTTTGTGACTCATACAAGTATTCCTTCTTTGCATCAGGTGGAGTGGAGTGGTTACAGATCAAGGACAGAGATTTTTCTCTGGTTTGCAGTTTTATGCGTGAAAAGGATGATTCTGAGGAATCAGGTCAGGCCCAAGACAAATTGACTGAAGAGTCAGAGGGAGAGGTGAGTGGTGAAGGAAATACTGACATGAATTGTGATCTGGAGAAGCAGCACACCTTGGAAATAGATGCCTCTGTTCCTCTGCCTGACAGTCCTGCTTCTGGGGCAGAGGAATGTCCTTCTGGAGATGTTGCCTTAGAGGATGTCCCTCCATGATACCAACTCTTGATTTTTTCATGATTTCTTCACAAAATTATTGACCCAACTTTTACAGGCTATGACATGATTTCCACTTCAGCTCAGCAATTAATAATGGAAAAACAGATACTGTGCTCTTGTGCATTGCTTTTGTGTTTAATTATAGTGGGAAGGGCTTAAGTGTTTTTTAAAAATACTAATTGGAAATGTATGGGTCTCTACCTCAAAACTAAACAAGTGGAAATGGTTACATAATTAAAAGAAACTCCCACCTTAGAAAAATGTTGATGTATTGTACAGTCTGGAACATTTTGTAAAAAGAAAAAAATTGTTTAAAATAAAGTCTTGAATTTTTCAAACATAGCTTCATATAGTGTCACATTCAGCTGCATACTGTGTCTGCTTTTGTACTGCAGTTGTTGGAAGAAAAAAATCAAACAAGGGTGCTGACAATTTGAATACTCACCAAATTGCTTCGTTTGGATTTTCTCTAGTGTCCTTTGTCTCCTTGATGGATCTTAGGAATCCTTCATGTGGGAAAGGATTTAAGAAGGTTTCTTATCTAGCTTCCTATATAAAATAGGGTCAACACTGAATTCAGGCCAAGTTGGTTCAGTCTTTGTTTATTGAAGGCTCTAAAACCCTTGGAAATTTGTCAGTAACTGAAAAATAGGTCTTAAAGAGGCATCTGCCACTCTCCTCCCATTAATGTATGTTACACAAAAATAAGTGTGCCCCTCCCCCCTTTTTCTTTTTTCTCTCTGTAACTTGGCTCTAATCTTCTCCTCATAATACTTTTTTATATTTTAAATTTTCTGATGCTCAAGTTTTTGTTTCTACTATTTCTATGCCCAGACTGGTCCATGTGAGCATATTGTGGTGCCTAGCTAGTCTGTGGGTTGACACTACACACTGCTACATAATTCATATTTTCACACACCATTTTATATCACAGTTGAGTGTGTGGCTCGCTCAGAATAATGTTTTTAAAAGCACAACATTTTTTTAAACAAAAACATTTTCTTCCTGACCTTTCTATCTTCCTGCCTTTCTGTGCCTCCCTCAAAACAGTGTAACTGCAATAGTGAGAATGGGAACACCTAATTAACTCCATAATAATTATGTAATAGTTTCATTAGTGATGATCACAGAAGTTCACTCCCAGCATTGTTCACAGCACAGAATCAGTAAAGAGAAGTCATCAAAACCACAAGCATTGCAAACCATCAATCCCACTATTCTTTTTATTCAATGCAGAAGCAACTTGAATCACAGGGGGAAAGGGAGGCAGGGAGAGGAAGGTGAAGGAGGAGAGGGAACATGTTCTGTACGCCTCCAGCCTGGGTATGGATCTTTCACATGGTAGTGGCTGCACTTGAGCTTTCAGGGAGACCACTCAGCCATCCCTCTGGGTTTAACTGCAGCCATGGGAGCTTAAAAGCATCATTCAGACTTGATTTGTGTGGTGCTGATAAACAGAGAATAATTATAACTGGAATAACGATCTGAACTGATAAAATGCATGCTCCTGCCTGCGGGGGGAGCATTTGTGCTGGGCTGCTCTTGCTGATGGCTGGACCTCCTGCGGAGGAGGCTGGGTCGGACAGAGGGTGAGCTTGCCTGGTGTGGCCCCTTCAGCGCCCGAGAACAGAGAGGGGCTTCCAAGAGTTCTCTGTCAGAATGCATCTCTCTCTTATGTTTTGTTACCCATTGCTAAGTCTGTCCCTATGAATGTGTGAGCTTTTTTCCTTATGTACAAGGAATATTCCAGCAGATTTGGTTTCTGGCCTTTTTCAGCCTTTTCTTTCTGTGGAAAGAAACATTGGAGCTGTCTCTTTGCTCTGCTTTATCTGGGAATCAGTATTGTTTTTTAAAAACATTTTATGTGTATCATAAACTATGAGTACCTTCATAATATTTTTCATAGAATCATAGAATCAGTTGGGTTGGAAAAGACCTCCGTGATCAAGTCCAACCCTTGGTCCAACTCCAGTCCATTTACCAGATCATGGCACTCAGTGCCAGGGCCAATCTCAGTTTAAAAACCTCCAGGGATGGTGAATCCACCACCTCTCTGGGCAGACCATTCCAATGCCTGATTACT
>JAOXXN010000150.1:13769984-13801821 GCA_026770055.1 Myrmophylax atrothorax | reverse complement strand
TTGGATCCTTAGCTAGAGGATCCAAGTTCTACAGTGTGTTCAAGGGTTTGATGAAATTTGTTTGTAAATATAAGTTAACGTCTGCTCCTTTTCCAAATGTGTGAGAAAAGAGCATAGGTTTAAAGTGAAGAGCTTATGGATACTGGGGAACGAGAGTAGAATTTTCATTTAAAAGTAGAACCATCAGGGTGGATATTTTGATGCTACCCAAGTTTTGGATTACAATTACTGTTTAGTTGCTGTGTCAAATTATTTCAATTGTATTTGGTTTTCATTGTGTAGGAAAACCCATCTGGATACAAGGACTTGACTGGGAGTTTTGTGACAATCCTAAAGCAGGTAGTGGGAGGAAAGCTCTCCTCTGACTTCAACTATCACAGTGTGCCAGCACCATGGTTACAAATTCAGCTTTTAAGAATATTGGAGCTGTTAGGAAAAGATGACCCAAGGTAACCAGATCTTTCTCTGTAGTTAATAATTTGAAGGTGCAAAGAGAACAGTCACAGCCTGAACCTCATAGACAGTTTTCTGGTTTGAGTTTGGTTCAGTCTTGAGCTTCTTACACATTTGTTATTAACCAAGACAGTGAGCAGATTAATTTCTGCAAAATTAATTTCTTTGCTTCTGGATTGGCTAAACAATTTAATTGTGGAATATGCTTAAAGTCTATTTCTGCTGGTACTTCTATTGCAAGGTTACGAAATAACTGTGAAAATCCAGAGTAAAAATATTGTAAAAAGTGCTGCTGTTTTGTGAGGGCATTGTCTGTGATTCTTTTCCTATTGATCTTTTATTTATACAAACAGAGAGAGAAGTGTTTTTATTCTTGTGATATGGTAAATGTTTCTTTTGAAAGCTGCAAACATCTTCTTAAAGGAGCATGTTATAGAGCTCCTCACTGTTAAAGTGACTTTGTGGATATGAATAATGTCACAATTTCAATACCAGTGTTTGAGCTGTTTGGCAAAATAGGACCATATGCTTATTAGTGCTGCAATTAATTTAAAATATTTTTTTTTCTTCAACAGGACAAGTGAATTGATGTATGATGTTCTGGATGAATCTTTAAGAAGAGCAGAGTTAAACCATAATATTACATACGGTGGGTGAGGCTATTTTATGTGATTATCAGTCTCTGAAAAGATTGAAAATTGTGAGTAGCTGATGGTGCTAAAATTCTTACATAGTACTTTAGAAAAATGTAATTATTTTCTTAATAATATTCTTAAGTGTCGAACTAGTAGATAGTAGAACAACTGATACACTGCTGTACAATGCAAGGTTTTAATAATTGAAATAAAACTTTTTTTTTACACAGGGAATTGATTTTGACTCTCAAACTTTTATACTATGTTTGCATTGGCCTTGCACTTAAATATAGAAAGTCAACTTCTTCATGAAAACCCTTACTGGAAACAATAAAAGAAAATGCTAATGATACAGCTCTGTTTATTAGAAATGTTTAGATCTTCTTTTCAATGCCCTGAAAAAGGCATAGATGGTGTGCAAGAGTGGCAGTGTTAGTTCTTTGCAGCTATGTGGGGCATTTCTTCTAGGCACCTTTAATAAACATTATCCCTTCAGAGTTCAGTGGTAGTGCTGCCTGTGAAAATATGTTTTTGGCACATATCTCAATGGAAAATTTCTAAAACAAAGTAGAAAGTTCATTATAGTAGAAGTTCATTCTCTTCTTAATAGAGAAAGCTGTTTTTATTGCTAGAACAAAGCAAAAGGAATAATTGCACTGTTAAGTTTGTTTTCTACTAAATTTGAGCAATATATTTGTTTTTTTTTCTTTGTCCTCTCCTCCCCAAGTCTTAATACCTCCCTAGACTCCCTGATCTGATGCTCTACAACCCTACATTAAGAGCAGTTTCACTGTTGAAAATCCTGACACCCCTATTGTTTTATTTTTAAAGTGAAAGCCTGCACATGTGCCAAAGTCCTTGTGCTAATGGAATGGAAAGAAAATTGAGACTTTCTTAAAACACCATTGAGGGGTACAAAAAAAACCCAACATGGCTGAAAGCTGTATATGTGTCAACACCTACTTGATACATGTGGTGTAAAGCATTGTGTAAGCTTTACTTCCACTGAAAAGGGGAGCTTTGGGGAAGTATTCTTTTTTAGTAAATGATAAATGAGGAAGCATCTGTCAAACGTTTAGAGTATTCAGTTTTACTGCTTCTATTCTTTTAGGCAAGAACTTAGAAGATATTGGGAGGTGTGTTGCCTTGTAATACAGACAATATGCAGTTGCTAAGAGTTAAACATTAAGTTTGTTTTAAGCACTTAAAGGGCCAAAGTGGGCAGTTCATTATGATTTGTACAAGGACGTAGGATTTAGGTATGTAGTTTTTGTTCACCTATGATAAGCATTTTGTAGAACTCTGTGATGATCCAGAGAAAAGAAAAATGTAATTCTGAGTGGTTACTCTTTCTTACATGATGTCATTGATTATTGCATGTTCTTCTTTCTGTCGAGTTATTCATATACCAGTCTTTCTCAGATTCACTTTTTCAGTGCTTAAAAAGAGTAGGGGGTTGTCTGTTGGACACTTCAGTTAGTGACTGAACCACAAGAACAACTGAAAATTACATCATAATTTTAAGCCCTAATTAACTTGGGAGATTAACTTGGTCTGAATCTTTGCCCAGATGTTGCCACAAAGGATGAATTACTTCTTGTGTGTTGTTCAGTTTACTTCTAGATTTTTTTCTAACAACTATACAAAGTTGTTGGGTTTTTTTGGGAGTTTGTTTGTTCTGTGTTTCGATTTTTGGGGTGTTTTTTAACAAGAATGTTCTTGGGATAATTTAGGCTGTTGGAAGAGGATAAGACGTCATTTGAATTATTGAAAAATATTTTTTTCTCAAATCCTTTATAGTTGCCCATTGGCTTTCTGAAGACAGTTCCAGACCAGTGCCTTGAGCAACTATAGGAGACTTCAAGGTTGAAAGAACTTTAAGGGTGGAAAGCTGTATGCACAGTGGCAAGGGCTAATAAAAATAGATACATACTGAAGGAGACGGACTTTTATCCTGTTTTTCCTTATGTCAGTGGGGACTCTGCAGTTCTATTCAGTGGGGGTGGGACAGCACTGCAGTTCCTTGAGACCATCACTTAGCTTGTTTGTTTCTTAAAAAATTTTGAATTCTAGAAGTCTAATACACTAATTATGTGTCTTCCCCCCCACAGCCATCTTGTTTGAATGTGTCCAAACAATTTATACAATTTATCCCAAATCTGAACTACTTGAAAAGGCTGCCAAGTGCATTGGAAAATTTGTTTTGTCACCCAAAATTAATTTGAAATACTTAGGTAAGGATGCTGGATTTCATTATGCTGTCTCTAATATGGCTGTAGTAGTGTGCATTGTCTTACATCACTTGCAATCACGTTCCAGGTTTGAAGGCTCTGACCTATGTTATCCAGCAGGATCCTAATCTGGCTCTTCAGCACCAGATGACAATTATTGAATGTCTGGACCATCCAGATCCTATTATTAAAAGGGAGGTGAGTGAGTTTCTAAAAGTCAAAAATTAGGTTAATTTTTAGGATGGGTGACAGGTTTTCACAGGTTTTCTAAAATTAGTAATGTAAAAGGCATCTTTCTGTCATTGTGAGAGAGCAGTTAAAACAACATTAATGTGACAAGCTGTGTAGATAAGCAGCGTATTTCATTTAAACTTGCTAAATAAAGATAGTTGCTTAATTTGGCATCATACTGACGTTGCTGTTTGCTGGCTGCTTCCTTGTTTGAGTCATGAGAACCACTTAATTTTTTTGCTTTATCTTTCAGACTTTAGAGCTTCTCTATAGGATTACAAATGGACAAAATGTAGTTGTCATAGTTCAGAAGATGCTTGACTACTTAAAAGAAAGTAAAGAGGAATATACCATCATCAACTTAGTTGCCAAAGTAGCAGAACTAGCTGAGAAATATCCTTTTATTTTTCTGAAACTTTGAAGTCAGAGCTCAGGCAAATGTAGCATTCATGCCTTTCAAAGCATGTTTAATGGTCTTTTGGAGTAGGAAGTATTACAGCTGCTCTTTCCACTTTTTCAAATGTGAAAAAACAGTAAGCAAAAGAAAACATACAAAAATGACTACTGTGTTTCTTGTATTTCACTGAGGGAAAGTAATGACACTCAAAATACTTTATTTTGGCTTTGGAACTTAGCGTTAAAACCTTGTGTTTTTAAATTCAAACTTGGCAGCCTTACACTATTGCAGGAGGGAGTGCTAGTATGTAATTGTGGAAATAATCTTCTGTCAGAGAATTCCTCATTGGTATATGGGTTTTAAGAATAACACATTTTGATAGAAATAAAGAAAAGATTCTTTAACAATGCCAAAAATATGGAAGTGATGGTTAGGGATTTGACATATGGTGGGCATTAGTGTTAGACCTGCCATTGTAGGATTTTCTGTGTGCATTTCTGTCTGATAATTTGAGTTGTAAGCTCTTCTTAACAGAAAGCTACTTTACCATTCCTATTCGTACACTGCTTGGCACAGAGTAATGGACCAAAAAAAACCTGAGTTGTCCTGCAGTATGCAAAAATAAGGCAATAATATTAATATTTCTGTACTGTTGGAAATTTCTCTTCAGTAACTGTGCTTTCAGGACTTGTTTGAGGGAAGGCAGAAGCTAACTTTCAAAGTTAGCAAAGGCTGAACAAATTTTACATATATTAAAAAATTGTAGACATATTAAAAAAATTATGCTTTCTGTGGAGTGCTTAAAAATGTTTATTGTTTTCATAAAATTTGTAAATCAACAGCAAAACACTGCTGAAAATAACAGCTTTTCTATCATTGACCAAATGATGTTGGGTAAACAAACTCAAAAGGTTCTGCTGGAAGCCTAGCACAGGACAAGTGTGAGCTTAAAACGGAGAGGACGTGTTGTGAGCGTGTCTGTGTGAGGTCTACTTTACTTTTCCAACAAGGCAGTAACTTAAGACTTGTCTACCTGACTACCAATTTCCATGAAATTTATGGGAGATGCTTTCTAAAAGATACAGGAATATTTCCTTTTCAATTAGACTGAACTGGAAGTTGACCATCAGATCCCCAGCTTATTGGGGAAATTAAGAGGAGTGTTCCTTAGGAAACACCAAGTAAGAAAGAAAAAGTTACACCTTAGCACTTCATTCCTTAACATCTGGACACATATTCCCCTAATAATGAGTGGTTCATCCAGACAATGAATGCTGTGTTTTCAGTTGGAGGTGATGTTGTGCATCCTGAGATCCCAAACAACTTCCTGAGGCTGTTGGCTGAAGGTGAGCATCTCCCTGAATGTTCTGAAGAATTGGACATGTTCCTTAATAATCTGGTTTTGTTTTGGGGTTTTTGTTGGTTTTTTTTTCCTTAAAATGTACTTTAAAATATTTGGTAGGTTGTGTTATTTGTGTTTCATGGAAATGATGTGTTGTTTCCTATCTAGGATTTGATGATGGAAAGGAAGATCATCAGCTACGGATGTATGCAGTAGAGTCTTATTTATCCTTACTTGGAGAGGAAGATGCATTGTATCCACAGAAATTCCTTCAAGTTATGAGTTGGGTAAGGTAGACACATGGTCAAAATCCAATACACAGATATGAGTAAACTGTCAAAGGTGGTGATGTTTTTAATAAATACTTACTAGGTTTGTATTTTTAGTCATGAGGGTTTTTTTACTTGAAATCAAACTGATATGCTGAAATCTGTTTTAGTGACCTTTGGGTGTCCAAGGACTACTTAACTTGTAGTTTGTAGAAAAGCTGACTTGCTCCCTTTAAGGCAGGTGACTCTTGGGATAGCTTAGCAGCCACCTGGGTCTGACTGTATGTTGAGAGCCTTTCTGTCTTCATTAGAATTAGGCCAGGTGTGCTTGTGAAATGCATTTTTAGCTTTGCAAATGAATTACCAGGTGCTGTGCTGGTATTATCTGGTACCTGGCTACTTCAGCTTCCACCTAAGGGAGAGGCTGCAGTATGAGCAAATTGTGTTTTGTCAAGGCCTAGTTATGTTTAGCTTTCTTTCCAAGACAGTTTTGGGATTTTTGAGAAGGTAAAAGTTGGAGTCTGTTAAGGGTAAACACAAAGTTAGCGTCAAGCCTTTGACGTTTAAAATACTACATGGTAAAGAAATAATTTAGAAGATGTTTAAATAATAATCTCTTTAATGTGAGGTGGATTTTATTGTGTTATTTAGTACTATATTCTAACCTTAAAACTGAAAGCACTGCTTTGTGTGACTAAATGCGTATTTTGTCTGTTCTTTGTGAATAGGTGTTGGGAGAATATTTCAGTCTTGTTACAGATGTTGATCCAGAAATTATTTTGACAAAATTACACAGCCTGCTGAAGAAGACTTATGTTACTTCTGAAACTAAAGCATGGATAATGGCTGCAGTCACCAAGATAGCATCATATACCTCTTGTTCAAAAACAGTTGACAAACTAATCCAAGAATTTAGCAGCTCTCTAGATACCTGCATAAGACAATATGCCTTTGAATTGAAACATCTATATGAAGACAAAGCACTGATGAAAAACTTGCTTCCATTTGATGCTAGTTGCAAGGACATGGTGGTAAGACAGCTGCAGTGTTTGTTTTTCATGAACCTTTTTGTATTTCAGGGGTTAAATATTTTGGTAAGAAATTAATGGTATTTGCAGTTCTGACTGGTGCAATCTGCTTAAAGTGAGTTTTCAGAAACACCTTTTCAGGCATATGTGATGAATCATAATGTTCTATACTGAAAGATTAAGAACCACAGTATTAAGTAAGCTGGAGTAACTTAACAAAGTTCAACTCTAGCTCAAAGTCTGTTTCAACATAAGTGCTTTACAATTTCTGTTAATAGAGCAGCTCTACTGGTAGATATGGGAGATGTGAGACTGAAGTTCCTGATATGCTGATAAGATATAATATTCTACTGGTAACGTCAAGCTCATGTATAGCAAATATTTTCATTGCCTTTTCACTCCTTTTAACTCTGTGTAGGTAGATGCTTCCTTATCTTTTCTGGATGGGTTTGTGGCTGAAGGACTTGGTCGTGGTGCAGCACCATATAAGCCTCATCACCAGAGACAAGAGGAGAAACTTTCTCAGGAAAAAGGTGAAAGTTTACTGCACTTATTTAATAGCTGGTAAATCACCTCAAAAGTATCAACAATTAAGTGTACAGTTAATATATTCTCTGAAGGTAGTAGTATCATAATACATCTCTTGTTGCAGGGGAGAAAGTTTTATTATAACCTTGGCTGGTCTATAGGATTTGAAACTTACAGGGATTATTAAAGTGAAAGCCTGAGAAGTCAACAGTACAGGGATATTTGTTTTCAAAAAATAGATTTCTTTCTTACTTTTTTTGTGCTTCATTGTAATTTCAAGATTGTCTGTCTTGCAGCTCTGAATTTTGAACCTTATGGATTGTCCTTTGCTTCAAGTGTGTCCTCGTCTGGTGTCACCGGCAGACAGTCCCCCACTGGTTTATCTTTTGGTTCTGATACATCTGGTAATAGTGCTGAGATGGGGCACAAAGAGTGAGTTAAAATTTGTGTTTGAACTGAAGCACATTTAGCTTCTGTTTGTCAGTATCATGTCTTTGCTGCTTCATTACATGGAACTAGAAAGAATGCAGTTGAACTTGGAAACCTCTGTCAAGTAAGAAGAGATTCAGATGATGGCATCTTTGTGATAACTAGGGGGAAAGCTAATGTGGTTAGACTCTTTTCCACTTTCTTCACAGACTACAAATTAGGTGACAGTTAATGCAGTAAAATGGGGACAGGATTACCTGATGATTACATTATTAAGTATTTTTTCTCTGTCATCTTTCTTTTTCTTACAGGTTACACTTGCTTTAATAGGAGTACAATAATGTGCCTTTTTTAAGGAACCTTTTTTTTAGATAAAAGTGAGGCTAAGATTTGCAGTGTAAGATGCTCCTTAAGTTTTAGAACACTGCCAATTAATTCCATATCCATAGATTCGTGCAATTCAATAACTGCATTTATATTTTCCTGTAAACTGGTATGCAGGAAGCCTTTCCAGAATCTTTCTGGGAAAGTGTCTTCCCAGAACCTCTCACCTGGGGAGAAAGATAGATATCATCTTGCTTATATTCACTTTTTAAAAAATTACTCAACTGTGTTATAAATGTCATCTGAAACTCTGGGTGGAGATGGCAAATGCAGTGTAGTACTTGGCTGCAGGTGTTTAATGCCAATTAATATAGATCTGTACTTAAGTACTATCTAGCCTAGTCCAAGTTCACATTTGTGGGACGTTTTAGAAGTAGTGTAACATTCCTAACACAGAACTTCGTGCAGATACAAGTGTTCATTTATATTTCACTGCTCACTGTGTCTTATCAACGTACCAAAGCTGTGAATGGTGTTTGGTTATTGGCATGTTTTTTTAACATGGTTTTCATATGGCCAATTCTGCATTGTTTTGTTTCCCTTTTCAGGACAAATACTCTGAAACTTGAGGGAGTACGAAAGCTGTGGGGAAAAGAAGGTTATCTGCCAAAGAAGGAAAACAAAGTAGGGAAAGAAAATGAGCCACAAACAATTTCTTGTGGCAGCTTGTTAGCAGGACAGACAGGTGATCCTCCTGCATTGAGGTCTGATCAAGGTGCCAGCCTCACTGAGGAAGACAAAGAGAAGCAGCAGTTAGCATCATCTTTGTTTGTTGGGTTGGGATCAAGTGCTGGTGTAAGTCTGGTAAGAGATTCTTCTGAGACTTAACAGTTTAAAGTTTATATATAGTCTTATTATAATCTTCTTGTCTTATTATGATCTTCTTGTATGCAAAAGAAGATCAAATTAGTAATAAGACACCCCCCCCCAGTATGACAATTTGTTAACATGAAACAGCTTGGATATTATTTGATGAAGCAACATCTGGAGCAGATCTGATTTGGTAACTAGAACTTTACTCTGTTATGTGTTGTGCTTCAAGTTTAAGTCTCAGTTTTCCTGATCAACTATTCCTTGACCCAGCTTTGCAGAGCTATTGCCATTCATTTGGCAGTAAGGCCAGAGCTAGAGCTTGACACCCTGTGTCAAGACCATTTTTAATTTATGTATGGTACTACCTGGAACATAATACCTCACCATGAGGTAACTGGTATCATACTAGTCAGCTCTAATCTTGGCATTTATCACTGCTTAACCAGTAACTGTTTACCTGTGCTTAGTTCTAAATAAGAGCTTTTGGTTTGTTTAGAGAACCTAGAGTCATTCTTGCATTATAAGCTAATTCAGCATCCAGTAAGAAATACAACAAAAGCCTGGACCATGAAAATATCAAATCTATTTGTATCTGTATTGATTCCTTGGTACTTGCTCACTGTTTCATTGTGTTAACAGTAACAGAACTAGTTGCTAGGAACTTCTCAACCCATTTTTTATTGGTTTTCCTTTTTTCTTTTCAGATGGGGAAAGCGGACACAGCTACTCAGAAGTTCAAAAGGAAATCAAAGATAAATGAAGCTCAGCATAGTGAGGAGGCATTAGATGTCAAAAATAGTGCTGCTCCTGATTTTGGTCCTTTACTTGATACAGTCCCTAATCACACAGAAGACTCTGAGGAAAGTATACACACAAGGTTAAGGAAAGCCTCCCTGTGTTCTTCAGATATTGTAGAAGATAATTTAGCATTTGAAACACCTCAGTCCCTTAAAAAGTCTATGCTGGATGACAGACCTGGTGATAATAGGCTGTCACAGTCATCTTTGTTCGCTGATAGTAATATTGAAATTTTTCAGCCTTCTCCAAGTGCTCAGTGTGAAAGTGCCAGTGAAACACCATTGGTCCCTTCCTTACCAGAGGAGCTTGAAGAGCTTCCTCACTCTGAGGTAGTGGAACTTTGTCAGAGTGATGCCTTAGCTCTGTATTTATGTAAGGTGTGGACAGATGACTCTCTGTTGCTCGCAGTTTTAGTGTCCAATAAAACCCATTCTGCACTTAATGCTGTGAACGTAGTGTTCGAAGAAACAGAACACTTTCAGGTAAGAAACTTTGTTTCCTTTGTATTTCAAATTCATATGGAACTTGCTTTTTGTTTGCATTTCACTGTGCAGTGTTTGTTTTTTTTCTTGTAATTCACTTCAGTTCCCACAGACCACTGCCATGGATAGAGTCTATGTTTCTGGTTTGTTTGCAGAGGCCAGGGACTGCTGAGTAATCTTGAAATGACCCTTTTTATTAGGGATGATTTCTCAACTTCTTGTGTTTAGCGTATAGCTTGAAGCATGTTGCAATGCTGCTGGCTTGTATATTAGTTTGTTTTGGGACTGAACTACAGAATTCAGGTTCTTGTTGCAATTATTCCAAGGTGGGAAAAGCCACCTGTCAGAGATAAATTTCACCACTGTTTCACTTCTCAGAGAATGCTTGTAGCTGTTAATGATTGACTTGCCCATCATGAGGGCTGAGAAATGGTTATTCTGTTCACTTGTTAAATAGTCCAAGAAAAATCAACTGAAATAAAAGGCACTTACACGATTTTGTACCTGTATCTTAATCACTTGCATAATTTGACAGCAAAACTTATGTTCTATATTCCTTTTCAAACATTATACAGATTTTGGAGAGCTCCACCTACCAGTTTCCTGTAATTGAAGCTCAGAGTTTGGAACATTGCAGGAAATGTGTGAGGATGGACAAAATCTGTACACAGGAAATTCTTTCTGGCTCTGTTACTTACCAGTCAGAGATGGAAACCTGTCTTGAATTTTCAGTAGCTTTATCATTGATGGACTTCATCAGGTAAATAAAAAAAGCTGCAGTTTTTAAAAACACTTGTATTCAACTCAGTATTAAAGAAGGGTAGGATAATTTGAGTATTGACTATGAAAATATAAGGCTTCCTCTTGAGCAGCTAGTTTTAATCTGAGATTACTGTTAAAGATAATAAAGAGTTATTTTAAACTTTAAAAAAGGGGCAAAGTTCCAACAAGAAGTACAAATCCAATGAGAATATTGACAGTAGCTGCAGGTTAGAATAGTCTTCAACTACAAAATGTGTTTTTGAGGAGGCTGAGTACTCAGTGAACAGAAGGGCATGCTTTTTTAAAATATGGCATAATGCTAACATGTCAAACTGAAACAAGTGATTTGAGTGCAGAGACCAGAACATACTATGAGAAGCCTGACAACTTTTGCAGGGGAAGAAGAAAGCTCATTCATTTAATTTTTGAACACTGTATTTATTTTAGGAGTAGAAAAGGCAAGCCTCCTTTTTCCAGCAGACTTTTCTTGTTAAAGTGAAATAGATACATTTATTTTTTTAAAATTTAGAAATCTAAAGCAAGGAATAGAAACTTTTAAAATATTAAGATTATTAAATGAAAATGAATTTGTTTATTTCTTGTTCTACTGTCCAATTGCTTTCAGATACGATTTTTTTTGTGACCAAATATATTTTGACTTGCATATCTCATTTTGCTAAGACAAGTGGTCATGATCTTCTTTTCAGGCCACTGGAAATGACTACAGAAGACTTTGGGAAGCTGTGGTTGTCCCTTTCCAATGATGTGAAACAGAATATCAAAATGTCCTCTTCCCAAGGCTCCCTTTCAGCAGCCCTGAATACTCTGCAACAGAAGCTGAAACTCCATACGGTTGACATTATAGGTAAGTAAAAGCATACTGCATATTATATATATATATATACATATTATATGTATACTATATTTAATTTGTCCCACAAAAATAAGTGCATGGAAGTGAGTATCTTGGAGTTTAAGGCAGGGAATGTTTGGGAGCACAGTAAACCCAGGAGTGTTTACCCATGGGCTTTGCCTTACTCAGGAGTCTGTGTGAAGGTGATCTAAAAACACAAATGTACAATAAACACTAAATTTTACAAAGGAGGAGACTTGTGTTGTGAAAAGTCTTGGATAGGATGAGAAGAAGGGAATTAAGCTATGTGACAAAAGGAAGCTGGAATTTTGACATGATTTGGTGTGAAATGTTCGAGGAGTTAGAGCTAAGAGCAGAAGAGAACAGCAGAACTGGAGTTTGAAAGATACATTTATGAAGTATAATACAGCAATTGCTACTTGATAATTGTTATTTCACTTTTTTTCTGTGGTCCCTTGTTTTAAGGTAATGAGGGAATACTGGCATGCCAGCTACTTCCATCAGTGCCCTGCCTGCTGCACTGCCGTACTCACTCAGGGATGTTGGCTGTGTGGTTCAGATCACCTTGTGCTGCTCTTCCAGATGGTTTGCTCTACCACTGTCAAAAGGTGATGGGGGAATCCTAACAACATAGTGCCTGCCTTAATCTATTTGGTGTGTGAAAAGAAAAAGATTTATACAGTTGCACAGATAATTACCAAAGCTAAACTAAGATACTGCTTCTTGAAGTATTAAAAGTTTTCTTCCAGCTGGCATATGTCATGTGGACTTGTGGGGGAAGAACAATGACCTAAATTACACCTGCAAAAACATGCTCAGGACTGTACAGTACATTAAAGTATTGTTACCTGTGTAAGTGAAATGTATATTTCTTAATTTTGTTGTAAATGACTGAAAGTATTTATTTTTATTACGCAGTTTTTATAGATGCTAACAATTATTTCTCATGGCAACTACTTAAATATGATTTTAAAGAAAACATATTTCCATTTTGAGGTCCGACTTGATCAGTTATCAGGATCATCTGATTTTATTTTGGTAATTTTTCTAAAGTTATTTTTAAGCACTGCTGGCAACAAGACCCATGCTGGGGGCAATATAAAGTAACTTACGTAGCAACAAGTGCAGCATTTTAAAATAGTTGAAAGATTCTAGGAAGCAAAACACTTCCCATGATACTTGGTCATGGAAATGGTAACATCTAAACAGGCTTTTGGTAGGAGTCAGGCATGTGAGATGGAATGGAAGCACCTCCTGGGGGCTGTTCTAAGGCTCCTCAGGTTAGTCCCTGTCTGCAGTTCTTCCTGCCCCGTGTTGCAGTCTCATTCCTTTTCTGTAGGAGTCTGTGACAGTCACTGAATAATTGTGCATCTCTGAAGCAGAGTTTGATGTGGATAAAGTCTGAGAGGACTGAGCTGGGAGTAGCTGGCTATGGACATGTTGACTTTGGTTGCTGGGTAGTGAATATGTTCATTGCTGCCCAGTCAACCCTATAATCTGGCCAATATCTCTGTCCATGAAAATTCACAAGGGGAAAACTTTTCATTTAGTTTTACTTCTATTTATTTCTAAGCTCAGTATGACTCTTCAAAACTTTGGCTTGCACAGATGTGACTGTATTGTGTATGCACTGCTAGGAACTGCAGCAAGGCATGGAAGATTAAATCAGAGTCTTGAAAATCCAGCAATCTTAATTTATTTAAATGCTAAATGAAAACTAGTACTGCTTGATGTTATTTATAGCTGGTCATGTTTTCTATTTAAAAACATCAAAGATTGTACACACGGTTCAAACATGATATAAATGGATTCTACAACGGAATTCTCTCCTTGATGTGTTCAATAGTAACAAGGAAACTCTATTATAGTTCAGCATTACTGATTCTCACCTGGTAAGCACTGGTTGTAAACAAAAATGAAGTATTGTTACTGATGTTTTGGTAAATGTTGATGAAATTATCATAAGAATGTTGATGTACTGATTGTTTTGGGTTTTTTTTTTAAAGTTAAACTACTTGTCTTATCACAAGTATAATCATATAAGCAAAGCTCCTTTTTTATTACTGTTTCAGTACCCTCTTACTGAGGAATTTAAAGTGCACAGAACCTGTAAATATATTTAATGTTCTGCATACTTTAATGTTTACTTGGCAATTCAAGACAGTTTATATAAATGAAAACTGATTTATAGTGGAGTAACTTCCAGCAAACTATTTCCCTGCTGGTAAATCAGACTTGTGTTATGCAATTGGACTTCT
Organism: Myrmophylax atrothorax; assembly: GCA_026770055.1. NCBI lineage: Eukaryota > Metazoa > Chordata > Aves > Passeriformes > Thamnophilidae > Myrmophylax > Myrmophylax atrothorax. The sequence continues at coordinate 13,787,907 of JAOXXN010000150.1, read as the reverse complement.
GTAATCATTGGAACTATAATACAAGTATCTGTTTGTGGCCTATGCATTCAAACCATTTCAACAATGAGATGTTCAATGTCCTAGTGTTTGAAAAGAACAGCAAAAGACAACACTTCCTTCTGTTGTTCATGTAATGTTCTTTGTAACCTTTTTCACTCTACGAATAGTGTATGTTAAGGTGTCAATATTCTAATTGCTTTATGGTAACAGCACTTAAAGGAGTTTGCAGCAAATTGTACCTGTGTTGGTCATTATTTTTAGATTGCCCAGCAAAATGTTGTTCTGAATCTATCACCATCTTTGCATTTCTTGCAGTTTAATAAAATTCAGTTTTATTAAAAAAATAGCTTGATACTTAAAAATTCATTGCCACCACACATAGCTATGTTTCTGCATATTAATAACTAGTTTCTGGTTTAATTGTTTCTTTGCATTTGAACAGTGATGAAGAATGTAACATCACAGAAGTCTTGAATCCATTGGTGATTTAATACCCTGTGTCTCACTTGGAGGTACCAGAATACTGAAAGACTACACTTTAGATCTTTGGAACTGCATTCTATGTGCCAGCTCACACAATCCAATCCTCTTTTTGGAGTTCTGCCAGATTGTGTGTTAGGCATCACAGGAGACTTCAGTTATTGACAGTTGACAGGAATAGCATTTTTTTAAGTTCAATGCTGACGTTAGAAACCATTGCTATAGAGGTGAGAGCTTGGGAAGTTTGACAGAGTGGCTGAATTGCAGGTGGTTGCAGCCCTGATCTCAGGCAGGAGGTTGTTTTGTGTAACAAAGTTGCCAGTGTGTAACAGGAGTCCTGGCTGAGCTGGAGAGCTCCGACCCTTGAGACCCTCAGCAATTCAGTGCTGGGAATTCCTCTGAGCTTGACCCAGCATCCAGCTGTCTCTGAAATAGATGTGGTTGTGTGGGTAATTATACAAAGGAATGTTCTTCCATCTAGTTCTGTATTGAAAATCCTTTTGTGAATATCTTCATCCAGGGTGATCCCATTTACTTTCCTTCGTGGTTTAGTAGATCTTGAAGGCTTAACCTGTTTTCCAGGAAAGGGAAAAAAGGTGCATGGAAGCAGGCCTAGAAGAAAGAGAGCACATAACCAGTTTGCAGAAAAGTTTACTTTCAAGAGGCAAACAGAGGCATATCAGTATAAACTGACCTTTCTGAATGGGCATGTTAACAGTTTTTGGACCAGACCCTGGGTACCAGGAGGCCTCACTGTTTTACTGCCCTGTGCCATGGGCAACTTGGAGTTCTGGACTTTTGAGAGTTAACAGGTGATTGTATAGGATTGATATTTCAACTTCTGTCAGCTTCTCCTTCCTTACTCAAGTATTTTCAGGTATTTTTAATGAAACAAAGATTTTGGCAGGAAAATGGATGGAAGAGCAGCATAGCAGTATGATGCAGTATGTTTTCCTAACTATAGATCAAATCTCTTGTTGTATTATATTACTTTCTGCTCGTATTCCCAACTCCTCCTCATCCTGTGAAGACTCAGAAGAGTAAGTTTGTGTAACAAAGGGCACTTTTGAGGTTTTTCTGTACTTGCCAATAGCTCATAAATGACATTGATGGTTTTGAAATATTGGAAAGGTGTGTATCTCCTATAGAGTCCCACTAGTAGTTTTTCAGCAAAAAGAGCTGCATTATCTTTTCTGTGTGGGTAAGGCTGTGCATTGTCTTTTTCTGGCATTGATTTATTTAAAAACAGAAATAGACCTGCTTGAGTCATGCAGGCAAGAGTTGCTTTTGTGTTTCAGTTGCTGCGGGAAGAGTTAATTGTGCTTTGTTGCTTGGTTTTCTTCAGGCTCAGCTGTTTATGTGCCTTTCTGTGAGAACATTTCTCTAGCAAAAATCGGGTCACGTGTTCAATGGGATGTAGTGCCCTGTGGTACAGGGACCACTTCATTAGGATACCACAAGTAGTCATTCCCCTGAGAGTTTCTTGAACATTAACTTTTCTCTTTATTACATAAAGTTGGCAGTGATGAAGCAAGGAATATTGTGTTCTGCCATGATGTGATTCATAAAATTAACCTGACGGCAATGTTTCTCCAGCAGGGAGGTTCAAAGCACCACTTAGCAAGATTGCTTCAGACTCAGATTTTTAAGGTGGTTGTCAGTTTTCTCTTTGTGCCAGCCTTTAATTGCTTTCAGTATAATTGCCATGTGAGTTGTTTGCAAACCCTGAGCTCTTTCAGCCAAAACAGTTTGTCTTTTCTGGGAATGAGGATGGGAGAATATATGCTTGCTGTGGTTAAAACATTCTGGTAGGTTCTAGCACCTTCCATGTTTAGGGCAGGGCTTTGAAATCCATCAGGCATCTGTCTTCCTTGTAGCTTAAGTCACATGGACCCAAACTGAGCTAAATACTTCATGGAAAACTGGCAGCAAGGTACATGATAGTGAGATCCTGGCCTGTGACATCTGACCCTGACCCAGGCTGCCCATGTCTCTTCCAGGCTCTGGCTTAGGCTGAGCCCAGCGAGAAGTGGTACCTGAAGGCAAGAAGTTTATGCCAGTTCCTTCCCATGGCTTGTGAGGGAGTTTCTGAGCCTGGTGATGGAGCTGCAGCACTAAACACACTGAGTCAGCATTGTTTGGTACCTCAAGTGCTCAAGAACTTTATCGAAAAACAGAAATTCCATTTGGTGCTGACACGTGCTGGTGTTCCCTATGTGTGATGCAACAGAGATGATAGAGTAAATAATCACAAGGAAACAAAAAAGTCAGTAATCACACATTTTTAATCCACAAATGCGATAATACATAATATACTTAAGGTGACCTGAACATTGCCCATATTTTAGCAATGTTATTACATACCAAGCTACAAGTACAAAAGTAAACAATGAATATACAGGATATGCAAGTATGAGAAATACTTGAAAACATCTCTTCCCTTAAGGCTACTCAGATTATTTATAAATAAAACAACAGATGTTCAGCTGGTGTGTCTAAAATACCAGAATCTGAATATTGATACTTGCAACACACAGAAAGTCACAGATATGGGATATCCCTTTCCTTTGGACATCTTGAATGTTGAATGATATCTTTTTCTGGCTTTAAAAAAGAAAAATTTGTTTGCCACAAGTGAAACACACAAAACCTGATGTCTGTGCACTGGGACAGGAGCGCTGGATACAATAAATACTGTTCAAAAGCATCAATGACAGGTACGTGCTTGGAAGAAATGCAGGTAATGGTGCATGTGAATATAGCTCTGCAAATGGCTGAACTTGCAACCCCAGCTGTTGCCATTTATTACTGTGTTGCAAAGGAGTTGTCCACCTTCATTGCTACTAAATACACTTTTTATGGTTAAAGGAAACATGTGGGGAAAATTTACATTGTTACAAACTGTTCTGCTAATGTCTTTCATTTTTACCAGGCTTCAAGTGAGTTCTCCTGGGAACAGGTGAAAATCCATCTAGCAGGACCCAAGTGGATACGTGACCTGGGTATGTGTATTCTCAACTGTATAAAGGTGTGATTGTAAAAGTTGTTGTTGCAAGAGATAAAAGATAGTTATTCTGGGGTGAGGAAAGACAGAAGAATAATAAAATTTTTGAATAGTTTACCACTAAAAATTGTGGGTTTTTTCTTATCCTAAAGGAGTGAGTGATCAACCCTGTAAGCTTTCCTTAAAGAGGAATGGCTTTCAAATATATTTTCTTGCCTTTGTCAATTTTCAAGTACATGCATCGCTGTATTATCTATACATGATACGGAAGGTGTTACCTCCAGATAATGGCGTTGTCTGCTCTCTGTGCCTGGTGAAAGGCGAGGGTACCTGACACTGTGGTGTCAGGAGCAAGAGGTGAATCTGGAGGATATGGTGTAGAGGGCAGGGAGATATTTTTGAACGTGCTTCCTTTACTTTGGGTCAGTCAGAACCTACACACATTCTGCAAGTGGCAAAGCTGGTGTATCTGCTCTGCTCCCATCCTCCCTTCATCCTAACAAGACTGTACAAACCCCACTCTTTCTTGGCAAAATGTTTTCAGTTTGAAGACATCAATGAAAAAGTAATTGATAACATTCTGAACAAATCTCATTCCAGAAGCTCACCAGAGTCACTAAGGCTGTTCTCTTTTAGCTACTGTGGATATGCTACACTCAGAGGCACTGCAAGAAGAGTGGATGGGCTTCCTGTTGTATCCCACCTCTGATTATTGTAGGCACAAATGTCACGGGCACATTAAACCAAGAGTGCTGTCTAGGCTGAATACCTTGAGGATATGGATGTTAATGTTGGTGTCTCAGTAGTCTTCTCACACGAGCAATTTCGAAATCGTCACAAAGAGTGTTTTGTTCTGTCAGGCAGAACAGTAAGAGCACAAAATGAAGCACAACCTTCAGCCTAAACTCGCCTGATGTTACCCAGTACACAAACCCTGAGTGTGGGGTAACTGCTGGACTACTTTATCTAGTTTTCTGGTTACCTTTGAGTTTGAATCACTGAACTGCTTTTCAAAATTAAAATGAAACCTTCTATTAGCAAGTATAAGACAACACTGTGATGAAACTATTGCTTCACAGAGCAGTTTTTTAAATTTTCTCCACCTTCTACTCGGTTTGTATGATTCGTTTTTCCCCTATTAGACTTACATCCATTTAAATTAGAAGATATCTTCTCATATTGATTCCTGATCCTCTTGAAAGGAGTGAACTGAATCCATTACAATCTTACTTTCTGTCAAAGCTTTTTCAGTTAGTGTTGAAATAATAAAAATATACACACCAAGGGCCTGGGGGTGAATTCCATGCGTTGCTCTTGCCTTCACCTCTCTGTTTTTACATAGCCATGCATGTGAGTTTCCTTTCTTTTCATGTGTCCAGCCTTGAACACAAAGCTAGCAAGATCATGGTGTATAGCAATCTACTTCTGAACAATACATATCAGCAGCCTTGTTCACTCAGCTCCTTGAAAAAGACTGAATTATCTGAACAGAACATTAGAATTGACAGCTTTCTGATTTCAGTTTTCCACTTCATCATGAGCCCGGTGAGCACTTTCTGGGCCCTGCTGGGGCTGTAGTAAGACTGATGGGAGGGAAGCTCACTTGCTTACCATGGCTCATGAAGGGTGGCCAGTCCTAGAGAGAAGTTTTTTGTTTGGTTTCTTGCTTTTGAGCACCGTTTCAAAGAACCTTCTCATCAAGTAGTTTGTTGATGCCATTGCAGATCTTTTTGAGGTATGGCCGACAATCCCCATCGAGGCTGTACAGGGCAGTTAGAAACTCCACATCTGCAAAGTGATTGAAGACGTGGTTGATGCGCCCGTGGGATCGCGGGGTCAGGTGTCGACCTACTAGTTCGTGCACGAGGTCTTTACATTCATTCAGAAGTTCTGCAAGCACATTCCTGTCAAAAGTGTATTCTACCTCGTAGAAACTGACAATTGTCATGGCAGTTTGGTTCAGCTTCTTCCTGAACTTGTCTACAATCTCCAGCTCTTCTTGGTTGAACTGATTATTTCGATAGAGGATCCCAATTTTTATCGCCACTTTAATCAGGTCTTTCATAATTTTATGGGCTTCCTTTTTGTTTCTTGTGTGTTCCTTTGTTACTTTGTACAGCTCATCAAAGATTTCACTGCTTGTGTCATCAATTAGCATGTTAGCCATGGTTTTCGTTGCCATTTTACTCAGGATCTTTTTCTGGGCTTGCAGTGCAAGATTCTTTGAACTGAAATAATCAGGACCTGGTTTGGGATAGAAAAAAGGAAAAACATTTATTTTATTTGGTGAATTATTTTTGCAATAAGTTAAGAAAAGTAGTACACACATGCTTAACTGAGACATTAACTGACATACAGTGATGACTGCAGTAACACTTCCAACACATTATTTCCAGGTATCCTTGAGGTTTTAGACATCCAGGTTTCAGGTCCTGCTGTCACTTTATTTGCTTGCAAATAAAGAACCGAATATTCTGGCAGGGGATATCTATGCTGATGCTTTTGATAGTCTTTTAATTTTGAAGTTCAATATTAAAACTTTCTTAGCAGGGAGATCCTGATGAGATGTTATGGTCAAAATAATGCATAAAATATCAAAGACAAGCAAAGTGAGATACTGACAAGCATTATATGAACCTGAAAGAGTTACACTTCGGTCATTGGGAGGCACTGTTGTTCCATGGTTAGGCTAGGCAGCATCGCAGATGAGGGCTAATGAAGCAGATCCATAAGCATGGATTTATTTTGCCTTAATCTCTAGTAATAATGCCTTCTCCTTTTGTTACCAATTTGCAAAATTAGAGAACGTGATTTTTGTGAAATATTGGTGCTTTCATGCATGTGGTTCTTGCCAAAGAAAAATACTCGAGCTATTTGCTCTACATTTATCACATAAATATCTTGGATTTTTTGTCTTTTATCCATCTGTGCAAGTTTCACTCAGCAGAGTACCTGAGCACATGGCTACTCCTGCTGGGCTTTATCTCATGAGTTTCTCTAATCTTGGGAGAGATGAATTTGAGCTTCCTGTTTTTCATGTTAATGTTGGCTTCTAACTGACCCTATATGGACAAAGTAAAGCAAATATGGATATGAAATAACCTTCCAGGTTGATACTGAGGCAGTGTGTTGGATCAAAGGGCAATTTATCATTGTAGCCAAGCAGTGATGAGCCTGTGTACTGGGTGTATAGCTGGTGAGCTCTGAGTGACGGCAGAGTGGCCTCTGGTATGAGAAATCTTCCTCACCTTTCCCTCACATCTGCCCTCAGTATCTGCTTGTGCAAAGGAGGTGCCCTTTTTTCCCTGCCAGCTGGAGACCTCGCTCTGCTCACCGGGAGCCCAGAACTGGGGATGGAGGTAACCGCACTGGGAAATCAAACCTCTCAGAGATTAAAAATAGCAATAAAAATCAAATCTTCCAGTGCTGATTTGATTGTGGAGCCTGAATGAGTCTTAAGCTGGTGGGGTCAACTCCAAGGCCCTTTCCAACCTCCAGCCCACGAGTGCTGACACCCCGCAGTGCAGCCAACAACTGCTGGTGCTCCTGGCACAGCCTGACCCGTGGCCTCTCCTTCCTACCTGTGTTCCCCACGTCCTTGTGTGAGGTAAAAAGAGGTGCTGGGTGCCAGCACTCACTTCAAACAAGTAACGCTCTGAATTTAAAGTCTTCTGTTTAAATCCTGATTTTCAAGTTAGCCAGAATATTAAAGTTGTCATCTTTCTTTGTGTGCTGAAGCTGCACTGCAGAGCAATGTGAAAGAGTAACATTTAATTTCAACTGAACCACCACCTGGAAAAAATAATTCAATGTGCTTAAAAGAATTGCCTGTCATGTGGAGAGAAAATTGTGGGGCTGAGCTGCTGTCTGGAGGAAATAGAAAAACTGTGATTTAATCTAGAAATGATGAAACCAGGATGAAAGCATTCTTTCACTTAGCAGTACGTGGGTATATAAATAGTATCCATGATGAATAATTATGTGCATTTTCCACAGTAAAATGGTAGATTGTTAGTGTCTGTTTCTGTAGTAAGTGTTTCTATTAATCAAGTCAATGCATTTGTTCAGTATCTGTTTTGCTCAAAAACTGAAAATAACTGCAGTAGATTTTTAGAATATTAATTTTGCTGGAGTTCACGCCACTTCAGCCTGTGTGTCTCTTTCACCAGGTGAGAGCTCTGCTTGGCTCACGCTGCAGGAGAACAAGGGGCCCACTTCACCTGCACCAGCTGCCAGGATGGGCGCTCTGCAGAGCCTTGGCCGTGGGCTGCGGCTGCCCGAGCACCCGCCATGGCAGGAAGGCAGACAACAGCCATCAGCCCGTTGTGCAGTCCAGACAGTGGCATGGGGGCTGCTCACAAAGGCTGTGCTCGGTTCTGCAGCAGTGTGTGCTGGAGAATGAGAGGCTGTTTGGATTGATTGTCTGGATTCCTGCCTCCAAAATAACATCATGCTCAGACACTCAGGTGATGCCTTGCCTTTTAAAGATCACAAGTGGTTGAGCCACGGTATTATGTTCAGACTTTTGTGGGGACAGCAGGTTTACTGTGGCAGCCTTTTCTTACTGCAGCACATTGCTCACTACACAAAATACATCTTCACCTCCTACATACAGCAGTTCTATTTTCTGCTCTCTTTCATACAGCAAAACAAATCAGCAACAACATTATAGATGCTATTAGCTTTCAGGAACATTACACCAAAGCTAAAAATGAAAAACCATCCTCCAAGCATACTGCTTTGTTGGGTAATGATTAGCTTTCATTATAGAAAATATCACATCTTAGTTTTTACCAAAGGAAGGGCCAGTTCTGCTTCAGATCTGCTCTTGCCCTTTCTGTCATCTAGAGAGCTATGTATGATGAAAAGCTGTTTAAAAAGCCCCTCGTGATGGGGTTGATCCCACAGAAATCTTCCACCCTTCAAGAAGGGCAACTCTTCAGCCCTGTATTTCCCTACTGTGATGCCCACAGAGGGGATGGCACATGCCCAGCCATGTGCAGGAGGAAGGGGAGCCCAGGATACACTACTCCTCACCAGTGACTGCCCAGCTTCTGGCACATAGTGCTGAGCATGACAAAGATGTCTCCCATCCACTAAGCTTAATAACAGGATTGCTTAATAACAGAGTTGCTAAATAACAGAAGTGCAGAAAAAGTTTGGCAACTCCAGCCAGTGGATGTAAGAGTTTTATATTTTAGGAGTTTTTAAGACTAAAATGCAAGAACATCTGTAATATTCTCAAAGTATTTTGATTGCAGATGGCTGTACCAAGTACAAAATGGTCAGAACTACATGCTCAGCAATATTATTTTCATGTAAATACCCATTCAGCCACTCTGTACGAAACACACAGCAAAACCAGTCAACCAGAAGATGCTCCCACTATGCCCAGGGGAGGCCATGGTCGACGTTTGTTGAAAGCAATTATGAGGACATGGAAACAAACCCCCTGAGCACATGAATCCATTTCCCTCCCAGTCAGCCACTTAGTCAAAGCCATAATATCATTCTGCAGCCAGGATATTTTCTCCCCTGGCAAATGGCTGAAAGTCACGTTGAAGTGAATTCTGGAGGGAGTGCGGCTTCACCACAAAAATGGAGAGAGGGGGAGTTAAGCTGAGGAGTTCTGTGGAGCTTGTCCAGTGCATTTTTAATTTTACTAGCAGGCTGGCTTGGAGAGAAGGGGCTCAAAAAGAATTTCTTTGGCTTTGTGGCACCCGTGTGGTTACACCTGACAGTTGTTACCCCAGTACCTGCTGCAGCTTGTACTGGGTAATCAGTTACCTCAGCCATTGACTTCACCTGCTCTAAAGTGAGACACATGAAGATGAGCCTTGTTTCCTATCTACACTATGAGCATAATCCCAGCTCCCAGCAGCTGGTCGTGGTTGTTTTTCAGCCAAGTAATGGACATGTAGAGGGCACTGAATTATTCTTAGGGCATCCTGAAGAGGTGAGTTGAACTGTTTGAAGTTAAAGGTCTGAGCTAAAATCTTGGAGAGGCTGCAGGACTGCAATGGGCTCCTGCAGCCTGGCAGGAATGGAAGGTGATGGGAACCAGAGAAGGTCCCTGCACCTGTGCCCCAGCTGTACTGTAAGTAAGCAAAGGGCTGAATCTTAACAAGGCGGAAATGCATGAGAAAGTAAAGATGATGAAGAGGCTGAAATATTTTTAATACTCCTGAATCTTCACTTTAAAATGCAGCACAGCTTCTGCAGCAGGACACAGGCTTTAAGGAGTCAGCAATGCTGCAGGAAATGCGGGCATCCCTCCAGCTGCCAGCAGTTGCTTAGGCTTGTGGGAGATGGAGTAAGCCAAGGCCAGACATGGTCTCAGAGTCTGCTACACTGTGAGATAGCTGGGCTGTGACCATTGTAGGAATGGGCTGTTTTAATGACTTGTGTGACCCACTTTGAATGCATCTGTGTATTTTAGTTTGGTGATATACCTGTCCCTGAGCCTGGAGAGTGTGGGAATGCCAACAAGGAAGAATGTCAGTGAAGCAGCTCTATTGTAAAACTCTTACAGTGGATATCTGAATGGTTAATCATGTGTTGCTGCTGGTGTTGATAATTAGCTGGGTTGTCAGCTTATTTCATTATAACTTAGAGTTACCTGTAATGGCTCTTTTTCTTGACATAAATACAAAAAAAATCTAGTTGCTTAATTTGTATCATTCAGGTAAAATGTTAGCAGTAATGAGCTGCCAGTGTGCTTGTTGTATTTATTCTTCAAGTATCACAAGTTTTAAGATTGATTAGAAAAGTGAATGAAATGCTGGACTTGGGATTACAGAATAGCTCTAAAAGCAGACAGAAAAAAAGTCCACTAAAAGCACTTCTCCCATAGTGTTTTAGTCCTGAGCACCCTGGGCATGAGCTGTGAGTGTGTGTATTACTCTTGGACAGCTACAGGATCACTGCAGAAGAAACATTCAGTGTTTCCAGTAACTTTAAGCCAAGAAACCCAATAGACCAGATGGAATATATCAGCTTTCAGGGAGGGCCAATTTAAACATGTGTAAGCACCAGGGGCCCAGTGCTCAAACTTTAACACTTCTAAATTGTTGCTGTGAACATAAAAGGGTTGCTCATATCTGCAGTGGAACAGGAGATTAGAGACTGATAATTATATGACCCTGAGAGAATGTACCAGTATCCAAACATCTGAAAGCAAAACTTGGACAAGTTGGAAATGGCAGCAACAGCCCTGTACAGAGGGAACATGACTGAATGGAAAAAAGACTACTTTTTCCTTTTAGTGCTTTAGATGAGCAGCAATTATGCTGCAAAAAAGCACTGTCTGGGAACCTAGTGACCAGAGATTCTGAAGGGTAGTCTTATTTCAGCAGCTGGCTTGAATCTGGCATTTACTTTACTAATACTATATTGTTGCTACATACTGAAGTTGCCTTTCAATACCTGCTGGAGGTGGTGGTAGATTAGGGGGCCCCTTTTGTAAAGAGAGCACTGCAGACCGAGCAGTTAAAATGTTGTCCTCTGGGTAATGCCTCCAGGAACCTATCCAGGGGAGAGGAGCTCAGCTGCAATTTCCATCAGCTCTGCTGGAGCTGCCAAGAAAGGGGCTGGCTGAGCTTTCCTCCTGCTGCCCCTGGTAGCTGGCTGGGAATTGAACTACACTGCTGTGTTCTTCTCCTGGGTCTGAAAGCAGTAGCTGGCAAGTGGTGTCTGGATGACAGCACTGTCCCGGAGCTGGACCTGGCTCATGGTGTGGAAACCTTCACAGGCACTCCCTGGAATATATGGCACAGCTGACAGCACGCTGGGATTTTGTACGGCTGCTATTTGACATTACAGATGAGACATTGCACTTGGTCATATCCTGAAGACTCACATCCAGCTTGTGACAGAGGAAACCACTCCCTGTCAAAAGGGCTCAGTGAGGATCATCTCTGTGTTGTGTCCCATGAGCCAAAGGGCTGTACCAGGCAGCAGCTGCTTTGGTAAGGACCCAACCCTGGGACCCAACCTGCAGGCACCAGCTGGGCACACACAAGCAGCAGTCACCTCTCTGAACGTGGCTACTAAAGCTCTTAATTTTATTAACCTGATAACACATATCAGAACCAAAACCTAAACCAGGCTGCAGCACAGAGAATGGTATCTTTGCAGAGTGACTTTCAAGTGTTCGTTTTCAATTTTTCACTCCCATTTTGCAGCATGTGGGGAAGCTCTGCCAAGGCAGCAAGCACATCTGGTTAGCTCTTGGCAACTGGCAGGGAGTGTAAATGATGTAGAGCTGGCTTACACAACACCCCCGGGCACATGTGTGGAGTGGGAGCAAGGCTTTGCTCTTATCTGAAACTGCTCAGGAGTTACAAGTCTGTCTGCCAGGAGTGATAGTGAAATACTGTGGTGTTTGGGTTTCTGAGCTTTCTTATATAACTAGAAGAGGTTCAATAAACTGACCACTGTATTTTATAGACAGGTTTGTAGTCTTTCAATGTCAGCTCATTATGTTGATGACAAAATACATTGAAAAGACTGACCAATGCTACCTCAGAAAGTGCTAGTTTAACTCTGCCTGACACTGCAAGACAAAAAACTTCCACAGTGACAGCAGAGTTTTGACAAGGGATGATTGGTTATCATCTTTTGCAATGACCTATTAATCCTGTTCCTGCACTTTGGGACAGGTGTCCATGATTGTATTAGAATGTTATTTTAAATGCTAATTTTGGTCAAAAGAAGACTTTTAGAGTAAACAGGCATGCTGACATATCCAAAACAATACAGCAGGATCTTACTTAAGCATGGATAGCTCACAGACCCCAACAGACCACATTTTGGTGGCACTAGAGAACATCTTGAATTGGTCAGGAGTTTTTGGCCTTCAAACTGTTAATGACCTTTTTTTTTTTCAATATATGCTCTATAGCAAGTCCTAGGCAGTAAGTGTTGAAGACTTCAACTTCAGTCATTGTGTTTAGTATCCTTTGGCTTCTTTGGCTTCTCCACAATTACCATATTTCTGACACTGCATTGAATAAAGAAACTATCATGAGGACTATGTAGCTAAAAATATCTAGTTAACCAAATATTTATTATCTCTATAGGAAAATTATGCTTATTTTAATGTCTGGCCATGTAATTTTCACAACAGGACAGTAACGAGTTCTTTGATATGTGCTAAGGGATTGTTTATTGCTTAGATGGGACAGAAGCTCTGGGGGAGCATCAGGCATATAATGAATGATAAACAAGTATCTTATTAAGGAAAGAAGACTCATAGGCTTCTTTAAAAGGATTCAACCATTGCATTCTTCCATACAAAAATAAAAATTATCCAGGAAAGAAAGGATTTTCTTGCCAAAGTATTATTTGTCACTGAGACTCTTACTAGTCTTGTGAAACCTTTCAAGATCTGGTAGCTGTCCTCTTTTATCCAGATGCAATTATCACAGCAACTTCTCTTTGCCAGGCATCTGTTGAACTTGCTTGTAGTGTTACTTAATAATCAGTTTCCAAACTGGTAGATTCTACTTTGAACAAAATTGAAGAGATGTTCAAACACTGTGACACTCGCAGAGATCTTGGGGGCTTTCAGTCCAACTTCATGAATGACTTGGATTTTTTATCAGGGTGAATAAGGTTTTCTATATATTCTTTTAACCCCTCCTCTGGCAGGGTGAGGGAAAGAGGAGGGCTATGGAGCATCTGTGCTTTTGGGGGCTTGGTGCTTGGCAATTACCACAGGCACCACTCCTGGTTAACAGGAGGTTCAGATTTCCTTGTGCTTCTGCAGATCAATTGGTTTCTATTCCTCCACAGAAGTCTCTTTAGCATGCCAGGAGCTGGTCGTTCCCAGTAGGAACAAAATAATATGCTGTTAGTAAAGCAAGGCCTGGCAATATCAGCCCTAAATATTAAACAAGGTCTCCATGAAATCTGTATGCTTTGAACAGATCAAGTGCAGCTAAGGAACAGGCTATTTGGTACTGCTTCCCCGATTTCTATTTTTTCCCCCACCCATTTCTCATCCTTTCAGGAAGAAAATGTTGAGGGTTTATTTTTGTGCCTTCAAATTGCTTGCTGTTGCAGTGCACTGCTCTTTCTCCAGAGATAAAACGTCCTTGCCTTTTACATAGAGTAATTCTATTTTTGACTCTAATATATTAAGAATAGCATGAAAAATATCCATGTTTATGCTCTAGGGATGTACAAAACTCCATGAGAAAGCAAGCAATTGGGACCCCAAGGGTAGCTGGTCTGAAGATGCTGTGAAATTCTGAGATGGCATTTCTCTGTAGCTTAACATGAAGCTGAAAGAAAAGAGAAGTGGTGTGTTGGAGAATTTCTGCTAAACCAGGTCAAGGTGAATAAACTTTAAAGAACCCACACTAGGCTGCAGCTGTGGCAGGTGTCCAGCTGCTGCTGACCAAGTGGGCTGCCCAGCTGTGTGAGCTCCCTGAGCCCGGGGGAGAGGAGCCAGCACCACAGAGCTACACCAGGGTGATGCTGTCCACATACTCCCCTCTATGGGATAAGGTGGGCTGTTTTGGGTGTGGGAGGCACAACTGTAATTCATTCTTCTTGTGTGTTTTTGTCTTTTAAAAACAAGCAAACCCCTGACAATAATACTGAGTCTTCTTTGCTGGCAGTGCTCTGAGTGCAGGGACACTGTGCAAGTGCCACCTGGGTTGGGGTGACACCCAACAGTGTGTGTGGGTCAGTGAGGAGAGGCCAAGGGAAGTGGAGGATGGAGGGGAAAGCCTGTCGAGGCTTGATTTAAGTTAATGGCATCTGTGTATCTGGCAAATGAGAGGTATATTTTCTTTTATGAACACCATGTGCAATTGTTTTCCTACCTTGGTATTCGGTTGCTTGACCACTTGTTTTTTAATTAAGAAGGTGGTGGATAGAAGGGGAATAAACAATGGCAGAGATCAGGTACAACTGGAAGAAGGTACTTTGGTCCCTAAATAAAACACCAGAGGAGCTGTTAACTTCCCCATTAACTCCAACCACTCTTCCTAACTGTTTATACCACAGAACAAAGGGGAAGGTGAAGAGGACAATAGTGGCAAGAAGTGTCTGACAGCTGTTCACTTTCCCAAGTCAGGAGCAGACACTCTAGACTGATCACAATATGTTTAAAAGCATTAGGTAAAGAAAGTTTAATTAACCTTAAGCAGTCTATTTATTGTGTCATTGTCATTCTTGTGTGTTTTGGGAGAGTCAATTAAAGCAAAAATATTTTGAAGATGCTGATTAGTGCTTTGAAATCAGCTAGTACTCCAAGATTGAGGAAGGCGAGGGCTTACAGGTTGTGACCCACGTGGACCTGCTGTTTGACAGCTGAAAAAGAAGCACAGCTGTGGCTGTAAGAATACAGCTGTAAGGGCAGGATCATGATGTGAGTATCACTAAAGAAGCTCCCTTATGCCCTTATCAAGCCCTAGTGTTTGACATCCTTTGTTTCAAGTGAGACTTATCCTATGACTACTTTTCTTAAACAGAACAAAACACCTGAAAAACAACCCTCCCCCCAAAAATCCCAATAAAACAGACAAAACCCCCAACCAAACAGAAAAAGCCCACTAAAAAATCCTAATTAAATCTGTTGATAGAAGAGACTCTGCAGGTGTGTAAATCAATTACTAAAGAAATATTTTTCTTACCCTCCCTGTGAGTCATGCTTGGTTATATTGTCTATGTCACAGCATCATTACTTACAAGGTATGTGGGTGCTACTTGTCTCTATATTTATAACAGTTTTCACTCCCTCCATGAATGCAAAGGCCTAGATTTGTAAAGGCATCTAATGTATCACTAACTGCAGTCCAGAATTTTAGTTCCTATTCTGAGAACATGCAGGAGGTAAAAGAGGGCTAGAACTAATCTGGAAGAGTTACTGCCGCTTGTGAAGTCTTCTGGGGTGAAGAACGGGCTCTTGATTAATTCACCACTCCCACTATCGGTGTCCCTCCTCCTGCCCGTGGAGCATCTCAGGGCTGTGCCCCAGGGCTGTGCCCTGCTCTGTGCCCTGCTGCAGGGTGGAGAGAGCACCAGTTCTTCTGACCCAGGGCTTAAACTCTTTTACACTCAGAGTAGGTTCTGGATGCAGGTCTGTGCTCTGCCCACACCAGCGTGGCACAGAGGACTTCATGGCTGCTCGAAGCAGTTTTGTTTCTCCCAGCCCCAATTAGCTGATGCTGTGTTGCAGCTTTGTGAACTCGGCACAACACCAGATGGGAATGTTGCTTGTGCAAGTCCATAAAAGACCTAAGGGCATCCTTCCTTTCTGAGTAAGAACTGCTGATAGTATTAGTGTCTGAATGGTGCCTGCTCTGGTTTCTTTTACTTCATTTGAAGTATTTTTTTCTCCCTACTAAAAGTTTAACAATTTCCTTAGAGTCTTCTAACAGACAATCCCATTGTGGCCTTGCTGAAACAAACCCAGCTTGCTGTTTGATTATAATCAGCATTGCTGTTGTGGAATCCATCTACAAGGAGTGAGGCAATGGTACTAATGGTGTTACAAGTTTTAAAAAAGAAAATAATTTTATTTTTAAATGTCATCTGCTTCTCCTGGCCGACAAGCAAATGAGTAAATTCCGTTTCATTGTAGTTTAGGTTTTTTTCCCCCTCTTCAACAGAGAGCAGACTAAGCCCCTGCTATACTGAAATAGCAAGCACTTGAGCTCTGCCCACCTTTACAAGAAAAATCTAAATTCAGTGTGTCAATACTCTTGATCCAGGGTGAAACCAATCACTTGCTTTCAGTGTGAAAGTGCTAGAAAAGTATTTCTTAACAACAGCATAGCTGAAACTGAAAAGACATAAGGCATGGGTACTTAAAAAGAAAAAATGTCTCCTGTTTGGTGATGTTCCCCAAAGAGGATGACAAAACTAGAAGAGTCTTCATCTACTTACTGTTTTAAAAAATGCTTTACTGTCTGCCTGGTTATTAAAAAGAAAACAAAAAACAACCCAAACACATTTTTACAGTTGCAGAGTATTAGGCTGTGTAGAATCCTTGACTTCTACTTTATTTTATTATTATTTTTCCCTCCCTTTGTCCCTAAAGGATGATCAGCTGCTTTGGAGTTGGCCAAACCAGATTCTCAATGGAAAACCCCTGACCAAAGGAAAAATGAATGCTGGTCAGTGCAGCTGGGATTTATTACACTTTCCATCTCTGACAAGTTTTTGTGCATCTGATTGGGGATTTGCTGGTGGGAAGAAAGCACGTGTTGCCTGATTACTCAGATGTGACCTATAACCCTGTCTAAGATGAAGCCTGATTGGGACTTTATTATATCCTTTGGGTGATCTGCCCTGCACTGCTTGTCTACAGTGTCAGGTCAAGCATCTGATGAAGATGCACAAAATGTCAAGAATGGAATATGTGATGACTTCCACCCTTGTGGAAAAAGACAAGGACTAATATGTATCTATCTATCCCACATGAACCAGACCACCTTCTGTATTCTCCATACTTGTTCTCTGTGATCCTGTCATAAAGGGTGACCACTGTGAAAACCTTAGTGTAGATGAGCCTTAGAGTAAAAACAAAAGATTATTTCCTCTGGAAAGACAGAAAACTTGGGAATGTAGATTTTCAGGTCAATTCTGTTCCTCCTTGGTTCAAAATCTGCATTAATATCTGCCAAAAATAAGAGTGTCTTGATGTCTTACAGTAATGTAGGAAAAATCCTGAGTTTATACTGGAAAAAAAGAAAAAGGAAGAGAAATTGGGCTACAAATTATGATTTCCTTGTTATGAGTTTAACTTAAATTGCTAATCATGGCATCAATACCCTCATAGTGAGGTAACTGACCCCAGCAGTGTAAATAATATCTGACAGTCAGAGCTCCCGTAGAGGATAAATGCTAGTGAAGATAATCTGGTTTTGTACTTTCAACTTGTTCATTGTGTGTATACTGATTGCAAAACACATCATGCCAGGAGGAATATCCTGATAACAGAGATGCTTTTGCTGTCATCAGGGAGTCTATAATAACAGTTTAACAGCAGCAGCTGTAACCACCCATGGTGCTGAAGTTCACTCTGAATGCAACCCTTTATTTCAGGAAAGCAGAAATGGAAAGGATGCTGGAAAAATACTGAAATGGTCAAGCCAGTTCTTAGAAGGTGTGTTTCATTATCCTGAGGCATGTGAGTAGCAGCAATGAGTTGTGTGGGGTTTTTATATATTTATATATACACACATACATATCCTCATTATATAACATTGCAGCTATAAGAAGTCAGGATTGAATTTGCAAAGGAAAAAACCTCCAAAAATCACTGCCTTTATGTTACCTAAAGAAAACCCTGAAAGGACAAGCCTCAAGACAAAAACAGTTAAGCAAAACATGCCATCCCTCATGGTTTCAATTCTGTGAAATCTCTGAGTACATGTGTATGGAGCTGCTTTGTGATGACACCTACACGTGTACTGAAAGCAT
>JAOXXN010000150.1:13740549-13769153 GCA_026770055.1 Myrmophylax atrothorax | reverse complement strand
CTGAAGCAGCAGAGCCACTACCACGCCACTTGTCCTTGTGGAGCCATTCCAAGCACAGGCAGCTTCTTGAGGCTGATCCACAAAGTCCAAAGGTGAGTTTAGACCCTTCTTATCTCTCCTGCATGTGACATAGTATCAGAGTAAACACCCTGTGGACCTTTCTCAGACAGACTAGCAGCCACCTGAGGGGGAATACTGCTTTGTTTCCTCTCACTGCTTTGTAGGACTTGGTAAATCTTTCTTTCCTAAAGAATTAATCTTACACATTTCTTAGTCCTGCTCTAAGGCTCTGCTGGGTTCAGTGTTCTTTCTGCCTGAAGAAGCATGACAAAATCCACTTCTTGCTTAGCTCTCTTTGCTCCTATAAGAAAAAATTGGATTTTACCCAAACTTATGTTTCCCATTCAACTTTTTTTACAGTGGAGAAAAATGTCGTTTCCTCTCTTGAAGAGGGACTTGAACAGTTTCTGGCATGTACTGATGTCCACAGAGAGGACTTTGTCTGATTCCCTTTAGCAGGTGAGTCTAACAGCCCTTACCACATGCCTGTCTAGAGACATAAGACTCCTATGCTAATGACTTTGTAGGGTTCAGATTTTGCTGCAACAAGGTTTATCTGTAGTTCCTGCTCTGTGCTCCTGTGGTTGCCAAAGCGTAACCCAGGGGCATCCACATCTAATTGTACAAAGAATGAGCAGAAAGCAATCAGTGCTGCAGAGAGCCTTTGATCAAATGAGACATTTGTATGCTTTTAAATAGAGACTGGAGTTTTTAAAAGGAATGACTGTATACATGCCATTCATTATTATTAGTTCATTTACTAAAATAATCTTGAGGTTCCTTTGGTTTTGTACCAGAAAGCCTAGACAGTGATGATCCAGTGTTTGTGCTCTGATTAAGTATTGCTCAAAGGGAATAATCTGGTAGCAGGAACATTTAAATAAACTCTATCATCAAGCTAAGTGATACTCTGAGATAATTGTTTTACTTTTACTAACAGTCATTATTAATTTAATGAAGTTTCCAAGGATGATTTAAGTGAAAAGAGAACTTTTGCAGTTCTCCCCATGGAGACATCACACATTACATATTCAAAAGGAAAGGTCTGGAAGAGAAGCCCTTTTGTTTATTCTTATTTCATTTTAACTAATGCTAATCTGAGCTGCTCATGTCATGCTGTTAAGCCCTACACTTCAATATATTTGAAGCTCTCCTTGGCAAATAACTGAGCAGCAATTTAGCTCAGCGGGCCTCACCTTAGTGGAGCTGGTTTTGCTGCCAAACTCAAGAGCTGGCCTGCTTTTCCTTTTTGTTCTCTCCCCCCCGCCTTTTTCCCACCCAAGCCTATTCAAATAGTTTCTTTTGCAGCAATCTGCTCTCTTCCTCTGGACCTGTTGCTGAGGTCCCCTTGGCACAGTGCTGGCTATCCATGCCTGCCTTGGCCTTTGCTCACCTGCATTTCTGCAGCTTCTGGCAGCACTGGGCCCTCCCTAGTGACAGATTTCTCAAGGTTTGCTGCAGGAGGGATGGTACCAGCAACTCCCCATCAGCCAGCTGTCTGTCCTTCAAGCCTAAAGCCAGATGATGATTTACCCTTCTCTGCTTTTCAGTATTTTCTCCCCAAATATTAAATACTCTCATGCTTGAAGAGAAAACACATGCAGAAGCTTTACACTTTCAGCAGGCTTAGCAGCCATCCCTCCAAAGCAGAATATACTTGTGATAAAACTGCATTTTGCTACAGCAAATGGACATATATAGCGAGAGACAGCCTAGAAATCCAAGCAACGTGTTGGAGTTTGCATGATTTCTGACAAATGGAACAGTGGGGTAAAAATCAGGCAGTCAGCTGTCGTTGCCCGTGTTCTGGTTCTGTGTTCATGGTCAGGGCTGGCTGATGCATTTTCTTCTGGAACTCACCCAAATGATACGTCCTAAGATAGTAACTGAAGAAAGATTTGTATCCACTGACTTCCGGTGAAGTGAGACTATTAATGCTAAGAACACAAGTTATAAATGTGATGATACACCACAATTTAGTCATGGCAGCACTGAATTTTTTAATCTAGGCAGTTGTGATAATGATACTGCTTTGTAAACTGGTCGAATGGAGCCTGATAAATCTCATTAACATTGTGATGAGTTTGGTCCATAAAATTCTAGAGATGCTTGACAGTTCTACAGCAGTCTGCTTTATTCTAGAATAAAATCCACACCAACAGCATAAAAGCAATGTAGCATATTTCAGTATCTTAAAAATGTACTCTTGGATGTCTCAGTTTGGATATGCATGCAATGGCTTCTTCTAGGGTCATTTAATTACCTTCTTATTGTACATTTTCGTATAAAAGTTCTTTATTTTACAATCAATGAAGCTATACGCATTTGGAGGCAGCTCTTCCCTTCATTTTCTTTCAAAAGAGAAATTTACAAAAATTGAAATGAATGGCCAAGGTGTTGTGGTAAGAAAATGTTACCTGGATATCTGTTCAGATAAGCCACATATGAACAAGAAGATTCCACCTACGGAATTCTTTTGCTATATTCATGGTTACATGAAAGAAGGTCTTTACCGATATCAGTGATGATGGCCTAAACTGGCCATGTATAATTATGATATCATGTATGATGACACAGTGCTTATTTTTCCATGATGTACCTGGGTTTGACTCCAACCACTTCTTATCCAAGACTGACTTAATATCCAGCAGGTTCTCTTCCCTAATTCTTTTAGAGGGAACTTGCTATTTAAAGAGGCAAAATTGTAATCAACCATATTTTTTTTCATTCCCTGCATCACGTTTCTCAGGATGTATTATGTCTGTATAGGATATTTGGTGTTATCATTCTGATTTCCACAGCCACCACACAGCATAACCATGCATTGCACAGTGGCTACTGTCTGAATTAATGTCCCAAATTCAAAATGTATGTCTTTGTCATGCTCAGGATCTCATGCTCCACGCTGGGGACTGAATCAGTAAATGAAGGGAAGAACTATTTTCTGATTTCTTTCAGTTTATTTTTCACTATGGTAACTTCTCAAACAGAGAACAAACTGAAATCTTACTGTCTGTTCTTGCCTCATAGTCCTCTTTTTTTTTTTCACCACAATATAATACAAATCATCTGGACTGTGTGAATATAAATTACTTGTGTCAAGGATTAGATTTAGGAGTGACTTTTAATGGCATTATCTTTGGTGTAGTTTCAGAAGTGAAGAGACAACAGGCACAGGTCACTAAAGCAGTAAATAAAAAACAGCTTCAGAGATCAGAATGGAGAAATGTGTACAGTGAATGATTAAAACCCCCCGAGGTTTTGCAACGTAGTAAGCTAATTCTACCAAGCTCTCATGCTTTGTAAGATCTCTGATACTCTCAGTTCTATGTTATTTCTTGGCTGTCATTGCACTGGCTAGTTAATGTGTTTTGGTTAAATATGGGCACCTGTAATCACACTCTATTCTGCAAGTCCTGCTTGTGTAATCTTTTACCCTTTCTTTGTTGTACAAGAAAAACGGACTTTCATCTTCAAAGGTTTTTGTGGAACCTTTACAAGTTTTAGTGAAAAAGATTTCCTCTGATTCCTTGCAGAGTTTGCAACACAACATTGCAGCAGACTCATGAATGAGTTGCAGAGAGTAAAGCTGCTCTGTCTGCCTGCCCTAACTGAGATGTGCAGAAATGAACTGAACTATTAAGTGGTAAGTGCAGCAAAATAACCCCTCTGAAGCCCTAACTAACTGTGTGGGGTTAGTAACACCAGCAAAGCCACTTCCACGTAAAAATATAAAATCCTTATCCTTTGAACAGCTGCAATAATGAGCCTTTTCTCCTCGGTTAGTCCTGGCTAAGCCACTGAAGTGGGAAGAAAGTGAATGAAAAGCCGTTTCATTGCCCATGGCCAGAGAACAGCTCTCCAAACAGCGCTTTTCAGCCGTACCCTGATTAGAATGGCTGGAGGCTCAGGGGACTCCCCGTTGCCAGCATTGGCACCTCGCTGATTTTCAGCACTATTTGTTACTTTTTTTAAACCCAAAGCAAGTTGAAACTAATGAAAACACGCTGCCTTAACAGCCAGGGATTTCACAGCCAAGCCCTGCTTGAACTTATTAATGTAAATAGCTTTGTCATTTTATAGGTTACGTTCTGAGTTAAATGAAGAGACGTTACTGGGAAATTGAATTAAACAAAAATTGATTTCCCCATCTCCTCATATCTTTCCAAATACGGCCTAAATTTTTGCCTGCACTAAGGTAACCCTGTTCATGCAATCTGATGTTTAATAGCTATATTGAATAATATCCCAAAGATGAGTCAGAGCATGGCTGAAATTTGCACTGAAGTAATAGAAAAACATAACCCCTGAATCAAAAAGAATTTGCGGTCTTTCCTATATCCTCTGTCTCAAGGTACAGAACCAGCCTCTGAAACTGTTTGCACTTCTTTAAAGTCAGAAGCCAAGTGCTCTGGTGTCCACTGGCCTGGGTCACACCTGCACTGACAAATGGGTGCAGTTCTACACCCAGCAAGGGAACACTCTCCTCAACAGATTTATTTTCAAGAGGTTGGCTGAAGAACAATAACCACTCTGCACCTCACGAGACTTCAGACTGAACAAATACTATGGCTGTATCCACCTATGCAGTTGAGAACAGGGGAAATCATAAGTTATGGGCTGTCTCTCACATTAATATAAGCTGGAAATGTTGTTATAATTATGCTGTTTTGATGGAAAATATTGGCTGGTTGAAATGTTGTTGGAAATGCACGTATTTTGTTCTAAAATTCCATATGATTTCCTGTAAATCTCCCTGGGTGTCAGACAGCCCTTTCTTCCTGTGTCTGCCATTTGAATTAGCTTTGCTGCACAGATTTTGGCTGAAAAAGTGAGTTGTTCCTGTTGTGCAATAGGGAATCCAGCTCAATGTTCCTCCTCAAATTAACTGAGCTGATTGTTTTGTAGATAAAAACCAAAAACCTTGGTCTTGTAGACTCAGTGTCCTTTTGGAAAAAACAAACAGACCCAAAATAAAAAAAGGACTCGGCAAAAAAATGGATGTATATATATATATGCATAGATATGTATACACGCTTATGTTTTTATATTTTCTCAGGAAATTTTTCATTCTTAATGACAACACAGCACCACTAGATTTTGTAGTGTCAAGAATGCCTTTTAATCAAGTCTAATCTTGCATATGCTTATGTAGATTTCCCTAATGATATTGTAAGTCATCTCTGTGACACCATAGGACCGACAATATTAATTGTTTCAGCATTTGTTATTACCTACTGTTCAAAGCCTTTGTCATTTTATAGGATACCAAATGCATTTATTGTGATACCTGACTTCTAAAATATACAACAGAAAAATTATTGTTGTCATAAAATGTTCGGAACGTACAAAGTATGAAGGGAACAACCCTATTTTTCATAGGTCCTGAAGGGTTAAATCACATACTTTGGGAGCAGTGTAGCATATTAAAGAATTATTTATGACTTGAATTATATCACTTCTAACTATATAAAGAGTTGGGATGGCTTCCAACAATTACTAAAGAAGCCAGCCAAGTGATGCTTTCCAATTAAATCAGGCTGAGTTGGTTTTTTTAACTTCTCAGTGTCCTGTGTTCTGTCTCCTGTTTTTTCATGATGGAAATAGATAATATATTAACCTCACACAACTGAAGTCTCTCACATCTCCTCTTTGTTATTCTTTCATGTGGTGGTGATCAGTAGGAGTCTCTCTGCAGGTACTCACTACATGAAAGGTTCCTTTTTTGACCATCTAAGTGCTGCTGGTGCTGCTTAAGTTCTTGCTTTTATTTAGGACCAGTTGTTACACAAAGCTTCAAAGCTTATAACATCTGATGGCTTATTTATATTTGTATTGTCCCATCTTTGATAATGACGGCGTTAAAAAACCTGCAGGAAAGAAGAACTGAAAATGGTGACTTCCATGTTAATGCCTGTGTTGTTCAGGTTATGCAAACAGATAGATGAAAGTCCATGGCCTAATTTATTAGCGGGGAAATAAAGACAGATTAATTAAAAGAACAACAACAAAAAAATCCAGTAAACCTTAAAGCACTCCTTTCTCTACTTGTATTAGATAAAACTCAGATGTTTCCAGAAAGGTTATGCACCATCGCTCATGTGCTGTATCGCATTTGTACCAGCCTTGATAGAGGAAAAATTTCACAGCTCTCCACAGAGGTTTGAGTTTATTTACTGGGCAAAGCATATTAAAGAAAGTTACATATCTAGGCTGAGTCGTAGACTGTAGACCTGCAGGATGTGCCCAGACCAGAGCAACCCATGGACTTTTTCCAAAATGTCATTGAAAAAGGTAAATATGAAAACCTAGTCAAGTCTCTATAAGCTAAAATTACTATATAAGAACTCTGAACTGAAAAAAAGTTAAGAAAACTGCAAAATTAAACAAAACATTGAAAACACTGCAGTAGACTACTGAGTGCTTGTTCCTTGGCAGATCAGCCTTTCCATAGCTGGCTCCAGTCATCATTGCTGGAGTTCACTTTGTTCTATGCTGACGAAATATGTCAGCTCCAGAATACATAGGGCCTGCCTTTATTGCTGGGGTTGGAAGTTTGCCACTCAAAGATCTAATCAGAATTATTTATTTTTTCCAGCACTCTGGAACAGATAACAAAGCTCATTTGGGTATCTGGCATATTTATTTAGCTCTGTTACAGGTTCATCTAGTTACCGATGATTGTTTACAAGACTTAAATAAAGGTTTCTCCTCCATTAATGCTGGAAAATGAAGCCAGCTTGTGTAACTTGGAAAAATGGTTTAAATGGATGGAAATTATTCTTGTATGAGGAAGACAGAAATAGCCCAACACAAGTGTATTCCACAGTTGCCAGTTGAAACAGCAGCCTATTTTGTGCTGTGCCTTTCACTGATTCATTTCTAGGCTTGTTCTCTAAAAAGAATCTACAGTCGGGCTGAACTGCTGCTTTCTGTCAAGTGGAAACCGAGTGGCTGCTCCGTAGCCTTTTTCCAAAAGCTCCTTTTGCAAGCTGAAGCGCTGGAGCACAGCGATCTGCCAGAGCCTGCCACAGGGAATGCAGGCATGCAATCCTTGCCTGCTGCCTGCAGGACTGCCAGCTCCTCCCTTTCTGCTGCCACAGTTCAGGTGCTGTAACAGTGGCCATCGCTGCCCGCGCCATATGTAGGAGTTGCAGCCAGAGGATCAGTGAAGCCAAATCCATTTGTCACATGTCCACATCTCCACCAGCCTCTAGGAGAACATCCCAGAAACAACGTTCAACAGACCTGGGACTTCCAGGCAGAGCATGGCTTGACACACACCTTCCTTCCTTGCAGAGTGAGATTACCCTGCCATTCTGCTCTGTGTGACCCTGCACCAAGGGATTGGCACTTACAGACCTACCTATTGTTATCAGTAAAGGTTTCTTTGCATTGCTTTCAGGACCTCAAATTTTCTGAGCATAGAACTACCACCTAAATTGATGCTTTTAGGACACTGCAAGCATCTCTGCTTGGGAGACCACACAAAGGCAGTTCTTCTGGGACTGACGGAATTAAGGTAGTGAATGATGTGTCTTGGATAGGGGGAGGATAGTTTCTGACCATGTGCAGAATATCCCTGTGTTTCCTTTACACTGCATATGGGCAGCCAGAACCTTGGCTACTCCTGATCAATGCAGGTCTTACTCTGAGAGTCCTGAGGAGCAAGCCAGGAGAGAGGTGGTCTCTGACAGGAGCCAAAGAGCACTCACAAGGCAGTGGATGAGTTTGTAATTTTTATAGTTGAGTTACTCCTACTCACGGTTAGTTTTATACACAGACTAATCTCATAAAAAATAATTTAAAGCCACTCTGCTAGGCCCAGGTGGGGCTGTCAGTCCCTCAAGTAACATTCCTTATAATCAAAGGATGCATTAGATTTGGGAACCGGCAACAAAACTCACCATTTCACCGAATTAAGCACACCTCACTACATTTTCACAATGACATTCAAAGAGTAATGGCACACTAAAATACATATTCATGTACTTTAAACACATGCCCTTAAACAGATTTTTGTGGAATGTGCACTTTGCTTTTTAAAATTGTAATCTCACAAGCCAGAAAGCTTCTGTAAAACTCTTACCACCCAGGATCAAGCGTGGATAATCTTTTATGGCTAGAATTGAAGATTTTCTTATACTTTATTATCTGGGGATAGTAGGAAACATGAAGAATCCCTGAAAAACTCTTCTTAAGGCCCACATAAGCCCTTAGCAGTATGTGGACTTTAGGTCCTCACTGAAGAGTATCTTATGGGTATCTTTTTTCCCAATATGAATTTCAGTCAGAGCTGGGACGGACAGAGAGGGAGAAGGGAAACTCTTATCCCACTTTCACCCCCAGTTCTGCTCCGTTCATTCATTTCACTGTGTGCCTGTGGCTGTACAGGGTATCTTGTTCCCCAGGTCAGGCTGCATCCCTCCCGGATCATATGCTTTAACCTCCTTATGGCCCTGGGACAATTGTTCAGCTCACTTCCAAAATAGCACTGAGCTGCTCCAAAAATGACCACAGCTTCTCTTTTGGGACACAGACAATGTGGCCTCTGTCAAACTGTTTATTTACAATACATCTTAAAAGCCCTCTGACATCCCAATCAGTAGCAAAATGAAATAAACATTGATTTCTTACAAGATGTATGAATCTTTATACCATTAGGGAGAGGAAGGAAAATAGAGACTTTAGAGACAATCAAAGAAATAACTTTTGAGTCTTAGTCTGGAAATAGCAACACACACACAAGTACATGTATATTTAACAAAAAAGGATCTAAAACATATTTGCTACATTTTTATAATTTGGAAGCTCTCCAAGTGTAATGAACACAAGTATCTTTTTGTTTTCAGAGTATATCCTGCTCAATAAACCATCCTCATAAAGTGTTTTGGCTCTTAAAATAACCACTAAAATGACAGCTAACAGAGCATAGATCTAGATGGTTATTAATGTTAACACTTAGCACCTACATAGTCTGTGAGAGTCTCTGCTCAGTGAGGACTGAAAAGTCGATTGCATTTGCATTAGTTTTCTTCCTATAACATCCATGTTTGGAAAAGAAAGAGGAAAAGACATTAAAGCAAATTATTCTTTTCCTCTCCAAGCAGAACTTAAGAAAATTGTATATTATATAAATTGGTACAGAGGAAAAAATGCTCTCACAGCAATCAATTTCTGAGGTATTTAAATTTCCCTTGCTTGACTCACTTAAAAAGCAGTATTAGTGCTACCTCAAATTTGCTAGAAAGAGAATGACAGATCTGTCCTGAACTTCAAACAGCAGGCACTTGTTCATTGTTCTTTCCTAATGAAATACCAAATCTTCACTCATGTTTGGAAATCAAATGACAAAATCCTTTGACTGCAGCTATGTACAACAAAGGCACTAATTAGAAATTTCCCTGGCAAATGACACAGCTAAGACTTATTTCTGTTCAAGACCACGATGTTTAGACCTATTAGGGTAAATCAGAAATGTGGAAGACAAGGACAAGCAGCTATCTTTGTGCAACCTAAATATTTTTACTCCCAAATCATTTGTACCTGATTCTATTTTTCTAATTTCCATATAAAAATATACCTTCAAATTTTCTAAAAAAAACCCAGGAGCATCTTGAACTTCCCACCTTCTCCTAGGCTTTAAGCCTTGTCCTGCTGTACATTATCCATGTCAGAAACCAAATCCCTTTTGTTTAAATTCATCCAATCACTCCACCTTTGCTTTAGTACCCATCAGATTTCACACTCAAGCTGAGCATTTTCATTAAGGTCTGCAAAAGGACAGATTTTGGGACACAGCTAATCACAATTCCTTTACTCTACCCAAGTATTAAAAAACATTCTGGGAAATGCAAACTTTCCAAAGCTTTTTGCCATTTAAACATTTTGATTTATAACAAATCCTCTGTTTGTCAGTTGCGTTGGTTTGTGCTTTTAAACATAAACTGTCTCTCTTTCTTCCCATGTAGGAATCCCATTTCACACGTGGGCTAATTAACTACAATTTAGACTGAAGTAGGAATGATTGCTCTGCTGTAATGCTGCTGTCTCTTAGCAACCGTGAAAGATATGGTAAAGGATATGAAACAGAGACCCAAATAACATCATTTCCAGACTGAGAACTTCCACCTAGACTAACCTACCAGTGGGACAGTAAATTAATTTTAAATTTCCATTTGCCTACTTCAGTGTTACGCCTCTTGTAGGCTCTAACAGTGTGATTTTTACATTCCAAGAAGGCACTTAAGCATTTAACTTCCCCAGAGATGTTGCTACCTGCCAGCTACTCAAAAGAAAGTTGTAAAATTTCATTAGAAAAATATTTTCCTGCATCCTTCCCACATAATGACTTATGTCTGGCACTAATTCCTCACTTGATGGGAGTTTTACCAAAGTAAAACTGTGAGATTAGGCCTTGCTTCTGTATTAAACAATTAAAAAAAATGTATTTTATTAATTGCAAATTGGTAATGTTTTTCCACATAATGCTAATAAGGTATTTTGACGATTTATAATGCTTTACTCTGATCTGAAGATACTTATTGCATCTATTAAGAAACTTTACACTGCAAGAAAAACTACTTTTCAAAAACAATGACAATTTGAAAACCACTCTGACAGCTGAAAATCCAAGGAAAACAAGAATTCTTTTAATATTTGCAGAATCTCTTTATGACTTGCTCTGTAGTTCTACTCAGCAATTGCTACTTGCATATGATGTTGTCAACAGTGTAGATTTAATTTTTACCCTGGAAGAAATGGCAGATTTGTCTCTGTGGTCCTATTTATATTCTGCATTTTGAACACAAGAATGACTGAAGTGGAAAACCAAAAAAGTTTGAACTACCAAAGTGAGGACAAAAATGAATGGCTCAAAGTAAGATGACCTATGTCACATTTTGGTCTATGCATCAGAGACAGACAGAACTTGCAGTCATGGGAGACACACATGGTAACACTGCTGCTTCTCCCAGCCTCTGGGAGCTGGGAAAGCCCCAGCGGGAAGGGATGGAGGTCTAAGTCCTGGCAGGCTCAGGGGTAACCTGAGGGTCACAGCCCCTATCAGGATGCAGAATTCCTATGTCTGCATCTCCACCACACCAGACAGTGCTGCAGCCTGTCATGGCAAGGGCACCTGGCACAGAGGGAAGAACAGCAGTGCCAGGAGGCAACATGGTCATCTGCCAGCCTTCCTGCAGTGGGTCGTGGCCAATGCATGTTGCTGTGGTCTCACCTGTAACACCAGGTGCTCCTCGTCAGTGGAGAAAGGGCTGCACTGACCAGCTGCACCTGGTGCTTGAAAGGGAAGAGAGGCAGAGGAGGGTGTGTCACTCACTACAGAGAAGTGTGAAGGAGAAGGAAGTTGTAGAAGGCTGTAACATGGGACACACGACTTGCAAGGTGGGTGAGCAGCTCCTTGGTGTTGCCACGTGTCTTCTTGCTTGGAAGAGCTTGGGGCTGTTTGTTGTTGGAGGCTGTGAGGGATTGTTTTGCTGGTATTGCAATGTACTCTGTTCTTGTTTGGGGGTTTGCTGCTGTGAGACATTGTGTGCTGGGCTGGAAGGAGCCTTGGTCCTGCTTGGGGACTGTTCTGTGCAGCCTCCAACAGTACATGGGGCCTGGCCTGCAGGCACAAACTCTGGGAGAGACAGTGGCTTTTTCACAGCACTAGGATAGAGGGTTTGAGGTCCCTTTTTCCATTGTTCTGGCAGCAGGCACAGAGGGAACCTGGGTTTGTCTGGGTGGTTACTGTGGCTTTTCTTCATTATCTCATGGAACTGAGAGTGAATGCAACTACTCATATAGGTTGTTGGGGTTTTTTGCTGAAAGAAGCTAAACATGAAAATCTGACACTGTAATTCTTTACTTATAAACTTAGAGTGGTGTCTGGCAGGGCATTTGGCAGAGTCCTGCATGAACTAAGGAGACAGCTCTGCTGGCACTATGTGTGTGAGCACATCCACCAGCATGTCTGACTATGGATTTAAAGGACACCTCTTCACTCTGTGACTTTAGAAGTGAGGTTAGTTTGGTAGTGTTTGGAGTTTTGCTTGTTTAGGTTGTGTGGTTTTCTGTTTCTTGGTTTGTTTGGTTTTTTCCTTTGGTTGGTCTGTTGTATTTTTAAAGCAGAAACATTCTTTAGGATTCTGAAAGAAAGAGAGGAAACTGTTGGGTTAACTATTGTTGGTTCCTGCTCCATGCTCAAGAGGTGTTCACATAAGCGGCATTTTCTTGCAGTGCAAGTTCACATGGTTGTTGGGAATATCATTCTATTATACTTTAGCTGCTTTCTGTTGAGTATTTTATTTTCATCAAAAAGAAAAAAGAATGTGTAACTCCTTTAATATTCAAATGAATATTAAAGCCTTGATTATTTAAGTCTTGATTAGTTTATTTCTGGCAGCAGCATAGCTATGTATTATGCCAGTTGCTTTGTATAGTACTCCTGTTCATGCATTGTACTTCAGTAATTTTGCTCTCATGTGCTTTCCTTCCACAGCCCAGAGTGACTTTGAAGCATGCTCCTTGAGAGGAAAAGTTACTTTTCCTTTGTCTCCCCTCTAGATAATAAAAATTTAGAAACTTCCCCCCCCCCTCCTTCAGTCTGCTTAGATTTTTCCAAGGAAAATTTATAGCACCATGAATAAAGGAGTGAAGCTAACTATAATTCATAGGTTCTAACTTTGTTTTTGTGGTTAAAAATCAGATTCCTAAGACAGATGGTTTGTTTATTCTATCTTACGTTACTTCGTGAGCAGTTCTACTTTAGGAAGACTTTTTTTCCTGCTATATATGGCTTTGTTATAATAAGATAAAAAAATCCAGATGTTTAATGTATAAAGTTACATTGTCCCATTTGACAGAAAGTGAATCTGGTCCTCAGCACCTATACTAGATGTTAATCTGTCTGCTGGCCTCACTGCACTGCTGAGCTGTAAAACAAAGTGTAATCAGTCTGTAGGCTGGGAGTAAAGGGTGTATTTTTAATTGAAATCCACATTCCTTTTTTCCCAGGTGTAATTTAAACCCAGAAAGTGCTTCTAGTGAGCACTAGGCAAGTTGTGTCTACAGCAGTCTATGGGAGATAGTTATATTTTACTGTAATTTAAGGAGGGCCAGTTTGCCATTAAGTGTCAATAGTGGCTGTATGGTGTGTGCATACAAATGTTATTGACAGACCTCCAAGTATAATTTGCTGCCCATTCGGACTGGCTCTTTCTGTGCTTTCCAAGCCAGCTGGCACAGGGGGTGGCTGCACCTGGCTCTGGAGCAACATTAGCTCCTGGAGAGGTGAGGGCAGTTCACAGTCTGCAGATCAGCGACTGCTGCAGCAATTAAGGATCAGTAATACCTGAGGTGATGCTGGGAGGAATCCGTCTGCATTGAATGTAGGCAGATGAGAATGGCTTGGGAAGGTGATCTGACAGCGTGAGACACGATCGCAGGGTTTAACACAGCCTATGGATTTTGTCTTCCTGCAGAGAGGAGGGATGAGAATGTTCGAGTGGTTTTCTTTAAGTTTTTTCAGCTGTGTCTTTATGAGCCTCTGCAACAGAACTGTCTGCATTTACACTTTGGAAAGCCATGTTTGTGTTTAATATCACCTGCAACATGGTCATTAGGTAACTGATGAACTACCAAGGCTCAGATGCTCCAAAGCTGCAGTTGACAAGGGCTGTTTAGCTAATGTGAGGCAGGGGGGAAGGGGGCGCATCTACAAGGTATTAACTCAGTTAATGACACTCGCCAGAAAGACTGAAGGCTTTATCTAGTAGACTATCAGTGTTTAAAAGGAGATGGAGTAAAGGACAGAGTTTTGGCAAAGATTATTCTGTCTGTTCACATGGCAAGTGAAGTCATGTTTGGTGTAGAAAGTTTTTCTTTACATTGCTGAGCTAAGCTTTAAATTGCTGTGTATTGTTTCAGTGCCATAGAAATCTGGGGTTGAAGGAACAAACTTTATCAGTCTTCTAATCCATTCCTTTCTTTGAGATAAGAGTAGCAGGCTAGAAGAGATACCTGTCTGATCTATTCCTAAAGACTGACACTGTTTCATAATTTAATGCAGTGCTTGCAACTCTGACAGAAAGATTTTCCTAATGTCAGACTAAATCTCCCTGGCTGCAAATATGCTGAGCACTTCTTGTTCTGTCTCCAGCAGACATCGATCCCTGTGTGCATTAACAGACTTTAGCATTCTTCCAATATGTGTGTTTGTGTGGAAAATGTTGCTCTGCTGCGATCTCCTTTCTAGATTAAATATACTGATCTTGAGAAGTGAGAGAATGAAAATAAATTCTCCTACAGGTGTCTACTGGTAAATCTTCAACCTGTGTTCCTACAGACAAGATGACTATCAGAACTCTGCTAATGAAAAACCATGCCTTGGATGGACCTGATTTTGGAGTTTATAGTACTTCAGGCCATGTTTCATCTGTCTTTTTAGAATTTGAAGGCTAGTGACAGGTTGCCAGACCTTGTCACCTTTGAACAGGATTTATTATTTCTTCTACTAAGGCATTGCCTGAGCTGAAGCAACATAGGGCAGATGGTTTTAAAGGACAAATTCACACCCTAGAAAACCAGCTTCCTGCAGAGAAATCTTAACAGACAGGACTGGAAAGTGTCCATATTCCTTGGCCTGCACACAAGCTCTCTTGGCAGCAAGCAACCTCTTGAGAGGATTAAGGTATAGGTGGGTTATATATGTGAAGTCCACCCAACCTGTTTTATGTGCAAGAACTGAAACTTGGGGCGCAAAGAAAAATGACCTCTACATACTGTGGGCAGTAGTTTCCACTTTGAATTACAGCAGGTTTCTCAAGGATGCTGTAGTCTTACACACCATGGTGCGTTTGGTGGTCAGGGAAGAAAACCTGTGTCTTAGTACTTGATCAAGATCTCTTTATGTGCTTGATCCCACCCCTGTGTTTTGAAAGACTTGTATTAGAAAATATGCCATCAGTCATAAGTAGGTTGATTCCAGCACACTTTTTTTTCTGGTAAATACTCTTTGGGTGAAATGCTTTCCTTATTTCAGTAAGAATATACTGAAGTGAAAAGAAAAAGCAACATATGATAATTTCAAATTCTGGGGTCTATTTTTATTACAAACATATTTTCACTGCCAGAAAGTTAAACAGTTGGAATTGGAAGCAAATGGAAAGTGGAGGAGAAAACACAAGTGTGTTCTCTTTAGTTGAATTGCTAAAAATACAGTTTCTACTTTTGTTTGTAACATTCCTTTGTTGCTTTATAAGCAGTAGCACTGCTTATTGAAAAAAATAATTGCAGTCATCTGTTTAATATGACAAAAAGTGTGGTTAAGATAAATTAGTGCTTAAACTGCAGTCTTTTTCATAAAAGACTCCTGAAAGACCTTATCGAATACACATATATACCTTTCATATTTAAGGTGATGTGTTAACTGCAGAGGTGCATTTTTTCCTCAGGCATGGAAACCCTCTATAACATAACTATAAAAGTACCTTCAGTGACCATGCTCTGCATTGGTATTAGTATTTACCTGCTTTTAACAAAACATCTTGGGGTTCTCATTGCACAAATGTAATGAGAGACACTCCTTACCTAAAAATAGCGAACAGACAAAGAAGACCAAGAATGGGAGGAGAAATAGATACAACTGAAAAACTTGCTTAAGGCTGTGATTAAGACCCTGCTGTCAGCACAGAACTTCAGCCACCAGATTTTGAAAGGTTATCATATGGGAGGTTGCACAAAGAAATTAGCCCACTACAATGTCCTTAAATTTCCAGGCCTGTGTGCTTTGAAATTCAGGAAGTTGTTACTTAACGGAAATCTGCAGTGGCAAAGTTTATTTTGAAAGGTATACAAATGACAGATAACTTTTACAATGTACTAAACTGATGGAAAAAGTGTCAGTATGGAAGTCCTGACTTAATATGAATACTGCATTTTACCAGTGCACACACTTACCAGGATGTTACAGGAAGAAAGGAATCTTGCCACTGTTGGGGTTTTTATTTGTTTGTTGCTATTTCTGGGGTTTGGTTCTTTTTTTTGTGTGCTGGAAAAGCTTATTTGGATATTTTCTTTTCCTCTCTTTCCAAATGGGTGTGTGAAAACATAGCTAAGCTTCTTACACACTGCTGTTCTGTTACTTTGCACGTGTCTATCCCTGATTACTCTGTTAGAACAGCTCTGAATTACATAAACCCAAACCAGCATTCCATCTGCTGAAACCTGACATATCTGGGCATATCCCAGTCTCCTCCCTAAACTCTTTAACATTTCCTCAGTCATGTCTGTTCTACCTGAGTAACTGTGCTGTGGCAGAATCAGTCACCCTGCCTTTGCTGGCTCAGGTAGTGCTGTCCTGAGATTTATT
The DNA here is from genome assembly GCA_026770055.1 of Myrmophylax atrothorax. Taxonomy (NCBI): domain Eukaryota; kingdom Metazoa; phylum Chordata; class Aves; order Passeriformes; family Thamnophilidae; genus Myrmophylax; species Myrmophylax atrothorax. The sequence continues at coordinate 13,752,721 of JAOXXN010000150.1, read as the reverse complement.
TGTAATTGTTATTTTTCTGTGAATTGTTTCAGACAAGCGAGCTTCTTTTTCCCCCTTACCATTGTGAAAGGAATGTGTATATATGAACCCAAGTGAAAGCAACTTTGAATACCAGTTTTGTGTGTTTGCATTGATAAACTTTCTTTTGTGGATTTATTAAACCCTCCCCACAATAAATTAGGAGAATAAAGCAACAAATAACTTACTCCAAGTCTTAGCACAATCCAGGTCTGCTACCCTCAAGGGCTGAGAAAAAGCTGCAGACAGGTTTTTCCCCCCCTCCTTTAGCAGTAGCAGCTTTGTGTGCAGGTCTCTGTAGAGATGCAGTTTCCCAGCCATGGTGCTCCAGGGACAATCATGGAGGGGACAGATTGATTCAACTCTAATAAACCTGCAGTTCTGATGGTACAAGAATGCCCTGTAGCATTCTTTTCTTCCTCAGAGCTGTTACTTCACACTGTACCACTCAAGAGTTTCAGAGTTTACACCTTCTATGACTTATTGAGGCTGTGACATTTGTTAAAAATATTTGAAACTTAGCTTTAAAGTGTTGCCTATTGATGTGTGTACATCTCCCATTCATGGTAACAGGGAAGGATCATTACTAGGGTGAAAAACTTGAGCCAACAGGATAATGACTTCCATTCTGCATAACATTTTACTTACTGTTTCTGATGTTCTGTGTGTTCTTATGAAGGAAACTGCTTTTTTATTGTTTGTATTTCTGCCTCCCTATAGGCATGACATCAAAAAACCTAGTGAAGTCTGTAACTTGAAAGTCTTTAGTTTTTCATCTATATATAGCATTTCCTTACTTAGGGAAAATTATTTTTGTCCACTTTACATATATATAAAACCCCTTAGTTATATTCAATCACATGCTGTTGGCATAAAAAATGTTTTCAACTCAAAAAAAAAATGCTAGACCGAAGCAAGTTTCAAAACAAATGAATTCAAGCAGATAGCTGTTAAACTTTTTCAGCAGCAAAATTACTGTGAGCTTTATGATGTAATAGTTTTTTTTAATCCCTTTATCATGATAAAGAAGCCACATTGCTTTAAAACCAAGCTAAGTATGTGTTTAAGTATTTGTTTTCAATTTCTTTAATAACATATGATCTGTGGACCAGACAGAACTTGTATTTTAGTTGTTGATGAAGTGACTAAGCATAGGCCTCAAATGTCCCTAAATTAAAATTCCTACTAAGAAGCGTAACTGCTGTTTTAATGCCTGTAAAAGAGAGGAAAGAAATGAAGTATTCTCAAATCAGTTGTTTAACATAATGGCACATGTGCTGTCTGATTTCCATCAAATGTGGCTACATGGAAAAAGGAACTCTACAAATACAGAAAAGCTTCTCAGTAGCCAATGTATATAGCAAAACAACCTGTGGCTGCCTGCATGGATTCTTTGCTATGTCTAGTCATGCTTTATTTCAGTGCTCAGCCAGAGGTCTTTCACATGCACACTTCTAACTGCTTGCCATTGACTGCAGTAACTTCAAGGTAATTAAATTCTGTTACATGAAAATATGGAAAACATTGAATAATCACTCCCCCCTCCATCACCCTGAATTCTCTTCCTATACGTCACTAGTCTTTTCCCCAATACTACTCACTGTTGCTAAGGCAGTGTTCTGCTTGTGAAGTTCTAAAAGGTAAATACACAGAGCTCCAAATGGTGCAAGAGCAACTGTTACTCATCCTCTGTACCTGGATGGGCAAGTGTAGACATGACTGTTGGGAATTTAAAAGCTGCACAGACATTTTGGCTGCAAAATCCTGTAATGTGAGATGTGTCTTGTTGCCCCACACCATGCAAACGGGGAAGGGCTGCACCAGGGCAGAGCTGTGCTCTCCCTGCCTGCTGGGCAGGACTGTGTGTCCTCTCATGTTCTGGGTGATCACACAGATGTTTCTGATCGAGGACAAATGAGGTGGGTCTGACAGTGACCCAGAGAGAGCTGCTGTGGTGGCAAATGGGGACCCTGTGTTCTGGGGGCCCTGTTTCTAGCCACCCTGGTGATGGCAGATGAAAGCTGCATGTTAAGGTGGCTGCTGGCCCTGCACCGGGCAGACTCAGCTCCAGTTTGAGTTTTATTTAGCTCAGCCAGTGGAGTGAAAAGTTGGGTGGAGGTGCTGTGTTGGTGTTCTCGTGAGCCTGCACATTCTTGGCAATTTCTGTGCTTTAAGCCTTTTCTTAAAACCTCCCTTGGTTTATTTCTATGCTCTTATCCTTGTCTCATTGGCAAAAGAGCATTCTTGTCCCAAGTGAAGAAGAGTTTAGTTTCCAGAAGCATGTCTTGCTTCACTGCCTCTTCACAGCTGTTTAAAGCTTCTGATTGCTTTCTAGAGAGGCAACTGCTATGTACTCGCTTCTAATTTTGGTGGTTTTTTTAAATGAAAAGCTATTGCTACTTTTAAGAAATACACATTTGTAAACTCTGGTGAGGGAGATCTGCATGTTGTGGTTCATCACAACACTCTGCAAAATGGCTAAGCTCTGGTTTCCTTTACTCCCTGTAATTAAGCTGTGTCACTAGAAAACAGTGTCCTCCTCTGACCTTGTCTCATCAGTGACAGGCTCTGGTGGCTGTGGCTGGTGAGAAATGCAATTCCCCCCTGGATCTGCTATTCAAGCCCAATGATTTGATCTTACAGGGGTGAAGGTACACTGTTTTTTCCAAGTAGTTGTTTGTTCAGGAATGTACTCTGGAAATAACAGGGAAGCTCTTGTTATCTGTGGAGATGCTATTGTGTCCTCGTTTTCTGGCAAATATTGCATCTACCTGTTTCAGTATTTCAAAATAAAATTAACTTTCCTGTTCTCAGCATGCTATATTAATCACAATGACACCAATCCCATTTGCAAGGCCACTGTCTGTATTTTTTGTTTGCCAGAGGAGGCAGGTTAGTTCCTCTGGCAAGGCAAATCTGGTTCTACTACCTTTAATTAGAAAGACAATATCTTACTCCCATTCATCTTTCTTATTTGAAATATAACTTGCCAGCATTTGCTCCATTCCATAGTGGCAGAAATCATAAACCCAAGAGTATTTGAGCAGAAATGAGTTAAGAAAGAAGAATCAGATCAATACTGGAAGAATCGAGGCTTGGAGAAGAACAGCATATTGGCTGAGGCACAGAGAAATGAGAGATTGGTTATATGTTAGAAAGATGTGGGTATTTGGAGAAGGACCACAAATTGTTGGTATAAAAGGTGAGGATGTGGGGAAAGAGGAAGAATTGGACAAGATTCTGCAGGTTAGAAGATGAAAAACATAGTGAAAAGCTGCCTTCCTGCAAGGGACGTAGCCCCTTTGGTAGCACAGGGTAGTGAAAGGGAGTGTGCAAGGAGACTTCACCCTTTCCCTGCCTTCTGCATGCCACAGTGCACTGCACATGCCAGGCCTTTTCTCCAAGCAGGAGGCATTTCCACGTGTCTTCCCAGGGTGCAGAGCCACTCACTGCTCTTGATGTAGTGAAAACATCCATTTTTACCAGCACAAGCTGTTGCATGTGGCAGCGTAACCTTGAAAGTGTCATAACTACGCTTTTAAGCACCTAGTACTGAGTAAAATCAAAAGGTTCAAGGGGAAGTTGTGCTGAAGTGAGTGATACCAACTAGTTTAAAAGAACCCTAGCTCACAGTTTGGAAACTGGCCTCAAAACTACAGGAGATATCCTGGTCTGGAGGATAAATGGATGCCAGCTGATTAACAACCGAGTATTGGGACTGCTCTAAGCCCTCAGGGATCTGATTTAATTCAAACTATAAAGTCAAGTCATGGAACTATGGAAAACATTGGTATTCCTCTGTCCTTAAGACAATTTGTTCTTGGTTTTCCATCAGTTGTGTATAATTTCTGTAAGAGGAAGCTCTTTGAGGAGAAATGCCAGTGGTGACTGTTCTGAATGAATATATGGGTCTGGGGTTTTTTTTTGTTTTCTCATTGCTTTTGTGTTTGGTTGAGGGTTAGGAGTTTTTTTTTAGGAGGAAGCAAGAGGTGGACAGGAACACAGGCAAGGAGCACAGCTATATCTGCCCTGAGGATGCAAAGTGTTATGTCATTCCTTCTTATGCAGGATAATCTGATACTGACCTTTAAGAACTGGTATGGAAATAGACTCTGAAAAACAAGTACAGGTAAGAGAGAAGCCACAGAAATCTCAGCTGAGGTCAGGCTAGATTTATACAATAGAAGTTAGTTTCTGATACAGATCAAGTTTTATCACTGAACAGAAGCTTTCCAGTAAATATACTCTGGTATATTTAGAGGGCATCAGTTAGTCCAAATGTGTAAGAATGGGGCATACTGGCACTCAAAGTTTGTGCAAGTGGCCTTTACATATACTTAGGCTTGAACTTTTTCTCCCATTCATAAACCTCTAATTCAAGTCAATATTTTTTCTCACCAATTCTTTAGAATTTTCTGAGAAATCCAGTAGCTGTGCATCATAATGACTGTAGTGATTATTTTTCTATCTACTATTAAACATTTCGCCTAACAGTGGAGATGATTATTGACATAACGTATAAAAATAGTGAGGCACCAACTATAACTGGCTTTGAAGGGAACATGAAGGTCACTGTTATAGCTTTCACCTACTTCCCTCTTACTTCTGGGAGTTAGAGGGAAATGATGCTCAAATATACAAAAGTTAAAATTAACTTCAAGTAAATGCAAACTACAGATGTTCACCTGGCATATCACTATATGGCACAGAGCTTTTGTTGAAAAAATAGTCTGGAAGATAGTTAATTTAAAAAACATAAAAAGACCCCCCACTTTGAAAAGTCTAAGGACCTTAGATTTGTTTGATTTTCATTTGTCAGTGATTTGACCATATAAACCACGTGCTCTAGAAATAAATGGAAAACTATATGGAAGGGAAACACTAACACAAAAATGGTGGTAATACATTTCTCCAAAGAGAAAGAGAGAAAATTTAGTTTTGCCTGCAACACAAGCCAAGCTGCTTGGATAAACAAAGTTAATGCCAGAAATTGGATGCTTATTGGTGGTAGTGAGGTGTTCTGTTGATTTTTGACTACTAGTGTTTCAGAAGATTGCTTTTCATGCTAAACTAGCACTAGGAAGAAGACCAAAGAGAGCATCTTTACATGGTGAAATGTTTGTTTTGTATGATAGATAGCATAATCTTCCTACTCTATCTTGTTATAGCAACAGATGTTAGCCAAAATCTACAGCTGCACAGAGGGTCAGTCTGTTCCTCTGCAGGAAGGCTGAACAAAACCAACTGATAAAACTTGATATAAACCAGCACCTGTACCAAAGAGGAATTAGTGACCACTGGCAAGGGCAGCAAAGTGACTCTTGCTCATTCTCAGCCTTTTTCATTAAAGATGTCTGCCTTAAAGAGCAGAAAAATCATGGGCTGCCAGCCAGGGTCTGAGCTCAGCTTGGCTTCTCAAGATGATGTTTGAGGCTTGGGTATACAGTCATAGCTACTGCAACAAGTTAGTCTCAGCTTCCCATGAGTCTGCTTCAGCTACACTTGCCAGCATATAAAATGACCTCCCATAATCTAACTGGCAAAGGGGCTTCTGCAGACAAACAATAAATAACACACTTTTAATTGGGCAGAGCTCCAAACCCATGTCTTGGCCCAAGGCAGCTGCCCTGAGCAGGGTCCTCAAGCAGTCCAAGAGTCTCAACAGCCTTAAGCAGTGCACCAGAAGGCACAGTAATAATGAAGAATCTGCACCCTGCTCAGACCACAGGGTCTGTAAATCAACTGGGACAGAACCTGTTGTACATGCATCGTACTGCCATCTGGATACAGGCTGAATTCTTTCCCACACTCCAAATGTTGTTTAATTCATACTGGCCACTGTTATCCTCTGTCTCATGCCAGGACATTTTGTGGGAGGCTATCTGGCATGGGCTTGAAACAACGCCAGGAGTATATTAATAGATAAACAGTTTAGAGGATTGTGTACCACTGCTTGGGCTCACAGCCAGGTCCTGCTTAGTTTACCAGATAAGACAGTGAGGTCTTCTAGAAAGTTACAGGATTCTCCTACTTTCCTGGGACCTGGGAGGGCCTTTCACTCTAAGGCTGATGCAGTGGGTTGAATACAAACACCCAAGGCTTCTCAGACAGGCCAGGTCTCCAGGAAAACTTTCTCATCTATCTGGCCTACTGTTGTCATTCTTACTTGGAATTTATGGCTTTGTTCTTCTATTACAATCAAAATAAGGTGACTTACCTGTCCTACCATGAGTCTTTAATCTTTGCTGCAGCTGAGATGAAAGGCTAAAAGATTTAGTTCTTCGAAGGGGAAGTGTGAGGTTTTTGAGGAGATGGACTCATTGCCTTGTACAGGTCATTTACTACTGCCAAAATATCACATTAAACAGAACTCATTCTCATCCCAGGCCTTTGGCAAGGCAGGCACAATGGTTAATAATTACTGTGTGGAAGGATATTGCTTCATATTCCTGTTTATGAACTTCATCTGCCACTGTAAATGCCTGCATCAAGGCTTGTCCATGACCACATATCACAAAAAGTAGAGGCTTTCTGTTCACTGACTGCCAGCAGATCAAAATTTCAGGTGGGGGAATAGCTGAGTTTGGGGCTATGGAGAGCCCCTTACAATCACCATTCACTTCAGTGTAAATCAACCTCCCTGCCTGAGAAACGGCCCATCTCTGACCTTACAAAGCTGTGGCTGGCTCCTGCATGCTCTTTGTGTGTCCTCCCTGGGGGGCACGAGCATACTGTGTTCTGAAAAAGAACAGAAAATATTTGTGCACTAAAACAATCTAACACAACATCCTTCATGTGCCTGCTATCCCTGTCTGGCAGTGAGATTCTGCTTCACCTGAGATGACAAGTCCTTCTGAGGCCACATGTTTTCACAGCCTGTTCTCTCAAAAGCAGGAAGAAATTAAAGCCACTGAAAAGCGTTACCTCATGCACTGTCTGGTATTGTGGCTTAGCAGTCTTGCCCACAGAGGATGGTATTGCACAGGTGAACTCAGGCTTCAATCTAGTGCTTCATGAAGTTTGTATTTCCACTTGATTTTAAAAACAGAAACATGATAAGAAAGTTTTCCCTTTCAAAGCTTCACCCCTTCACCCCCCTGCTGGACAAGGGTCCTTAATGGACAGACACTGTACTAACGAGGGGTCTGTATGCAAATCAGCAGTCCAGGTGTTTCCTGCAGGGAACAGCAGACATTAAAAAAAAAATTCACCACCCAGGCTCTTGGCTAACGTGCTTGCCCCAGCTGCTGCTCTTACAGGCTGTGCCTCCTGCCCACTCTCTCTTGGCAGCGAAGCTTGGCCATGTGCTTGCCTGGGTCTGCAGTGTGATCCAAAAGGCCCTGTAAGAGTTTGGTGCAGAGGTTCCCATGGCACGCTAGCTCATGTCTGTTGCCTGTCCATCTTTTTTTCACATAACTTTGTTTTTCCTTTGTTATGCAGCAGAAAGGGAAGGGAAAGCCCTTTATTAGACTGCTGCTAGAAATGACTTCATAAAAAACTTTTTGCTTTTTTAACTTTTGTTCTAGCTTTCATACCTAGAATATGTTGTCTGCCACTTCTAATGGCTTGTCTGAACTCCAATCAATATTAATGTGTATCTGTCTAGGAAATTTCTATGCAGAATCAAATCAAGGCTTTGGTAAATGAAAACCCTACTTGTTCACACAAGTGTTCCTTGGGGCAATGTATATCTTTTGTCAAGGTTCAAATGACTGGTGTGATACTGCAACAAGTTATACAATGCCTACTTGAACTTTATATCACAGAGGCATGTTACTGATGCCTCAAATAATTAAGTGATAAATGTTTTCAGTACACTCTCTGATTAATTTTGTATTTACAGGAATATATACTAGCTCTTGAATGGCATTTAACTCTAACACAGTAATTAAAATATGTTACAGGCTTAAAAGAGTAACATCATAAAACTACCAGCAGTTCACATAGCATGATAAATAGTTTGCAGAAAAAATATTTACTAAGCATTTCAAATCAAATAATATTGCAGCTTCAGAAAAATTATTCATGTCTGATGGAGCTGTTTTACAACAGTAAATAATCTTTAAATCTGCTGCTTTTTTACTAAGTATATATTTATTGTTTGGAGTAGAGCTCAGATAATTTACCAAATAAATATAAATGCATCAATATTTTGGTGCCAGGGGTTGCAGGGTAATATCTTGGTTGGCCCTGTTAAGACATACTGAATGCATACACAGACTCCTCCTGCCTTTATGGATGCAAGCCTGGTGATAAGGTTGTCTTCATTTTGTTATCCTTGGCATTATGCAAAGTTGTAGTTTCCATAGCGCTAATGCTTAAAAAAAAAAAATCCCTATCACCATTTTAGAGCTCTTTCCTAGGCCAAATGTCTTTTGATTTCGCTGTTGGAGGAAACCCAGAGAAGGGACAAGTGACAATTTGCTCTCCACATTATGTTAAACTTCATAATCTGTACTGTTTCAAAGACCATACAGGCAATTTAGCCTCTAGTTATATACAGGATAACATAGTTCCATTAAAATAAACACAGAAATCTGTGTTGTGACTTAGTAGCTTGCGGAAAGGCTTAAACCAATATTGCACAAAAGCTGTATGGTCAAATTCCTGCCTGTTTCCACCAGGGAACCCAGAACAAGGCACATCAAATGAAGGTCTGTCACCTTATCTATCTGACATGCAGAATCTCCAAATGTGCTGCAAAATCACTGCTATTGGTGATGACCTGGATTTTTGTGAAATGTTACTCTGACAGATGACATGGAGGATTGTTCTTTCATGTGGCAGGATGCCTAGGAAAGAGCTGAGGAAAAGGAGACCATTGCTCTATTGAATAGGTTTTTTAAAAACCCAACCTCTCAATAGATCGACATTAAAAAATGGGAACAATTTTCTATTTTAAGATTACCTCTTCAGTTCTCAAAAGCTCCTCTACAGGACAAGGAAAGGAATGTGACTAGTCTCATCTACAGTAAAACTCAAGAAATTTCACTGAGGGTAGAGCTAGTAGGCATGTAACTTTTTTCTTTTGCATTACAATACATAAATTTCTCAGAATTGTGAAGACCTCTTTAATGCTCTTAATAGCAGTCTGTCTCGTGAGTAACCTCTTTGAAAATCAAAACTTTTTGACCCTATAGGCAACTCAAATGCAAAGCAGTAATAGATGGGTGTGGGAGCCAAGGCTGTGGAGATGAATGTTCTCAGAGGTGTGGTGCTTTTGGCTGCTTGTTTGCTTTAAAGTACAGCTAATATCTTGTACTGCTCACATATAAGGAGACTTTTGTTTGCGCTGAAGAAATATGAAGATGCTATTGTGACAACATGCTCAGAATAAATACAGAAAAAATACTCCTGCCTCCTTGGAGACTTGGTTTTAAGTGGGCTATTAAAGGAAATAAGGCTGCTGGGATCTTGGAGCAAGACTCCAGCTGGTTCTTGGAAACCAAGTGTATGAGGCAAATGGTGGGGGTGTACTGGGTAGCCTCCTGCCCCATGTCGGTCCCAGGGATGGCAGAGGTGCAATTCCATTGGGATATGGCAAAAGGCTGAACCATTATTGCACAAGTAATGCAAACCCTTCACTGGGCTGTTTTAAACATCTGTGTTGCATTAGCACCAGGGAGCCGAGGAGATAAAGCAAACTGTATCATGCTGGGCTTGAACAATTGGAACAACCTAAGCAGTGGGCAATGGCTAAAGGAGTTTTAACTGTGTAAGATGGAGTCCTTGTTTTACAAATGGGCAAGTGTAATAACTGGTAATTAAATAAGCTTAACATTCAAGTTGCTGCTACTTTCAATACAAAATCCTAGCTGTTCTAAAATTAGTGGCCAAAATCCTACCATTACTAGGACTTCACCCCAAGTATTCCTCCAAGGCACTGTGCTTGCCCTATGAATAGCAGGCAGAATGGTCCTGGTCTCTGGGATATGTGGGGTGTGCACCCCCTTGAACAAGGTGGTGACTGAATCCCACACTACAAGCCCTCAGTTTCTGTGCCTGCAGCAGTGACTGACAGCCTGACTACTGAACACCCACGTACAGAGTGATGCTGCAATGTACATATGGCAGAGCACATAAAAAAGGCCAAATGAAATCTAGAAAAAAAGTATTTTTCAGAAGAGGACAAGGGATACAAAGAGCAAGTAATTTTTTAGTGCAGAAAAAAAAGATTGTAGCTGGTTAAGACAAAACAACCATGTTTTCGCTCTATTTCAGTTTTATTCTACTGCACAGGCATCTGCCATGTATGGTCAAAATACCAGATTTTTCTTCTCTTAGATGGTACAAAGAAGGAATAGAAAAGAGGAGAGGAGACTGATGAACATCAACTCTTGGCAGCTAGAAAGTGATGACATGAAAAGCACTTATGGCAATCTCTAAGCATAGTTATTTTTAAATTATTTAAAAGAAAATACTATTCAGAACAGGAGTAAGTTGTTGGCAGGAGCTGTATTATATTAATTTGTCTATAAATGTCGTGTTTGTAACTTGCCCTTCATGCATGGCTTGAAATATTTATTTGGATGAAAAATATAGCTGTTGGTGGTCTTTGCTAGTAAGTTCAGCCTAACAGAGCTCTGTGAATTTAAGGATCTCTGTAACCTGTTCCTAGTCTTATTTCATTTTCTAGATCTCAAGTAAGAAAATACAAAGCAAGCTATCATGAGTAAATACCTCTAATATTTAAGACAGAATTGGATTTAAGATTATACTATAAAATATTCTGCTGGGAGCCTAGACAAGATGACACCTATTTATCTTATTACTTCCTACTGCTGTTCATCACTGCTGTATTAATAGGACAGTTGAAATATGTCACAGAGTATTTGGTGCTTTTTTCCCCTGCTGTAGTTATAATATTGTTGGGTGCTGAAATCTTTGCTTTTGAGGATGTAGAGAGGTGTGAGAGCTGGAATAAAGTACTTGCCTCAACTGGACTGGTCACAGTGAAAAGATTTTTCTCAAAGATCTTGTAACATCCCACAGCAACTTTCTATTTGGATTTATTATGATCACTAGGACTATTTCAGATATCATTCCAATTGCACTTACTGATCTGATCCCACTTAAATGGCTTCAGAGAAGATGCCTGTGACTTCCACCACGGGAAGGTGGAGGTCAAGCAGGTCCTTTCTGTACCTGGTGTCAGTGCCGGCCCTGTGTGTGACTCTGCTGCGGGCAGGGTGACACGGCCATCGACCCCAGAGTCGGGCACCAGCGGTGTGCACGGGGAGAGGGTGGCCGTGAGCTGACAGATCAGCGGGGACCAACACCGGGACGTGTGCGGTGCTGGGAGAGCGAACCTACCTCTGTGTGCGCTGGGTTCCACACAAGTTTGTATTTCTCATCTACCATGTGTGCAGGACGGCCTTTGACTACGGCACATCAGCCACCGTTTGGTTTGCGTAGGATAGAAGAACGTGGAGATTTGGAAATCCCAGGACAGACTTTTTTTTTTTTGTCTCCTCTGTCTCATCTAAGAACTATGTGGGTTGTAGCAACCAGGCAGCAGGTTTCTGGTGACAAGTTAGGACTTCAAAACAGAAGCCCGGGGGCCCTGCGTGCCAGCCCTGGAGCGGATCTCCCCTTCTGCACGTGGGGCAGGCGCAGTGGTCCTGGAGCGATAGCAGAACATCCGTGACCAAACCCCAAAACTTTGCAGCCTCTGGATATAAAGCATCACATTGCACCAGGGCTGCGATTTAACCGGCTGTCACACCACAGCCGAGCTCCTCAGGTCAGCTCTCCCGCACCCCGGGCAGCCGCAGCCCTCCAGCCCGTGCCCGGGCAGCCGCCAGAGGGGCGGCCGGGGCGAGGGGAGGTTGCTCGGCTCTTCTGCTCGGGGCGGCTGGAGAGGGGCTCGCCCTCCCTTCTCTTCTCCTCGCTCCCCTCAGCCTCGCAGCGCTGCCCCGGAGGCAGCGAAGGGGGTTCCGACCCCTTCCTCGCGCCTTCGCCCCGAACCCCCCGCTCGGGGGGCTGCGGTCCGCCCGGCGCAGCCCCAGCTTACCTGCGGGCGAGACCGGCTCGCCTTCGCTGAGCTCCCCGGAGTCCGAGTCCATGCTGCCGGTACCGGCGGGGCTGCGGGGCCGAGGCGCCGCCGCTGGCAGGGGGAGCGCCCGGAGCCGGGGAGCGGAGCCCGCTGCCTCCT
>JAOXXN010000150.1:13722097-13734206 GCA_026770055.1 Myrmophylax atrothorax | reverse complement strand
CAGTAGGAGACGTAGGGCATCAGTTCATACTACCAAAGTGTGGACATATTTTTAGCCATTGGGCTTTGCTGAATTTTATTCTGCCTTTGTCTGGTGTTGACTCCTCATAAAGAAGAGCTGAGGAAGCAGTCACAGACTGAGACTGCAGCCTGGTCATGGTGCAAACCGATGATGTGATGTTTGGAATATTGGATTTAAAGATAGGACTGAAATTTAGCTTCAGTCACCTCATTCACCTGTAAGGTGCTCTTAAGAGATTTTAATTTCAAAAGAAATAAAATGAAAAAGTAAAGTGGTAACTTGTCCTGCTTCCTCTTAGCTTACAGAAAAAGGACTCCTATGAGAACTGAACAGCATAATGCTCATGTCCATTTTTTGGCCATGAGGATGTTGCTACTCTTCTGTTCACTTATAGTAGGATTTTGCTTGTAGAATAAGGTTTTCTGTATTAAACTGTCGTTTGAATTGCCTGGGTATTTTATCATTTTCTACTACTTTACAGATAGTGGGTTTTATTTTCCTAAAGGTACTTCACCATTCTTTTGTAAGATGGTGATTTATCCTGTGCTTAGAAACATGTCAGTCTCGCAAGTTAGAGATGCAATTTACTGTAGATTGGCAAACTCTTGAATTCATAATGTTGTTTTCTAAGAGATTAAAGAATTGAAAGCTGCCTTCCCAAACTGAAAAAGTACCTGTTAATTCTATTCAAGAAAATCCTGTATAGAAATGTTATTGTTTAAGCCATGGCCTCACTTGGTTTTGTGAGCAAGGATTTTAGGGGTTATAAGTAACTAACAGGGTTTTAAAATAATTTTACTTGCAATTTTAAATTTCATTGCAGAGGGGATACTAATATATTAAAGGCTAAGGCTGATTAGCTGAAACAAATTTTGCTTTTTCTGTTCTGGGATTGGAAAAATAAACTTTAAAGAATGTTTTCTGAAGGGAATCATTGTGAAATACAGGGTAAAACAGAGAATTGTCTTCTTGTTTTGTTCCCTTTCTGATATCATCTAGAGAAAGCAAGGAGACAGCTGCCAGTCAAAATCTTTTTTTCCTTTCTGCCACTGTCTTTGAGAGTTATTTTTAGTTCTTGTGATGGTCACTGAAGTTATTTCAAAATATGCCATGTCCCTTACTTTCCATTTGTTATGTTCTTCACTACAAGGGTTGATTACCTGATGGCTACATTTAAGCTCTTGACTATGTCTGAGATGCAAATAAAACACAATTAAACCAGCAGTGCTTGTTACTGGACTGTGTCTCAGTATGCTTTGAAACAGTTTTCTGCTTTTAGTCTGGAAGATGGGTCATCCTTGTTTTCATCCCTGATTTCAAATTGTGTGTAGGAGGATTCAACAACTTCACAATACTCTGAGAAAGCAGAGAAAAATTTGTTGCTAGGAAACTCTGGAGGACCTATACTGTACAGTCTTTCCAGAATGTTTATAGGTAGCATCAGTTACTTTATTAACTTCCATAACCCTGTTCTTTATGGAAACATCTATGGTTTTTGTCTGTAGTAGTACTGTTTGTTACATGCTTCTGTAGACTAGAAAATAACTTGTTTCTGTGGTTATATCTGTATAGCTTTGTTCTTCAACACATGAAAACTGACTCACCAAACACTTCAGATTGTGTTGTTTGGAAGGCTACTATTTATTCACATGATAATGTTGCCTAGACATCCTGAGCTACTAGGATTTGGTAGATGACACTTTCCCACAAAAGAGAAATGCTGAGATCCCCAGACTTGTACATCGTGTAGAAATTTAATAAATTGGAATTATTTATTTAATAACTATTATAAATATTTAATAAATTGTTATCATGAAAAGCCTTAAAGCACATAGTGTTTTGCAGCTGACTAGGTCTGGGTGCTTTACATTTGATGTGACTCCCATTTTACAGCCATAAGATGTATCTGCACATTGGAAAGATCACAGAGTCAACGATGTGATTTTCAGTCCAGGAATGGTGCACCTGGGACTGAAATAGTGATGCAACAGCTGAGATTGGTCTTGGTGTAGACTTTCTGCTAAGAGGGGTAGCATCCTTTGGACTAAAGGGAAGCAATCATAGAGACAGAAATCAGTTTTTTGTGGAGCAATTCACCAACAGCTACAGACTTCCCTCAAATGGCAGAATGTTAATACACTCATTTGTGGTTTCTGTAGAGCTTGCTGTGATTTTTAGAACAGCGTGAAACATCATCTTCCTCTGACAGTGTGTGGGCATTACTTCAGGGCCAATTCTAAGAGCATGGCAAAAGGCCCTCTGCTGCCCACCCATCTATAAATAACTAAATATAACCAACCCAGGCATAAAATTGCATTTTATGGGTAGTCTTGGGAACATGCAAGGTAGGCAATTAGATTACATGTGGTCCTACAACAATCCCTGTAAAAAGAATGAAATTACTTAGAAACTTACTGTCCAGACCACTTTCAGGTGAATTATTTCTCTTGCACACACTGAAGGACTCAGAGTACCCATAAATACAATATATGAATGAGTTGAATTCAACCTGGACAATGCAAATTTATCTTTACACAAGTAGACCTGGAGCATTTGCTTCTGTATAACTAAATTTTTGGATTGTAGATCTTGGATCCTTTTTGCAGCTAAGATGAAAGACCATCTTCCTTTAATATTGTGAGGTCAGCAGAGTGGGATGTGTGTGCCTGTTGATGTCTACTCAATGATTTTATGTGAATTCTACCTCTTTCCATGGAATAGAATCATAGCATCATTAAGGTTGGAAAAGATTTCCAAGGCCGAGTCCAAGCTTTAACCAAACACCATATCACCAAACCATAGCACTAACTGCCATGTTCCGTTGTTTCTCTGCTGCTGAAAGCATTTGTATGAGGGAAATTAAAAGATCATGATAATTCTTTCTGCTATTTTAAGAAAAAGAAATACTAATCTGCTTCCAGAAGGAAAGAGATACCGCCCCATTTTTCTGGCTTTCATCACTGCTCCATGCCAAAGACCTAGAATAGAGTAGGAGTTCAGGACAGAGGTGCTGTGGGGAAACGTAGCACTGATATGCTTGAAGTCTTAAATTGCTTTAATTGCATGTTGAACTCCCTTTTCCAATGCTGTATTTGTGAAAGATGTGCAGGGAAATGGACCTAGAAAACCCAAGATTTTACAATGTATAATAGAGTGGTGCTGCATTTAACTGGTGTAATGTTCAGGGCTGTAACAGAAAAAGTACTTGGGAGGCATCTCAGGAGGGTAACCAGTCGAACCTCCCATTCAAAGCAGAACTCTGCCAAAGGTTTGTCTTTGATACAGAAAGAGGATACAATACCTGTCAGCAGGGCACATTCTCTCTTGGTTTGTTATGCACCTGTAAACACATAAATATAAATTGAAGAATTAGACCAGAAATTGTAGGCAGGAGAGAATCAGGTCCACTATCTAAAACCAATTTAAAGCCAAAAATGATAACCCAGCCATTACTATAACAACTATTTCTACCAATGCTTTTGTTGTATTAAAATTGCGATGTCTGGTGGATTTGAAAGGAATGCCAAGTAAAGATTGAGTCACGGGGAAGGCTGAGCATTTCAGGCAAGCAGGTAGAAGTGGAGACTCAGCATCTCCCAGGAAGCCCTGAGCACCACAAAGGGATTGAAGACTGACAGGGGAACTGAGTGCTGATGTGAGCAGTGCAGAGTGGGGTGATTAGATCTGCAGCATGTGGTGCGAAACCTGCAGAGGAGACAGCCCTGTGTGTTTTGGAATGTGAGAATCCAAGCCCTCTTGGTCTGTGTGTGTCTGAGGCCCAGTTTGTTACTGAGGACAGAAGTAAATGAGCAGATTTCAGGCAGTGCCCATGAGTTGGTTGTGAAACAGCACTCTCAGCTCTGCACTGGCAATTGCAATGAGCAGTGAGCTGAGGCACTGAAGAAACTCATTATGTACAGCACAGGCCCAGGGGCAGGTCAGGCTGCAGCAGGTGTTAGAATAAAAGAATCTGAAGAATGATAGAAAGCCATCACAAAGCCTGCAAACTGAAATGCTGCAAGAGCACAACAGGGTACTAATAGCATGCTATTTCCTTAGATTAAAGAAATAAGTTTCCCGCCTTTTGGAAGGACAATGAACTCTGATGTTACTCCATAATTAATAAAAATCATGCCCAGCAAACACTGGTTTTGTTAATGAGACCACATGTGCCTAAACAGAACTTTCAGGGCTTAGTTAAAGTCATCCAGGTGCCATGAAGCCATAAGTGTACTGAGAATTTAAAGAGAAGGATATAAAGTAGTAGCTGATGTCATTCTGGAGTTAAAAATATCTTATCTGGGGTAAAACTGGGCCTGGCTACTCATGTTTGTACTGAAGGACAGTATTCTTTGTTCTAATGAGTTCTAGGGCTTTAAGAGGTCCAATAAGCAATGCTTAACCCTGAAGGAGGGAAGGAGCCTGTGGTGTTTCTGGTACCTCCTCACAGCACCATGCAGTAGGAGTGAGAACTAAGTCAAATATTCACAGTTGGGGCACAATTGAAACAAATTTTTTATATGAACTACTTTAACTGTTAGGAAAGGAGACCCTTAGTTAACTGATTATGTAACTTACAAAACTTTAAGTTTGGGATAGATTTAAGAGGTAAAAATGAAAATAAATGAAAATATAAGAAGTACAGGGATATATAAAATTACCACTACAGAGTACACAGTATCACACCGACCACTTGCCAAACTTCCTTTGGGATAATGGGATCAGGTTCAGAAATGGACTTTTGTTTAAAGTGAGGTGCTCTTGATATTGAAAAATACTGTATGAAAAGGCAACCTTACACAGCGCTGGACAAGGCTGATGTGGGTTTGATTTAAGCAGTCCATTTGTTGTATCTCTCTAACACACTATGATAAAAGTGAATCCTGAAATACCTTGCATTATGACTCACTTGGTATTCAGATATGTCAGTGTTCACAAACAATGCTGTTCATCTTCTGTGTATGTGCATGTGTAAGAGGTGTAGGTGGAAGCTGAAGTTTTAGTTGTGATGACTCAGCCTTTATTCACTGTTTCTCTTATTTCTGATTTATGAAGAATTTTTTTTCTTTCCTGTGCACTTAGATGGATGAAGTTCCAGGGCTCAGTGAGGAATGTAAGATGTTCATTTCCTGGAACAATCCTGAGATTTTTGTCTCAGGTATTTGACTGTTAAAAATTCAACCTCCTGTCCCAGGCAGCGAACTGGATTTTTTTACCCTCGTTCTCACTTTCTTTGTAAACCACTCAGGTTAATAGAGAAATTTTAACTATATTCTTCTCTGTTGGATTTAATTTACTATTGTTAAAATGCTTTTGTAGGTAAAGATTTTTAAGAGAAATATGCCTTTTATGCTTTTCATATTCTCAAAGTAAGCATTCTCTTTTTGTTATCTTGCCAGGCTACTTGCTAAGCCAGGCACCACTTAGAATAAAATTGGATTAGAATACAATGGGAATGCCAAAATTATAAACAAAGAACAAATAGTTTAGTGATTTAGGTCTTGTTTGGCAAAGAGACGAAATAGTCTGTTCAGCTTTGCAACATGGTGCTCTGTTTTTAATTTTTAATGAAGATTTGTATAGTTACAAATTATAAAGTATGAAAAGAGTGACTAGTCTTGTAACAGGACTAAGGTCAGACAATTCCCACTTCAGTTGGGTGTCAGTGCCTTGGGAGCCGCACACCCTCAGTGCCGCCGGCAGATGGAGGGCTGGACCAGCTGCTTGAAATCGTTCTTGGCTGCCTGGCCCTGGCAGACACACCGCTGATTGTTGGAAAGCTGTTGCAGTTTTGATGCTTCGTATTTCTCTTATAAAGCAAGAATCTGTTTAAAGATGGACCATGTTACACTTATTTGAACTAACTTGTCTTCACAATTATGTGTTACTTCATTTGTGACTTTTAAACCTTTGTGGATGTTCATGGCATTTAGAAATCAGGTGATCATTGCAAAGCCAGGACATAAGTACCTATATGCAGGAGCTGGGGGCAGGTTGAATGCATTTCTTTTTTAACATCATGAAAACTCAAAGTTCTATAATAGAAATATACCTGCCAGTCTTGATATACTGCAATGGTATATTAATGACAGCTTATGAGGTTGCAGAAGGATTGTAAGTACATAGTAAATATGCACAGCAGTTGCACTTCTCCTGTAGTTGTTGACTGTAGATATTGTACTGGAACTTCTCAAGAACCCTATTGCACCTGGTCAAAGGAATACAATACTTGTTAATATGATAATCCCTTTGGTTTGGGCATGCTCAACCTGAGACTTTCTCTTATATGTTTATTTTGTTACCTGCTTACTCCTTGAATGGCTAAAACAGCTTCAGTGCAGAACTGTGACAGCCTAAGCAGTTACAAAAGCAGAGAGGAAAGAGGCAGTTGTGCCAAGTGGTGTTGGTATGGTATGGCATTTTCTTTGCCAACTTCCACTGTGTTCTGATCCCTTGCACTTCAGGGAATAGGGGCACCAGCAACAGAAGCAAGCTGTTTGTGATCCCCCCCAAGTTTTCCCCTTGTCTCCTCCACAATGGGTCTGCTGGACCATCTCCCTCTGTTCCTTTTTAGCTGGTCAGCCAACACAGCGTGACTTTTCCCTGGCTGCCTACCATCTGCCTGTAGGCTCTCTTTTCCTTTTGTTTCTCTTTAAAAGCTCACTCCTGTGAGGCACTGAGAGTCTGTCATGAAATCCTAAGCATGCATATTTCCTACTGATATTTAGGAAAGATGATTGCTCAAAATCAGTTAAGAGAGTCCACATCAAGAGAGAAGGTAGTGTCTTGTAAAAAGGATATGCCAGCAATGGTGGCTCTGTTTGAACCATGTTTTTCATAGCCCTGTAATGATGTCCTAATGAATATTTATCATTATTTGTGATACCCTATTTTCAGCAGTTGTGTATTATAGTAACAGCTGACAAAATGTTCATTTTGGTTTGTAATGAAATTGTCTCTGTTTTAGCTGTTTATTACGATGGGGATGTCACTCCCATACCATTGTGTCTGCCATTATAACACAGCTGGATTACTGGCAGACTAGCAAGACTAAAGGCATATCTGTCTGGGTAGTTTGTTTCTTGTCCAGATAAGGGTCTCTGAGTGGAAATGTTAACTCTTTGCACTGTGCGTTTGCCTTGTAGCAAGAGAACTCTTTCAAAACCCCCCAAGCCTTTGTTTTAAGTGGCAGTCACTGAAATAAAACTTCTTCACTAAGAAGCAACAAGTAATTGTTCACTGATAAAGAAAATGGAATGCACTCTTATCAACTTTAAGTCAATTGGAGTAGACTATATTGGAAGTACTGGCTCATGAGTCAGGAGTTGCATGTTTTTTTCTGTAGCCTTGCTACAGCTAGATGGTCAATGCAGGGATCTCTGTGGTGGAGAGAATTAGCACTCATTCTGTGCATCTGTCCTCTAATATTCTCAGTTGTTTTGTACTCTTCTTACTTCAGCTCTGCTGAACTTGCAGGGCCTAGAATATATTCCTCAGTTTTATACTTGTTAAAAGGTGTATTTGAATTCAAATAAAAGATTTAAACTTCTTTTGCTCCTGACATTTTAAAGTAACTTCCTGTGTTTTCTTTTGATCATATCTAACTTTGTGTAAATGTCTCTTACATCAAAGTAAGTGTCCACTGAGTGTGTTCATTAGTAATAGGTATTGTACTTTAAAGCCATATCTACTTTAAGCCTAATACTGCATTGGCCTTGCTGCCACATTTTTATCATATCTGACAAAATAGTATAAAAGTACTTTTTTACCATTTGGAAGATTGTTGCTCCTATTGGCTTGAGGCTTTACAACACATAAAACAAGGTCTGGCTCCTCTGTGAAAGAGGTGGTAACCTAATTTGGTGGAATATTGGCCAATTCTGCACTCAGTTTTCTGCAGGGAAAACACACAACCGAGCTTTTGAATGTAAAGATGTATTTTCTCCTACAGTTACAATTTTGGCCTGAATATAAGACAGCTTTATCAAAAAATAAAATCTGAAATAATATTTCTTGCCTTATTCCTAAGAATAACACTTAGAGATGGCCAATGTTTTATTACCTGGCAAAAGGTTTATTTTAAAATGCACCATTACTCATTGGGTTTGATGCCGGTCCAAAGTTCAGTTGGTGCCTAAGTTAGAATGAACAACAGTAGTCTGGAGCAACCACTTGAAGTGTTTATCAAGTTTCCTTAAAAAACAGCAAAGGCTGTTCTGGGAAAGACAGCAGCAGGAGCTTCAGCTGGAGCTGCTCCTGGAATTCAGGGCTTGTTTGAAATATGGGTCTTCCAGAAGGGTGGGAAGATTGTGAACTACTGTAGTTCCAAAAAGTAGTTAAGAGCCTTCTAGTCCTCTCACTGGCTGCTGTTGAAGTTCAGAGCCAAACAGTGATGCCATTCTCTGGGAGATGTAAAACTGCAGGACAGCAGTGCAGGTGAGGGGTGAGTGGGTGCTGGGGCAGCTTTATCTGGAGTCTTAAGAGTGCTCCTGTCAGAAGACCTGATGCACAGGGACCCTCTGGTGCAGCAAATCACTTGACTTGGGCATCATGTGCTGTGCTCTGCCTGGCCCTTTGCAAGGGTGACAACAGTAGAGTAACCCACTAAATCTGGCCCTGGAGGGGTCAGGGCACTGCAGCAGTGACATAGGAGGAGTAATGGGGATTTGCTTGTAGCTTGAGCTACGTGGGAAACGAGTAACTCAGCATGAAAGAGTTGTCAGAGATGACTGGGAATGTGCTTGGTGATGTAGTGGAGACAAACGGTTTGGGTCTGGAGCTAGACAGACGCTGAGGAAAGCACATTGGAAAGCAAGTTCCAGCATGGGACAGCATGGCACATTTCATGGTTTCAGTACAGAGTTTGTTGCTTTGTTTCAGTTCTAAAACACAGAATCACATTTGTATTCATGACCTTATTACCCGGCCAATGCTGTAATCCAGAGACTGATTTCAATGCAGGTGTATGTATATTCTTGCACAAATGCTTTCTTTCACTGCATAAGCAAATTGACACAGGAGCTCCGTATCTAAGTAACCCAGAGAAAGATGTTTTGGAAGCTACGACCTTTATTTTCTTTTCTGCCTGAGTCCATTGACCTGATGGCACTAGTGATGCATCTGTAATAAACCCTGAACCTATTTCAAGTGGGACACAGCCTTGGGTTTCAGCTACCAGAGCAGTTAATTTATCCTAGCTCTCACCAGTGAAAATGATTTGAAATCTTACACTGACATTTAGGAATCTGGTCAAAATATTTTTTTGGGTTTTTTTCATAACTTAAGTTTTAGCACAGACTGTGTTAGTCTGGAAACCTTTTTACAGAGTTTTTTGACCAGTGGAACATACATGAAAATACTCATTAGGAGAAAGTCTTTAAGCTTTGGCCGACAGAGAGAACTGCTTTAAATAAAGCAGTCTTTTGGGATTACTGGCTCCCTTTTCTCAAATAATGCTGCTGTTCTGAGAATGCTCAGTTTAGGCAAATCTTAGAAATGGACATCCAGCTCTAACTTAATGGTATATGATGGATTAAACCATAAGGTTGTCTTTGCAGTGTAAATTTTGAAGCTTCAGACAAATTTGGGCTAAGCCTTAATTATATAAAATCAAGTTAATTTAGATTTGAATGGAAAAGGAATCTGGGGGATTGATTCTGCCTTTGGGGATTTTCCTTTTCACTACAAATTGAGAACAAATGGGGCTGATTTTGCTGTAGGAGACTGTACTGTAGTTGGGCTTTTGCTTTTAAAAAGAACCTGGAGTGATTTGGGGCTGCATTGCTCAGAAATTCCAAGGACTTAGCAGGGAAGAAGTAGCTCTTGTATTGTATAACACAGACCATTAAGTAACTAAGTTTGTCATGCAGTGCATATTGCACTACATCTGGTTTCTTCTTACTCCCTCAACTTAGAAATAGATGTTCAGCTGTTCCCACAATGAGAGAGCTGTGCTGGCATTTCAATTTTTAAAAAGCACATTCTAGAATTCTCAAGTTAAATCAGGGACGTTCTTTCAAAATTGTTGTCCTTGTTCCTGTAACAGTGTGTGGAAAGTGTTAATAATACAACACAATACACAAAACCAGATGTCCCATGGCAAAGTTGAAATAAAATTGGAAGAAATTAACAGTTTGATAATGTGCAGAAATGGAAACTTTGTTTTGCATATGGGGCTCAAGCTCGGATGCCTACATCCCTTCCCCTTCATTATTGAACAAAGAGGAAAATAGGAACAAAATAAAAATAGAAATTGATTAAAAAAGCTCAATCAATGTGTCCATTTTTATCCTGTAGAAGAATTTAATTTACTGATCCATTTTCTTTGCATAATAGCCAATGAATTGAGCTCACCTTTAATCTCTGAAGCACAACTGTTAATTGCATAAACACAATCTATAAGGGCATTCAACATAATCCCAGTTCCAGAACACTGTTACTTTGATCTTTTTCTGAGCCATTATCTCATGAAATTTTTATTTGTTTTATTGGTTGAACTCAACAATCTTGGAAAATTAGACTGTTCAGATAAATGATTTCAGGTTTGACCTGTCCTGTTTCAAGTAGAGAAGAAAAATTAGTATCAGGTTTAATAAAGTCTGTAGTATCTAGTTCCTGAAAAATTGGGAGTATGTGAATTTTATAGACAGTAGCTTTGTAAACTTACAGGTTTTTGCCTTCCTCACAGTTTGGAAATGACTTTATACATTTTTAATATCCACATATCTTCCTTATGTTCTATTGAACTCTGGGGTCAGCAATATCACAGGACAATGCTGAAGAGAAGATGCCACAATAAGCCATTTTTATGTGTAGCTTGTGTAGATCTTTGCTAAATTGTTGAGGTTGGGAGATTTTTTTTTCTTTTTTAAAGTATATATTACTCTTAAGAGACAATAAGCCAATGACCATGCACAGGTGAGGCTGTTCTTGAAATGCAGAAAAACTTTCTCATGCTAATATTATTTTTTCCTGTGAATGAACCAAATATATATGGCTGAATTATTCCCGACTGAGCAATTATTTTGCTGCGCAGTAAGGACCGAGAGGTTAAATTGTTATTTTTGATTTCTGTATCAAAATGATTGTTGAATATCGGTTCTTTCTAAGATGTAGAGAGGCAAGGAAGGGATGCTTAATAAACATATTTACCTTTGAGAGTCCAGAATATCAGAATTTTATATCTTGAATCACACTTTATGGATTGTCCAATTATGTGTTAGTCTGAGAAAGTGGCATTTCTACTATGTTTGGGAGATGGGAAGATGCTGTCATAACTGTATCATGATGACTGACCAGCAAAGCATTCTGATTATGTAGAATAGAGCATAAAGCTTTTCCTTCCTTTTTTAAAAAATTAGATTTTAGAAAGATTTTGTTCTTTTAACAAGGTTTGTAGTCTTAGCTTTGTCTCTCAAAAATTGATTTCTTTTGTGAGTGCCAAGAATTAGCTACTGTTCTCTCTCATTCAGAAAACAATAGATCAATTTAATCAATGAATTTAATTCTGTGCCTCTGCTTCTCCATTTCTAGTGAAACTTAATTATCAAAGGATGCAATACTCCTTTCATAGAATTTGCATTAATTAGACTTTCTCCTGGACATAATCATTCTGAGCACTTAAGTGCTTTCAGTTTGATAATTCATTACAGTCAAGCAGAGATTGTGGAGCTATGTCAGCATAATTTTGTACGTTTTACTTTGTCACAAAGAGGTTTCAAATTTTCCCCTTTCAGCACTTTGGAACATCTTCCTGGGGAAAAAAAGAATGTTTAGAAAGTATGACTTGTTGAGTTTTTGGATTATGTGATGTCTGTGTGTCCAGAGACTGCCTGTGAAAACTCATCAAGAGACAGACTAGAACCAGGTAGTCAGAAGGGATGAGGTTTGTGTGGTGCTTTTTTTTTTTTTTTTGACATTATTTCGATAGGACTCATAAGGGGTGTTTTTAATAACTTGCTGTGGTGGTTCAATGCCACTGAGTGCAATCTGACTTCAACATCTGTACAATATGTCCTATATAATACCTGTTGTTAAGAACTACAGTGTTTGAAATGTCTAAGCAAAAGGGAGAACTTTGATAAGAGGA
>JAOXXN010000150.1:13682180-13715543 GCA_026770055.1 Myrmophylax atrothorax | reverse complement strand
TTGCTTACCAAAAGTAAAAAAATGATACCGCTCTATTTCTTTCATAGAGTAATTATGGTAATCATGTTTCTGAAATTCCAGCCTACAAATTCAACAATATGTAGCACATTCCAGAAATCAGAGAAGCATGCACTTTCCATCTATCTATTTGATTTTATATAATTATTTCAAAAATTTGAATGATAATTTATTAATTCCAACCTTGTGAAAAATTTTAGTTGTGGAGAGTCCTATAATTATGAGGTGGGAAAATCAGGGAGTAAATCATCACTTCAAAATGCTTTTGTGTGTGAAATAAACAAAGATGTATCCTGTGTATAAAATAATAGTTTAATCCTAAGAAAAAACCCCCAAACTCTTCAGAGGATTTCTTTTTAGACTTCTCATACAAATGAGAAAGTCTTGTCCACTGAAGTGTCCTGAAGTGTTCTATGATACAGAATGAGCAAGAATGAGATTTAACAATGGTTGGGAGATTTTGATTCTTTGTGTTTTTTTTTTTTCCTTCTCCCAACTGCTCTAACATCTTCGTAGTTTAAAGGGCACAAAGAAAGTACAGAGGTTACATTAGATATTCCAAAGATTCATACCACTGTGCCACTTGTGATTTGAAAAACAGAAGTCCTAGAATGATAGAATCCCTTAGGCTGGAAAAGACCCTTGAGTTTAGACGTTAAATCCTATTTCTGTGTGTCTTCCAATGCCAAGTTTTGCCTGTATGTACAGGTGGTATGGGATTGCACTTCACTGTTGTCACTTTTGGGTACAATGCAAATGTGGAGAAAGCTTTAAAAATAACACAGCTGCAATTAATTATTTTGCTTTCCAGTTTGACTTTTTTAAAAAATTACTCTAGAATATTTACATGCTGTTTTGAGAACTGATCTAAGTATAAAGCTCCTCTCCTTTGTCACCAGCCTAGTTCATTACCCTGGGCTGGAACACATGATTATTTGCTGGGTTTTGCAGTTTTTATACACTACTGGATAGATCTTCCTCTGCTGGACCTGCAACTGGGATCAGTGATCTGAAGGAATAGATTAATGAATTAATTTTAATTATATTTTTTCTCCTTTCCCTCTCACCTTTCCCCCAACCCCACTTCTTTCTTCTTTTTATAGTTTAAATGACTGGGAAGGAAAAGGTTGATATAA
This sequence comes from Myrmophylax atrothorax, assembly GCA_026770055.1. NCBI lineage: Eukaryota > Metazoa > Chordata > Aves > Passeriformes > Thamnophilidae > Myrmophylax > Myrmophylax atrothorax. Next base: position 13,714,389 of record JAOXXN010000150.1, on the reverse strand, counting down.
AACCTGTTTTACATTGGTTGGTTGTCTTTATGAAGGCACTTTATCCAGACAATCCCTTTCTTTGTGTTACAAAGTATCAAAGCTCAAGCTTAATGAAAATGGGAAGTCTCTGTCAAGGAATGTTGTCATTAAGCCAGGAAGATCTTTTTCTTTCTTTTTGACCAAACTAGCCACTCATCATTAGGCAAGTAGAGATGTCAATGCCCAGGCTGTACAGATTTCAAGATTAGGTCAGTTTTGAACAAGAAATCTTGGGTAGTTATTTAGTTTTTCTTGTTAAGAACTAACTATGAACCTAAGCCTAGTTTATAATTAAAATAGAAATCTGAATAAGCAAAATAACTTTAAAAAGTTTTGTAGAAATCTGCTTGTTATTTCAGAAATTTTCTCCTTTGCCACTAAAGAACTGTGAGCATTTACCCAGTGAAATTTGCTTCTTGAGACTGTGTTTTCCTTCTTATGCTACTGAGTCTCTCTAGATCAGTGGGCATGAAGCAAGATGCTGGAGAGCAGGATGAGCCAGTGCTCCTCCAGGAGGAGAAACAAGGGCTGTTGGGATAAGCAGAGGGGACACTCTCCTGTGCTGTTCTGTGGGAACAGGTGCAACACCTCAGAATCTTACTCTCTGAAGCAGAATTGGGCAATTAAAACCAAAAAAGGATTTGGTACAGCTTAGGCAGGTTACAGAGAATTTAAACTTCTTCACCAAACTGAAATGAGGTGGGAAATTTCTACAATTAACCAGATGAGGAGGTGGGGCTGAGTGTTACCCCTCCGTGGAGTGCTAGCTGTAATGTCTCATGCTCATTGCCTCATTCTCAGCTGCTCTTTGCTAAGGTGTTTGCAGATCCTCTGTAGCAGGACACTGGATTTTGAAACCACAGAACAGTTATCTCAGCTGCCATTATTACCCAACACTCTGAAAATTACTACTGGTGGTAAAATCTATCTGACACTGGAAGTCTTTGGTATGATGGCAAAACACCGTAAAGAAAAATGTTTGAATGGCTTCCTGTTCGAGCATTTTTTTGTAACTTATGTATGTCCTCAATATTTTAAATAATTTCTTAGACTTAAAGTTAACTTAAATTTCATTAATTCAGCTGTTTTCAAAACCAGATGATGAGAGGTTTGCAATAGTCAAATACTGCTGGATCCAACTCTGGGGAGGTGAGGGGAAAAGGGACACATGTCCTGCAATTAAACACACGTCAGGCATGTTCTTTTGTTGAACCCAAACGTCTGAACTTGCAGTGTTTGAAAGGGAAGGCATAACTTTGTCTGAGCTTGGTTTTAAAAAGCAACCAGGAATTATGCATATCATAATTTCAACTTGTGGCCTGTGGTTCTGCTATACAGAACAAGTGTCATCTGAAGTTGTAGTTGTTTAGGGACAACAAAACACTTTATGTATTTAACTGGGAATGACGTGGCTGAGCGAGCCCCGTAACTTTAATGCTGAGCCATTTTAGTCACCCTGATTCTCCTCTGTGTTCCTCCTTGGGGTGAAAACCATCTCCAGCAGAGGCTGCCTTTCAATGGGGTGCATGGATAAGTCATTGTTTTTCTGGATGTTGTTAAGGCCTCTTCCTTTCATCGTCTGCACTCTGCAGCGCCTCAGGAGAGTCACCAGGATTGCCTTCATCATTACCATGGCAATAAACTTCCCTACACAGCTCCGAGGGCCGAATCCAAAGGGTTGGAAATAGCGTGAAGGGACCTGCGCAGAATAACAGGAAGAATAAAATTTAAGACAATATTTTCTTCAGAAAAGTAGCCAAAAGGGTGATGGAAATTGGGAGTAGTTGTGGAAATAATCTCTTAGGAGCAGTTATTGCTTCCCACTGGACAACCCTCCCACCCAGGTCAGGCCAAACTGCAAATACCAGCAGAGGAATGGAGTGTTGGCAGTGCTGAGGTGGCAGCCATGGCACAGCCAAGGTCTGCCCATGCACTTCAGTCTGTTTGTGCTTTGAACCACAGGGATTTCACCCCAAGCTGTGAAATGGAGTGAAGCTTCTGCCCTTCAAATGCTTTAAAGTTCATTAAAAAGTTTTTCAGAAAATGTTCATTATAAAGCTCATAAATATCTGACATACAGGCTGATGCCTGTCTGAAGATAATCATAAAGCCATACACCTACTCCATTTGTCATTATAAAGCTGATGTTCCTGAGAACTAATTTCTCATAGAATGTGATGTTAAAAATTTTATTTGATATCTAGTAGAGAGATAATACTTATAAAGTTATTGTCTCCTGTCCTGTCAAGTGATATATGAAATGCAGGATTCCCAGAACTATTGAAGAATGAACAGCCAGTTTCTGTTGCTTTTATTGATACTGAATAGATCAGTTAAACAAAGTTTGGCTATAAATAAATTATTTTTCTTCATCTGTGTAACTTCCTTTTAAAAAAGTAAGGTATTAGCTGTGTTCTGATTTCCTATTTAACCCAAGAATAAAGTAGAGAAGGTTGGCTTCTACTAAATCATCTGGAAAGAAATGTAATTTTCTCCTTATTTTCAGACCAAGAAAAATGTTTTGAATTCAAATTTTTTTTCAAATAAACTGAGCTGTGCTTCTTGAAAAATGATACATAAATACAAGTGTTTATCATACAGAGCAAGTACAGCAGCTGGCAGTGCAGCACAATGCCAAATGCACAGCCTGGGAAAATGCAAAAATGTTTAGATTCTAACAATGGAATCTTATCATAAATAATGCTGGGGATTGCTATTCACTTAGAGAACTGTGGGAAAATGGTGCCTGCCAGAATAATTATGTGGCAAACAGAATGCATCAAGTCAGATAGAAAATGTGTGGTTAAATATTTGGTCAAGGGGAAATATTTTTAGTAGCAAAATGTACTCATAAAATAAGCAAGATATCCATTTTGATAGAAATACTTAGAATGAAAATAATGGGTGGCAAAATGGAATCTCTTCACAGTGAATAATAATTTTGATAAACTTCCTCGCTTGCTCTCTTCTTGAATTTTCTACAAAGGCTTTTTTCCTTGAGTTGTTGTTTTTAATACTGTGTGCAGAGTTTGCTATGGGTAATAAAGCAGTTAGAAATGCTGACCACTTTGGTTGGTCCTTGTTTTTGTGTGACATATGCGGTACACGTGGCTTTTTTGGTAAGAAATATGTAAAACTTACAGGTGTTTTTCTGGCTTGAACGCTCATATCTCTTATTTCTTTGTTTTCTCAACTATTTCTTCAGGTGTTTTTACTTCTAAGTCCATTTTTGGTGTATCGAAGTGGCCCACCTACTTATTTCTTAAAAAGTTGAGTTGCTCTCTCTGCCTCTTTATTTTGTCCAGTGTCAGGGGGTATAATGGCAACTATGTGTGTCTAGTAAATTTAATTAGAAATTTTTATTCAAAATTATTATACCTGGAAAAAACTGTTTTCTATATTATAATTATTTTTTATTTAAAAAGCACTTTGATAGGAAAATATCTGCCCATCTCTAACAATAATAGTAATAAGCAGGATGTATCATTAACTAGGCACTTAGACAAAGGCAATTCAGTCTTATGGTCACAAAGTTCTTGATCAAAATAAGAAGGAGAGACATTAACAATGAACAATACCCAGTTTTTCATAAGAAATTAAATAGAAAACTTACATTTTTCTCAAAATTTTCAAGAGAAAACTCATTTGGCTTTGGGAAGAATTCAAGCTTATGCATACGACCGATATTGAGAATAATATTTGTCCCCTTTTTCACAGGGTAGCCATCAATGACATCATCTTGTAAAGCTTTCCTCATGATCAAGTCCACAACTGGCTGGTATCTCATGCTCTCATAAATAAAGTTCTCCACGATTTTTAAGTTGGGCATGTCATCACTTTGTATGTCTCTGTCACCTTGTGGAATAAAGCAGGTGGGGAAGAGGTTAGGTGGTTATAAATTTCATGGCTTTGTTATACAAATATCAAAGCTTTTTTGGAAGATTCTCAGGTTCTGAAATGGTCGGAAGGATCCAACAGCTTTTGAGTTTTCTGTAGCCTTAGTTATTCAGGGGATCTGATAGAGTGTTCATCAGCATAAAGCCTGGTTTATTTTATGATCTCTCACCTTCTTGTTAATACATTGAGTCTTTGTTCTCCTTTCTTGTCAGAGAAAAAACTCTGAAAGTCCTTCCCTGGCTTTTGTGTGAGAGAGCAACAAGACACAACAAATCAGTCTTCCAGCAGCCACCAGCAAATGGAATCTGGGACTTGTCTGCAGCTGGGAGATAACTTTGTGGGGACCTTAAATTTTCCTTCTGTGGTTGGGTTTGGCTGCATGTGGAGCTTGGTGGGTTTGCAAGATGAAAGGCACTTTGCTACCCCATTTGTCCTTTGCTTAAGGAAAAGGCAACAACATTTACTGCCTTAGGGATTGAGGCTATGGGAAAGAAATAGGGGAAGGGAATGGGTGAGTGCTCGTGTCTCCTGAGGACAATCAAATAAGGTTTATTTAAAGTGCCTTTGAAAAAGAGTAAAGAACTTGTTATACATTTTCCAGTGTTTAACAGACCAGAAGTAAATCTTAAATAAGAGTGGAAAAATTAGTTTCTATATTAGTTCAGTGTCAGGCTTTGAAAGAAGTCTAGAGAAAAGGAAGAATACAAATCTGGAATATCTTGATTGTGTTCTGAATACTTGGTAATTAGTACTTTGAGGAGACCAAAATGGATAACAGCAGAATATAATTTTAATTTTCTCCAGTCTTTCCCTTCTATAGTCATTGTGAAACTTAGAGAAGTTCTGTACTTTATCACAGAAAAATGTTGGTGATTAGAAGTATTTGAATTGAGTGTCCCTTTTTGCTATTTGAAGGTAAATAGAAAACAATTTCACTGGAACTTATGAGGTGAATGCTGATTTTCACTGCTGTTGCTGAGTAGAGAATACAGCACAGTCTTTCTAACAGATTATCAATTCTGATGATTCCAATTTTAATTTATTCTACATATTGCTCATCTTCTTCCATTTGATCTTGAATAAAATCTTTTACATATAATGGTAGTTCATATGTTTTACAGCAAATGATTCTGTTAGAAGAAAACACTTAAAAGGTTCATCTCTTGGATAATTGAAATTAGATCAGTGCTGGAGCAAAATTATATTCCCACATCACTGACTGTGCAACTTCTGCTTACCCACAACAGTTTCAATTTCTCTCATCATCTCCTCTTCCACTGTGGGATGCTCTGCAATCAGTATTAGCATAAAGAAGAGAGTCACAGACAGAGTATCGGGAGCAGCAATCATCATCTCCAGCACACACTGGTTCACATTCTCAGCAGTCAGATCCCCTCTGTTCTGAAAAAAACCCGAAAGTTTTGGAGAAAATATTGATTGCTGAGCTCTGATGCCAACAAAGCTGTACAAATTCTTGACAGTCTATCTTATGCTAAATAGCATTTTTTTTTGTCTTTCAGAGAAAAATAGAAAAATTCCTGTTTTGTTGAGTGTGTATTATCTTGCAGAAAAGCAGGAGGGTTTTTTTAGCTCAGATTCTTCTCAGTTTTTTGCCTTTCCTCATAGAGTTTGAGAGCTGTCAGCCACTATACAAGATAGATTTTGAATAGCACCTGAAACCTCTGCAAACAAAAGGCAATACATCAAAATAAAACACAGGGCTTAGGGAAAGACTGAAGGACACTCAGGGATAGACACAAGAGTTGGAAGGATGTTGTTTAAGCCATGAAATAAATACAACAAGCAGCTGTTCCCCAAATACAAGTATTCATATTTGTATCCCTGTTGGGGACTCCCCAGCACAGATTAATTGGCATCCCTTTATGATGACGTGACTTTCAGAGAGGCACATGAAAGTTTAAGTTGCAAAGCCTGTGCTTAGGAGAATGGCAGGAAAATCAAATTAACCGTATTTTGAGTACATTACCAATACCTGTGCAAAAATCAACTGGGATGCAAAATCCATGTGTTCATCCAGCTTTTCAACAGTGGAAAGCTTTTGTCGTTTCTGCTCTATTAAGGTTTCCATTGCTCCTTTAAGGTCCTTGCTGAAAACAGATGAAATCCAACATGTTGATAAATATCTGAAGATTCTAGTACACACTAGGGTATGACTAGAAATATAGAGATTATACCAGGAAAAACATTGTGGAAGTTAAGTATTCTTAAGAGTGGTTATGTGGTTCTCTGCAAAAGTAGCAATAATAAGCTATGGCTCGGAAGGCGATGATTTTTTTAAAGTATTTTGAAAAATTTTTAAATTAAATCTTTAGACTTTCCATTTGTATTTGTTAGAAAATTTTGGCTGGGTTTGTAGGGGTAAATGCATTTAAAACTTCAGTCCCTATAAAGTTCTCAGTATTTATAACATCTTTTATATATTAGAAAAAGCAAATAGTCCTATCTTCGAAATTTATCAGAAGAGCATTAGAAGTCTTTGTATCCTGTGGTGGTTCTTTGAATTGTTCAGCAATCTTTATCTTCTTTTCTTTGAAGTAGAAATTCATGAATAAAAATCCATTTGAATGGGATTGATTTTGAAATATCAATATTTGCTTGCAGGGGCTTTCTAGTAATAACTGGGCCATAACACTTGGCTATTATTTGCATTGCAGGAAAAAGCAGTAATCAGTGCCATAACAAAACTAGCAAGAAGTGTCAGGAAATGTAAATCTTGTGTCTAGATCACAAAAGCTGCCAATGCTTTAGATAAACCTGCATCTTTCCCTTACAGCCTTTATGTTGTACAGCACTATCAAAACAATTTATTGCACATACTTCCTAAGCAGTAATTTCTTTCAATAGGTGGAATACAAATCCAAAATTAAAAAAAATATGCCAGTTCTTTTCCAAGACAGGCCTCTTTTGGCAAAGACAGCAAACAAGATCATAAAAATAGATCATGCATTCAGTATTTTTGCAGAGAGAAAGATGACAAAATGTTTTTTTTCCTTATTTAAGAAAAAAAAGCCTTGAAAAGATTTATCACTGAAAATCAAGATTTAATTCTGAAGTGAGCTGCTGACCCAAGTATGCATGTTGAGAGAATCATTAAATAGATATATTGTCAGGGCTTAACTCTGCTGGGACTGTGCCTTGGTGGGTTTTCTTGTTTTGGTGAGCTGTAACCTACTATTGGACTGTCCTTGACTGGACAGCAACTGTAACTGCATCCCATGTGGTGGCTTTGCCTTGTCGAACTGACCCAGGGATCTCAAGTGAGTTTCACTAACTAATACTTTGGTGAATAAAATGGGACTGAAAAGATTAAGGCTTTAAATTGTTCCCTGAGATCAGCTACTTGTAGTGACAAATCTTGCTCTGTCCTGGCTCTGCAAACTGGGGGCTTCAGCAGCCACCTTTCAGTTTCTAAAAAGCAGAGGAAAGCACTAAGGAAGATCTCCATAAGAAAGAATGATTTGTAAAACCTCATACTTACACTGCATCTTCATATTTCTTGCACAGCCAAGAAATCTTAAAAAATATGTCGGGCTTTAATAAAAGTGCCTGCCAAGCATCAAAGTAGTTTTGAATCTTAAGTACAATGGCATTTTCTGGAAGTGAAAGTTAACAAAAAAAAAAAGATAAAAATCAGTAGTCAAGAAACACAAATTGTTTAGAACAAATAATAAGTTCCTGTTCCCTTCTCTGTCTTTGTGGGAATTTGATAGAAAACTGGTAGGTAGCAATTGTAGAAAAGGTATAGATCTTTGTAAAAACTCTTAGTAACTAGTTAAAAGGACACAGTGGTGTGTCAACCAGAGCCAAACAGTCTCTCACAGAAGAGCAGAAGCAGAATGCTTGCAGAATATTGAAATGGGTAATTTAGACATCCCAATAATATTATTTCTGTCATATGGCTTTGAGGCTGAAGAAATAGCAGAAGACATAAATTTTTAGGTGGACTTTTAAAGGCAATCATTTAGATGGGTGCAAAGGTTTCAGATTCTTGCATGAATATAATTTGGGATTGTACCAACTCGGCGCATAAAAATCTCTTTAAATGGTACTATTTATTAAGGTGAATGTGACAACCTAATGAATATTTTTGGTCATATAAAGTTCTCTTTTCTAACTCAAATGATACTAAATCATTCTCAGTTGATTATATGGTGATATAAGAGCCTATTCATGCTGTTTTTTGCAACAATACTGCTGAGTGATGTCACTGAATTTTCCTTGGGCATAAAAACAAAGCTTTTAGTACCATCCAAAGGGATCCCAAGAAAAAGCTTGTTGGATGTGTCAAGCATGATCCGTCTCATGAGATTCAGCACGTTGACGTTCCCCAGTTCAGTTGTCACCTCCTCCAGTTTGTCCAGGTGATTGACTGTTGACTCCACACAAATGGTGATCATACGCACCAGGCCGGGGCCAGACAGGGCTGCAATAGATGTGCAAAGGGATTTGGTCACTTCAAATACCTTATTTAAAACCTCTCAGTTGGTGACAGTGGTGTCAATAAAATGGCAAAGGTTATCATGTCAGTGACTGGTATAAAATCATTCTGAAACTTAACTGGTTTATCATCCTCTGAAAGAAAAATGTAAACATTTTGAGTTAAGATGGCAATGAACCCAAAGCCCAGGCTGGACTCACATCCAGCCTCTTCGAATCTCTCATTTTGTGCCAGGTTCATACCACATCATGCAAAGGTATTTGGCATCATCTGTGCGCTCTGTGTGGGAGGGTCTCCACAGCCTCATCTGCACCACAGCCTCGCTGAGGTCCTGTCTCATTTGCTTGCAGTGACACTGAGCAGGGAAGGCAGTTTGGGGATTTGTGAGGAGAAGGATGCGAATTTCTTAAAGTATCATTCCGGGGTGCTCTGAAACAGCAGGATCCCTGTGCAGCAACCTGCTGGCAACCTGTGACGTCCCTGAGGACCTGCTGAACCCTGGGAGGAACAGCATTTCAGAAAGACTGGCTGTGTGCTGTGGTGGGGCAGGGCATCAGTGCACACTGACTTACCTTTGGTGAAAAAGGGGCGGATTTCTTTCCAGTGTGCTGGGTTGTTATTAAATATGAGCCCATTTTCATACATGCCAATGCACTGTAATCCAAGCTTGCTCCCAAATCGAGACACATAATGCCAGTGTTTCATCACGTGGAACACACTTGAGGATCTGGGAGAGGAAGGAATAAAAAGGCCCAAACGAAAACCCTTTCATAGATTGTATATAGCATTTTTATGATGACATTTTACTCTTGCTCTGAAATGCTGGTTTGCATTATTAATTTAGCAGGAAGTACAATGCTTAACATGAAATGTTCCTTTTACATAGTTAAAATCTTGATATCTTCAGAAGCTGTGTTAGAGCAATAATGTATTCTGTTCAGATTTAAAACTATTTTTCAGTTAAAATGCAGATGGTTACCAAAGGACTTCAAACTGAGTAGTGTGTGTACATAGGAAGGTGTAGATGTGCAGGAACCAATGTCAGATATTTCAGAGGGTGAGGAAAAATATTTGACAGCTGATATTTTCATTGTGGTGTGTAGTAAATTACATCTATACTTTTTTTAGCTATTTGGTCATTTCCAGACATATCCTGAAAGCATAAATATACATGTATCATTTAAATATGTAGCACCATAATATAATGATATGTGTGAGATAAATATTCTTAAATAGAAGGGAAATGTAAGAGACATCCATGCTATGTATAATTCTTTTCACAGCTGGCAAGGTTAATTTGCAAGTGATGGCAGGCAGGTTGTGACCAGTATTCTTGCTCTGAGCTGCAGTTTCCTTTAGAGGGAGCCAGCATTTCAGAAATGTGGATATGATGGAAACCCAATCAAACAAAATCCAACAAAAAAGAAAGAAAATCAAAGCAGAGATTGAAATGAAACAATGTGCTACTTTCTTTACCAGTTGTCATACTCTACGGACAAAATCCCAGACTTCTTACATGGGTTAATTTATTTTTTTCAGTCAGGCAAAGTAAATGTGACTTTTGCTATTGACTTCAGCTCTGCTGGGTGTTCACTACAGTTTTATGTGACCCAGAGGTAAAGTCAGCCTGAAAGGTTTGTTTGCACGGCAAGGGACATCATCTGTATTTTCCTGAACATGAAAAGATGGTGTGGAATTGTAACAGCTGTCTCCAGGAAGGAAAAGGTGCAGCAGGCTCATTTTGCTTCCTTCCTCCCACACAGCTCTATCCAGGAGACAGATCATAACATTTTTAGGGGAGGGTTTTGTCAAGTGACCTTGTATAAGCAGATTTTCCTTATGAAACTCTTTGATGAAGTCCTACAAAAGACATTATCTATTATGAGCAAGACTGCAAGTCCTTCTCTCTGTGTTTTAGCATCTCAGTAGTAGATGTGATGCTAAAAAATCTGATGACATTAGTGAGAAGAGCATACTTCTAGAGAATTAAGGTTATATTTAGTTTTGCAGTGAATTTATGATCCACCAAAAACTTTTATTCTGCATTGCTTTAAAAAAAGTTAAATACTTGTTTTCTATGTACAGTCAATTATTTTAAGCAAAAAATATCTGTAGAAAAGGGATGTATTGACTGTAAAGTCTGATGCAGCTCTGGCATTGTTTATCAGATTTGTTTCTGATGGATTGGTGATAGCACAGGCAGGGAAAGATGGCAATAAGAGTTCGTAGCATTTTCAAAGCATTCATAACTTTATCAAAATACTTTACTGCATGAATTGATGTTTGCAACACCTGTGTAGGGTAAGAATGTAAATAATTTCCCTGTCATGATTACCTCTTTCTGCAGATGTTAAACAGAGATAAAGCTTACTTGCATAACATGGCAAATTCTGTGATAGTTCTCTGTGCTGCACTGTCTTTCAAAAGCTTCTACTTAGTCAAAGTTGAGTATGGACTGATTGATATTGCTAAAAAAAGTAGTGATTCTTTATTAGTTACACATGATAAACATTTTACTACTCTTTTTCTTTTCTTTTTCATGGCATAACTCATAAGCATCCAGAAGATCCAATGTAAGAAAAAGCAAACATCCACTGGAGCTAATAAAGCGATAGACTACAATTTAGTATTATGTTTAATACTGTGCATAATTGAAGCCTATGAACAATCTCATTAATTGGAGTGGAATTACTCACAGTCCTATAATTCTGCATTTTCTTAATTAAACTGCTGAATTGGAACCATAACCTTCAAGTATCACTTCCACTTTAAGGAGAAACAGGAACACAGGAAACTAAAATTTGACTTAGTCCTGCATTGTAGTCAGTCTGGATTCCCAGGTAACAGGGTGTAATCCTCATATTAAATGGAATAGTAAAATAGACGGTAAATGATTTTTAAGTCTGAGTGCTTAATCTTCCTTTCCTCAAAGCATAAAAAGAGAATTCACCAAAGCTTCAATGGCAGAGTCTTTAAAGAAACAAAAGATTAGAAAAAAGTGTGTGAATAGCAGGAAGTAAAAGGTTTGTTAGGATAAATTTTAAAATAATTATGTCAGTTCTACTTTAGAAAGAAGTAGCAAACAGATTGCAAAAATATGAGAAATCCTTAATAACTTGAAAAGCCAGTAAACAAGGAATTACTTGCTAATTATAAATGTCTCTTCCCCGCTGATCCAAACTCTCACGAAGTCTCCATATGTCTTGTTGTAGTAGTTGCAGGCATTGCCTACTCCCATCCAGAGGAATCTCCCATGGGAAAGGAGGGGGCCGATTCCCAGGCGATATCCTGGCCCTGAGAAACAGAGTAGGACAGGTTTGGGCTCAGCAGGGCTCACTGGCAAGAAAATCTCTCTAAGCATCTCCCTTTGGAAAGCTTGTTAACACCACAGTCCCAGCCTGCACTGGGCAGTTCACACAAACCTGTTCTGAACCTGCCTGAGAAACTTTGCATCTCCCCTGGTGGAGCCTCCCTGACTGTCTGGGGGAGCCTTTGGGGCTCTCAGGGTAGCACAAAAGGCATTCCTCGCTGCTTTGGACAGCATCCAACTGCTCCAAATATTTGGAGGGACAACAGTCAGATATTAGAAAGAAGAAATGGTCTAGACAAGACACATATGATTTATAAATTTGTGATTTTAACATACCGTTTTTATGAACTTGACTGAATTTGTCTAGAAGTGTCACAATACAAAAATCAGTGTTCTTTTGAATTGTTTCGTTGTTGCATTTCTTTTAAATTCATTAATACTAAAATGAGAAAATAGATATTTAAAGGAAAGAGTACTTTACTGCAGTGAGCTTACAAAAACATGCTTCAGAATGCATTAATAAGCATTTAATCAACAAAGTTCACAACTAAATTGTTCCACTGTAACTGTGCAACAGATTTCTCTCTTCCAACAAAAAGGATAAAGTGGAGACAGCAAGAAAGAATTTGCCTCTAATTGCTTTTAAAAGGAAGCTTCCTTCTTCAGGGAAAGCTGTACTTGCTCCTTTTGTCTACTATAGAATATAAATCTGACTCCATAAAAATACCCAAATACTTACAAAACGCTTGTATACAGTTTAAAAATATTAAAAGCTGCTTGTGGTTTCTGCTTTTACTAATAGGAGTTACAAGACCTGAGGTTATTTAAATCCCTCTAAACTTAAAACATATTAACTTAGTTCTATCTTCTTGTAGATCCAATCAAGCATTCAAATAAAAGGCACAACCTCCTGTGAACACTTTCTCCTGTTCTCTTGCTTTCAAAGAGTTTCAGCATAATGAAGGGGCTTTGCCAAGGGGCTTTTCTCAGCATTTCATTCAGGAGTCACTGTACTGGTTTAGGGCAGTTCCTGCCAAAGCCCTTTGGGAGGTGTGGGCACTGCCCATTCATGCAGCAAGTCATTGCATTGCATCTCATGAAAGATAAACTCATTCATTAATTTCTGCCATAACCCCCAAAACATTACAGAAGGGAAAGGGGAGCCTTTTGATGTTGCTCAGTTCTGGAGGGTCTTCAGTGCTAAACATGGAGAAAAAGCCTGATAGTCTACTAAAATCTGAATAATTTCCTAGAAAATAATTTTGTTTATAGTAAAGGCAATTTAGAAAGATTTAAACTTTAAAACATTTAAAAAGACATTTATAATGCACATGAAAATATGAACATCTAGAACATGTAAAATTGTGTTATATCTTTCTATCATACACATAATAAAGCTGAAAACTAAAAGTCATTTTCTTATGTGGCCAAAGCAGGATTATTATGGAAGTGCTGAGGTTAGAATGACTTCTTTTATCAGTTATTTTAAAAAATTGTATTATTTAAACTGGCTTATAATAAATTTTGTTTTCATACAATCATCATTCAGCAATACTTTCTCACTTAAATTTGAGAGACAAACAAAAATTACTCTGATAACTTTCAGGTGGCACTACAGCTAAAGTCAATTTACCTGGTATTGATGAAGTTTCTTCGTGATTCCACATGAGAAACAGAAAGCACATGAGAATGAGTATGGGCACTGTGGCCACTGGCATCGTATCTGGCACAAGGCTGGTGATGTTGTAGTGCATTGGATTCAGAGTTTCCAGGACCATCTTTTCCAAGAGATTCTGCTTTGCTTCAGAGAGGGAGAAAGGGGAAAGAGGCAGAGGTTGTCAAAGCTCAGATGTGTTCGGCTTCAGTCGGTACCTCTCAACCCCTTTGTAGCTCTTATAAATTAGCTCTTGACGTAGCTTTATTTTATAACCAGTCACTGCCTGGACTGCTTGCCAGGACAAGTTTCATCACAAGTCAAAACAGACATGCAGAAGCCCCTTTTTTTGCTTGGAAATAACAAAGATTTTCTGACCTTGATGTTGAAGAATAGTTTTGGATACTTTGGCTGACAACCCTTTTATCTCTGATATTAACTTGGCTGGCCAATACTGAGGTTTACTCCTCACAAATTTCTTAGCAAAACACAAGAAATTAAACTTTCAGCACATGTGGAAGCATTGAATGAGTTCCCTTGTAAGCTTTTGTCTCTATTACTTAGCTGCTTCCCTTCCTGCAGGCCCACAGTGCAAAAGTTTTTGAATTTCCAGAATAACTATGGTAGTTTTAAATGATGCAGACAAACCTCAGGTTTTTGTTTGAAACATGCATTACAGCTTTTTTTTTCTTTTGTCAACCTTTGAGTGTAATATAAGGTATTGCATTTCTTTATGGTTCATCTGCTGAGCACTTTGGATAACGGAGCGTGTGCCACAACAAACAGGATCATAGATTGTCTGTTACCATATCTGTCCTCAGGCAGTAACCAGCACTTGGCACAATAAAACCCCAAGAAAATGGATGGGTCTGTTATGCATAGAGGGAGTAGCAGGATGCATTCAAAGTTGTTTTGCATCTTTTTGAGTTAAATAAAAAAATATAAGAGGTGGTTGTACCTGAGAGGGAAGATGTTATTCTGTGAGTGGGAACTCCTATAACTGCTGAAAGATCCTGTTGCATCTGCCCAATATTTTATTAATAAAACAGCTTAAGTCTACTTTGGCAATAACTAAGTACAGATTTGCTTTGTTTCTTCCTGCAACAATATTTCAAAATTGAAGGATATATTTACTTAACAGGAAACTTTTCTAAACAGTTTATTTTGTGCTTTCTTGTTTGAACTGTGCTTTGGTCTCATGTTGCAGAAAAGATTACAACTTGCTTTGTAGTGACTGTCCCTGCTGTAATTATAATGAACTAAGCCAAGAATGTGATAGATGCTTTCTAGATAGAAAGGAGACTGTTTATGGTCAAAGCTGAAAATGTATGGAGTACAGGCAAAACCCTGGGGAAGGGAGCAAACAGGGGCTTGAAACCTTGCAGGTGAATGCATTGCTCCAGTGTTTTGGATGTTTGCTGTGCCAGGTTTCTGGCATTGTTGTGATCCAAAAGGACCAATCTGCCAGGTGATCTTTCAGAAACCTCATGCTATACCAATACATAGCAGTGCTGCTCTTCTGGAGTGCCCATGGACATGCCACATCTTGTGCACATCCAGCTGTGGTTTTGTAGTCAGAAGTACTTTTTATCATGTAATGGCATTTATTAGTTTAAATTTCCTTGAGTGCCATTTGCTACCACAACAAAAGCATGCCTGCATACATATGGAAATACTTCCAGTAGCTTCAGCCCTTTTCACTAATATGAGCTTACAGCATCATAGGAGGAAATAACTACACTTAGGGCATAGAGTTCCACTTTTTTTTTTTTGCTTTCTCTCTGGATCACCTTCATCTTTTTTACTCCATTGACACAGGATGTGTGTTGTTTCCTTGTTGGGTTTTTTTTTCATCTCTAAGTCATTCTGGTGTGTGTCTCTGCCTCACATTCCCTATGAAGACAACTAGTTGGTTATGCATTTGGGTGCCATGAAATAAACCCATTTCATACTTCCAAATGTATATCTATGAGTATTGTATCTGTAGGCTAAGCCCTGCCAGAGGCCAAGGTCCTGCTATGTTTGCATGGTGTACTTTGCAAGCATGAGGCTCCCCCTTTTATTTTCAGAAAATCAGCCCTGAGTTTGATCTTGCTCAGTTCTTAGTTATTCACAGCTGAAGCTTATCTTTGTTTTGACAGAGAAATGGAGGGAGGTTTTTGTCTTTTCAAAAATATACAGATAGTGATGGATTGAGTTTTAGGTTCTGGGTTGTCCCAACTTCATAATTCTATAACTTTTAGTAGAAGAAAATATTCCTTTTTTTCTGTGATATGTCCAATACATCAGTGTGTGCCTTGCTGTTACATTTATAAGTTTTATATCCTGGATTGTGCTCATGTGGATAAAAGTATTAAAGGCAATGTATTAAATTTGAATCCTTTTTATACTCTTGACATTATCTGATACAATCTTATTTTTAGTCAAAGAGGCTTCTCAAGCTCTTAAAACGAACAGTTTACATTGTCTGTATTGAGAAGTTCTTTGCTTCATTTCAATGGGTATGATCCAAGTAGACTTTCAGGTTTTGCATTTTGATCTCTTTTCTTATTGCAAAAGCTATCTGGACTGTGGAAAAGTCACCTTAAAATATTTTAACTGAACTGCTTGTCCTACTTGTCCCCACTGCATTTTTTAGGAATTGTCCATGAGGTAGGTCACTCCTAAAAAAAGCCAAATAATTTTTGATAGTAAATAGTCACTGAATAGACTGAAAAAGTTTAGAGATGGAACAAAGGGAGAGTGTTCATTGTGCATGGAAGGAGTTTTCACTAGTCTAGCTCATGCTGTGTTGAAACCTTCTATAGATCATTTCCTTTCCTTGCACCCAGGAAGGAATTACATGTGTGTCAGATCAGAGGGATATGTTTGTTCTGATTGTTACTTATATGGGGCAAAAAAAGCTTTTAAACCCCCGCTATCCAGTGTGGGGAAAGAGACACCTAATAGGAAAGTTCTTTAGGATAAAATAGCTGGGTGTACACAGGCTGCCTGCCCCGACATAATTATGGATTTAACAGCTGGGAGAGCATCTGCCAGCAGAGGGCCCTTTGGATTGCTGAGCAGCACAATTACTCTGCGAGCATCAGATTGCATGTTTGTTTGCTCCCTGGGATTCTGTGCTCTCTTCTAATGCTCTAATTCTCTCAGGATGCACTGGGGATGGCACCGAGAGTTTTCCATCCCAGTTTGTTGGTTATCTGATACTGCATTAATCCTGTGACTTTTTTGTCTTTGATTTGTAATATTTTTTCTTATTTTTCTCTTCCTTTGTGTTTTAGTGACCTGATCCTTTGCTTCAGATGACATCTTTCTCAGTATAGACGGTTTCATTTGCAATCACAATGTGCAGATCAGCCTTTTTAAAGTTAGGTATTTATGTTACTCTGCTTCTGAAAGCACTCTGGCTTGTTCAGGTCTATTTTCTACTTTTAACTCAATCCTCTAGAGCTCAAAGGAAACATAAATATGGTAAAATGTGAAAATAAAGGAATAAATCCCTTTTTTCAGCCATTTCTAGAGTCCAGGTCAGTGGGTTAGAATTAGTGTAGCTGGAGAGGTCTATCACATCTAATTACTATGCAAATTTATTCTAGCAGTGTTGAATGGTTATTATAGCCTTGTAGACTAATCCTGTACCACTTGATTACTATGAAATCTAATCTAAATAGCAATTACAAATTCATCTGTTGTTTAGCTTAGAGGAGAAGGAAGAGGTGAAAGCTTTCAGCAGGAGCTTGGAATTAGGAATTAAGTGATGATCATCCTGGCAATCTAAAGGGGCTCATGACAAGTAAAGGAGGAGGTAGGAGCTGAACATTGTGCCAGAGGGCAGGTAAAACAAAAATGCAGAACACACCCTTGATTTTGTGCTGTTGGAAGAAAATGTCTGTACCATGAGATGAGAGATATTGTTGCATTCAATGCTTCTGCTGTTATTTGGAATTGTGATGTTCTTAATTTTAGTAAGCCTTCTTACCACAGTGTTACCTCATTTCTCAGCTGAATAGGATCTATCCCTAGAGGATGCTTCTCTGAGTTTTTAAGTTCTGTCAGCTGCCTTCAGTAGTGCTTATAAAGTGCTGCTGCATTGTTACATGCTGACAGTGGCCAGAGCTCTGTCTGCTTCAGTGCCCACAAAACTGGATTTCATGTCACCTCCTACTCAAAGTGCACAGTGAGTTTCCAGGTACAGAGCAGTTTGGAGTTGCAGTACTGCTGTAAGTGTTGACATTCCTGCTGCATGGAGTCAGTTTGGTCAATCAGTTTTCTTAGCACCACTTAGTACTCTCATGTGAGTAGGACTTAGCTGGCCAATGCAGATTAAACCCATTGCTAGGGAAACAACTACATCAAGAATATCTTCTGTAAGTGTAGGACTTCATTTGAATATTACTATTGGTTTGGATAAATGTAGTAAAAGCCATATCTCTTTTTTTGTGCTTTTACATGGTGGTTAATGATTTGGAAAAATAACTTGCCAGTTTTAGTACCTTTCACAGAAAGTCTCATTGTTGCTTAGGAACCACCATCTTAATGCCCATGGAAAGTAATATCCCCATGAGATGGGATGATTCCCATGAAACCCCTTTACCATCTCCTGAAGGAGACGAGGTGTGTCAGTGCTTGTAAGTGACCAGAAACAGCTGTGAAGATATGGAAACTTCTGACTATATTTTACTGCCTGTGTACCTCAAAGAGTCCTTAGAACACCATAAGCTCTAATTAACACAAACTAACTAGCAAATAAGTTGTGGATAGACAGCCAATAATTCTCTCTAATGTTACAAGCATGGCAAAGCAGCAGGTTTTGTGTAGGTAACTGTTACCGGTTTCTATCACTAGGTGGCTTCGTTTCTAATTTATCAGATAAAAACCAGCTCTCTCTACTATAATTCTGTCTCTGCTGTTGTACTTTTATTGCTAGCACATACCTTGATCAATTTAAACATAAAGTTAGTTGACATAGAGGGGGTGACTCTCTAAGAGATATGTTTTTTTTTTTCTGGCTGTGAATATCAAGTATTCCATCAAAGTATGTAAATTAATCCTGAAGAAAAATTTATCTGGATATTTGAAAAAAACAAGACTAAGGAAGAATGTGTGACTACTCTCATGCCACTCTTCCTGCAAATGACTTCATTAATCAGAAATAATTTTTAGCTAAGACATAGTAGCTGAAAGAAGTGGAGCACTTTTCCACAGCAAGCATCAACTGAGACCAAACTATAACAGAATAAAAAAATTCTCTGAGTCAGTTCCAGACTTGTTCTGCCTGATGACCTTTTTTTTAACCTCACTTACAATCCATTACTTCCCTGCTGTGAAAGGATGCTTGGAAATGTTGGTTTGTCCAAATTGACTCACTTTCCAAGTAATTCTACATTGCTATACAGCAACAGCTGGCAGTGCCCACTCCACGTTATGTATTCTGCCTTAATCTTGTCATGGTACAAGTGAAAAAATCCACTTGAGAGTCAAAAGAATTCAGTGACCAAAGAAACACTGAACAGGTTTGGTTTTTTGATCAAGGGAGCTTGTATCTATAAAAACTAGAGTGATTTACTGTTTCTTGTTGTAATACAGTTTGAAAGGTTGGATGAAGTGAACACTTTCTAAGGATGACTATTCTGCAAGAACGGAGTGCCATTTTTTCTTAAAATGAAACTTTGTAGAATACTTACAAGATATATAACATTACTGTTGTTTTAGTAAAAAGAGTTTGGCTAAAGACCAGCAGATTTTCTACTAAAAAGAATAAAAAAGAGAAATCTCTCTTTAGAGAGTGACAGCATATAATTTACACAAAGATAATTACAGTAACTCAGATCAAAGCAGCTCCAGAAGTCGCACTTCCCACTCAAGAACAAAATAACAACCATTTATGTACTGTCCAGCTCACACAGTTTGAAGAAAAATGCTATAATATGAATTGAAAATTTACCTGTGTCTTCTTGTTACTTGTGGATTGTACCGGTGGAGAGAGTTATCCTTGCCACTGCTGTGCTCCAGTTAAAGATCTGAATAGGTTTTCTGATGATCACTCTCTGTAGCATCTTTTATGCAGGTACTTCTTGTTGCTAAGAGATCAGTTGCTTAGAGATGGAAGTTTGTTTATTGTAATAGATCAGGGGCTGTTGCTTTGAAAAGAAAATTTTGTTATTTTACCTCTACAGCTCAATGTTTCTGCTGCAAAATAGCCAGTGATAGAGACACACATGCCTAATGCTGATTAGAATTGTGACTGGAGAGTAAAAGAGAAAAGTAAACAAAGTTTATAATTATGTTTGGTGGCTCTGAACAAGGAAAGAGATTTGTCGTTTAGGTACATTGTCATGAAGGTAGTATTAGCAGAAATTATGTGAATTCTTTGCTTATCATATCTAAATGTATCAATAGCAAGGAGGTCCAAAAGACTTATTCCAAAGCTGAGATGCACAAAGCTGTCATGTTTTGTAACATACAGTTCTGCACTGACATTGGGAAGGACTGACTATCCTGTGTATTTTTACACGTGCTGTTTCCTTTATAGTCCCAGTTGGTCTGATAACTCTTCAGAATGATTATACAAACTAAGGGCTGGTTTCTCTGCTTTGTGATGCTTCTTTCTTTGCTGTAGCTTGAGGCAGCTCAAACTTAACTTACAAAAATCCAGTTGTTTTCAGGAACTGCATTAAGTGATTACAGGAAACATTAAAGTAATGACCAAAGACCTATAGAAAAAGGTGTTGATGCTATTAAAAGAGGAGACTAACAGAGAAGCATGAACAAGGTATTTGTGCCTGTTACTGACTGCTTTGAAGCACCAAGAGAAATAAAAATTGTCCCCATGTCTGCTATGGGAAAAGCTTGACTGGCTCAGCTGCCTCTTCTATAAGTTTACCCCGTGAGTCCATATGGACTGTTATGTGAAATAGGTCAAAATCATCTTTGCTTTGTGCACTCAAGTTTGGAAAGTTGAGTCCCTCAGTTCTGTTTCCAGCAAGGCCATGTTACATCCTCTGGCAGTGAGTTGTGGAGCATCCTTGGCTCAGACTCCCAGGCCACAAATGGAAAGATTCCCGTAAAATGTTTTCATTCTTCTTTTTCTGCATTCACTCAAGGTTTTAACATTAGCATTTAAAAGGAATAAATGAAACAAATCAGAGCACTGTTAATAAGAAAACTCATCTAATGGGGAAAAGGGTCTTACATTTAAAGAACTATGATCTCACTTGGAACAGAAGGTATTTAAGGGTTATGTACAACAGTTCTAGTGATGGAACTTGGGGAAGGACGGAAGAGACCTAGAATTTTATTGAATGTGAAATTTCTTTAGAGAATTGTTTCTTTAAATAAATAAATAATGCAGACAGTTTGAGAAGAGTAAGGACTGAATTCATGCAGAAATTCTTGGGGCATTACTGCAACCCTGTTGAAGAGACACAGCTTACACAACCACAAGCCAACATAATTTCAATCTCACAACCGAACTCTTGTTCTTTTTCCATGTGCACACACTTCCATATCTATTTCTGATGTAGGGATTTGTTTACAGTGCAAGCAAAATTGGGCAGAACTTCAACTCTATTATGTCTTGTATTTAGAACTGGGCAGAATAATGGTTAAAACCTCTTGCCTAGTATCTGATGTTCTGAAAGTGTTAAAATTACTTTGTTTTATTTAAAAAAATATAGTTGGTTCTAATTTTTAGGCCTACCTAAATTTTAGGGGGAAGTCATGCATTAGTATTGTTTTTGTTCTTACAAGGCACAAGTCTCTGTTTCTTCTGCTTGAGGGCCAGGGATATTGGCATTCTGCAGTAGCTCAGTGTTGAGGCTGCTTTGGGCCCATTTCATGGGATGTGGACAAGCTAATATGAAGGATCAGTTCTGAAGCTGATAGGTAGGTAATTGTTTCATGGATACCAAGTTAAGAGAGCTTTGTACAGCAGTGTAAGAAAGGTCCCATAGAAAGTTTCCAGCTTTTTCCCATGATTTGAAGCTGGTTTATGGCATTTAGCATTGCTGTGGATTCAGCTGCCGAGAGCAATAACAGCTTGTGTTGAACTTACCATGCTCGTTTTCTTGTTGTGTTTTTCCTTTGTGTTCCCCACATATTTTTATCAAAACCCAAAGACATTATTGTTCTTGTGTTCTGTCTAGGAAGGACATAAAGGGAAGTTCTGATGCTTCAAATGCTTGTGTGTGGGCCTTCCCTCACTGGCTTTGGAGATGGAGTTGCTTTGCAGGGGTTACTTCAGGCTGCAGCATCAGAGAGTAACATGGTTAGAGGGGGAAAAGCTCTCAGAGGCATCACTTTCATTGCTGCTAAACTGCAATTAAAACAAATATTAGCTTCATTTGGAAGCACCTATTTGCCTACATATTCTTTATTATGCATGTACTAGGTAAAAATAAACTACTTAAGTACCCATTTTTTAAAAGCCTCAGAATGTTGAGTTTGGTAAAATAAGTCAATATAAGGAACATGAAACCAATTCACTTTCTTTCTTTGTCTGGAAGTGTTGGTTGAGGTTTAGGGGAGATCAAGAATGGCAGTTTCTCATACAAACACATTTTTATTCCTTGATTCATCATAATTTTTTTAATCAAAAGTACATTTCTAAAAATGAAGAATCTGGTGCAGTTTTTGTTGGAACTCCTTCTTCTGACAGTGCTGTGTATCTACTTACTGATATAAAGAATTTGTACATGAATTATAATTCAGTGGTAAGCAGCCAATTGAGCTGGTTGTGAAGTAGCCACAAAGTGGTTTAAAAAACATGAAAATGCTTGTTTATAATTAAACTACATTTTTTCAAGACTGACTTCTGTAGTATCTGTTTTTAAATCAAACAGTATTTCCATATGCCACAGAAAATGTATCTAAGTTCTTTCATGCTGAAGAATTCCTGGAACTCTGCATAATGCAACCAGAATGATTGGACTTGTTGTTCCCTACAAAGGTCTATGGTTGAATACTACAAATTCTTCAGAGCCTGAGTAGGCATTCACTGAATTAACAAAGTTGTTTTTAATACCATTTAAAAAAATACAGCAGGTTTTTTTGTTCTAACAATGGACTGTTGAAGAAAAAGGATGCAAAATGCTCTTCATGGCTGAGCAGAAGGGTATCCCGTAGGGACCCTGTGGCTCATATAATACAATTGATTAGAGTTCTGTTTTAGTAATAAAGGCTTGAATCTCACCTATTAACTACCTAGAAATAAAATAACACTTCAATTAAATGAATAGAAATGAAATAACTAATATAAGAATCAGTATTGTGAAACTGGTAGGATGGGATCAGACTTAGATCTTAATTCTTTTTATGTCCCGATGGTTTTGCTGCAGTCTTGAGGGGATGAGAAATGCTTGCCCTACCCCAAGGATGGATGGCCACTGGTAAATCTGCCCTAATATACTCCAGGTGGCTTTAGGATGAAAGGAAACAAAGACATCGGTGTGAACAGACTGTCAGCACAAGGTCATGCTAAAGGTGTTCCATCTCGGATATTGGCCAAAACCAGATGACAAGTGGGGAGTTTAGACATTGGACAAATGCATGTCTTTTCCTTTCTGTGCCTTCCCTTCCTTGTGTAAAGGTACAGGAATTGGAAGTGACACTCTCAGCCATCCCTATGTTTGCAACAATGGCCACCTGACTTTACCTCCCTTGGAGCCAGTAACCAAACTGCCCCATTTTTTTAAGGGGTCAAGTGCATCTCTCACATTTCTCCCAGAATTGACTGTTCTTGCTTTCTCCGTATCAGACTGACAGAATTAAAAAAACTCCTAATGAAAGTCAAAATGGAAAGAGTTAATATAGATACTTTTCTCCTATTAGTCTGCCTCCATGAGTTCAGATCTTCAGACTGTGGTAGACTGCACTAGTTAATTCAAGAAGTACTACCAGTTTTGAAGATGGGGACAGTGTGTTCTTGTCACAGGCAGAAGCAGCTGTAATGTAGCATTATAGGAACAGGTCACAGAAGTGTCATCTAAAACTAATTCTGTATTTATTAAGTGCCTGAGCATCCACACTTTCAGCTTGTTAGCTGGTCAACTCGTTTGCGGTTTTCCTTCTGAACTGACATTTCAGCTGGTGAGAAAAAGAAAGAGGTGTATGAAGGTTTTTGTCCTTCATGTGCATGAACCAGTGAAGACTTCTCAGGTTTTCTGTCTTTGTCCATGGACATAAGACTAATTTGAGAGCAACTCTGGGATGTGGAGAAAGGTGCTTTGAGAGACAATCTATTCTCTAAGTACTCTGGGTTTTGCTCCTTTTTTTTTTCTTTTTTGAGTAAGCTCTGCTGCCACAGTTGTGACTCTGCAAGTCTCATGCAGCATCCTTTTCTGTAATGTCTGCAATAAAGGTGACATTAAACTTTTACTCTTTTAAACTACTTCTCCCATTTTTTCATTTTATTTGGATTAATATATGTGCTACACTGTGTGCTGCTCAGGTGCTCTCACCACCCTTCTGCTGCCTGGGATCCTTCCAGATACAACAGGAGGCAATGGGGCCACCAAGGTCACTACACTTTCATGTTCTTGTGGGGATTTCAGCAGCTTGAATACACTTGCTGTATATTGGTGCCACTTGGAGAAAAATGCTCCAGTATTCACTTAATTTTTCCAAGGATATTTCTGTTATTTGGCTATATGGGAACACGAGTCTGTTGTACTTTGTTGTATCACATAGAATTCTTTCTGATGGTCACTTGGATATATTTTTTAACAAGTGCTTTGCATGAAAAGTTCATAAGAAATATGTCAATTTTTTGCTAAAAGGAAAGTATAGCCAAAGCTCTAGTGCATCTAATTCCAGCCAGTCAAAGCAGCCATTATAAGAGTGCTGGCAGAACAGAGCATTTTTAGTGCTGAAGGTGCTGCAGGCATTTCCTCAATTGAATTAAAACACTAAATACAATGCTAAAGTTTAGCTTGGAAAAAAGGTATGTGGCAATCAGATGGAAATGCTGCTAACCACTTCTGAATCGTCTAATCTGCTTTTTCAAGTGCTGTTACTTATTTTGCTAATGATATCAATTTCTCTGTCAAGAACAGCCTTGGCTACTCAAGCTCCGACGTGAAGAGGCTTTAGAGGAGCCTCTTTGCACCTGCTTTCAAACCATCCAAAGTTTCCTTCTTTTAGCCCTACAGGTTTGCAAAACCATTTTCTGTGCATAGGACTTGTGGTTTATACAAAAGGGTCTTTCAGTAAGTGTTCTTGTACTGCTAAATAATTTTGCCTGTATATCAGACCAGGTTAGGAAGTATTTCGTGGCTCATCATCTTCTCATAAAAGGCTGTGGTTTTTTTCCATTTGTGCTGTTTTCACAAATACAAGAAGCAAATGATACATTTTTTTTTTTTAGGTCTATTTGTTATTGTTTGCAGAAGGATCCAAATCTTGATTTAGAAGTAAGAACAAAGTGGAAAGAGCATGCAATTATATTCCATAGGGACACAAACTGTCAAAGAAGTAAAGGCAAATTACTAATATGTTTCTGAGAATCATATTCTCACTTTGTAGTGCTCTCCACTAAAGTAATCCCTGAATGAACTACTAATTGGCAGTTACAGTAGAGAATATAATGGCAGTGCTTAGGGAGTAATCAACAGAAATTGTGTTGCCATGTCAGGTGCCTTTGTTCTGTAATTAAGTGCTTAGTTAATAATTTTTTGTTAAAATCTAGAGTACATCTATTTTATATCTTTGTTATTGAGATGCTGAACTAAGACTGGCAACTGTAATTATTTCTGTGGTGGTTCTTTTATGGGTACACTGAATAGCATAGTACAGGTTACAGAGCAAGAAATGTTACCTTCAGGCTGAGAGAACCCATTGCACAAAAGGCTGTACAGCAGAGACGTTTGAGCTCAGCTGCCCAAATATTCTATCGCTGTTGTCCCTAACATAAAATGTGCCTGCTAACACAGGCTCTTGTTGCTATCAAGAATATTCCTAGATCTGATTATTAGACCCAACCTATTCCTTACAAGAGGACTTCTGCACCTGCAGACTATGTATATACTCAGCACCTTTGAGAATGTAGTTCTGTAGCATCCAATCTGTCATTCACATTCAAAAGTCTGATAAAATTACTCTTTTCTTACAAGTCCTTCTGACTTGTTTAGAAAATGGGTTGATTTTTCTTTTTTTGAGTCACGAGTTGTGACATTTCTTATCCTTTCGTGGTATCTTCAGATCTTTCACTGTGGAGACAAGGAACATACATTCTGAGAGCAACAATCTGAGCTGCTTCTTCCCAGACATGGAATGTGCCAGATTTTTACTGCTGACGTGGGCTGCAGCTACAATGGCTGTAAAGGAACTGAGTATTCTGCCAGAGTGCCCCCTCCATCCTGTATTCCCAGAACAATTTGAATGTTGTGTCATAGCCATGTGCCATTTCAAGATCTGCACAGGCTTGCACATTTTCTGCTCCGCAAATTAAGGCACACAGAGCTCTGAAACAGGGGTGCTTGGGGGAAGGGAACGTGCCCCTTCTTTCACATGGAGAAGCCTTTCACACTTTCTGCCTAAACAGGGCAAAGCATTCAAAATATAGTTTTATGCCTACATTCTATTGATGTTACATGAGCAGCTTTTCTGAAAACTGTGCTTCTAGATAATTTATATTTAAAAAACCCTACTTGAATTTAAAGTCTAATCTAATAATGAAAATCCAGTATATGTTATCTCTTGCTTCTTGCCTTGATTCCTATTTCTGTTGTGTTACGATTTAAAATGACATTATAAAATCTTTGAAATAGAGTCAGTTTTTTATGAAATGCCTCTGAATAAGATCTGCCTTAGTATCACATTTTTCCTGGGTGGTAATAATTCTATGAGTATGAATCATTTTTCTTACCTCTAGACCTGTAGGTCTAAACCTGTTTGCTGGCCTTGCTTTGTTAGCAGTAGAGGAGAAGCAGTTATTTCTTGAATGTGGTTCAGCTTGTTCCCAGGTAGAAGTCTGTGTGCTCACCTATGTCTGTCTGTTAGAGGCCCTGAGGCGATAGGGATAAGCTTGTTAAAGGTTCCTCTTTAGTTAATTCAGTGTTTGTGTTTTTTATCCTAATTATGGATAAGTAGATAGTTGATAATTATTTGGTTACTGATGGAAACTGTAACTCTTGTAACTGAAGAAGATCCAATTCTAGATATTGGTACACTTTAAAGATGAAAATGGAAGATTAATTTAAATTGCTTTAATATAGTTGTTTTTAATGTTGTTCTGATGCATGATTCTACTGTTATCTTTAATCATCTTTCAGTTACCATTCAGTTATATCCATGCCTTTAAAATTACAATGGTTTTCCCTATCAGGACCTCAAAGAATATGGTCTGTGGTTTTGATATGAGTTGACATATAGTCAACTACTACAATCTGCCTAATCCCTGGCAAAAATCAGTGACCCTTCAAGGGTAGCTATCTGTGCATTTCTCCAGTTCTACTCCTCATTTTCAGGTTTCAATAGTGGCACAAAGGCGTGATAGGTCTGTCGAGCCATTACCATTTGTCCTCTGTTTTGATCAGTTGCTTTTATTCCCATACTTTAGACCAAGAATGAGTGGCTGCAGCCAAGGTATTTTAATTGGTTTCTCTGCTCCTCAAGTCATCTTTGTCTATGGCACAGCTTTGACTTTTTTTCTAGTGTGTGTTGGAGGAATTCTGAGCAGTTTTCTGGGAAAATAGTCTTTAGCTGCCAATGCTCTAATGATGCATCTCTAAGGCGTCTTCCTCCATGGTTATTGAATGTTCATTCAAAGACAATGAAACATTCTGCTGATGCCTTTGAATACTCCTCTTTTTGCTGCACCACTTGCAGATATTTATGGGTTTTATTGTGACTTTAAACACCGGCTTGGCTTACCTAGTAGTAAGAAACACTTTTTCACTGGGTCTTAATTTATGATTTCTCTTAAGAACCGATATTCCAAAATAACAGCCTTTGCTCTGCATAAGCATGTTTATTCTTGCAACTCTATTAAGTAGGAATTTTCCGAGATCAGTGTTAATTCTTAAACTCTCTGTTGTTGATTTCTTGAGGAGCTTTTATGTCCTTGTACCACTGAAAGATGCAATATAGGCATTGAGGGGTTGGGGTATAACTCCAGCTTTTCCAGATAGTAGTGGTGTTCCGCATAATCTAGCAATTCCAGCTCTTTTCAACCAGAATTTTTATTTGTCTGTGAAGTATTACTTGAAAGGCTGGTACCTGATCTAATAAAATATTCTTATAATGAATTTAACTTATTGTTCAATTTGTAACTTTTAAAAAAATCCTGTTTTGGTAGCAATACACATTTGTTTAGGGCTCATCCATTGAATTCATGGTTAAGCCTTCCTACCAAAATATAGTAATAAAAAAATAATTCCTTTCTTCTCATTAATACCTTTCACCCCATACGGATATACAAAACTAATTTCATTAACCTTTCTGCCATACTCCATGGGAGTATCCAAGGCTTCTTCCATGAAAAAAACACACCTCCTCTGATATAAAATAATGAGAATTATACTATTTTCAGTATATTTTTTATTTTCTTCTAGTAGTTATTAATAGTTATTTTTTCCCCTTGAGAAGCAAGCCTGTATCCACCATGCTCTGATTCACGTGGAATGTGTGTGCAGGAATGGAGTGGGTTGCAGTGTGGGGTGTCACTGACACCAGGCTGAGCAGCTCCAGGGGCTGAGGTGGCTCACACAGCCCAGTGTGCTCTGAGTCACTAAGGCTGCTCCTGTGGCTGACCTACAGCAAAGACATTTCAGACCTTTGTGTGCCATTTTTTTCTGAACCTTAATATGCTGTGACCTAATACGAATTTCAAAATCAAGCCTTTCTTTTTGCATATGCTCATAAAGCCTTTAATATTTTAAAGCTAAGTCTTTGCTATAGAACCAATGTAGGCTTCAGTGCCAACTGAATTGCAGCTGTGATTTGGATGCAGCAGCTCTGCAGCTGCTCAGCTGCTGGTGTATCACATGGAGCAGTGATAACAGGGATGGGGACAAAGGGCATTTCCAGCTCTTACTGTGACTTGCCTTCCCGAGTACATCCATTCTGAACAAATTGTTGCAGCAGTTACCAGTACCAGCTGTATAAAGGAGAGCATAAGAAATTTACTGAAAAGCATTAACTGTTCATCACTTTGACAGTCCAAAGAATGATCTTCCCCTTCTACTTTGTAGGTTTGGAGACTAGAGTAGGTTTGGAATTGTAAAGCGAACGTATTAAACCTCTATATTTCCTGAGAAGGAGGATTCGATAAAATCTGTCAGTTACTATGGGAGGTTATGAAAGATTTAAAAGACCTTTTTTCCAGTTCAACTAGTTCAAGACAAAAAAATTGCCTTCTTTCTAATAGCATTCATAAAGATTATAATCTACATAATCCTGTCATGGCATGATCAGAGGCAGTTTGGTCAACTGTCTTGTAAGAGCATCATGCTCAGCAACTTAGTCCATCTTTCAGCATTAGTTACCAAGTGACAATAGTGTGCCAATCTCCAGTGTGCTTTATCACTGGGCAGCTGGCAAAATATATGAATGAGATTTCAGTAATAACAATTTCTACAAAATAAAATATCAATGGGAACATTAGTTGTGTGACACCATTTGAATACATTCTCAGCTTCAGAATAATCAAGTAATATTCTTTATTATACACATAGTGTGCAATTTGGATGCAAAAATACATCTTGTGGTAAAGATATGTTTTATTTCCTAGCAATTTATTTCAACTGTACCAAGCTGGAATTGTGAAAAACATAAATATGATGTTGCACCTGCATTTTGCATATGGTTAGTTCCTTTCTAGTTCCCCTGTTACCTGTACAGATTTATATGGTTTTTGGATGCCATGCTTCATTGCATGTCAGTTATGATGCACACTTGTGTTAGGACATCCTTCAGAAAAACAGATTTTGGAATGCCAGGAAATAGTTGAAGTGCTACTTGCTGTCATTCTGCCTACCTGAAAAAAGACTGATAGATGGGGATAGGGATAACAGTTTTCTAACTTAGGTTTAAATTGCTATTGTGTATATTTTTTCTGTCTTTTTGGTAAGGAAATAGGAGTAAGGTTCTAAAATTTACCAGCAACATTCCCCAGCCTCAGTTCTGCTTTGCTGCTCACCAGACTACCATTGGGACCTTTAGTTTTCATCATGGAGAAGGAACAGAGCCATTGAGCATGAAGCTGCATTGCAGCTGATGACAAGTGCTGCATGGCTGAGCCAAAATTTCAGCTGTGTTATACAGGAACAAGAGATCTAGAAGGTGACACAGGATTTTTGGACAGGACCAGAGGATAAGAGGACATGGAGATGTTTGAATGAAGTGCTGTTTCTGTGGGATAGGGGAACACTCAGTAGAAAGCTGGGACAGGACTGTCCACAGCCCACTAGGAGAGCTGCTTCTGCCGCTGGAGCAGCTGGTAGGACTTTCTAAGAAGTCTTGGGAACCTCTTTGCCACATAATTGTGCTGTCTACTGATATCTGAATTTAAAAAATGGGTCAATTTCTTGCCAGAGTTGTAACTGTGCATCCTAGCAAACCAAGCACAGCACTGCACACACTGCCATTTAACCTCTGCTATAGGCAGTGGCTTTAGAGCCATTAACAGCCTGGGGAAGAATCCTGCTACTCTGCCATCTAAGCAGGTTCTATTCTGCAGCCTCGGAGAGGATGTTCGTAATCCAGTGGCCATTTTCATTAATGAAAAATGTTCAATTGCTTCTTGATTTCAGAGAAAACCTGGCAAGATTATACAGATGGGGAAGCAAGAGTGTTGTGTTCCTTTTGTTTGTTGCTCATGATGATTATACTCTTTTTTTACTCAATCATTATGGTCAGAAATGGACAATAAAGATGAAGAATTACTGTTAGTTATACTGTATGGTCTCTGGAGTGCAATTCTATTTGTTTTTTGAAAGAAAGCTTTAGTTTGCTGGTATGATAGATTCCTACTAGTTTTATTATATCTATGAATTATAAACAAAGCTTGCTTAAAATATACTATCTTCTGGAAATTTCTATGCAAAGTCTTATTTCTGATTTTTCCTTCACCAGAAGCAAAACTCAAATATTCACTTCCACGTTAAGCTAGGACATCAACTGTAGAGTCCCTTGGTTTTGGCTGGCATAAAGCTGATTTTCTTCCTCGTAGCTGGTGCAGTGCTGGTTTGGGATTTAGTATGAGAATACTGTCCTGCTCAGTATGTACTGGGGGTAGTGCCCGAGCAGCTATGGGCTACTGAGTTGCCAGCTGTGATTAAATCACAACAAAGAGTAAACAATTATTCTTGTAACACTCATTGACATCAGAAAGGCTATTTATGTATAGGTAGAACTTTGTGATAGCTTCAGGATAGTCTTCCAAGGCCTCAAATGATTTTTCAGGAGGCTTTTATGTATTTGATTTTGTTAGTATTCCTTGGAATATCTTAGATTAGATTTAGACTAGATATAAGGCAGGAATTTTTTATGATGACGGTGGTGAAACACTGAAACAGGCTGCCCAGAGAGGTGGTTGATTCTTTGTGCCTGGAAACATTCAAGGTCAGGTTGTTTGGTGTTCTGAGCAGTCTGATCCTGTTGAAGGTGTTCATGCTTACTGTAGGGCCGTTGGTCTAGGTGATCTTTAAAGGTACCTTTCAAATCAAACTATTTTTGCTTCTAAGCTGGTAAGCCTTACGTATTTGAATGCATGATTTTCTTCTGCCTCATCTGTCATCATGGGATGAGATGGAATGATGCTTGTTCCCTCTACCTTCCTGCTTTATCTATACCTACTATGACAGTTTCAGAACGAAAGAGTCTCCAATGCAATGCCTGAGGATGCCAACACTCTGCATCATTTTTTATTTTAGACAGATGAGAACTTTAATACGGAGTTTTCTTGTCATGACTTCTCTATGAGTTTAACTGCCTGCAGCAGAACTGCATGTATTAAATTCATACTTGATTTGACCTAGTAGTTCATCCATCAGTGCCCTGTGGGATCAGCATGAATTACAGGTCAACAGCATAGTTAGAATGGAGACAAAATGTTGTGCGTGATCAATTACAGAGTACTGCCATTGTGATAGGATCAATAACCCACTCTTGTAGGAAACTTGGTGTTCTAAAGACATGGACTTCTTGAGATTAATTTGAAGTAGTATCAGTGTAAGAAAGCACACAGCTTTAATTGGAAATTGGAATGTCGGCATTTAAAATAACTTGTTAGAAAAGTGTTCTGACTTCAGCAACTTCTGTATTCTCCAAGAAGTCTTCATATCTGGTCAAATCCTGCTGTTCCTGATCCCAGTGAAAATCTGGATAATTAATTTTCTTATCCTGGCTATGAATTAATCAGCAGCAAAATTTGTTGTATTAAAGATATCTCCTATCACACACGTGTTAGCAGGAGTAATTTGGCAAAAGCCTGTGCTTGAGCAACTAAAGCAACAGGTAGAGTGTTATTAGCAAACTACATGTGATACATAGTGAATTACATTTGATGTTCTTAAAATAGCAAAGCGCAGAGTGACAGGATGTGTAATGGAGAGGTTTTTTACCACGCAGTGTCACTGCTCGCACCACGGCTTTGGGGAATGGAGTCAAGGAGACTCCTGTCACCTGGACAGTGCAATGTCAGCCGTTCAAATGCGCTCCTGACCGCAGGCTGTGATCGAGAGCGGTTTCCTCGTCCTGTCCGGCTTTGCGGGATCGGTGCCAAGCCCGGGGGGCGGGCGGGGAGGTGGCGTCAGGGCTTGGTGGCCCCGGTGCCCCGTGCCCTGCCCTGGCGTCCCTCCTGCAGCGTCCCGCGGGATAAATGCGTGGCGGCCGCCCGGCCGTGCCCGTGCGATGGAGGCGGCGGGCGGGC
>JAOXXN010000150.1:13657553-13670423 GCA_026770055.1 Myrmophylax atrothorax | reverse complement strand
CTTGAAATGTGTAAGGAGACCAAAGTTAAGAATAGAATTAGAAAAGAAGATTATGATGAAATCAGGATGTCTTCAGTAAAGAGCTGAGAACTGTTCTCTGGGCTTATTCCTTCTAAGCAAACTGGAATGTGCTGCACTGTTTTAAGGGCAGAAGAGGTACCTGGTTTTATAGAAAAAGGTCTATAAATAATTCAATTCAGGCTTTGTTTTAATGGTAAATACAAAGGGAAAATCCAACCAATACTCTTCAAATTGTTGAGGCTTGGGGAAAAATTTTTCCAAATGTTTGTTTCTAATGTGAACCACTTCTATGCCCATAAATAACATAATGTGCCATTTCCCTTAGTCTTTCATAGCGCTTCTTCAGTGGCAGGGCTGGCTGAGCTGCAGTCTCATGCAGCCTGTGCTCAGTGTGTTAGTGCTGTATTGCTGTCTGGGGCATTAACACACAAGCAAAGCTTTCCATGTTGCCTGCAGCACACAGCCTCTCTGCTGGAGTGTGGAGATTGGGGCATGAAGCTTTTGAGTTTAGCAACCACTCATTCCTAAGAAAACATTTTTGGTATTACTGCTGAATCAGCCATTTTCCAGCTACCTCAGTCATCTACAGTTATCTCAGGAAAAGGGCAACTGTCGTTCTAAGCTGCTACTCAGGAATTCACAGCTAAGGAATTAAATCTGTTCATTTAATTAGTTACTCCTCAAGGTTCACTGCCAGCCTGACAACTTCAAAGAAATAAACCAGCCCAAACATTTCATTTCCTTGGCAGAAGTGAGAGTGAGTCTTGTCTTATCTCATTTTTTCAGCCAGACCAACCTAAGCAGATTTTTTTCCCAGGTGAAACAAAATCCCAGTTGTCATCCCTTTGTTTTAGTGGAGTCACTGATGTGCACATCTGTCATGTCAAACAGAGTCAAACAGAGAAAAATTACATTTTACCCTCTCTCCCTCAACTCTAGGTGAGACCTGTGCTGTCCCAAATGATGACACCCTGGCTGGGAAAGCTGAAGACAGAACCCCTGGTCCTTCCAAAAAACCTGGTAACCTGCCACAGAGCACAACTAAGAGCTACTTGCTGTTTTAGTGTCACAGATCATGGACATGTGCTTTTTTTTCCTACTAGAATGTGTCATAACATCCGTAGGAAGTCCTGTTCACTTTGTCAGTGTACAGCAAACGTTTGGAACTTGGATGCGGGAACCTGCAAATATAAGTGATGAAAGGATTTGGCTTACCACGCATTTTTCGGGTATTTTTAGTAGTAGTCACTGATCAAAAATCTGTTGTTATACTGATGTTACTCCCTTAATCCCTTCAACCTAAAGTCATAAGTATGATGAGGTTTTACCTACATCTTTTCCAGAATATTTTCCATATTACTGGTATAATACTTGACAATACATATGGTCGTAGGCATTTTTAGTATCTTTAGACGTTTTCAGAGTCAACAGCAGATTTTGAAAATAGCTTCATGTGTTTAGGGGTTTTTTTTTAACAAATCTGAATTTAAATGCCTGGTGTTCATTGCATTTTATTATTTTCTTTCAAGAGTTTCTTTCTTATGGATTTTCTTCCCTAAATTATAGCTAGGAGTTTTGCCTTTTCATTTAGCCAGGCATGAAAGTGAATCAGATGCTGCATAAGTTACACTTACAGCAGGAAAATGTTCAGGACCTAAGTGGAAAAAGAAAATATTTCTGCATATATGTCAACTGTGTTCAGAATGAGGGACCATTAAGTCTTTGGAAAACAGGCACTTGATCATCTCCTCTACAGATTTTTTTGTATCTGGATTGTTTTTTCACGTTTCAGCAAGTTGAATTACTATTGAAAATGAAAAACACAATTATAAATACAATTATTATCTGTTATATATAGTTAATTGAGATTGACTTTAACTTTTTAGAGGCTGAATTTTAGGATATAGATTTCAAAATGAGATGAACTAAATGACAGTCCTTTTCTCCCCCCCTCATATTTTCCCCTCTGTTTAGGCAGGTATATAAAAGAATATGAGAATTCCAATGCCTTGCTGAATGACAGCTACAGGATCATTAACATCACAAGTTTCTTTCAAGGATGTGGTCATGCAGTACAAAACAATCATCTGTACTATCAGAAGGGAGGAACCAATGTCATTCAGAAGTAAGTCAAACATAGTTGTCTTAAGGCAAGTGACGTTGTGGAAGAAGGAGCAATGGGTTAAAGTGACAGAGATGAACCTCAGAAAAGCAGACGACTTTCCCTGTAGCTTTTGTGGTTTTTTTTTTGTTCTACCTAAAAGAGGAAGAATGGAGGAATAGTTCAGAACTCGTTCCAGAACAGAACAACTCCTTTCCAATCTGGAAGTAGGATGTGAGCCACCAGCCTTCCATTTGTGTGTGTAGATGCTGTGAGATGAGGGAGACCAGGAGGGCAGCCCAGGTCCACTGCTCTGCTGTGACAGTTCTTTAGGCATCAGAGCTGTGTCTAAGGAGTTCACCTCTGTAATTACCATGTGATAGGGCAACTGGGCCTCAAGACGAACAAGATGCCATGTGCAGAGATGACATCCTGGGGTCCAACAGGTTTCCATTGTACATTACATTGCTGTGGGTGTTCTTCAACTTGGATTCTTTGATGTGTTCATAATTTCAAGAAAGAAAGAGCTAAGGAATTTGGGTATCAGATAAAAGCACTTTATTTAGACAAATAAGCTGTGCATCTACCTGCATCCGAGTAAGAACTGATTCTGCTGCAGTCTGGGAGGCCCAGGTGGGTGGTGATGTGCCTGTGGAACTGAGCTTTGCAGAGTCACTGGCTGGGCTGCCACAGGCTCTGCTCTCAGCTGGCCCAGGAGCCACTGCTGGAGCAGAGGAGTGCACTGAGGCAGCAGCTGAGGACGTGGCGACCTGGGGAATTTTACATTCCATTGTGGAGGAGTGGCTCCAGGGTTTGACTTCCTCATAATAAGTTCCTACAACTCTTCCAATATACGTCCCTGAATTGGAACAGGGAATTACATCTCTGTTTCACTTTCTACTTAGGACAGAGACAGACAATACAAATCAAACCCAAAATCTCACCTTGTGGGAAGAGGCAAAGACAGACAGTCCAAGGGCAAGTGAAAGATTATGTGTGCTTTCAAGTTTTTACATGACTGATGTTTGGGCCAAGAACAATTACTATACTTTGATGTCTGTTCCCAAGCAGGTGTGAGTGCTGCCTTCCTATATTCATGTGGATGCCAAGGAATGTGAGCAAGCTGTGTGGATTCTATAATATTTATTCTGCCAAAGACAAGCTCACTTCTTGGCAACCTCCTTTAAATATCTTAAGGCTTTTTTTCTGTAGAAGAGCATCAGTGTCTAAGCAACACACAGTGATAGGGCAGAGGTTCCCCCACCTTTGCTTGGGTACCGTTAATTGGAAAATGCCTTCACATACAGACAAACACGAATTATTTGTGGAATTTTCAGACCTCTTTAAGGAGCTGCTGAGA
Source organism: Myrmophylax atrothorax (assembly GCA_026770055.1). Classification (NCBI taxonomy): domain Eukaryota; kingdom Metazoa; phylum Chordata; class Aves; order Passeriformes; family Thamnophilidae; genus Myrmophylax; species Myrmophylax atrothorax. Next base: position 13,666,941 of record JAOXXN010000150.1, on the reverse strand, counting down.
AATGGCCTTTCTCTTCAGTTATTCACTCTGAGATTATTTACCTTCAGCACAGATTGAATGAGGCACTGTGAATTCTGTGACAGTCAGTTCTGTGACAGTCAATTCTGTGACAGTGAAGTCCTTGATTTTGGGCTGCTTAAAAGCTTCTTAGAGTTTTTGTATTTATTTAATGGAAGGAACAGCTGAGGATTGGGTTGGTTCACTTTGCAAATGCTGAAAAAAAACATTTAAAAGAAGGGTTTTTTGTCATATTTAAAAACTGATAAAACTAAGTTTGTCTGACCTTTGGCAGGTTTTCTCATGATGGTCAGATCCCCAGTATAATTGCTTTATTTTTTCCTTTGTTTCATAACCTGTTTCCCCACCTCTGTTACTTTTGGTTGAGTTCATTTCTATTAGTGATCAGAAAAGTGTTTGTAGCTTGAGTTTCCCACAGTTGATTAAAATATTACGCTATATCTTTTCATTTATCCCAAGATGTCAAATGGTTTAAGAATTTTGGAACAATTTGGAGTTCTAGGACAGGCTGTCCTTTACTGGGGAGCCCAAGAAAACATCACTTATCTGTCAAAAAGACAGGGTGTCGTAGATCTTGCACATTTCTAATGCATCTTGAGATGCATTTTATCTTGTTGGCTCCTTATAGAAAAAATCCTGAAGAAAATCTGCATTTCTGAGTGACTGCTCCTGTTAAAGGTTGTCCTTCTAGCACTTGCATGAGGTTATTTACAAACATGAAGCAACTAAAAAGATTAACAAACATGTTTCTCAAATCTTTGAAGAATTTTGCACATAAAGGCTGCTGAAATATGGAGTTGCTGCAGATGTGTTTTCCAAAAGCTGAGGGAAAGGATCTGAGTTGGTCATTCCAGACTTTTCTCAGGATATTTTTTCCGGTATATGCTATCAGTGCCCCTTAAACAGAAACCTTATACTTCCAGTATTCTTCCTTCTGTTGTAAGTTCCTGGATCTGAAATGTTCCTGTGATTAAGCCTGTCTCTTCAGAAAACTTAGCTGTAAGTGTAGCAGATTCCTGTATTATCTTTTCCCTTCCTCTGTTGGAAAATAGAACTATACAGTTAGATAGAAGTCAGACACTGAAACATGCTTCTTTACAGAAGGAATTATTTAAAAAGACTAAACATGCTCTCTCTGCCTTTGCTAAAGCATGGTGTTACTGCTGCTGCCCTGAGATTATCATCATATTAAGGAATTTCAAGGAATAAAAACAATTTTATGCATCAGAGATGAAGCATTCAGGCTGTCCTGTTGAGGCCAGCATGAGGTCAGAATTTTGGCTCTGCAAAAGTAGAATTTCTATTCCTTTGATGTCTACTTGACCAAATCACTACGTTATCTGAACTGTTTTCAGAAGAGGAACTCTAAGGCTGGGTGAACCTCCCCAGAATTCATGCTGCTTTCGTCACTCACATTTTCTCCCTTTAGTTGTAGCCAAAAGCAAACTTATGCACAGATTCCATTTCACAAATCTGGGCCTTCACCTGGAATCCAATTCTTGGTTGTAACCATTTTAGTGCTTCTTTCATCCTAGCGATAATACAGCTTACAGACTAAATAAAGTGAAACCTACCAAAGCAAGTCCATGCACCTCTCAGATTGGTTATTGCTTTGGAATTTTCTCCTGGTGTTTTGGAAGGTTCTTTGAGAACTTAATCTTAAAAGACATCAGAATGGTCCTTGAACTCAAGTATTTTCAACAACGCTTCTATCAGTAGTAATGCACTTGGAATTGCTTTAGCCAAGCAGTGTATTTGGAAGTGAACCTTTAGCATAGGGCACTGAGTACTGACTGTGTCTTGTTTCAGACTCGGGCTCGATAAGGCATCACTGGACACTCTGACCTTCAAGAATGCCCTACACCACGGGCGCAACTACCTCTTCTCTAACTCCAAGACGTATTTCAACGTAGCAGTGGATGAGAAGGGGCTGTGGATTATCTATGCCTCAAGCACTGATGAAAATATAATGGTAGCACATATTGACGAAGAAACGTTTTCAGTCATTCGGCACATCAACACTACATATCCTAAGTCCAAGGCCGGTAATGCATTCATAGCGTGTGGCATTATGTATGTTACTGACACTAAGGACATGACAGTAAGTTTTGCTTTTGATTTACTAAAAGGGAAGCAGATTAATGCAAGGTTTGAATTACGGTCTTCACAGTCTCTCCTTGCTATGCTTTCATACAGTCTACGAGACAAGAATTTGTATACGTGGGAGAATGGGAGCTTAATGGTGTACCCTGTTCATTTTGGCAGATGAATATATTTTAACATGCCATGTAGGGGAGCCACGTTTGACTCTATGGTCTGTTTAAAGCTCTGTGGCACACACATGTGGGTCTCTTCATTTGGTATCAGTTTCTGTTCCCTGATGGTGGTTTGTGAGCGTGTATAAAAGCAAGATCAGGTGCCTTTGTATAAACACACTTCAATTATACAGGCTATCCTCATCTTTTTAAGAAGTAGCTGTTCACTATTGCAGCTGGCACACAGCACAGACTTGCTTTTGTTTTTCCCCTGTTATTCAGCTCATAATTGTATCTAATGTACATCCATTATTCCATGATCATGTGCTCAGCAGAGACTATCTATAACTTTCAGTGGCAGTCATCTTCTCTGCATTCATTTTCTAGTCAGTGATTATGGTCTAGTATGAATGTCTAAATAATGAACTTCTGTGTACAAACACCTTTGTCACTTCCACTTACTTTCCATGGATTCTCTGTGAAGACTTTTTCTGAACAGAGATTTACAACTGGTAAAAATAATGGGGATGGAAGGAGTTATTTAAATAGGAAAAAAAGCAGAAAACTTCAACTTTGACAAGCCCAATCAACTGTTAATAATGAAAAGAGAAATCCAGCCAAAGGAAAACAGGAATAATGACATTAAGTATTGCATATGCATTTTGTTTCATAGATGAAGAATTGGAAGAAAGGTAGCAATGTTTAAAATTGAAGATATAACATTTATGATTAAATTTTTTTTAACAGTGTTTTGAGTTTCTTGTGTTGTTGCAGACTCTTCCTTGCCCCTCACTGCCACGTAAATGATATCATTATAACTTGCTTATAACTGTATTTAATTATAGTAAGGCATATTTCTAAAATAAAATGTCTCCACATTTGCCCATACAAATGAAAGCATAAAATGAAGGGTATATGGTTTTACTTTATTTTTCTAAGAATAGCAGGAATGCGTGTATTCAGCATACTGCTTAATGGCCTAATTTGTTTTTAACCTTAAGTCAGAGACTGCCTATTCACATTCAAATTTTTGAGAGCTAGAGAGGAGAAATAACAGGAATTTTCTAATTTTGTTCTGCTATTTCACATTTCTAAATTTAACACTGGAACATAAACCTCTACCATTGTTTTCTGTATCTATATTCAAAATCATGCTCTTGGGAAAACCCTACCTAAATTTCTAAGCTGCCTGTGCATATTGCTAAAGTTCATGGAGCTCATCCAAATATTTAGAAGCAAAGTGTCATTTAAATCCTGAACTGCACCGAGCTGTTTAATACCTGTGTGACATCCAGGCACCAGCAAAGGGATTACTGAATTTGGGAATGTCTGGGCCTGCAGAACCTTGACTGGTAAACGTGCTGGAAAAATCCCTCTGCTGCAGCTAAATTTCAGTGTGTGATACAGTGAGGGTTGGGCCTCCTCTCAGCATACTTGCTGTTTTGTTTTCTTTTTTTGTGTAAGTTTTTTCATGTGTGTGTTTGTGGTGTAGTTTTAAAAATTCAGTTGTGGTACTAATAAAGTACACTTTTTTGGCTACCCACCTCCCCCTGCCAGAAGTCAGCAATACACTTGGGGAAACAGTTCAAGTGAGATGTGACAGTTTCGAGGTAGTGTGGCCTATCTAAAAATTTCTGCGTGACATTGTTGAAGCACTTGGATCAACCTTTTCAGGGAGGAAGATGAGGAAATTCTGCCTCTTTTCTCAGTGACAGAACAAGCCTGTGCTTCTTGCAGCTAGGGAACTGAATTCTGTTATGCTTTTCTAGAACAGCTGAAGATAAAATCTTTTCAGCTGATCTTTTTTAGCTCAGTACAATCTGAGGTCAAGTTAAAAGCTAGCTCGGGCAGTATCCAGTCAGTCCACTGGAGACAGTTAAATCTGTTGGAATATAAGCAAGAGTTCTGGAATAGGCTGTTCCATGAAATAAAAGTAATTTATTTAACTTACAAAGGGAAAACTAAACAATGACATTTACTCTTCTTTCTTCTCATAATTCTTATACTTCACAGGCTGCAATTTAAAATCACCTTTGGAGAAAGGTGCTTTTTATTCTAGAATATCTTACAATACAGCACAGACATCAAAGTTTTTATTGGAGGAATAAGACAGTTTGTTAACATTTAAATACGTAGACATCTGTTCCAGTCATTGAAGAACGTGTTTTTTGTTTACAACAGAAAAATACATCTGACAACAGTAGCTAGTTATATTACAAGCAAACAATATTGAACTCTGCATAGTTTATACAATATACTCTGGTAATAATTTAATTACCAGTTTTATCCACTATTTACTAGCTGGCCACATAAAGCCTGACATTCATCTGAAATGTGGCATTATATGTTCCATTGGTATTCTCTTAACAGCTTCATTTAATGAAGTATTTTCTGGACAAATGAATTTCAAAACTAAAAGCTGACTGGAATGATTGGTGTCTTCACTACAAACATTTAGTGCTTACAATACATTCCTAAAGTAAAGGCAGGTGTCCAATAGAAAATATAGCTCTCAGAAAGAAATGAAAATAGTGTGCAAATTAAAAACCATTGCATTTAAAAATGTGTTGATGTGCAAGTTACAGTACCAACTGTGCAATAATACTAACTGGAAAAAAATCTTAGCATAAAATGATACATCTCTCACAGTACGTTCTTGATTGCACATGTTCCACGGCATTTGCATCCATTACACTTTCTCGCAAAAATCAAATACACTGAGTACCCTTAATTAAAACTAAACTATTTTACAATGAGAAGTTGTACACATGCTTCAGTTAGTGGGAAAAACTGGAATAAAAGTAATCAGAATGATGTCAGAAATGCTTACTGACTTAGAGCCACAGTGCTTGTTAAGTGACTGACAACTGTCAGAATCTTTGCAACACACTAAATGCAGCTTGTGGGTTACTGAGCAGTAACCACCTCTACAACCAACTGTACTGGGTTGAATTCTTTGCTTTTAAAATACAGTACATGCATTTCCACCTCAGTGATCTTTATGGGCATATTCAAAATATACCTGTTGTAAAAGTGTTGGGTTTTTTGGGTGTTTTTAATAACTTTCCCCCATAACACATAATGCTGCAGTAACTGCTTTGAAAGGAAACCCAATGTTTTCTTTCCACAGTGCACATCACTGTGTTTTTAGCTACTTAGAGGGACATTATATAAAACCAGGATTAGCTCACAAAACACTACAGGATGTCAAAAATGCCTGAAGGTACATTGAAAGCACTGGGAAGGACCCTCATTTTCAGTGTGCCATCTGCTCCACAGGAGAAGATACGGTTGCCTTGCACAGTTTCAATCTGGGTGACACCAGCACCAATATTTCTGAAGAGGGACTGCTTAGCATGTTCATTTTTAAACGAATGAATTAAATTGTAGCCAGTCAGTCTCCACACCTGTATCAAAAGAATGACAAATGACAAAAGGAGATGAAAATTCAAGAGTTTGTATTTTTCCCCCCTAAATGTTTCATATTCCTGCTCTAAACCCCATGCAGAAAAGGTAAAGGATGTTTTTTGTTGCTTAGTAGCAATAATTACTACAAGTCCAAGAGTCCTGAGAGACTCCTGATGCAATGTAAGGCTAACTTAGTGTGGACCAGCTGGTTATGGGGCAGGGTGAAGCTGCCCCGTGGTACCTGATCAGAGTCCTCCTCCCTGCTTCCCCCCCAGGAAAGCTGCAGAAATAGACAAGTTGCATTTTCATCCAAGATGACTGTTGTCAGCTTTCCAGCTGCTGCAAACGCTTTCCTGCTAAGGAATGCTGCAAGGAGCAAGCTGCACTATTATTAAGCATGGAGAGTGGTCACAAGCACAGCTGGCTGTAGTGTCCCAAGTAGCAGGATCCCTTATCAAAGCCAGGCCACAGTCTGTGCAGAGGCACAGAAAGCACCTATTAAACAGTCTGCAGTCCAGCTGAAAGGAAAGAAACCTTACTCTCCTCTTTACCATGTTCTTGTATTTCATTCCTTTAGTATTCATGAAAAGAGCCCTTTAAAACAGGGGCTATATTTCTGGTTTGGCTCTTTTGTTTGTTTTTTTTTTTGATGTTGGTGTTTGTTTCTTGCTGCTCTTTCATTTACTGCTCAGAGCTCAGTAGCTATCTGAGGCATCAAGAGAAAAACAACTTGGTGTTAGAGAAACTTCACACAGTGTTGAAGTTGCTGAGCGCCCCCTGTGTTACAAAGAAACATCCAAAGGCAAAACCAGAACGTTTCTTTGATAGAGAAACAAGGTTCAGATTTCAGACATGTACTTTGCTTTATCCATATAAAATTCAGTCTCACAACTTTAAAAAGATTAATCTTTAGAGCAGGACAAAACCTACTCCCTTTAGAAGGCAACTCATTTAATTAAGTTTGTTATAAATGTGAGGCAACCATCCTGTCTCTCAAGTGTAGATCTGGGGTTTTTGGGTTTTTGTTCTGTTACTGAATTTATCTGGCTATTTGCAATACACTGATCAACATATGACAATAAACTACTTGGCTAAATGCTCTCCTATAGAACCCAGCTGCTCCAATCCCTTACCTTCATGTTGCCTTCTGCCGAGCCTGTAACAAAATAGTCCTCAGAAGGATCCAGTGCAAGGGCCTTAACAGCTGACTCGTGTGCTTGGAAGGTGAAAAGGATTTGCCTCTGTCTGATGTCAAAGATGCAGATATATCCCTTCCTACCTCCAGAAATTAGCAGTTGATGCTTGGGTGCATACTGAAGTACTGTGGCACCGTGGTCATGACAAGTGAAGGCTGAAGAAGAAGGGTATCAGAATTTAACAGAAACTGTAAGTAGCTTTCAATTTTAAAATGCTTTGCTTCTATAAATTTTATCTGAATATTTTCTAATTTTACAGATATATGCCTTTGTATGGGTAAAGTCTTATGAGCTGACATAAGAGCTATCTTGACCTAATGAACAAGAAAGTATTATATGCAGTCTAATTTATTTTAGAATACAAACACATAGCTGTAAAGGTTTTTGTACCTTGTACCAAATGCATACACAAACTGTATTTCCTTAGTCAGTAAGAAGCAGAGGTTTAATTTTTACTGCAGTACTTACCATGTATAAGACTGTTAGTAGATGAAACCAAAGTGTCCCAGAGGCACACATTTCTGAGAGGGGAAAAAAAGTCATTATGGTCTGTTACTAAGTGATTCATGGGGTGACATAACTCAAAGTGTTTACATTTCATGTCAGAGTCTAGAATGTAGAACTGAACAAGGAGCCCTTGACACTCTGCAGTCATTGGAGAACATATGCAAAGAACTAAGAGCTTTAATCCCCTTCTCTGCTCTTTTATGCCTCTTAGTGGAACTATATGTTCTGCCTTTTAAGATGTATACTAGTCCTAGGTTGTACCAAGAAATTACAGTTTTTCTTTACAGACAAAAAGAATTACCCTCTTTGCTGAACGTATTTCTCCCCCCAGCAACAGCATCATATTAAACTACTTGCATTTGGATTTCAACTTGAAAAAACTGGTTAACTATGGACCACTCCTCACAAAAACTAAATTTGGTAAACAAGCAACTGAAGGAATGATGTTCAAAGAAATCATCAGGCAAGTTCAAGCTGTAGCAAAGCTTAGAACACTGAACCTAAAAATGTCAGCCACACACTAATGCCCAAGAGCTACAGAGCCAATGGAGGGGAATAGGTAGTTTTGGTGAAATTTCTCATTGTTTCCTTAAACACACCTGTTATCATTGGATTGTCCCGATGTAGCAACTAGACTTGAAGAGGTTATAAATGCAAAGTCACTTGTGGTTTTACTGTGGCACTGCCAACTCTATTAAAAAACAAACAAACAAAAAAGGTGCAATCTTACCAGATGTTGTTTGCATCAAAAGTTACTATGATGAGTCTGATGTCAGTGATAGAAAAACACAAGCAGTCTTTACACAAATCTTAAAAACTGACAGCTTAAAACCTCAGAGAATGGAACAATGGATTAAAAATCCGATATAAAATAAAAAGATAAAATAAGTGACCTATAGCAAATTCACAATACGGTGTATGACAGCAGCCTGAATTCCAAATTAAGCATGGTCTTCGTGGAGTGTTACAAAGAGTGAAAAGAATCTAAGTGTATTTTTACTACATTTTGAGGTTGTAAAGTCATTATTTGTTGCTCTGATTTTTAATTTAATTAAGGGTAACGTTGAAGTAGTATTTGTAATTACACTGCATCTTATGGTTCTTGTGCAATTAGTTTTCCAAAGATGGACCACTGAAACTCTACAGTTGTTTTGGTGAAGTATGTCAATTAAAAAGCAGCAAAATCAAAAATGTCTGAGTAAAGTTGTACGCTCTTAGACTGCCTGAGGTCTCAAAGACTTCACTTTCCTCTATAATAAGAAAAAAAAATAATTCTGTTTACTTACCAGATAGGGCTTAGGATTTGAGGTGGTTTGGTTTACTTGCCAAATACTTAGGAAACCTTCACCATCCGCAACACCACACTGCAAGGAATGAACTGCATTTATTAGCATAAGGTATTTGTTCCTGCATGTTTACTTCACAATAATTGATAATAGTAAACTGTTGACTTAAACACCTAAACCATCTAACTTTCATCTGCAAACTTAGTATCAACAGCAGTGATGCTCAGGTACAAAGAAGTAGTTTAGAAGCCAAGTGAGTTGACTGCTGATGCTTATTTAATGATTGATGTTCTCCTGCATAGCCAACTCTTTTCTGGAAATGGAGGCATAGAAGCTTATCTTTCAAATCCTAGTGTTAAATGCTAAAGCTTACAGAGGCATCATTACTCAACAACTCTACTTGAAAATGCTTAAACAAGGAAGATGCATGACATACCATAAAAGAACAATTGTGGAAGGACTGTACTCTGTCTGGATGGTAAAATGACTGAGTTATATTTATTAACCAATATGCATAATAATTACTACTGTATATTCTATAAATATTTTACAAAATAGTTCTAGAAATATTTAGATGATTTTGCATTTTCTCCTTCCAGGTGGGTTTTATGAGTCCCACCAGAGTGACCTTTGTGTGAATCATGGTGACAACTAGTACATCTAATTTCTGACTTAAGATGGATTCCCATATGGTGGTAAGATCGCAGTATCTCAAAAC
>JAOXXN010000150.1:13631233-13655466 GCA_026770055.1 Myrmophylax atrothorax | reverse complement strand
TGATTATAATGAGGCTATAAACTGATAATTCCTGCACTCACATAGTACAGATTCTTTCCACATGCTCCAAAGCTATTGATGTATAATCTCAAGAGATGATCCTAATATAAGGATATAAGCTCTCTTGGGAAGAACCTTGTTGTACTTTTCCTGTGTGTGCAATGTGTAGGGAGTGTGTTACAGAGGACTGCTCGCTGCGTTCACAGCTTCCAGCACAGTAATGAAGCAGACAGTAAGCCAGACTGTTGTACGAAACAACCAGCATCAGCTACCACAACTATCCTGCACACACAGTGATGCAAGAGAACTGCAGTGTTTCTAAGGCAGCACTTCCTTTATTAGCTTATGCACCATGGGATTTGACTTCACTGTGCAGTGCAGACATGCCTAATGACACTAATTATTCTCTTGCATTCCATCACTCATTTGTAAAGCAATCTGAAACTTGCTGAAGAAGAGTAATTAAATTTTTTGGTATGCTCCACTTGTGCTTACAAAGGTATTATATATTCAGCTGATGGTAAATCAACAGTCTTATTAATGTAACCACAAAGAAACAATCCTACCTTTTAGACTCTCTGTCATATTCTTCCCCAATCCATATAAATGACTGAGCAGCCAGTAGAGCTGAAATATCAAGTTCTTGAACATCGTGTGTAGATGCCAAAACAATTTCATTGCTGTTTGCCTATGCAGCACAAATACAAAATTTATACTAACAATAATTAGGATCTTTTTATTACACTTCTTGGAATATTTGAGGCTTACCTTGTTAACTGCAAATGCCATTATCATATCTGATTCTTTGTGAATGATTTTTGCTTTTCCTCCAGGGTAGCCAAGATCTGCTTCAACCTACAAAACATTTATAAAAACCTTCAATTAGCATGAAAGTCCATTTTGTAGCAGTACATTCAGAGTGCAAAAATCTATACAAAATTCATGCAAGAAAAGTTCAGTGGCCTCAGCATTGTTTTGGAAGCTGAACTTCAGACTTCTCATACTCTTTGGTGTTCTAGAAGCCAAAAGTTGTGTTTGAGTGTAAGAAACAAAAGTTGTGTGTGCAACACTATTTAGGAGGTGTTCACTCATCCCAATTATCAGGACATCTGAAGTTAGTTCACTGATTAAAAGCCTGCCACACAGACTACACAGAACATACAGCTTCTGTTAGTCACATTAGAGAAAGAAAGCCAGTTCCACAGAACTTTTAAGAATGTGCTAGAGGTTTGGGAGAAGGGATACTACCTTGTTTTTGTGATCTTCTGCTACGCAGTTTTGTTTGACCTGCTCCACACGATCTTCTACAGACTACATAACATCACACAGTCACAAACACAAAACACATGCACAAACAAATATAAAAAAAGAATGAAACATTCCAAACTAGATTTTAAAGGCCACTCTGTCAGTAAATGATGACAAATGTATTTTTAACTTTTCATAAAAGGCACAGAAACTAAGACAGGAATCTAAACAAACTCACTTAAAATGTAATGCCTCCTAGATGAACACAAAATGTATGATATAGTAAATAAATGGAGAAGTAATACACACACAAACTCCATACTTACAGGAATTCTTAAAGATACTAAATCATATACTTATTTCCCATGATATTTATGTGTTGGTTTAAGTTTTCAGTTAGAACTTTTAAGAGTTTAACTGGTACAATTCATAAAGCCCCATATTATATATTACTATATAATATTATATGTATATATTACTCATGCATATATACATATACACAAATTAATAGCACATTTAAATTTCTTTTTCTGTATGACACACCATAAAATTATTATATGAATATTCAAATTGCTTTGCTTATTACTGTTATCACAAATGTTCTGTTTATTAGGACAGTATTCAGATACATAAAGGTGAGATATGTCTTGTCTAAAAATATTCTGTTCAGTTGATATTCCAATCAGTAACATGATAGTCATGTTGATTTTGAAAAAAAAAATCCAAACATAAACAAAAGAAACTGAAATGCCAATGAAAAACGGAAAGAAAAATTAAAATCAATACTGAGGAGACCGAGGAACAGTTATAATTGAGCTTTCTTTTTAACAAAAGTTACATCCTTTGTTTACCTCACTCTGCTTTCTTTTCTTTGTGAATATGTATCTTATGAAAGTCTCCTGAAGAAGTTCCTGCTTCACAAGAAAGTGCCAGAGCCTCTTTGCTGGAAGAGCTGAGTAGTCCTTTGATCTGGATAAAACAGAAGGAAGAAAGAAACACAGAATATGCTGAGTCGGAAGAGACCCATCAGGATCACTGAAGTCTAACCTCTGGTCCTGCACATGAGAGGGTTGTCTAAACTTGAACTCTGTCATGCTTGGTTGGTGCCGTGGCCACTTCAGGAGCCTGTTCCAGTGCCCAACCACCTTCTAGGTAAAAAACGTTATCCTGATACTGTGGCAGGACAACCCCACCCCGATAAGATCTAAAATCCAATCAGAGAGTGCATACTATGAAGCCATTACGCAAGCTATCATGTAAGTTCAACTGCTGGCACCAGAGTGTTGTCTTGGTTTTAAACTATCCTAAACCCATCCTGGTTCACCAGACTTCGAATACACATCCTGCTTTTTCAAAGATAAGCTGGTCTGTGGGCTTGTAAATCTGTGATCACCAGTTCATCACTTTATAAGTATAAAAGCCCAGTCCAACTTCCATATGGCAGATTCTTTCACATACTTCCTTGAAGTGTGGAGCTTTTCCTGTGTAGCAGGGACGCCTCTTCATGGTTACTTCCCACGGGTTAAGAGAAAGCAGCGGATCTCTATCTCAAATGGTGAGTTATATCAATCTCTAGATAATGATTGTTTCTTTTGCTGGCTTTGATACAACAGCTTTAATATAATCGCTTTGTTACAGTGCACTATATTACCTTATTATGTAATACCCTAGTAGTAGATTTTTAGCTTTTACACTGTGCAATAATTAATTCTGATTAAGATCTTTCATCTGTTCACCTGTTTGTTGATTTGTCATCATAAATAATTAATTTTATATAAATATATCTGTTTTGCCATTATTAAAACCTGAAGGGCAAAGCAATTTAATCACATCTCTGTAATTCCTTAAATTTAAACTATTGATAGAGTCTGAGGCTAAGACTGGATTCAGCTGCACCTAAACCCTTCTCTGAGAAGAAGTTTAGAAAGCAAGGGAGTCCCTTCTGCACCTCATGACTCAACGGCAAGGCTTTTTAGTAACTTTGTCTAAGCCTTCCCCCTTCCTGTGACAGTATATCCAGCCTAAACATTCCCTGACTCAGCTTCAGGCCATTCCCTTGGGTCCTGTCACTGTTCATGAGAGTGAAGAGATCTGTTCTTGTCCCGCCACTTCCCCTCATGAGGAAGTTCTAGACTGCAGTGAGGCCTCCCTTCAGTCTCCTCTTCTCCAGGCTGAACAGACCAAGCAACCTCAGCCACTCCTCATACAGCTTCCCCTCCAGACCCTTCACCATCCTCGTTGCCCTCCTAAGTTATTAGTAGCTTCTCTAATAGCTTAGTATCTTTCTTATATTGCAGTGCCCAAAACTACCACAATATTTCAGGTGAGGCTGCCCCAGTGCAGAGCAGAGTGGGACAGTCCCCTCCCTCGATCAGCTGACGATGCTGTGCCTGATGCCCCCCAGGACACAGGTGGCCCTCTTGGCTGCCATGTTTAACAATAGGAGGAAATACTCTTTAAAATTTCTGTGATCAAAGAACATTTTTGCTAGAAAAAGAACACTTACTTGAATGGTGTGTTTTCAGGTTCAATCATTGCTTTATTGCGGAGAATAGCTGGTCCTGCACCCACACCAACATCACTGGGGTAAGTATTGATGTAGTTTGGTGGTGGGCCTTCAAACTGGTCCATTCTATCTTGAAGAATCTGTTCCCAGTGCTCCAAATTTTTTATTACAGCAATGCCTAATGGTGATGTTACAGGCAGATCTAAATAGAAATATTAATCAATTAAGGTTTCAGAGAAAAAAAAAAGTTACACAGTGCATAAAATTCCCAGAATAATACAAGCATCCAAAGAAAAAAACCTTGAAAGGAAATTATGTGTTGGCAATTGTAAAAAATAAGGTATTTAATTATTTAAATTTTAAAACTAAAAGCAAAATCTGATAGAAAGCCACATACACACAAAAATAAAATGTAAAACAGGGTTTAACATACCGGTGAATTCCAGACCAGCAATGGGAAAGAAATTCTTAATGTTGTGCAGAACTAATTTTACCATTGTCAGATGTAGAAGAGCCCAGCTGTATAAAAATAATAGATTTAGACATGTTACAACAACATTAAAGAGTTATCTACAGAATAGTTTTCTTCTTTAACCACATACACAGGTTAGAAAAACAGTGCAGAAATGGTCTATTTGAGCTGCACCTCATTCAAAAACTACATGCTTGAATCAGTAGCCTAAAACATTGCTCTAGAATTGCCATAGTGGCACCTTATGCTCTGTTTGTACTAAAAATGAAAACAGGGTTTCTTAATTGTTTGCCCCTTCCCAAAAAACTGTAAACCACACAGCTTTGACTTCCTAATTCCTTTTTTTGTGCAAATAAATGGGGAAGCGTGATACAAATTTGTCACTTCTGTAATTGCATAGCCACAGATAAGTCTATTCATAGGACTACGGTTTTTGACTTAAAACTAGATGGTGCAGAAGACCTGTATTTTTTTTAGATTTGGAAGCACATGACATAATTATTCTAAAGTACTGACAATTTCTGCTAACCTGTAAGAATTGGCATCTGTGTGTTCCTGGATCTGTACATCGGAGAGGAAAGCGTCATCCTCCTCCTCCTCATCACTGTGAATGCTTTCATCAGAATCATATATAACACCACTGTCTGATAAAGGAAGAAATGGCTGCAATGCAAAGTAAAAGTCTGCTATAAAAACTATTTTATGATTCCTTAATATTCAACTCTTTTTTCGATTATCACTGTCATAGAGGATTAAATGACAGCAATTTAAACTGTAAATAATTTTCCCTTAAAATGTAAACAAGTAGCAGGGGGAAAAGTGTTAATCTCTGTTATTGATAAGAAACATGTTTTGAATGTGAGTAGACTTGTAGGCTCTTCATATTTTATTATGAGGATAATATTCTGCATCTTAGAATAAAGAGCTCTCAAAATGTTCACATTATTTTTGTCTTTTAAAACCTAATAGAAGAAATCTCCTTTTATGAACTGTAACTTGCATTTTCCATTTTAAATTACCTTTGCCATAAAATAGTCCCACATGCTGAGTTCTGGGGGAATAAACTTTTCTTTGTAAGAGGGTCTTTCTGCAGGTACAGGTGGTGGGACATTGCTGTCTTTCACTGGTCTTCCTGGCACCAGCATTCTCATATTAAACCGACGGCGATGTTTATCCATTTCTTCTGATGGAAGAGGAGGTGCTAAATTCAGGTAATTAAAAGAGCTGATATCAATATTGCATCTTTAAAATGGCTATATTTTATAACTGAAGCAACTAACACCACTGGTATTGGTACTAATTTCTACTGATTCAGAATCAAAGCCAGCCTAAATAAAGTAAGTGTAATCATAACGAAGTTCACTTATGATAAATTCAATAACTCTGGCATTTAGACATTGGATATATTATAAGAAATAAATTTTTTTTTACTTTTATATCCTGGATTAAGTTCTCAGGAGATGTACCTTTTAAAAAGAAAATCTTTTAGCTGAAAAATTTCTTAAGAACAAAATTAAGAAATTCAGAAATTTTGTTAAGAAATAAAGTAACATATAAAATATGACTAAACAGTAGGCTGCACTATTAGCAGTAGTTATTAAAATATAATCCAAGGAACTCTTAAGATAGAGAAGAAAATGTGAATAGAGAGACAGGCTTTCTGACATCGGAAGTCTGTTTTAAAGTGTTATGATTCAAAATGCCTTAACACATATCAAAATATTAATGTGGAATTTGTTCTTCAAAGTGTTATTAGCCAGGCAACATTGAAGATCACACTTACTTTACTATGAGGGAACTAAACATTTAAAAACTCTTTTCCCCCGAAATCCACTACCAACACTCATCTACACTGCAAGCCTTTACAAACCTTCATTACCATCCTCAGAAACATCAGAAGCTGTAGCAGCTTGTAGGTTAAAGGAAAACAGAATACATCTCAAATAAACACAACTTATATAAGTTACTCATATCAACACCTTGGAAAATAACTGCCCTAAATGAATTTAAGTTATTCCACGAGCGAGAAGTACTTTTGTATATTTATAATAGTGCAATGCCTTCTTAATGTTTGGTTTTATGTTTTGGATATGGAATGTCTAAGCTTTGCGTAACTTTTAAGCCCATTGTTGATTTCAAAATCTATGTGATGTGATTTTTCAGTACTGCTGCAGTGTGAAGTCTATGACAAATGGTTGTATTTATCTTTGTCTTCAGAGCCTGAATTCAATCTCCATTTTGCTTTTCCTCATGGGGTATATTAAGGCTTGCTCATCTGTCTTTGTAAAAATCCTGGGTTTAGTTGGAGCTTACATATGCATGAGCTGTTTTTCTGACAGATGAAGTTGATGTTTCTCCTCTGTGGTCCTGTGCTAGGTGAAATCCTATGTTGCACCAGAAGCTGATTTCAGAAATACTCTTCCCGAGTTACTGTAGTCATTAAACAGTAACACTTATCTCACATAGAAAAACCTATAGGTATTAACACTGATTTATATCATCTATTTTTTTACTAAAAATAATGGCTGAAAGTTCTGAAAAGTGTTATAAGTAAGCATCTAATAATAATATTAATAATACAATAACTGCACAGTTTTTATGGCAAATTCAAAGTGTGCTGGGTGCCATTGACAAAGGACAACTGCAAGGCTAATGTTTCTTTCTGCTTTTTAGTCAATATAACAGTTTTCCTGCTGGTAGATTCTTAAATCCTGCTTGTTTGGTTTTGATCTCTAAAAAGGAAAGAAACCTCTCCTACCAGAATACTAAAAGGTCTAAAATGCAAATCTTTAGGATGATCTTTAGGGAACAACATACCTGGAATATTCTCTGACTGCCTTCGAGGTTTGACAAGAAGTTTCACTCCCCCTCCAAAAACAGCCGCCCACATGCGACTGTTCAGAGGGTGGGCAGCCAGTCGGAATAACTCATTGCAGGAGTTGGTGGCAAGGGCGTGTATGAGGAGGCTCAGGTACACAGCTACAACAGCCTCACAAAGCAGGATGTTTAGCTTTGGTTGATCTTCATCCTGAGCCGAACTTAAGAGATTGATAAGTGAACTCACACCTGCAAAGAGAAAAGAGGAAAAATTCTCCATTAAATGAGTAGAAGGACAAATTGGGGAAAAAAGGAGCAGTTTCACCGCTACATTTTATGGTAAACAGACACATGATGGTTTTATTCATACAAAAAATACTATTAATAGGGTTTTTTTACATCATGAAGATCAAAATTACAAAAAGCCTTCTTGGGTCTGGGACTTTAGGATTGAACTTCTCTGCAAATAATATCGGCAGCTCAGCATGCCTAATAAAATTCCTACAGTGCTTCCACAGTTGACCTCACAAAACTAATTTATGTTCCTACACTGGAATTAGCTGCTTTGATAGCCATACCAACGGCAGCACACATTTAAGACAGTACTGTAGAGACAGCTAACAACAATAGCTTTGCATAGGGGGTTAGGCAGACTGGAAGAAAACATCTTAAAATGACAAATTATCATTGAGTTTATCCTAAAGATCATGGTCTCTCCTTCAAGCAAGGTATTTGCCATATAGAAAGTTTATTTTCATTCGTTTTTATATGTGAACAATTAAAAGGTTGCTATTAATTTGAGAACTATATCAGAAGCATCATATTACAGGACAGTGAAATAATTTTGAAATGTGGAGCTGGTCCAGTGGTGCTAAAAGTAGCCTTATTTTTGTCTCACCAGGCCACTGAGCAGGAGAGGAGTTCGGAGTTGCGTGCTCTTCAATGCTTTCTGTCCTCAGCCTGCGTCGGTCGCTCAAAAGCAGCCCTTGATAAACCATCCCAGTAAACTGATTCGCTTCTGTTTGACTGCTAAATAAAAATACATTTTTTTCTGATGAGACAGTGAGAATGACATCAAGACTTCCTATTGTATATTGACAAAACCTTAATGGTTGGTGTTATTTGTGTAAAACTGATGGTGTGTATCAAAGCTAGCAATGTGTAAACTGTGTAAGTATCTTTACCCACACACAAACATTTAATCCCTGTTTTAGACACATGCAGGAAGAATTTTTGTTTAGGATACACAAAGTACACTGCAAATGTAGTACTGTAAGAAAACTTCCCTCTTTACCTGTAGCTGTGGCTGTCACATAGTGCTTGATAAATGGATGCAGAAAGTGAAGCTGCTAAAGAATGAAGTGTGTACACCTAAAATAAAAAGAACCAATAAGCTGTATGTTTTATATAACATGGGAGTAAACTACAGTTCTTTCTAAAGAACATTGGAAATGTGTTCTGCAGGGCTGTCCTAGTTTTAAACCAAGTGCAAGAAACAGTACCTGAATGTTACTTCAAGTTTACAATGTAGTGCTTAGAAAATCGCAAATGTTTGTTCAAGATAATTTGACCGCAGTGATAATCTTCTAATATTATATCAAGATAATTAACTTGATTCTAATACAGAACAGCTGCAGTAAATGAGCATACTGATGGAGTGATTAAGTATGTCCTGTTATGATAATGAATTTGATGGGATGGTTCCTGGAAGCCACTGCAGTTCAATGTAGTAATAGTTGCTCAATATGCATAAAATACAAAAAGTTTGTGTAGTCATTATATAATTTTTTAATCTAAAATCTCTTTTTTACCTCAGTTACGTGCTTATAAATTTCCATAAGTCTCCAGCAGTAACAAGAATAACTCCATTTTTGCCTCACAATGCAACAGAAACAGTCCAGTTCTTAAACAGAAGAAATGCAAGGATTTCTGGGAAAGTTCAATGAAATCCACAGTGTGAAAAAATGGTACTGTCAAACTGTTAAAAAAGTAAACTTTTTTAAACTCATCCTGTGTTCATTTCTATCTTTTCCTACTATCTTTCCATTTCATCAAATATTAGACCTTAGATTAAAGCTAAAAATTACCTAAATGGTTGTTCTGCAGTTAGGAGGTGTCAGCCCTTCTTTCTGAATTCTCTTTTAAGAATTTATGAGGTTTTAGAGTAAGAAAGATGCTTGCTGTAGCATAATGCAGGATGGAGAAGGAGTTGAGATGTAAGACAGAAAACGAGATGTAAATGAGCTTGGGTTACAGTTTTAGAAATTTAACTGCCTTGCCTTCCATCTATTTTCCTATTTTTTTCCTACTTTCATTTAGTCAACAGAAATTCAAATGAATGTAAATTGGTATTCATGTTAATTAAATATACAAAATAATTATTTAGGTTCTAGCTAATTAACTGTGTCCTATTCTCCATGCTCTTTGCCTTTTCCCCTTCCCCTATTTACTGGATCTGAGCAGAATTTTTTCACCCCCAAGTATGCAGTCAGATAAAGTATTTTACCACAATTCTGTAAAAACCAGTACAGTTGAGGAAATCTGCACTAAAATAACTTTTGTAATATCTACATTAATACAAGAGTATAATGTAACTTACAGTCCCCTATCTTTGCTTTCATTAATCTACTTACAGGATTTGACCAGAATGATGATAATTAGTTCACTTCTATGATCATGTTGTTTTAAGAGTCAAGAATTCAGTGTTTTAGTGAACATTCGCATTTGGAATGGTTTTCCTGAGAAAAACCAGAATTTGGATGAAAGGGAACTAACTAGACCAAAAAAGATGTCAGAAAGCAAGTGGTTAACCCGCATGTTCAGTTCACCAGACTTAAAGGAGAAGGTCAGTATTGTGAAAGGGTAAGTGTTGAAAAGTTAACTCAAACACTGCATTTCGTTTTTCACACGCTTATTCCTCATTTTATAAACAAATCATTTAGCATTTCCTGAAAGCTTTTCATTACCTTGACATCTTCAATATTAGGATGTGGTGGCGATTTCATCTGCACAATAGTGTAAAGAATATCATGGATGTGGCTGTTTAAATACAGCACAGGATTGGCTATCACAGTTTTTGTGGATGCTATGCTTGCAGAAAGCAAGGGTAGTGTTGTGGGTAGTGGAAGAGGAGACTGAAGTTGTTTTACAGTAGTTTCCTGTTTAAAAGAAAAGATTGTATTTAAAATTACTGCTCTGAGAAAAAAAGTTTAAAAATAGATATAATTTAACATATTTTATTTACATAATTTATTTTTCACATAATTTTACATAATAAATATATACCCCAGGTTTTTTATCCTCTTCCACTGCTGTCTACTCAGTACAGACAAGCTTTTACTGTCAAAAGTAAGTTCTTCTTTACTATAACAACAAGGCTGAGACCTGATAGCCAAGTTTGCTTTTTTGATCTAGTGCAGGAAGAGTATTTTCATGTAGTTCATTAGGAAGTGTTGAGATTCCCTACTAAGGGACACTAACCAAAACCGTACTTGCATCAGCATAAGCGGACATAACACTCACTGGTCTGAGTTTAGTAACAAAGTCAAATTTGCACTCATTGAGTTTCTCAAGTGGAAATGAACTGTTTTTTATTCTTAAAAGTATATGCTAAGACAAGTACCACTGAACAGCTGTCTATAGTAAAAGAGAGCACTACTCTGACTTTATATTATTTGTTGAACTTTGCAGCTAAGACCCCATTTCTTGTAGGTCCCTTGCATAGATGTAGGGAATGAGATTTTGTTGTATTTCATTTACTGTGAATTTCATTCATTATATAGGTACCTAGAATATCATGACCAAAATGATGTAACTGTAACCCACATACAATGCTGCAGCTACAATATAAACAGCAACTGTTACATTCCATAATCATTAGTAGCCTGATCCTCAGTGTCACATTAGCAGATTCTTAAGAACTAAGCACTTGGGATGTGGAAAAATAGCACACTTAACTACCAAGCTCCTTCTCCAAGAATATTAAAATCATCTTGATCATGAGAGCTGCAGAACACAAGCAGCATCTGTCTCGGAACAAACTTAGGCATTTGACATAACTGACAGTCTAGAACTGTTCACGTTCATGGATAGAAATTAGCTGAATTTGTTTTACCTGCTGTGACTCTTGCAGCAAGAACTTCAGTTCCATTCTTACAGATGCTAAGCCTCCACCTTGTGCCCCATGAAGACTACAATAACTTAGAAAAACTCTCAGAAGAGCTTGGTTCTTCTGCAGCCACCACTTCCGTCTTTCAGCATGTTCTCGTTTTGCTTGTAACCTCCTTCTCTCTATCTGGTGCCGTTCATATGAACCAATGTCTGGCTTATCCACAATATCTTCGTGATCAAGGAGATCCCCGTTTACTTTGGTATAGGTTTTACAATAGTCTTTGTCCCCTGCATCGTGGTTGCATATTTCATGCATAGCAGCAATTTCTTTTTCAAGCCAGTTGTACAGCTGAAATCTGAGCTTTCCTCCGTCCACTTCATAACCGGTAGCCAAAGTTCTCAGTTCAGTCATAAGGATCTTCAGACAGGCTCTGAACTTCAGTTGTTCAGCAATAACATCAACCTCAGTGTCTCCTGCATCAGAAATGTCCCCATGTGGTGTTTGTGTCATGCTGGTGTCTGGGGTTCTCTCATCTTCTCCACTCTTAGAATCGGACTTTTTCATCATTATACCTACATCCTTGTCTTCTTCATCTGACTCATTTTTGTCTTCACCCCAATCAAGAGTAAGAGGCTCATCATCAAACTTTACTGCTGGTTGACTCCAGTCAAACTGTGCTGAAGATTCAACAGTATTCTCCAGAGCAAAGGAAGTTGAAATGGGCTTTGACCAGTCTATATCACCAATTCCAGCACCATCCTGTAGGGCTTTGGAATCTGAAACACTGTCCTGTACCAGAGGAGTGGATGAATCTTTTTCTGCCTCTACAGTAGACTTTTTTCTTACTTTTGGAATTTTGGAAAGAACTTCAAGAGCTAGCACAGGGCATCCCACTTTAAAATGAGCATTTGCAGTAGTGAAGAATAATTTTCTTTCTATAAGATTAATTTTATCAACAAAGCTTTTCTCAGTCGTTAGACCTAAGGTGGCCAAAGTTCCTTCTGGTGAGCTGAAATATCTTCTGATAAGCAGAGGGTGAGTCCGAAGGTAATTGTAAAAACTGAATACCACAGGATTGCATGATTTGACGATAACTAAGGAATTAAACAGATATGACATCTATTGACAAAGGCTTTAAAATGGTATTATTCTGTTTTGCAGAATTTCCTGCATTAGACATTTGTTAAATACAAAAAAGAAAGATAGTTTTGGGTCCAGTTACCAAAACAAAATGAAAGAATTATTTCCTACAAAAAAGATTAAAGGTGTGAGTTGAATGAGTTGAAAGACAGTAAATTTTCTCATTTGCCTTGCTGTTATATTGCATTCACTAAGCCTAAAAACAGCTGAGCTTATCAGCCAGGTAGAGATTTCCCCAAGAGAAGGACTATGTAACCTATCTAGCCACCTGTCACTGAATCTTGAAGAGATGGGATAGGAAATCCTGCTAGAATACTGCAAATTCCCAGAAACAAAAATCAGAATTTAACTCTACTGGAATAAAGACGAGCCAGCATTCAGTAGTAAAGTATTGTATGGAAATATCAAAGACAGCCCTCCTGAGCTTAGCTGACAGCAAGAACTAAGTTTGGCATTAGAGGGTTGGAAAAAACTGGAAAAAGGTTTTCTTTTTCTTAATAAGTTTGTCCCATCAGACTAATGTTTTCTCCTTACCTGGGTTTTCATCATCATCTTTAGGTGTTTGTTCCAATAATGTATCTAATGCCCGGGTGTAATCTTTCATTATCCAGTATGCAATGCTTCTCAGAAACGGATCAGGATGCAGTTTAGTACAGCTGAACTCAGTTCCATCCTTATGGCACCCCAAAATCTTTTCATAAAGGATGGAGGTGTATGTGACAGAGGTTTCAAACTCTGATTCGTACAGACGAGCAATGACCATAGCCAGCTGGATGTCTTCCATTTTCTCAAGGCACACCTATGATAAGCAGTGGGGAAAAGGTTGTTTTATGAGGAAAAGGATGTTCTATAAAATAATGTGAATAGCAATATATGTTTACAAAACAGATTTTTTTTTCCTTATTATATCTGTTCTTTAAAGTATAAATTAATCTTTGGGTCAAAAACATGACATGCAATACATGACCAAGTAAGATACTTTCTTCTGTTTGGAAAGAGGTCTACTTTTCTCTATATCAGGAATTATGATATGCATAGCAGTACATCAGCACGTAAAAAATTCATATGGCAGAAGTAAAAATGTGTATTTTGATTTTACCTAGTAGTGCAATTGTATCCTCCAACTTCAATATTATTACATGACTGGTAGGATATTTTTCACACTGTCTTATGTGCAGAATTACATCTCTGAGGAAAATACATTCTCACGTGAAGACACACATACTGCACAGAAATAGGCAGGATAACTAAGGATTCTCTAATCTCACTCTCTCCTGAGAGGTACTGCTTAGCTTATGGTCCTGCTAACAGCTCCCACCTCCCTTGTGACAAGCAACATCACAGCTCCACTGAAAAGGGATCTCTGGGCAGCTTCTGAAGAGAACTCTTGACACCTTTTTTTACTTAATGTTGTATCAATAGGTCATGCAGAATAGCTGGAGGTTGAACAGACTGCTACAACCTAACTGGGCTAATCAAAGTTTTTCCACAAGGGTCAAAATTGGTATTCTCAAGATTGCTTCCACTGGGCACTGATGTATCTGAACAATTATTCTGGCCTTCAGATCAGCTTCCAAGTTGCTTTTCACAGTAATGTGGAGGTAAATGGTATGTCTGCTGCGCACAAGAGGGTCTTGTGTGAAAATATCATCCCATTTGTGCTGCCACAATTTGTGAAAACTTCATCAGAGAACAGCTTGTAAGAATGCAGTTACATAGGTCAAATTAGAAACTGAAACTTAATTTCTCAAAAGCAGATACCTCTATAGCATCTTTTAGAGAACCTGCTAGCAAGAAAAATGCAGCTGACTGTTCAAAACGTTGTTTTCCCAACAAAGCAAAAGCATTTTTTAAAGCAGCTTTGCGCCATCGATCTTCGTTGAAGTTGTGGCTGAAAAAGGCAGTCATCTTCTCATCATGCTGGGACCTGTATAAAGAAACACAATGTATACAGCTATTTATTATGTGACCTCAGCAAACTATCACTTGAACAACATTACTTGAAATTAAACTCTAATCTTGAATGAGTTCTGCTTTGCATTCCTGGTTCAGTTCAGATTTAATCAAACTTAAAGTGAACAGAACTCACCTAAACAGACCCCACACCACTGCCTTTTTCTTCATAGCAAGGTAGAACAGTGCAGCATCTAAGGCATCATTGTTCCTCTGGAATGAAGCTTTTGCAACCTGTAGTAAAAAAATCCTATCGTTATTAATGAAAATATAAAGGCTGCTCTTAGCTAAATAACCTATATTCTTTGTCAGGGAGGATGGCCTGGGTGACTGTATTATCTCTACAAAACAACAAAGTCATTTATGGGAGAATGTTTTATTCATATGTAAAAGAACTTGACACTGTAAATGCTTTTAAGAATCAGAATACCAGCACTATTGCAGAGAGCAACCCTTCTCAACCACAGTGGGGCATTATGAACATGCAAATAAAAATATTTTGTTTAAAAGTGTTACAGTAACATACTATTTGGTGAACTTCCTTGGCAATCCATTATTTAAAAATACTTAAGGCAATAACAGTATTTCTTTAATGAACACGGTTTAGGTTTTCTATAGGACTCAGAAGTAATTGCATTTGATTTGGAGTACTAAGATAATTGTTTTGCTCCTGGATTATTTGATTATCTTGTAACTTTGAAATGTATTTTTACATCAAATGATTTAAAAATTTAGTAGAGTAGTATGTACTGTTCCAGAGACATTTCAGGGATTGCATTTCTTGTAATTCAAAGCAAATGTAGCAATTACACAAATTCATCAAACTTCAAGTTACAAGAAAGCTGAAATTTTTATTATTTAATGAGATATAAAACTCATTGGTAGCTATGGGAAGCAGTTTTAGATATTATTTAAAAATATATTGCATTTTATCCATTTTGGATCTCTCCTAAGAAAACTCTGCCTGCAAATGAGATTTACTGTTATTTTGGTTTAACATAATATAGGTATATATTGCTACAAAACAGTAGTAACAGTAGTACAAAACAGGAGTTTTGTAGCTCTTCCATAGAGTAAAATCTGCATTTATTTGCAGTTCAGTTATTTTATGTTCTACCGTTCTCCATTATAAACAATACATTTGCAAAAAACTCCTTTATATAGTTTTTTATAGACTAATATTTTTAGATAGATATTTCTTACAGAAAACCTACTGCTGAACTGAAGCCATTATTCCCTGTTTAATCTGTAGACATATACAGTCTCATACCTGAAAGCAAGATTTTTCTTGGAAAACAGTACTTAATATGATCTTTAACGTACTGTAAAATATGTGAGGGGGAGAACTTAGGCGTTTCAAAAATGGCTTTTCCCCATATCAATTGCATTGTATCTTACTATTAAATAATGAAATTTGTAAGGCAGGACTGCCAGCATTAGTAGGCATAGAAAAACTAATTGTGCAGTCTCCTGGCTGGGCTGGAGTACAAAGAAACCTGCTCACACAACTCACTGTGCATATCTGGGAAGGCACACCTAACAGCATGTAAGTAGAATTTGCAAGCAATAAAATTTACCTTCTCAATGCACCTTCGGAGTGTGTTGATATTCCTGACCCACCAGCCAATACCCATAGCTCTTAATTCAGACCACTGTGGGTCTCCCTTCTGGATAGCAGGAATCATATTGATCAACTCCTCCTCAGCCTCGGAATGAAAAGCCCATGCAAAATGGCAAGTAGACAGACCTAGACAATAACATAAACCAATAAAATTAAGAAGATTGACTTGGTAATAAGCAAATTAAAGATGTCAGAGATGAAAAATGGGATCTCCAGCCCAGGAGTCGGGCAGATCTGAGAGAGACCATTTCTCTCACTAGGAAGTAGAGCTGTCAAAGGAACAGCTGAAATATCTTCTTGCTTGTTAGAGATGTCTTCTCCTCAGTACTTCTTTTGTAACCTTCCAGCACCCCATTCATAAATGAGTACATTTACATGCTGAAAGACTGACGGAAAAATATCACAGAAGCATACCCATTCTGGTCCAGAAACCTTTGTCTCTGCTGTTTAGATGGCAGCTACTTTTCTTTCTTGTATTTCACAACAGCGTTTACTTGGATTGAGCAAGGGAAAAAACTGCTGTGATGAAAATGATGAAACAATCTTTAAGATAAAGTAAAGCCAAGCTCATGTAAAGAAGTGTTAACTCCTCCAGAGGAAAAAATAAATTACATATATAAACTGTATTTTATGTGGTTGGAGAACTTACTCATGACTCAAACTGAATAGGCCAGAATCTTCTGCTAGAGACTTATACCTTCTTTGCTATTTACAGTGCATATCCCTGTACTAAGCCTTTGCAAGATAGCGGTCATAATGAAATAGAAAATTAATAGGCAGATAATAGAAAATCTATTATAAATAAAACATAACCAGATCCTGTCAGCTCAAGGGGATCAAATGGAAGCAGCTCTCTAAGAATTACCTTGGTGAAGCAGCTGCACTCGGTACAGAGGTGGCAGTGATGTCAGGAGGCAGGTGTGCAAGCGCATTGCCAACAAGTATCGTAAGCCACATTCATCTAAGGTATCTCTTCCTGTGAAATACGAAAGACTGACTTTTGAAAATGCAGTTGACTACAAGAGACAGATATATAAATTTATCATATATAGTGTGTGAAGTATGTAGGTTTCTAAGCTTGCTTAAAACCTGAACTAGAAGTCATTTATTATGTATGAAATGTAAGTAGAGATTCATATTTTATTTTCTTTCTTGCTGTACCTAATCCGAATACCTGATGCTAGCTTTCAGCTTTGTTATGTCCCAAAATATCCAAGCACCAAGTTTGCCTCTGCTGAGAACAAGAATGTTAATTCAATAATATGTCAGTTACTAACCTGAGTAATTTTTATCTCTGTTCTCATCTAGTTCAGTGCTTGTTGTGGCCACAGTGTCTGCCAAAGCTACAAGGAACATCTGCTCCAGTCGAGTGAGGCCTGGCAGACTGGAGTGCATCAGGTGGCTTGAGAGGACACTGGCATGTTCTCGGCCAAAGTAGGTTGGACCGTACTGTGACAGATTAATGACTTTGGATTTACTCTCCCGCTTTTCAGGCTCAAAATCTATAAAGTCTTCGGTTGTAACAGGTTGAATCTGGAATAGATCTGAGTACTGATCCTCTGTTTTTCTCTTAGCATGGTCTTCAGAGCCCTGAGGTATTTTAGAAGTTTCTTCAGAAACATAGGTGGCATCCTGATCTGCAGCAAGCAGTGCATACAGTGGCAGTGGGGGAATCGAGTCTATCTCGGTGTAGTCCCGAGTACCATCTTTTCCAGCAGTGATGGTGTCCTTGGCAGTACTGCCACTCACACTAATGGTGCGAGAAAGATGGCGCTTAGGGCCAGTGCCTTCTCCAGCTTCTGTGTCTTTAACTATTGCAACTTCTCCTGCGATACATTTAACTAAATGTGACAGAATGGCTTTGGCTCGGCGAACTTTACCCAGATCCATAAGTTCTAATAACTGCGTTGGATGATACTGGGGTAGAGTAGGTGAAAGAACATGAGCAGCTTCAAAGAGACCCCCATCCTGAATTACAGTTGGAGTGCCAAAAACATCATCCACAATACCCGCCCCATCAATAACACTGGTCTTCTTCGCTATCAAGCTTGTTTTGAGTGGATCTTGTGTTGCTGACTCTTCAGCAGTAAAAACATCACTTTCTCCATCACCAAACTTGACAGCATGTTTCCACTGGGCATAAACATGCATTTCACAGTCCATTCCCACTACCAGGATGCCATCTCTCACCCAGGACAGAGAAACAGGCAGTGAAGGAGTGCCATCCACAGACGATACCAAATCAATAGACCTAAGCAACACCCACTTCGACTTTACACCTTGTTTTATGCTCCCACCCAGTGGCAAAGTAATGACAGCTACTCCCTCTTTGCTGCTGGTTTGATCTGTTACAATTCCTGAAAGTCTTCCATACATGAAGATGTTGGCACCAACTCCAACTGTCAGTATATGTGAACCATCTTCTTTTGAAACCCAGTCCAAATGCACCAAATGCTTGATACTGGGCACCAGGTACCTGTCTTTGTTCAAAAAAGCATCTGATTTACTGTAAACAAATAAATTACTATCTACACTGACCCTGGAATCAAGTACACTTCCAACCTTAACTAAATCATCCAGATGAATTGTCTGTTCCAAAACCCATTCTGATCCTCCTGTAGACTCACATTCAAGTATACAAACATGCATGGAAAACTCTTTGGAAACAAAGCCGTTGTGCTGTATGGGTTGTTTGTATGCTACTGCGAGACGCCCTGTGTAAGAGCAGCTCACAGCAACTGGCCTTCCTACTAAGCTCACTGTACTGCTGTTGTCTTCTCCTTCATCGTTCATTAACGGCCATTTTCTCCAGTGGTACGTTTCATTTCCTTCACTGCTGCTGGACAGGTCTGTCTCTACAGTACATCTCCAGAACCGCACTCTGTTGTCTGAACATGATGTTACTATCAAATAAGGTGCAAGGCAGACTGGGTATATTGATGAAGAACTCAAGTGACCTGAAATAAGAACAAACATATTACTTTTAGTGATATATAGTAGGATGCCTGTATCAATGAGGCAGACATTATACTGTCCACTTACTGCTAGAGATCTTACAACCTGGCATTATTTTTTTAATTTGATGTTGGGTAAGGACAAATAATATTAAGGCTGGTAACACTCTTGCAGCTTAAATATTACTTATCTGCCTTTCTGGTCACTATTCAAAGATGATAAACTGGAACTGAACTAATTCAGAGAAGGACTCTTAGAACAATGAAAGGAATACAAAGCCTTAATCAGATGAGATTAAGGAAGTTAAGATTAGGCTCATATAGCCTACCAAAATGAAACCTAAGAGGGAAAGGGAAATAAACTGCAACAGGAGAGACAGAAAGAGACAAACAGAAGAAGCTCTACATACCAAACCCAGTAATGCTGACAAATAGACAAGCTGGCATAAATTGTGCAAGAATAAACTGAGACTAAAACTTAGATTTCCAACTATTAGGGCAGTAAGTTTCAGGAATAGCTTTCCTGTGGGATTTTGATACATTTATGGAATAATAACATGACAAGGACACGATGATTTGAAAGCACCTTTTTAGTCCTGCATTTCCTGTACCAGTAAATTAGGCTGGGGAGATAAAATCCTATAAACTAGGATGTAAATCAGTGAACCAACTGGATAGAAAAAAAAGTTTGTTACCTGCTGAAGGAGTTGCTCTTACTACTTCCACACCAACAGGAAGATCCAGAGGTTGGCTATACACGAGTCTGGAGCTGAGAATGAGTTTACTGGCAGTCTGAAGATTAGCAATTGATGAAGATCGTGGAATGGGACTTATGCCAGGTGATACATCTGGAGAAGAATCTACAGTCTTTTGCTCAGGTACACTAAGCTTATTATCTGATGAAGATGCTTCAGTTGGTTTTGCTATATAAAAAAAATTGCCAAGAGAGTTAAAAAAAAATGTTTATAAAGACAAGGCATGAATATCCCATAATCAAATTTATTTGTTTTTATCAATGCTTCAGTTAAACAGAAAGTTATATGATGTGTACAGGCTGTGCCAGTCTTATTGCATGTTATGTCTATTAATCTTAAGATATCCATAACACTCTGAATGGCGACAGTTTGAAATTAAGAATTCAGTGCTTCAGTACATTACTCACCCTATCAGCAAATCTGTATATTGCCAGTGGTAGGGAATGCAACCAGTGTTTGTAAGGAATCTTATTGCTTCTATTGCAATGATTAATTGTTTTAAAATAAACCACTGAACTTTCAAGTTTTATTTTAAATAATATGAAAGAAAAACCTCTTTTTAAGAATGTTACAGTCACTCACTCACCTAAACAGGCTTGCACAGATTTGAGATGAAGATGCCACATCTGAAGAACAGAACAGCCATTACAATCTTTTTCAATTACTACTAGGTAGAACTTCTCTGAGAAAGGTGGTGGACGATACCCTGTAATTTAAACATATTATCACTGTCTTGAAGTTTACACTCAACCTAAATAATTTTTCCATAGCAAAATATTTTGTAGAAACTATTGGTACTAAAAAGACCAACTCATTTTCATCTTTGAAAGAAACTGATTATAAAACAAAATACTCAAACAGTACAATAAGAAACATGCTTTAATTGATATTTTGTTTGCTCACAGCTATATAAAATAGATACTGACTTACAAACTGAGTATTAGTGACACATCTAATTTATTAGATATTTGCCTTCCTGGTCAGTTTGAAATATTTTGCCAGATTGTAGACTCTTTTCACCTGCCTGCTTTCTTACTTTTTTTTTTTAAGTTTTAAGTCTAGTACCAAATTCCCCAGTGACTTCCTACTGTATTGACTTGAAAGTCAGATATATTCCCATCATCACCTGGAACTACCTATTGACATGGAAAATATTCTTCTGTTCTATTTTGTTCACATTTTTGTATAAAACATACAGAACCTTAAAAAATGTACTTTGTCATATAAGTTAATAAGTGATTCTGATTCTTAGAATTCACAATTCTTCAGTTAGAATGCCTTTGTTTAATACCATGTAAACAGCAAGTTATATGAGCAACATAAAGCAGCTATTTTACTGAATTCTACAGATTTGCATTTCAAAGTAAATTCACGCATGCCAGCTGGACCTCAGTACTCTTTAGGAGCATTTTTGGTACCTGCTTAATTCATGTTAGTTATTGTTTATGCTATACCTTGTGATGGCTGGAAAAATATCTCAGTTTCTTTCCCTTCCACATCTTCCTTATGTGGTTTGTATCCCAAAATGAAGTCTTCTTGGAAGACATGAAGCAACTGTGTGTTTGAGCCACACTGAAACATGGAGCAATAGTTATGCTTCCAGAACAGTACAGCAACATTTTGTACTTGTGCAATTATTTCCTTTGTGCAATCTAGTGAGGAACACTTTCTTTTATAATGTTCAAAATTATGTTAATACATCAGAAAAACTATTGTAAGCATATTCTAAGATCCTATTATTTGTATATTCAAGTAATTCCATTGAGATCTACAGTACCAGATAAATTCTGTAATAACACTTTTGTCACAGTTATTGACAGATGAATTAGTATCTGTTTGGTTTTTATTCTTTGGTGTTGATTAAATGACAGTGGCAAAAACTTAAGACTTTTATCCCTCTTCAGTGGGAAGACATGTCTGCAGTGAATTGCTTGGGAAATCTAAAAAAGGGAACAACTTGCAGATATTTCTTTCTCTCAGACATTTTAACATCTGTCCTTTCTGACAGCAACAGATTTCTTTGCAGTAACTCTAGCTCCCTACAGCAAGGCTGCTCACAGTGAAATCCTTCCATGCTGCCAAGGAAAAATATGCCCCCCAAATACCGTGGTGGTGAAGTTTTCATGCTGCAAAATACCCTTTTCTTTTCCTGAGAAACAAGGCAAGACAGTATTCCCTGTACTCATTTATAAAAATTCTAGGAAAACATTCATAAATATGACCTTAAAGTTGAAGATCCTATTTACTAATACTTAAAAGACATGGAAATTTATTGACAATAGAAAAATATACATGTCAAAACCCCACAGTTGTGTAACTAAGAAACGGTAAAACTCATTGTTTTCACAGGCTGTTTCCTAACACAAAACAGCACTGGAACATGCATGATCAAAATCACTGAGTAAGAACAAGGTTTAACTAAACCTGTACGTGGTTTGGAAAGTATAGCTGTTTTAGTTAATAGATACAATTTTGTCTTACAAGACAAACAAAAAAACTGGAGTCATACCTCGCTATCATTCTTACATTTTGGAATAGTTAGATCTAGTTTGTAGGTTTGGATTTTTAATGTTAGCTTTTTGTTTGTTTGGGTTTGAGGGGATTGTAACTTTTTTCCTTTAAATTAAAATGGCTTGGAATCCAGCCTTTAGTTAAGTTTTGCTTTCATCAAGAATTATGCTTAGAAAATATTGTAAGACTCTAAAATGAGCTTTGAGCTCCTAGCAGCTAACAGAAAGTTGGCTTACTAAAACGTTCAAGGTATCTCAATATTCACAAAATTCAAGGCAGTCATAACCACAGGGAAATGTCATCTTTTACCTCTTTCCAATAGATTAGGTTAAATAACAAAAAGTTATTAAACACCTTTATGTGATACTCTTAAAGAGTTAACCATTTATTTACTTTGTTAGTTATCGCATCGAGTTCAATAATACATCCTGGGCGAGCAGTAGATTGTTGGCTCACAATATTAAACACTTCCCCAATGAGTTTCTGAAACAGAGGAAAATGAGAAAAATTAGTATCTTTTGCCTTTGGACAGAAGAAGATTGCAGTCACTTATGATAAACTGATGCTTCAGTTTTCCTTGTTGGCATAAACTGTAACTTTTTCCTGTTGTCACTTTCTCACTCAGGAATAATGTGCTTAGACATTTGCACTGCTGTGAGTCGGCAGCTCTTCCTGGGGATGAGACACTGGGTTTCATGGAAGCTAAATGTTGTTTATTTAAAGATTTATTCTTTCATAACACAATATAATGTATCTGTGCAATGAGAAACACATATTCTACTTCACTTCTTTTTCAAGCTTCAGGTTTTGTGACCACATGTAAGAAAAAAAAATCAATCAGTGCAGCTTATGTATAAGCTGAAGGCTGTATTGATTTTTGCTGGAATGTTCAGTCGTTGCTCCTAGAACAAATTTCTTAGCCTGATCTGAATACTGACAGGCTATGTCTTGTAGGATAGCTTATAAAATAACAGAAAAAAGGGGGGAAAGGAAATAAAGTAACAGGGCAAGGTCAGACTTTGCCTAAAGTCACAGAAATTAAAAAGGATGAAAAAGTTGCTTATTACAGAAAAAAAAAAAGAGCTAATAACCTACTGAGCTAATAACCCTTAGCAATAACCTACTGATTTCTTTATATCCCACCATCTCTGTCTTTCCTCATATACAGATATAATACACCCACATCTTGCTCATCTGTTTATCTTCACCTTCCCTCTTGCTCCAGACTTTTCGTTTGAGAAGACAAGGAAAGGAATTCTATTTTTCCTTTCTGCACCTGCCACAGGTTGGGAAAACTTGTCTGGGAAATTTTGCTCCAGTCCAGACACTTTTAGTAGTAATAATTGCGTTTCTGTCTGCTAATGCTGACACACAGCTGCAAAACATGCAAGTATGCAAGATATAATGCATAAGATCACACACAACTAACTGAAGATAAACCACTGGAAGGGGGGAAAATAACTTGCCTTAGTTTTATTTTAACCCTTTTAAACGATTTCCATATAAAACTTACAGATGATTCAGGGTCAGATAATTCATCTAGAAGTTTTCGTGCATCTACAACAGCTTGATAGAGCCTCAGGTTTTTGCCATCTGATGCAACAAAGCAAGCACTAGCAGAGTTGCAGTATGTACCTAACAGAAACCACAAAAAATGCATAAAGAAAAAAATGGCATTCAATGGCATGAGGTAGTTCATTACAATTTGCAATATCTGAATATGATTGAAACATAATTATTGTAAAGTATTGAAGCAAAAAACCTAAGCAAATGTGTGCATTAAAGCACCATTATTTAATTTTGAAATAAATCCATTTCTGCTCATTTGTGTAACTGAAACTCCTCATAAAAGCTCAGTAACCTAAGCTGAATTGGTATATCTTTACAAACACCATTGACACATGCAATTCCCAGTCTGTAGTACACCTTAGGGAAGGGGTTGTCAGCGATAATTCAGAGGCGTCTAAAGGTAAACTGCTCAGAAAAGTTACATCAGCCATAGCTTTTTTTAACTTGTTTACTGTCTCTAGATTCTTTGCATAAAATTAACCTCTATGAATATTCCCTTCTGCCCTGCAGTTAAAGGTGTAAACATAAAAGCAGAGGCAAAAATAGATTTGTAGTTCTGAATAACATATGAAAAAC
>JAOXXN010000150.1:13613929-13630587 GCA_026770055.1 Myrmophylax atrothorax | reverse complement strand
GACAGCACAGAATCTTATTATGTAGGCAGAGAAAAAGAATTTGTTTAATTTTAAATCCAAGACATGTTATGCATTTATTAAGCAGATGTATGTGGCCAGCAACTCAGACACCTCAGTCCTCAGAATATCTGCATTTTTAATACCCTGTCAATGCAGAGAACACTCAGGAAAACTGCCTAAAGCTCTAAGGAAAGGCATCACGATCTTTGTGAGAGCAATGAGTGCTTAGTCACACAACGGAGTTACTGAATGTCAGCTGATCCACAGTGACTGCAGACACATTCAGACCACAGGAAGTGTTTTGCAGTAGCTTAGCCTCAAATAAAATAAAAATGCTTGATTCGCATAATACAAGGAAATATTTGAAAAGTTAATATAAACATGCTCCAAATAAAATAGTAATTTATTTTAGCAAAATAATTCTACAGCTGTCAGTATTAACTCTATTGGAAACATGCCAAATATACTCACCAAGGCAATAGCTGGGAATAAGTGTTGGAAGCCAGGCTACATTAGAGAAAGCAGAGGTGTGAAGAGAGTTAATTCGAGCCAATTCAGATACTCCTCCAGTGTAGGATAAAGGCCCAATGGGGTCTACACGCCACAGAATCAGCTCACTATAGATGGCATTTGGATCGTGGAATGTACGGGTTGCTGCATTTTTAAGTTGCTTCTTAGAAAAACCTTTTTTATGTTTAATAGGATCCATCATTCTGTTTATCCTGTCAGAGTCCCAGGAAGTGTCTGATTCCGGAGTTAACAGAGCATTATGGTGAGAAGATGTGAGCAGTAAAGGTAAAACAGAATGGCAAGCGAGGTCATTGAGATGGAAGCGGTGTCCGCAGTACCGAAATTTATGTGATACAGTTAGCAC
Organism: Myrmophylax atrothorax; assembly: GCA_026770055.1. NCBI lineage: Eukaryota > Metazoa > Chordata > Aves > Passeriformes > Thamnophilidae > Myrmophylax > Myrmophylax atrothorax. Next base: position 13,629,713 of record JAOXXN010000150.1, on the reverse strand, counting down.
AGTAGTGAAGGCTGATTTATCAGCAAAAGTAACTGCCCACTGATTCAGAGAGCCATCTATATGTTTGGAAATCATCATTACTATGGGAGAAATTATATTCACATTTGCACTGTCCTGGGCAAAGCTTGGTCCTTTACTTGCTAGAGTATTATCTGGAAAGTCCATTGTCTTCTGTTGTGCAGCACTGCTGGTATCTTTTACAGAGATAGGGCAAGCATACATCATAATATTTTTGCTAAGGGAACTAGCATCTCCTGATGGAAATGCAACAGGTATCCTAGAAGAAAATGAAACCTAAAAAAAACCAAAAAAAACCCAATTAGAATATACAAACCCAATTTAAGTCTGAAGACATGCCAGCTGTTTCACAGGAAGTATTCAAAATTAAATTCATACTGATGTTCAGCTATAGAAGACACAATCTTTGTTGATAAACATCCTAAATAATAACACCATTTCAAATATACACAATACCTGAACTTGTCGGAAGATGCCTGGATTGTATTCATCTAAATATTTCACGTGCCACACCAGAAAGGTGCCATCAACAGGATGGATGGTAAAAAGCATATCTGGATTCCTGTTCCATTCCGTCAGGAGCAAATCAATTTTCCGATCTAACAAAACTGTTGGAAGAGGCAGGCGTGGGCCTGCCAGCAGGGATGCTTTGGGGCTCCCCTCTCTTTCTCCATCGTCATGTTCTGAAGAGCCTGTACCAGTCCCTGTCTCTGATTCTCTGTCTATAGACAAATCTGCAATAGAAAAGAATGGTGCCATTTTATCCATTGCAAAGATTTCCCTAGCACTTCCAGTTCAAAACACAGTATTTTTCAAGCTGTGAATAGTACTATCTGATAAGAACTAACCATGATCTAATTTCATATGTAAACCTCTCTCTTTTTCTTCCATTTCTTCCTCCTCTTCAGCTTCAACATCAAAATCTTGTTCTAGTTGTTCTTCAGAAATTTTTCTTAGATGCTGCATAAATACTTCAATAGAGGATGTGAAACTAAATTCTTTATTATTCAACCAGTGGACAACAAAACCATTTCCTTCATCTATATTAAAAGCTGTTCCAGCCAAGACTGATGGAATATCTGTGGACATTTTAAAACAAATAAAAAAGTTACATATAAAACATGTCATGTTTTTTATATATATGTATACATACACAAGTAATTTATTTTAGGTATAACATAATTTGTGCCTGTAAGATACAGATGAAGATTCTACATGCAATTGTAATTAAAAAAGTAAAGATATTTTAATGTCAATACATTAAAAATGAAAATTTATTCTCATGTTAACGATAAATAATACTCACTAGGCCTAATTGCTCAGTTTCATATGTTGCAGTGCTGTCATTCATGCACAGATTTTAGGTAAAGTATGTTATTGTTGTTTAATCTTTTCGTTTTTTAAAATATTATGCATTATTCTATAAAACCCTACTATATGGTCTGTAGAATACAGTTACTCTACTCATCATATGCTATTCCTTCCCAAAACCCAAGAATCAAACACCAATTGGACTGGAAATTTCAGTTTCTTTTGCTTTCTGATGCACAAAGATGAATTTAATTGCCCTGTAAAAGTGTTGAAGGTATTCGGAATAAATTCAGCTTCATTTGTCTTATGAAACTCTATGCCAAGTAACAGACTCGTGAAATAAAGAGTATTCCTACAAATTTTCTGTATTCAATTAGGCAAAGCAAAGAATGTGCATCTCAGCTCCCTGTATTTTTTTTCATTTTGTGCAACTATATTTCAGTTTAATAACTGGTTGTATTTCACCTGTGTTAGGGTTGATGCTCGCTGCTATGTGGAAGTGACCAAGTGCATTTGCATGATGTGAAATGTGACGCTGAACTTCGTGAGTGCCCTGCTGATCTGGCAGTGCATCTGTGTGGGTAACAAGAACTGAAGATCTTCTTTGTCCTTTTCTCATATTTTTCAAGTGGTGAATTGTCTGTTATAGTTATAAAAAATAAATTAAGCAATACTGAAAAAACCCTGTAAGGTAAAAAGTCACATTTCTGTAAAGCTAAAGCTTTTTAACTTTCTTCTACCAAAGAAATGAAGAGTGATTTCAAAAGGATTATTTAAATAGATTTCAACTGAGATTAGTAACACTTAACGTACATCAGTTCTGGCCAAAGGCAAAGCTCTTCTAACATTCCTCTTAAACTTTCTCTAATATCTGCTCCAATAACAACACAAAAATACACTGTTTTGTGTAACATTCATAATGAAGATTGGAAAAAAATCTAAAAGCAGTAACATTTCCAATATAATTTTATAATAAATTGTTATGGTATAACTGAAAATTTCTGAGACCACATGGAGAGCACAACTGTTTCAATAACCCAATGCATACTTGGTTCCAATCCTCCCTACTTGGTCTGACTGTAATAGTCTACAAATGAGGAATGGCTCATGTTTGTCTCCTTTTCCTTCCTTGCTTTTATATTGATAGGTTTTCTCTTACTGTAAATTAACAGACTTGATAAGACTGTCACTGAAATGAAATTTAGAGCCTCACAATACCATTTTTTCAAAATGCAATTAACAAATGAGCTAATTAAAAGTTCAAAGAGTTTATTTACTCCTTACACTGTTTTTATAATTACAGGCTTTCAGACCCAATCAGAATGAAACTGTCATTACTATTCCATATTAAACCTCGTCTCTTCCCATCACTATTAACTACAGAAAAAGTAAACTGAGTTTTAAAACCATGGAGCTTGAATGCAGAGTGCCAGTCTCGGACTTTTTCAGTGTTTAGTAGTAGCCTTCAAAAACTGACATGAAATAATTCAGACTATTCTGTCATGCATATAAAGACTACATAATATACATTCCTGAGTATTTAAAGTTTTAAGAATCCTGAAATAAAAATTTGACAAATTAAGTATTTACTCGTACCTCTAGTGCATGTTGTATTTTGTCCTTTTGCTTTCCAGACTGGGAGATGGTGCTGCTAATGCTGGAAGTGGTTGTTTCACAGATCTGCTCCCCCAGAAGAGTATCCTCTGGTAGCAGCGTCTCTGCCCACAGCCGACAGATGCCATCGAGACATGAGGTGAGTAACACGTTACAGACCAAACCCCTAATAGCAAACACATCAAGGTTACTGCCAGTATAATTAAATTAGCTATGTGGACACAGCAGAAATTAGGGGAGTAGACAAGTATTTAGTAGTCATTGTTTCATCTAAATTTCTGCTTCTTCACTAACTAAAGGTTAACACGACTATTACTATTGCACAAGGTAATACCAAAGTTTATGGGGAGTTCTTGATATGCTTTTTTCTTAAAAGAATAAGAAGAGAAATGTCATGTTCTTGATGGCAAAATATTAATCAGAGTGTTAAATATATTTGATCAAAGGTTCCTTGTTTTTCTTTAAAAAGAAAAAGAAAGCTTTCAAACCTGGGCATGTACTTGCTGATGTTCCGCCATGAAAATCCTGTCACTGCTCGAGGATGTGCCAAATAAACAAATGAGAATTGGACATCCTCTGAGCATTTTTTCTTTTCTTCATTCTCTTGGGGCAGAAGAGATGATTTCCAACCAGTCATAGGATACCAAACCTTTAAGAGGCAGTCATCCTAAAAAAACCCATGGGATTAGGTAGATATAATTCAGAATGTCAGAAAAAAGAAAATCCCAAATAATAAGGAAACTGCCCTTCTGGTATAGTTCATGAAAACTTGGCCCAGAACTAAAATTCATTTCATTGTTTAACTAACACTAAGTGCAAGCAATACAAGCCTACCTGTCCAGACTTGTAAACCAATGGGAATCATTCAAATGAGAGGGGGACATTATAGAGAATTTTTAATTGAAAACCTTGCTTGAATAATGATTTGACAAAAAGTATTGCAAACTGAAATAGAAGTTATGAACTAATAATTGAACCCAGAATTCACTAAATAGAAAACCTTCTCTAATTTATCCAGACATGTATATTATGCCAGTTTAGATGTGTATGTATTCTGTCACAATGATCTAACATTTATCCTCGTTATTTTCAGAAGTAGAAAATACATTTATGCATATTTGAAAATTCATCTAAATATACTTTATCAAATATATATGTGTATAAATATATACACAAGTCTGTAACCCTGTAATTCAAGTATTCAGTAACAGTATATAGCTAAATCCAATTTCTTCTTGCTGAAATTCATGGAATTACACAAAAATACAGTATTACACATGAGATCATAATTTACCATTGCTTGGACTATAATAGAGTGTATTTCCAGGACTATTCATATTACTTACTTTTGTCAAACAAATGCAAAATATTGCAAAAACTTATTTAATTATCCTTTTTAGTCCTTACCTTCCCTGCTGTTGCAAAGTATTCACCATCAGGAGACCATGACATCAAATGCACTGATGTTGCAGTCCTACAGAACACAAGAGCAAATTAAGTAAGATCTATATATTCTATAATATTATTCCCTAGGTATTCAGTTGATTAAGTGTTACTGTCCATTATTTAAATTAAATATATTAGTATTGTATAGTTGTTGCTTTAAATATACTTAAAGAATAGCAGAAGCATGAAAATATTTGCTATAAGGAAACAAAACAGTACATTCACAATTTCACAGAAAAACAGCTCATAAAATAAAGTTTTAAGTACAGCAAGCCTAGGTTAGATACAAGGAGATCCTGGAAGTGAAGTTTGTCCCACCTACTCCTCTACTCTCAGTGAAACCAAGACAAATAGTAGGAAGAAATGAAAGTAACCATCTCTCGTAATTGTGATGCTGTTTGTGATTACAGGTTCTGGTCAGACTTTGAAAGAGGAAAGCTCCCTATGCAGTGCTTTGTGGGCGAAATCTGCAATGGCTTCAGGAAACTACAGAGAAACATGTTCATAGGCAGCTACTTCCCAAGTCTGCATATATATGGAAATAGATGATCAGGAAACACTTCTGTACCATGAAGCTGAAATCGAACTGAATTGAGAGTTTCAGGACTCCCTTCCTAAGACTCTGCAAGCAGCTCTTTGTCAGTGCACTTTATCTGCCTGTTACTGCTCCTCTGCTCAGTCTCGTCCAATATTCAGCATTATTTTCAAAGATGAGAAAACGGATGATTTTGATACATTGTCAGTTCTACAGTTTAGGTAAGCCTTTGTTTGGGATTTATCTTGACCATCTCATGATAAATCACTTGGAAAAGTGAGGATTTCCTATTTGGAGTAACTTAAATTGTTTGAATTTTATGGTATTTAAAAGCAGAATTTTGGACAGAAGATATTGTTGACATGTGAGGTAGAATTGCAACTTGTCTTAAAATAAAAATTATCTCACTTGCACTGCCAGACACATTTCCAGTCATTTAGAACTGGGAGAACTTTATCATCTTTGATCTGATTGTTGGGATCATCATCTTCATCTTCTTCTGGAATGTCATCAGATGGAGGGGCCCACAATTGCAAATAGTCAGTTGCTGTCAGCACCCTGTTACCTGAAAGTCAGAAATAACAGTGCTGTGAAACCAAGATGATGAAGGTATATGGAAAGATTAAACCTGTCATCATATTTTGTTGTATATTATTCAAAACAGGTTGCAAAATAAACTTTATCAAGTCCATTTTAGATATATTATTCAATCATATTATACACCTCGTTTTAAAAAAACATTTTGAATTTACAATAACTTTTAAGAAAGAACATTAAGGGTTTTTTCTTCACTTTGAATCACAGAATATTTACTGATGAATATTGCAGCTGCTAAATAGTTATTCACACCTCAAATAAATGCACAAACATAAAGTTCTGTGTCTGGGCACATTGGTGACTTGAATTAGGAAAGAATTCTACTTAAATGATTATTAGTGGTAATTTAAGTCAGTTAGCAAGTTAACACTGTGATTCCCAAACTAAGATCTTGCATAAGAGACTCAAACATTTGGCACAGCATCTTCACAAATCTTAACTGTAGCCTCACATTTTATGCCACACTGCCTGACAACAGGTAATCTAAAATGTCCATATTCCCGCTCTCACTTCAGTACAATATAAATATTTTGTGTTCAAGTTGTTCTAACTAAAAATGTTGAACAAATATTTCACAAATTGCACATTACCTTGAGGATCCCATGCCAGGTTGTAAGTCATAGAACTGAGGAAGAATTGCCCAGTTTTAAGCCACTGACACTTCAGTTGCTGTAGTTTAAAAACAGTAAAGGATTAACTCTCACATCAACAGCAAAATATAATGGTATTGGTATTTCTTTCTCTATGAAATTGCTATTAAGCCTGTTGCAAAAATATTCAGTGGTAGATTGCTAAATTTAGTTTTGATTAGTTTTTAAATTGTTTTATAAAATTTCAATGCCTACCAGGGTGCTCAGCAGACCAGCCCTGGACTTATCTCACAGCCAGATATATCTGTAGCTTACTTTAAACTAGTGAGACCATAAGATTTACAAGAATATAAGGGATGGCAATATAGTTGAACAAAGATTGTGAAACCTGCTTGAGAACATACTTAATGCTTGAGTGCTTGGCCATGGCTGTGCTGTTAAAAGAAGTCTGGATGTACAGAAACAAGTCTGTGTCATATTTCTGTACCACGTATCTGACAAACTTCAAATAAGAAATACCAACTTGTCACCATGTCATTCCAGTATGAGATTCAAGAATAAGATGTTGTGAACCTACAAGAAGTGCAGTCCACAGTTCAATTTATGTAGTGGAAGATTCTACCCATCCAATTTTACTAGAAATGGTGGAAAATGTTTATCCATTTACCTTCTGTGTGCCACCATAATGTAATAACTGGCAGACAGGCTGCTACCTCTTCTAAGAGCCTAAACCAAATTAAAATTGTGAAATACATACTTACACAATTTCTTTTATGAGAATTTATACCAAGTGGTTCAAAAATGCAAACAGCATTTCCATATGATGCTGCAATCTGGGGGAAAAAAAAGTTGAAGACACAAAGTAAAAGGTTAGGAGGTAAGTGGAATAAGTGCTCCTTAGTATTCCAAAACACTAAAGAATTTCCAGTACCTCTTCTAAGTGCCATTGTTCATGAAAAGTGACATTTGTGCTAATGTAATTAACTGTTATAGGTATATTTTCTTAAGGCAGTTAAGAAATACATACTGCTGAGTAAGCCCACCTTTAAGATTTTAACTGTAAGCAAGGAAGACATCCTGTTCAATGGCAAACACTGTCAGTCCGAGGTGGAATGTTCTTCTAGGGCAACTACTGTTAATGCAGAAGGGGAAAACTGATGCCTTCACTGCTTCTGCTCATGGTCTGTCTACTTTACAGCTAACTAATGCATTAATTATTAGTGTCTGGGTCTCTCTGTGTTACTAGATTCCATTTTGTATCAGTAAATCACTAAATAATAGTTACAAGAAACAGCAAGAAATGCAATTCCTTTTTTTTAACATTTAAATAGATTTTGAGAGGAGATAAATGGGAAACAGAAAAACTGAAGTACGTAGACCACTAAACCCCTGAGTTTCTTTCACCTACTTATTTTACAGAAACCTCTGAACACAGAATGGTCTTTATTATGAATTTATCTGTGCCTTGTCCTAATACTCATATGCTTATAAGTACTTTGACTGTCTTCGAAATTCCTTTTTCTTCTTTAAAAGATTCTTAAAAGAAAACCTGTCTAAGTCCTTCCCATTCAGAATCTGGCTCACTCAATACAGAAAGGATGCAAAAGTTCCATGACATTTATTATGAAATCTTACTTCTTCTTTAGGGGAAGTGGAGGGGGAGAGAAGGTTGCAACCACACACTCAGTCCCCAGGGACAGCCCATGAGCTCAGAGTCCTGAATGCAGAACCACAGAGGGGGTTTGTGGTGATCTTGCAGGGCCCACCTCTGCAGCTGGACTCTCCCTTCCAGTCCTGCAGGGCCTGCAGTGCTGAAGCTCAGGAGCCCTGCCAGCTAAACCTGCCTGACTCCTCACTAGGGCTTCCTCAATACTGCTACCAATGTTGAAGTAGCTAATTTAGAGTACGCAAATTTTAAAAATTTCTATACAGATTTATTAAAATCCTTACCCTGCCTTGTCGTTGGGAGCACTCCACACAACTGACTTGAATGTTTCCATGTTTAGCACCGGGAATAATTTGCACACATTCAAAGTCATCTGCCAGAATAACAATGTCACAACCAGAGCCATATGCCTGAAATATTTTTAAAAGAAATACAATTAAGTATTTAACACCTAACCGAATACTTGTTACAGGACTGATGTTTTCAGAGAGCCGGCCAAGTGGCCATTAAAACAAACTGTTACTGTGTAGCACGTTTGTCCCTCACCAATTCAGCTGCACCACAAGAAGGAGCAACAAGAAACAAAGTAGCAAAGGAGACCTTAAAGGCGCTGGGACAGGGCAAATAGGAACAGTAAAAAAACCCACCAAAACCCAACCTCCAACCTAGAGCAAGGCAGGCAAGAATTTGCTATTCAGGAGCATTTATTAACAAATTTGTAGGTAAATGTCTTAAATAAGTGTGTGTTGTGCCCCTCCTGCCTTTTTGTTTGGTTGGTGTTTTAAGAATAATAAGTGATGCTTTTCTATAAGAATACAAGTGCTGGGCTTTTCTGAGTTCTAAGTAGTACACAATACTATAAAACTGTAAAATGACAAAGCTTTCTGTTGGATATATTACATGTAGTGCAATACAGGCTACAGTCTAAATACTTTGTTTACGAATTAGCTGCAGAACAATAATAGCTTGCAGTACTTTTTATTGACAGGATAAATATATATCTGTCTACCAACCTTTCACCTGTTCTAAAAAGTTTAATCACTTCAGATTATCTGTCCCACTGAGCTCCCACATTCAGGCATAGAAATCCCTCCCCAGCATCAATCTATGCCACTAAGCCTTTTACAGTCACCCGTTACAGTCAGAAGTCTCTTTCCTCCAAGTCAGTTTTCCACTGATTGCAATACAGTGGGAAGAAATTTTACAGCTGAGTTAAGTAGAGAGTGCAAGTCCTCAACAATCCATTTCAAACTGTACAAAATTACTTTATAATTTTAACTTGTCCCCTGGTTCTTTTACAATAGTTTCAAAAATACTGAGTCAATCCCTGCCCTCTCCTTTAAGGTTCATCAGTTTAAAGCTACTTGTATTTTTGAGAAGCATAGAAGAAGTTGTGAGTATTTCTACAGATTTACATGATCCATCCCCAGTGATGGACCTGCTAAGATGATGGTGCCAGATCCTGAATTTAGTGAAAGTACAGTCACTGCATGAAACAAGAAAGGAATGCAACACAAGCAGCAAAGCAAAACCTCAATCCTCAGAAATGAACACATCACACAACTGCTCACACAAAAATGAAAACTGTGGATAAAGCAGATTGCCTCACAGATTTCCAAGGTCATCTCACAAAAATAAAGTGACACAGTGTTGTCTGAGACCTCAAGCCCACAGCTGTTGTTCTGGGAAGCTCTGAGGAACCGATACTCAAGTGTTTCACAATGTAAGCAGGACTGCTAGAAGGTTGTTGGAGGGAGATTATTTATGTAACAGAATATCCTAGCTCCTTGATGACTAAACTATGCAATTATTAAATCCAGCCTGGAAGAGAATAAGTTATTATTAAAATTGAATAGGATTATTTCCAGAACGTAAGAGAAAGAAAGCTGAGATTCTGAAAGAAGTTCTGGCCTTGAACAGAAAGTAATTTTGTTTTGTTGTTTTCCTATTTGCAAAACAAACTCCACCAGTGAGGTGAAATTCTCAACAGGACAGCATAGACTGATAAGCAGGAAGAAGACTGAGAGTAGGATGTGAATGTCCAGAAGTAGACAGGAAAACATAAGCAGGTCCTGCAGTTCCACTAATTTATTCAGAATTTTAATATTCACAAGCAATTGATTCTCCTGCTTTTACTTCAAAGGGGGAACAATTAAATAGCAAAGAACTGACTCACCTTCTTTCAACAGTCTGTCTCACTACTAATACAAACCTACTAAAAGACATGTTTTAAATTGTTATCTAATACAGCAAAAAGAGGTACTGATTCCCTTCAAACAGGGCCTCAAACCTTTTGGCCTATGTTTTCATTGTCAGTATTGCAGATTTCAAACTAAATGAAACATAAATCACTAGTTGCAATTTTATTAGCAGGAGACATGTACGTGTGTCTCAAATTATAAAAGGAAAAGACTTCAATTTCCTTTTGGTCACCGTTCTTAAATGATCACATTTGTTTGTGTTTGTAAAGCTGATAATGCACAAAACAGAAAATATTTTATACTTGGGTATATCTGTTTATTTTGTGAAGCAAAAGAATTTAGTGTCTTCCTCTTTAAACATTTTAGCTTTTCATCTCTCCTGTCCCCTACTTGCACTTCTTATTCTAGCAACAAGGCAGTACCTTCCCAGCTAATTATACTATTTAGCATATTTTTAAAAAGTTAAGTGAAAAGGTGGTTGTGAATTAAAAGTGTGGCTTACAGGAGAACCTTTTTTTCCTGAAAAAAATCAAGAGGCAGAGATCTCTTTCCTTTGTGAAATCTTACTACTGTCACTTGCATCCACCTACTCTTTGCCCGTGTTTACCACTGCACCAACAAGTGACTCAGCAGACCTGAGTGTCCCGTGCCCACAGGGGATCCAGTCCATTGTTTACAGACCTTAGTCGGAACACACTCCCAGCAGCAGAGGACCAGCCCTCAGCTCCAGGTTCTTTGAGCAAGTGCTGCTATCTCTTGGTTCTGGAATTATTTTCTGAGTGTGGATATTTACTCTTAGAATATGCCTTATTTCTTAAAAGTATATTACCTTAAACCTTGAAATTACTTTATGAAGTATATTTATTAGGGGCACTGGCCTTTACGAAAAGGTCAATATATTTTTATGTACCATATTTCACATTAGATGTCTAAGTACAAATTTTCCATTTGATTACTTTCATGCAGCTTTTCTAATTTACTCAATATATTAACATGCTTATACTTCAACAGAACACATTTCTGTTAAATCCTTTTTTCTTTTGTCCTTTCACTCCCTACACTGGTGATACAGTAGAAACACCCCACACTGACAAAGAATAGGGAAGTGTCATAATATTTAATATCAGTACTTCCTTTTAAGGATTCAGCTGACATCACCACTAGTTCCTTCTTAACGATTCAGCTGACAACATGTTCACAAGATCATTGATGCCACCACAGGTCTCTCCTGCCAGAAAAACAGCGGCCATACAGAAAGGAAAGATGGAAAATAAGACGCTGACATATTGTAATGGATGAGAGCAGCACAGAGCTCTTAAATAAATGGAATTATAAGCAATGACTGAACAAAACAAGTGCAGTAAAAACCACCCACGTGGAGTATCTGCCAACTTCCATTTCTAATGTCACTGATAACTTCAAGGAGAAAATTAAATGCAGCTGCAAAACCGCCAGGATGACTTGCAGGATCTGTAAGCAACTAATAAGCGGTAGTTTGCCAATGTCTGCTCTAACTGTCAAGAGCGGGGACACTGAAATGAACAATGACAAAGCTCTAATTGAATGTAGGAGCACCACACAGAAGTAGGACATTGTGTCCTACTGTAAGAGTTTATGCTATATCCTCAGTTTTCAGACAATATGAAAGAAGAAGGGGCATCTGTCCTTTTCAGCTGCCCATGTTTTCCAGTAAAACAACACTCACTCTTAAGTTTCTGTCTATGGATAGTAAACATAAGATGCAGAAATTCCTTCACCTTCCTGTTAGTGATGAAGACATCTGAATTCTGAACCGTTTCCAAACTCTAATCAATGGACACAACACACTTCCTCTCCCTCCTCCCTCAATGTAGTAGAATTACATACACCTAATGCAAACTAGCAAAATAACTGAGAAACAACTCCCAGCCTACTACTGTACTAGCCTGTGGCCTGTAAATCAGTCTCTCCTAAACTGACATTTGAGATTAATTCATGATTAAATGCTTTAAAATATGCATACACTTAGTGGTCCAGAGAAAAAAAGAACATAGTAAGGATTCAGATGTTAAGCATCTGTAATCCAGTTTACATAAATACAGCAGAGAACATGTATCTGTATGTAATTAGTAATAACTGAGAGGGATTCACAAGTCAGTGTTTTAAGAAAGACGAAGTAGAGAAGAAGTAGAAGGAGAACCCTACATAGCTGAGAAAACCTATTCTCAGTTGCTGTACCTTGTGGACATCTGTGGGGATGAAGATTTTGCTGTTTTCAATGCGGTAAAAAAAGTTTACATGAATGTAGGAGACTCATATGCAGCAGCTTCTGAACTTCATTACATGCAGCTTCAGTGTCAGTACTGCCATGGAAGGTGTCAAGAAGCTTGTTCTTTTCAAAAATGAAAAATAATATTTTTTTCCACTTTTTATCAGAAAAGTTCTTACGTACAGATACCTCTAAATTCTGATATTCTATTTTTTCATTAATGTTTCGAGTTCCATATTTTGTGTATTTAGTGGTACCTGTTACAAGAAGTAAACATTCATTATCTGCTGTTTATGAGGCACTTGGGATTTTTATACTTGCGGAATCAAGCCTTTAAGTAATTGACACAGCTAACTATATTTTTAAACCTAGACTAACCTTAGAAACAGCTACATTCTGTTCAGAGTTTCAGGGAGAAAAAACAACCCCTGAGCTTAGTACTAAGGGCAGAATCAGAACAGCTGGATGTCTATTAGAAAGCACCTTACTCCACGTCACAGCAAGTCAGGTTGGTTGGTAACACACGTCCCACACAGTCGGGGCAGCAGCTGAGGCTGGCTCAATGTAAAAAAGCTGCTCAAGAACAAAAGTTAAGTGAAATCAACCATGATTTGAACATGCAGTTTACTACCTTTAAAAAACTTACTAGCTGCCAGTTAAGGCTATGAGGTACAAACACCATACCCTCCTGTCCAGGCAGAGTGTGTGCTGTAAGGCCCTTCTGCTTAAAGCTCAACTCAACCTTCTCTAAACTCACTTGTGAAGCACTGCTTACAATATTTGCTAAAATGAGACCATAAAGTAACAGAAAGTTGAAAATGCACAAAATTATTACTGGGACTTCTGTCGTTTAGTACTTAAACCCTTTGCTTATGTATCTTATTTGGAGCTCAAAGGGAGGCTGAAGAGACTGTCTGGTACAAGATCGCATTATGAAGCTATTTTGCTTCTTCTAATCACCCTACAAACAGTTTTTCCTGTGTATCACCCACTCCACTAGACTGGGCACAACACATCTACAGTGTCCACAAGGCAGTTTGCTAACCAAATGGCTCTGTGCTTCATCCCTTATTTGGGAAAGGCTGGAGATATGTCAGGATTGCTTGCAGGCACATGTGGGAGCATAGGGAGGAAAGAACACAGTGCGCATTTCAGATACAGGACTGGCAAAACCTCTGTAGGGAACCTACAGCAACTGCCTCTATTTCTTTGGATTTGTTTAGCTTTATGGAGACACTAATACTCATCTTTAGCAGGGAAAGAAAAAAATAGTGGAAAATTTATTTCTTTTCCTTGTCGTATTCTCAGAATAACTCTATGGCTATGACCAAAGCTTAAAAAAAGTTGAGGCAGAACATGTTACCACCTTAGCTCTACCTACCCAGGCTTGGAAATTAAAAGCTTACCTTTATCCCCAGCAAGGAGTCATGTAAACAAGCCAAGGACAAACCAAAGAGGAAAGGAAGAAAGAGGAACCTGTCGATTGCAATGTTCCTAACCAGGTCACAAAGAAATGTTTCTTCTCTCAGAATCCTAAGTTTGCTGGAGTTAGGCATCAAAAGCACATTCATTTTTAGAGGAAGCTTCTCCTCCTCCTCCTCCTCAAAAAAAGGGAAATAGCTCCAAGATGATTAACTAGTGGATACATACATACATACACGTACCCAAGCCATTATTCTGCTGTTAAGTGGAGTATTTTTAACACGAGTGATTCATTTCTGCACACAAAAAAGCTGTATTTTCAAGTCCCTGTGATGAATCAGTTGTAGCAACTGTCAACTAGTTCTCACGCATTTTAAATGCCCAAATACATAACATAAACCAAACTAAGTGAGCACATGAGCACACAAACAGCAGCTCCTCTGCCACAGCGCAGCTCCACATGGATTCACGCAGACAGCACATGCTGTGCAGATCTCCCTTGACCTTTTGCTCTTTCACTGCTCTGCTTTTGCTGTGTTCTAGTGGCTGACGGGTACTTGGTCTCAAGAGCAGGTCTGCAGAGTCAGGCTCTGTCAACAATACTGATGGTCTCGCCTAAACTGCAGAACCTGCTTCAGGATCTGAGCTGAATTTATGACTCCAACAGTTTGGGGCCCAAAGCTGTGCCCATACAGATGATGCTGACCAACAGAATTTAAGGTTAGGCACTAATGAACTTGCCACCTGCAGTGGATGGTGTACTATGATGCTACTATGGCACACAGGTAACTGATACCCAAAGAATCTCAATGTAAGGCCCCAAATTGTTTGCAGGCAGATGTAACCACACAGTTTACTATAGGATCAAGGTCTAAAAGAGCAGGAAATAATATCACAAATACAGACAATGAGGAAAAAGCAAAGAAGAAAGTAACAATTATGGAAGTCCAGTAGATATATTTATTAAAACACACTTATCTGCTTAATTTCTTGTGTACTGTAGTATGAAAAATTGGCTGCAGCAGCCAGAGAGGACAGTGAGGACTGTTACGTGCAGTTCTGTAATGAACATGCTACCAAACAATACTGAGTAATCTTGGAAAATGTTAGTTTTGTTCTTGGAAAATCCTTGTATAAACCATTATATACATTATTAATCATTATTGATGTTATAAAAAGTATTGTAAAAGAATTAGCATAAAGTCTTTCATAATCCCAGTGCATTGACTTTTCAAATTGTCATAGTGAAAAGAAACATTAGAATATTAATATGAGTAAATGACTTCTTATATAAATAATACCAAAAGTACCAGAGGTCCCTTTAATAGCAGTATGGCTGCACAGCAGCAGAACAGGGAAAATAAAGACAAACACGACACCTTTTATTCCTTAAGATTTTCCAGCATTCGTTACTGAAATTAGGCATCTGTGATTATCTAAAGTAAGCTTTAAATGTTTGATGAGTCTGTTGACAGTTATCTTATACCGAAAAGGATGCTCTGCATCATTTTGCTTGGAACTGGTTTGTGTCTAGGATATAATCTTCTAAACGTTAATAAAAAAATGTAATGAGACAATTTATTTGCAAATAACGTAGTGATTAGATGACAGTATGCAAAACACTGCAGAAGCTGCTCACTCGTTAAAATCAGAGAAGCAGCTCATGAGCTAAAGAAGTGGAAATTGACATTGGAATAAACAAAAATAGCATGTGGAAGATAAACAGATTTTATTTTATAAACTAACGGCCTCTCAAAATTTACTTAGTGTACCTCTTTATCTCCTATTTCTTTTCCCTTGCCGTTTGAGAGGTGCATTTAACACATTTGTGTTCCATCAACCATAGCAATTGAAGGCAAACGCTCCCCGAGAGCGGGCGGGCTCCGTCTGAGCCCCGGTGCGACCGCCCGCCCGCGCCTTGCAGATGGGCCATAAACACACACACCGGCGCGGGGGAGGGAGGGGAAGGAGGAAAAAAGAAGGAAAAAATAAAAAGGAAGGAAAAGGGAAAAAAAAAAAGAAGGAAGCACTCAGGGAAATTTGGGGACGCACAACGAGGAGTTCCCCCGGAGCGCTCGCTGGCGGTGCCGGGCGGTCCCCGCATCTCCCCCGCCCCTGCGGCGCCCCCGGCCTGGC
>JAOXXN010000150.1:13600266-13613219 GCA_026770055.1 Myrmophylax atrothorax | reverse complement strand
CGCTCAGCCGGGCAGGCTGGTACTCCGCCTTTTGTTACTTAAGTATATATATATATATATATATATATATATATATAGTGCTTCTGAGGATGGTTTAAGTCTTTTTCGGTAAGGGTCCTCTCCCTTGCTCACGCCGCAGGGAGCTGAGGCAGCTCCCGGGGTTGCGGGGCCGTCGCTCCGGCTGCCCGCGCCGTGCAGGGACCTGCCCGCGGGGCTGGGCAGTTTGATGGGGGTGTTTAGTTGAATTTTATGCACATTAAGTGACCAGGCAGAAAATATGGTGAAGTTTTTGCTGCTTTATTTGTGATAGCTGCCAAACACTCGAAAACCAAAGCCTTTAAATATGCCTTCTCTGTCTCAGAGATTGGATCCTGAAAATTGTCTGGAAGGGATTCCAAACTTTGAACAGGGAAAAACATACCCTGTATATAGTATGTATACATAAGGATAATTCTCTGTTTTCTTGTACTAGGGCAATACAGTAGTCTTCCAGTTGTAACACTGTTGCTAATGATTGAAGCTGCAAAACTCAACCTCCTTTAAAGTAAGTTTTTGGCTGAGTGAAGACTACAAGATTCATCTTGCCTTCTACTGCTTCTTAAAAGTGTACATCTCTTACTGAATAAATAAATGCTACTCAAAGTGTAGAGGTAAATGAATGGAAAAAACATTGTTATCACAATACTTTAGATTTTATCTACTCCCATACTTGTAAAAGGCAATCCTTGTTTAAAGGGAATAGTATCTCTAGTTGGGGTGAAAGAGGAAAAAAGCATTTTGATATTTAGTTCACCTGGTTACACATGAAACCACTTTGTAATGTTCAAATGCTTACACTCATACATCCTATTCCGTAACTTTTTTAGTTGAAGGCTCTTCTGCATAAGATGTGTGATGGCCTGCAGCTGATTTTCATTTTCAGTAAGATTTTTTTAATGCATTTAACAGGACTTAAAGGCAAAAGGCAGAGCGGTGGAGCTTTTTTGTTTTGCTTGGTTTCTTTGTTTGTTTGTTTGAATTAGCGGAACAAAGTCCAACTAATGCCTGAACTGGCTTTTGAATTGGCCAGTAATGACAATGGTAAGATCCATTCAGGCTTTGTGGGCACAGGCATGATGAGAAAGGCTTTTGGTTTTCAGTTCAGTGCTCTGGCACCTTATGAGAGTGAGACTGTCAGTAGCTCTTGTGTGGCCAACTGGGAGAAAGAACTCCAGGTTAATGCTTGGGTTGGGGAGAAACTTCACAGAGTTGGATTTGTGTGGTACCCGAATTCCACTGAGACTTTACTGTGGGGCACAGAATGCATGTTATCCTGAAGCAGGCAAACATCCTCTTTAAAGTAAAAATGAAGCTAAATTATGAGTTTAATGGTAAAATACTATATTTGTGACTGAGGAAACGTATAGATGTGGCTAACTCTGTGCACAGAACTTTGAGCAGGAGTCATTCTGCAAGTATCTGCAGATAAGGCCTTCACATTCTTCCTGAAAGCAAATGTTTTCACCTGAGTTTTGCTGACAGATTGTTTTACTTACCTGAAATAATTTTTCCTGACACCATGAAGCAATATCTCTCATGTATATATATATACACACATATACATATATCTAAAATAAACAAAATTGTAAGAAAAAATTTTCAATTTCCCCTTTAATTCCTGACTATTTTTTTATTTAATTAAATTACTTTCCTGTCTCCTTAACTCTATAATAAAGTAGCTGCAATAGCTCTGCTGGAGTCTGTTTGCCCAGGAATTCCCTGATTTGGCTTGAAGTTGGGAGAAGGGAAGTTCTGTTACCTCAAGAGAGCAGCTGCTGCATAGAACCAGAAGACCTATTTAATTTATGCTAATGAGCTGCAGTTGGAGCTGCCTTAGGTGGTGTTTAAGAATGTGTTAGGAACGCTGAGAGGACTTTGCTCTTGCCTTGGCCTGCCAGGATAGATTGTGTGACCTCTCAAGACTTTGTCTGTATCATGTATTTGAATGACTCTGGTTTGCCTTCTGCTTCTTCAACTACAAATCTATAGGTGTTCAAAGGTTGAGACTTTAGTCATCTTTTCTGCTGCTTCCAGAAAGAGAGGAAAGCAAAGGAGAGGGATCCAAATTTAGAAAACAGGCGCTGAACTACACAGATGCTATGGAGAAATAACTTGGTGCCATTTGCTGTAGGAAAAAGTATTTTCACTTAGCTAAGAAAGGTGGTATTATACAAAATAATCAGAAACAAGTAAATGTTTTTATATAGAAATCATGATTACATATAACAATGGAAACATTGTATATTTGTTTAGTTCTTTATATGCTCAGCAGAAGCTTTGAAAAGAATATGTGAGCAACAGAGCATGTAGAGCACCTACCTAGACCATCAAACTACCTTCTGTGACATCTTACTGGTTTCTTATCTATATAAGAAATACATTATAAAAAGAAGTGTGTAAAATAAGACTAAATTCACCCCTTGTGCAACATGTCACAGTTTGGTGTAACTGATGCCCTGTGTGCCAATTAGTGGGGTTTAATTCAGTTTGGTAGTTTTTTGAGGATCTAATCATTAAGTCTTGAGTATTTATGTCTGTAGCATAAACACTCAAGATGAACCATTGCTAATTAACCCAATGGCATTTTCTTGAGCTCAGCAGTGCAATATATCTATATGAGTTGTGGCTTGGGCAGTATGAATGTGTTTACTGTGGGTATCTTTGGGACCACAAATATTTTATTTACTTTATGCATTTCCAGGCAACCTGTCAGAACAGATATGAATCATTTGAAGTGAAGTAAAATGGTTATCAATATTCCATCTTGCATAACTCTGAGGCATCTCTCATCAGCTCTTAGTGTAGAAGTTTATTTTTAGAATGGAGGGAGTTTCTCATGTCTAATTGACTTTTAAAAAGCTGAGGATATATAACTGAGCATGTAGTTAATAATAACTGGGACTGTATAAGAGTCTGATATTCTCCAGACTCCCCCTCCTGTCAGAGTAAAAAGTTGAAAATACAAAATCTCTTGTGAAATGGAAGAGTAAAGTAGATGAGAAAACTTTTTTTAATTGCAGTCCCTCTGCCCTCCATAAATACCTTCAATTTGGCTGCCTTGCAGCAGGTCTTGGTTTAACACCTGCTCATTATTTGTGTCCACAGAAAAGCCTTTGAAAATTTCTTGCAGTAATACATAAAGAGCACTAATATTTAAAGTGTGTGGAATATTACTTGTAAATTACATTTTAAAAGTAGTGTCTAAGGAGGGTGTCTCAAGAGCAAAATGCTATCTATGTATTCAGTTGCTAAAATAAATAAGGAATCGTGTAAGGTTTCTAAGAGGTAGCAGTAAGTTTAAGGATTGCACATGTGATATTCAAAGCTCTATGGACTTCATAGTTTCAAACTGGTGATTGAACTACTTGGGATTTGTATTACTCATAATAAATAATAAAAAGCAAGTTACTGTTGACAGTAAACTAAACATTTTTCAAAGAAGATTATATGTGGAACAACTCAGTTCTTTGCACCTTCTCTCCAAGGAATGCAGGAGGTCTCTACAGGTTTCTAACTGTGTGGATTCTCAATGCAGAGACAGTTGAGAATTGCTGATTCCCAATTCCTGTGTCAGTACATTGGTGAGGATTTTGTGGATTTTCTCTGGTCTTCAAACTGAATTCTAGAATTTGCTTGACTCCTCATATTATGTAGCACTGGGAATCTCTAGGGTTATTCTGGGATGTGAACTGTGTGTTCTGATCTTGCAGACAATTCTGAGATTGTTATAAAGATGTATGCTTATGAAGAACATCCTTTTCATCCTACAGGCTGCACACAGGATATGAGAAATGAGCGTAATGCTGGCCATGGTTAATTAAGCTATGCAATGAATACAGTGAAAGTGCACTCTGGCTATCCAGTCATACACCTTAAGTCAAAATAAAGGGTAAAATTTGGGCCTAAATAAACTGTTAGTTTTGCT
This sequence comes from Myrmophylax atrothorax, assembly GCA_026770055.1. Taxonomy (NCBI): domain Eukaryota; kingdom Metazoa; phylum Chordata; class Aves; order Passeriformes; family Thamnophilidae; genus Myrmophylax; species Myrmophylax atrothorax. The sequence continues at coordinate 13,609,255 of JAOXXN010000150.1, read as the reverse complement.
TCTGACTTGGTTGTTGGAAAGATTCTGTAAGGTTTTCTTTAATTTGTGTATATTTCTTTGAGGTTTTGTTGTGCTTAGTTTGTATCACAGCCACTTCCCAGTTTCCCCTTCGCTGTCATTTCTATAATCTCCCCAAACTCTTGAATTCCCTAGCTTAGTTTAATCAAATGCTGAAGTTCCTTGTACATAATATAGAAATTTTTGGCAGGATAGAGACAGGAGACTTTAATTAGACTAATGGAAAAATGTCACTGGCAGTTTGGCACAGGAGGAAAATGGTTGTCAGTGCCTTCAGTGAGAGGAAGTGATGCTTTAAAGAGAAGGTTGATGTCACAGGGGCCATGGCAGAGCAGTAAGAAGGGGACTGAGCGGGTGGCAGCCCAGGCTTTATTCAATCCACTGCTCAGGTAACACCTCACCTCCCAGGAAAGGGGCCCTCCAGTGTCCCTGGCCTAATGCACATGGCAGCTGGGTTTTGACCTGTCTCAGCCTTGTTTTCTGGGTTTTTTAACTAAGTGAGAATGGGGGAATTGGGGTTATCCACTTTTGCCTGAAAAGCAGAGGGCAATGTAAATTTTGTAGTCACTGAAGGAGTGAAGAAAAAACTACCTGTTTCTTGTGTACAGTGTAAGGAGAAGCAAGAGCTGGGCACTCTTTACTGTGGAGTGGGATGTGCTGAGCCCCTCTGAGGAGTACCAATGTGTCTGTGTGTTCTGAATGTGCACAGGAGTAAATGAGTGAAATGGTGGTGATATTTGCCAGCAGCGTGATATGGAAAAGCTGCCCACTGCATCACACAGATTTGCTGCCATCTGTTCACAAAGGTTTGCTGCATTCAGAGGAGCAGAAAATTGTATCGTTTTCCTTGTGGAAAAAACTTGGTTTTGTTTTGTGTCTGGATATTTATTATCTCTGAATTCAGTTCAAGTCTCTTTATTCTTAATATTTTTAAAATTCCAAATTGAAGTAAATTAATTTTGAAATACAAATTTAAGTAAAGGAGCATCAGCTACATAAATAGTACTTTCTTTATCTCATCAACATTGGTTTTGTTGGTTTTTTTGTTTGGTTGGTTTTTTTTCAAATCCAGCAAATACATAAATGCAGTGATTAAGGCAGCAGGACAAGCAGTCTGTAATGTGCATCATAGAGTATTTTTTATATCTTATCAATAAGGTACCCACAAGGGATCATTTTAGGATGATCATGTAGTCATAGTTATCAGACAATCTGTATTTTGATCTTTAGAGTTAAACAGAACAGAATAGTTACAATTGCTGCAATAACATTTGTTACTGATGGGTGTTTGCCATTATTCTTGGCCAAATAACATATTTAAAACATTTTTATTTTGAGTACTGACTGTGCACCTTGTGGGGTGGTCTGTTTGCATAGGGTGCCAGGCTACAAGCCTTTAGTATCAGATACTACATTGTAAAGGTAAGGCCAGCTGGTCTTAAATTCAAGTTTTTATTCAGAGGACCAGCTGTGTCATAGCATGTGTGGGCAGGACCATCAGTATCTTCAACTGTTTCCATCTGCAGATACCTGTTTGGGCACCAGCTGTGCAGGGTTACTGAATGAACAGCATATGACACCTGTAGGCATTGCATTCTGATATTCAAATGGCCTGTGGTTTTCTCTATCCTAACACTTCCTTATGCCTCATTAATCTGTTTCAGTCATCAGCTTTCACTTTTCTAAAGAATCTCTGTGTTTGGCTGGTGATGAGAAGAACAGTTGCTACCTCTTACCTTCTACCTCTCCTCTCTGGGGATCCCTGGAGCAGGAGACATCCAGGATGAGCTTCTGTGTTTTCCAACAGTATTTTGCCAGTAGCACCACAGTCCGTCTCAGCTGTTGCTGCAAGTAGTGGATTAAGTCAACCTTGAATTTGGCCTGCCTTGTATCAGAGGGTCAAAGTAATGCTGACAGACTCAAAAGCAGCAAAGGGGCTTCCATTTGGTTCTCGAAATGGGCCTGGTGCCAGCACAATGATTAATTATTCCCATTATGTCTTGGTCCCAAATAAATAAATGACTAAAACACAGAAAAGAGAGAGGCTTAGGAGCAATGGGTCAGCACTGCAAATGATTGGATTGTTTGGTCTTGCCATCACCAAGAAATGCTGTAGATATAAATCATCTACTTTGTAATCTAGTTATATAGTAATTTATTAGGGTTTATACAGCTTAACTTGATGGTTGGGTGCTTAGACCTCTAGCACCAGTGTAAATTCTCCATCTGTGCAGCTGTACTAATGTAAAGAACTCAGATAAATTTACAGATCTGGCTGTTGAGTGGAATCCCTGTTCTGAAGAAAACTGAGACATTTCATTGAAAAATATTCCAGAGCAACTAAGAAGCAGGAAATAAAAAACTCAAAAAATGTGAAGTAATATTTATTTTTAGTATTTGTGAGTATCAGACACTGAGCTGCCTGGAAAATGGTTCCCCACCATCCCCACCCCAAGGTGGATAACTTGAGTAACCTGGGACCTGATCCTGCAAAAGCAACGGGAATCCTTTCCAGTTTCAACTGCAGAGACTGAAACTGACTCTAATATTTCTTTTTCTAATTCAGAAAGATGTTAGAGGGTTTATGTATTTTGCACTACAGAGCCCAAAGGCCCAAGGGAATTATCCTTTCATTTGCACTTGTGTTCATTCATTTTACAGTCAGGTTCACCTGGCAATACAATTTGTAATTTTTTGTGGTAGTAAAAGACACATGTGCAATATATATGTAATTTGCCAATACATTTAAAAAAAACCATATCTACAATAAGAGTCCATTTTTAAACTGATCTCTTGACTCCTTCAACTTCAGGGAAGAGAGTGGTTGAATGTTGTTGGCTTTTTCTCTTGTTTCCAGCTGAGTGAAACTGAACAGATGGGAGTGGGAGAAAAAATGACAAGCCAGTGCAGACAGTGTGATTAATTTGTTGGGTTTTACTGTGGGTTTTTTTTGGTTGAGGTTTTCTGGTTTTTGTTTGTTTGGTTTGTTTTTTGTTTGTTTTTTTTTTTTTAATTTGCAAGGACAATGCACTTACTGAAGAAAGGGCAGCAAAAATATACAAGTATGTTTTAAGTGTTGTTTTTCCATGCCTCAAAAATTTCTTCAGTTGCTAGCTGGATATAGTGAGAAGGGAAATAGTCTTTGCTCCTCTATTTAGAAAGGGTTGTATCCATAAGGTATAACAACCACCAGTGTTTCAGAACTCTGCCAGATGGCGTTAGCTGTGAGTAAGTTCTGTGATTCATTTGGTAAAATATTTGTCATGGCAACTGAGGAGCCTCTGACTCATTGGTCCAGTCAGTGGTAGAAACTACCATTGGCCTCACCAGATGTGATGCTGGACATGAGGGAACATCTCATGATGCTACTTTTCAGCCTGGTTACTTTGGCCAGTGAGGTGTAATTATAAATTCTTTTTGCTTATATTTCTGTCTCAGAGTTCAGCAGACCTTAAATTTTCTATTTAAAAACCTAACGTATCTACTAAAATTATCAAAATATTCACTAAATTTTTCTTTATCTTGTGGTTACAGTAACTGATCAAAAGAGAAATGAATTTTCACTTTCATTAAATTCTCTCCTCCCCATTTTGGAAGAAGCTGTAGGAAGATTAGCCCAGGAATGAAACATCCAGTAGAAGAACCAGAAAGAAGGGGTGGGAGAAGGCTGGAACAATGCTGGATTTTTTTTCTCTAGCAACTGTTTGGGGGCAAGATCTGCAAGGTGGTATTCTGACAATATATACTAGCCAAAAAAACCCCAAACCCAAACCCGTTTTATATCTTTGTTCTCAGTTCTGCTGTTATCAAATGTTTGCTCTTCAGTTTCTAGTTTAGTGGCCCAAAGTTCTTATCTGTCCCTCCTTGCTAGTAATCAGTAAGTAGCAGTACTGGGAAAAAGATCAGAATAATTTCCCAAGGAATACTCTGGTAGCTGCCTTGGAAAAATGACTAAGCATCCTCAGAGGCAACATCACGTTACGTGCTGAGTTCCAGGAAGGACATATACTGTCAGAATAGATGTCTAGAGAGACACAATAGAAGCCTTTCAGATATTTTATGAGCTTTTATAAGTTAAAGAAGATATCCAGGGACCTAGATGGTTGCAAACCAACATCCCTCCCACCTGTAAAACTGAAAGAATGCAAACCCCATTGAATATACAAGGCTACTTCTGTTTACAAACTCAGGATGACTTACTTAGGCATAGGGCTTTCTATGTCAAGAACTGATTTTGGAAGATTTCTGCCTTCCTCAGTCTCAAGAGTGAGGCAAGATCTTCAGCTTTCTGTTTTCGTACCAGTTAGGCTTTCAGCTTGCTTTCTTTCCAGAAGTATGTGGGTTTTACAGTTTTGAATTGAGATGCCAGAGAACCTTCAGTTATAAAGTCTTTTTCAGATCTCCGTGTATCTTCATACTCTAATCAGGAAAAACATAGTTACAAAGAGTCTGTGACAAAGAGTTACTTTGGACCTTAGTCAATGAGCACCACTTTGTTGTATTTATTGATCTGTATCTACTTACATCATTTCAGGATCATTCACTATCTCATAGAAATGTCATTCAAATATGTATCTATATCTGTGCATTTTCTTTATACATACATACGTATCTCTTCCTTTTAATAGCAACTTAACCAAAATATTTTAATATTTAATGAAAAATACAACTATGGAAAAAAATTGCAAGATAACTTTACTGGTTATCTGCGCTTTATTTTTATCAGAGTGCTTCTGTTCCTGTCGCTGTGTAAGGTTTCTTGGAGTGAGTGACACAGGCTGAATGTTCAAGAAGGGAAGCAGTAACATATATACATGGTTGGTGTACATATACTTTACATATGTGTTGGCTACTTATGGGCCTATAGAGTTGCATGTTAGCTATCTGATGTTAAAATTATATTGTAGAATAGTAAAGGGAAAGAAACATTCTGTCTTGTGTCAGTCGGCACAGTTTTCATAAAGGCAAGCCTTTACTAAGTAAGATCTGATCAGTTTGGAATGATGTGTGAGAGAAATGGAACCACTGCTGCTGACATGAAACTATAATGAAGTGTATTGTTGTTAGTATAACATTTATATTTCTTATGTTTAATCTGTTCTTGAATGATTGTGAAAAAATAGAAGATTGATTCATTTTGAATAATAATCAATTTTCAAGAATTGAGGGAATGGGTAATGCTCTGCTTTTATCAACTGAAAAGATCAAAGAGAATAAAAATCAGAATTCCCAACAAGAAAAGAAAGTGCTTAAACTGTAATAGTTTTAGATTTGGAGTGATGTTTTCACAGCTGATTTTTCCAATACAAAGTCAAAGGAACTATTGAGGTTTGGCACTTAGAAAACCGAATGTTAAATATAGTTCTACTCTGGCAGAAACTATATCTTATTTTATAGTGCAAACACTTTAAAAATGTTGATTGTCTACTGAGTGATTTATAGTTTGTACATCTTTTGTTAAGTGCTTAGAAAGCTGAAAATCTTACACCTGATGAACCCTTCCCTAAACATGATGAAAGGAAATCCTTTCAATTTATTTGCTTTATTCAGGCTAAAATAGAGCATTGTTACTGGACAGTTCATTTACTGGTAGCAAAAGAAAGAACTAGTTTATAGGCTCTCACCTCTAAAGCTCACTTACAGATCAATCACACAGACCTACAAAGCACAATGAATAGTTCATGTCAATACTGGATTTTAGTATTAGTTGATAAAAACTGATAACAAAAGATCTGTTGATTTTTACTGTAGGAGCACATTGGCTTGGTTGTTCTGTTTGCCACCAGTTAATGAGGTTGTTCTGTTCTCAGAATGACTGCACAGAAACAGCTGCTTTCATGTATTGTTGCTCTCTGGCAGGATTTTGTCGCTTGCTAAATTGAATCCTGTTCAGTGAGAGCTGGGGCCGGGGTGGGATCGATTCTCAGGGAAACACCGACCTCCCGGATGCTGCACTCCATTAGTCATCTGTTTAAATTTAATGCTGGTCCTAAATATGTGGCTATTTTATGAAGGCTTGGGCATTGCCAAGACATGTGGCAATATTTCCACCAGAAAATACCTGTGAAATGCAATAACTTCCTGCCTTTTTTATAGAACATTAGTGACACCCAGTGGTTATATTTGGTTATGGACTAATAAAGTTTATTCTAAGCCTTTTTTCATATAACAAGTGGAACTGAGAGAACCCACGGAAAAACTGTTTGAGGTCCATGTGTCTTTGACTGGTATATATTCTGCCTGTACTTTAAGTTCAAAAATTTGAATAAACTTAACTAAAGGGAATGAAATGGGGAGGGGAAAGCACTTCAAACTTGTTATGAAATGGTTATCACTTTATCACAGACATAATGACAATGGAGAAAATGGCTTTCGTGCTGTAAGGAATGCTCTGCATTTCCTTATTCTTTCTTCCTCTTTTCCACTTCCCCTGTTTATTTCACATTTTAAAATAGTATAATGTATTAACATGTTTTATTCTTCTGCTATGGCTTAGGTAACTGCACAGAAAGCTTGGTTTACTGTTTTAGACTATTGTCATTCCTATTTTGTTCCTGGATTGTTTTGCCAGAACTTGACTTGTTGTTTTTCAAAGACATTTAGTAATTGATTAATGTTTGCAAGATGTTTTCTAATTATAGGTTATAAACTATTTATCTTTTTACTGTGTCAACTGTTGCCTTATTCACAAGCAAAACCCACTCCTGAAGTCAGTCCTACTAAATTCCTTGGGCTTAATTATTATGATTCAACCTGTAGCAGGATGTCTGAACACTTGTACAAAAACTCAGAGGTGGAAATAACTCTCCTAAACATGGATGGTCGCAGGGACAGTTATTCCAGCGGAGGATATGGAAGGGTCAGATTGAAAGATTTCTCATCCCAGTGACACAAAAAGACACAAGTTTTTACTAGTATCCTTCTGGGCTTTAGAAAGGTGAAGGAAAAAAGAAAAGGAAGAGTTGGGATAGTGAGGGGAAGGCAATCTAATGTATATAGAAATTTAGCTTCTGAACCTATCTATGTACAGCTAAGGGATGATGTCAACTTTAAGCTTCATTCAGGAAATTTGGCTTCAGTTTCTGAACTTGGGCAAGTTGTAGTTCTCAATATGTCTGATCTTCTTCATATATAAGAGGGTGATATATCAGTGTTTGCCTGGCTTTGAGGATACTAAAGCCTAGAGACGGTATTTTTTATGGGAGCCAGGCCAGTGCAGCGTCCTGGGCTTGATCTGGTGAACCTAAACTGTGCCTGCTCTGGCACTGAGGAAGGAAAACAAATCTTTTACTTATGGGGCATAGAAGCTGGATTTATGAAAGAGAAAGATGTTTTCATTGATTTTCATAGGCTAAAATGCTACTATTGTTAGGGAAGACTTGGCTGGCAAGTCCCTTTTTAGAAGATGCTTAGGGTAACTCAGAGAGCATGGCTGCATTTTTCAGCATCTGTTTCAGGAGAGATGCAGTTGTTGTGAAGGGGCTGATTTTGAGTCTTAGAATGAGCAGCAAAATGCACTGACCATAAACCATAAAGTAACTCAGGTCTTAAAGTTTGTCTCTTAAGCACGTAATATCTATAGCCCTCACTGTCCATTTCTGGATAATATTGATCAATTTAGGACAGGTGATATTTCCATTCAGATTGGCTAGTACTCTGCTTTAGTAATGCAGAGGAGAATCCATGAAATTGAAATGAGACCAGTGTGGGATTGATTTTCTTATATCTGTCTTACTTTATCAAGACTTGAGCTGAAATATTCAAATATGGTTTTTTTCAGACTCATCCCTTTGACTGCAGAATATATTTATCATATCTCCCAGAGAAATGAATAATACCATGAGGAGCTATTTAATCATGAGCATGGAGATTGCTCTGCAGATTGCAGTGCTCTGACAGTGCCAGTCAACATGGAATAAGAAAAATAATGCTGGGAAACAAGGTGTCAGATTCATAGTTACTTAAAAAGCAGTAAAGACAGCCTGTACTTTCTAAACAACAAAAGCAGAATGTATGGAGAGATGCAACACCATCTGTTCTTATTAATTACACTAAGAATTGCAAAATCAAAATTTAAACTTTGTGATGCCTGAAACATTTCACATGGCCAATGCTGAGATCCTGCCTTGTTGAGGAGCCTGGAATTGAGAGCATGCTGAAGGAGACGGACGTATTTAATCCTCTTTTACTTTCAAAGTACTGAGGATATATTCAGTTGAACATATTCAGACTATGAAACTTGATAGACAGTCATAGTTAGTCAGCTCCAAACCTCTAAAAACTTGCTATCTTAAGCCTATTCTGTGTTTTAGCAGTTCTTGGTATAGTTGCACGACGTGTTTTGTTTTGCTGCCAGATAAAATCAAGCTTGTCTGAGCTGAACTTGTGAAGGTGTGGCACGTCTCTGTGTGTTCCAGCATGGCAACATTAACAGAGTTGTGATGAGACATATTTCTTTCACAAAGACATGGCCTTAGGCTACCAGTCTTTAGCTTACAAGTGTGAGGACTCTTATGCACAACGGGAATTTTACTTCCTAAGATGGTGCTGTGGGGGACCAAGCTTAAAGAGTGGAGGGAAGTGAGAAATCAAGTGTAATGATACAGCTGCACACGACAGCACGATCTGCTGCTCCCCAGGGACAGCAGGAGGACTTTGGTGCTCAGTGTGACATTTCTCAGTGTTACAAAGACTGTGTTCTGGTTGTGCACAAATTTGATCTGCTTGGGAGATCTTTCCAGGGAGATCTTTCTAAATGAAATATCTGCCTGCTGTTTTTCACTTGACCTCACCAGATGTGTGTATGAATATGTGGAGGCCACTAGTTTTGTGGGCTTGAATATTTTTGCCTTATCCTGTGGCTGAGGTTTGTACCAAGGTAGTTTAGTTGCAAGGCAGAGCTTGGACTGGAGCACAGTTCAATTAATGAAATAACGTGGTTTGCTCTGGCTGATTGTGTGTGCACTTTCTG
>JAOXXN010000150.1:13579906-13600050 GCA_026770055.1 Myrmophylax atrothorax | reverse complement strand
GCTCTGGCTGATTGTGTGTGCACTTTCTGAGCTTAAATAGCATTTTAGTATCTCTCAAGGAGAGCCTTTCTCTTCTCAAATCACAACTGAGAAGAAAAATTTCAATAAACTGACAAAGGAATTTTTTCTTTTACATGAAAAACCTTCTGCTGAGGAGATGTATTTAAAATTCTTGACTGGGTTCAGCTATGTGGAAGAATTCAATGTGTATAAGAGACTTTTGGCAACTGAGTCTGCATTCACAGAGACCAGCAAAGGAAATACAGGAACATGAGTGTGAAGAGGAACAACTGCAAGGAGGAGTTAAGCATCTTTAAAGCACCTCTGCAGCAATGACTTTCTCTCCAAAACAGAAACACATTTGAGTGGCATGGTCTGCATATTTTTTTTAATAAGGGAATTGGATGTTACTTCAAGAATTTGGAGACTCTACCAAAATTTCAAGTCTTAACTAATGACACTCAGAACATATTTTTAAATGTTACTTTTTTTGGAGTGCAAATCAGACATAGGCACCAGGCATGATGACGTTGGTACCAAGGATCCAGTTTTCAAGCAGTTATGCTTTTCTGTAGAGAAGTGTTTACAGTTTCTTGGCCTTAGCAGGCAGATAAAGAGAAAGGCTGAGGCAGTGCAGTGGGGCTTTTTTGGCCAGACTTCATTTTTGCATATAGAGAATGTCTGAAGAATTTCAGCCCCATGCTTAAAAACAATTATGCATATAAGAAATGTAGTATGTAAATCAAATGAGTGGAGTCCTTCTGCTGGGTTGGAACCAACACAACACAGTCTTTTCAATTCACTTGAATTCTGAACAGCTGTTTGGTTTGGTCTTGGGTAGGCCATTTCCATTTGTTATTCCTACCTCTGGATACGGGAGTTTCTAGTCCTTATTGTAAGAAAAAGAAACATGTATGTGCATGGAATGTGGATTTGTTACCTTTATTTGAAACTCTTTCTTATTATCACTCTGAATTCAGAAGAATAAATCATTCTGTCAAGGGGCAAGGGGCAAATGACGCTATGTTGAAAGGGGTGGAATGAAAAGTGCACAATTCCCAATCAACCTTTTGGCTCACATGTAATCATGCAAATATTTATTCATTAGTCATTGTTAATAGTTGCTCAAATTAATAATATTCAACATGAAGAATTCAGGAAATGAATGTGTTAAACTTAGCAAAGTATTTATTACAAATAATAGTTTCTTTAATTTCAGATCTGTAGAAACTGTTTCCAAACATAGCAGTCACTGCTAGAGACTGCTGAGGTACTTACTTACATTTAATGTATAGTTCTCAAAATGAATCAGCATGATAAGTTACAAAATCATAGGTTTACATATTTTTAAAAGAAATATTAGCAATCATAAAACACAGCAGTAAATTCTAACTAAATATGCTGTGATGAAATTAAAAATGAAAATCAACCTCAGGATTTAGACATGAAGTAGTCCTTAAAAAAAATAAATTTCCAAAGCTGTTCATGCATACACAATCTCCTACTGGAGTTAATAATTATGCTACAAACCCAGCTGCTGGTTCTGAGTTTCTTCTGTGCGTGTTATGAAAAGAAAATATATGAGATTTAGACAGGTACAGAGTCAGAGATTTACCCAGCATGGGAGTAGGAGCTGAGTACAGAGGTACTTCTATAGAGAAAAATATTTCCAGATTTGAAAATGTAACATAGGAAGCAAAATGATGGCACTTGCAATTAAGGTAACATTTATAGATCTTCTGCTATTAAGCAACAAAGATTCAGCAAATAATTTGTCTTATTTGTATTGTATTTTAAAATATTAACTGAAGCTGTTGAAAAGGACTTATAGATAGGACAAAATCCATTAATGTGGTGTATTTTTATGGCACATTTTAACACATCTCACATCAGGAAAAACTCAGCAACTTTTTTTATATTGGACCTTGATCTAAGGCCTATTTAAATGAAAAAGATTGATTGGTCATTTGATAGGATTGTGTTTTTTATACTTTAATTTCTGTCATCAACCCAGAAATTATTAAAGGCTCTAAAACTATTGTTGCATAACAGCTGTAACTGAAATACACATTTGAATTATTACTTATTTGAATGGAAGGGCTGCTGCTATAACAGTTATACTTCTAGTAAATAGAGTGCTTTTATAGATTTGCTAAATGGATTAAACTGCTAATAAGTGATGGCTCTTCTATGTCTTCCAAAAAGAGTCCTTGGAAAAAGAGCCCAAGTTAAAAGTGACCATCTCTTTTTAATTTGGTGGTCACCTGGCTGTGCTTGAAGATAAAACCCATTAAAAAAGTTCATCTACAGAAAATGTTCAGATTACTTAGAAGTAGATCTGTGCTACTTCTGCAGTCTGAAAAAGATTGAAGGATAATTGATCTTATTTTTTTTTAGAATGACAAAACGTGAAGGAATATATGAGAACAAGTTATCAGAAAATGCAAGTCAGAAGTAAGGGAGCATTAAGTAGATTTTATTTTATTTTATTTTTTTATTTTATTTATTTTATTTTATGGTTTGGTTTTTTTTTTTTAAAGTGCTTTATGTCATTGGTGGGCTCAGTAGACATTCCATGAAGAAAAATGTTGCTGTAAAGTTCTCCCATGTTCAATGCTCTGCTGTCTTAATACAGCAAGAAATGAAAAGGATCTTAATGTTTCTAAGACCTCAAGAGACTCTCAGGACATAGGACAGGAGAAATATGAAAACTTCTGGATTTTTATTTCCAATGCAGCATAACCTGCAAGGTCCTGATGATGCAGAATCCCAGTCATCCTTCATGCTCATTCTCCATTCTCCTCCTCACCAGTTACGTGCTGTTTTCACAAATTTAGGTTATCATTTTCTTGCTGAGGAATGACAAAGAAGTGAAAATCATCAGTGCTGTTCATTTGAAGAAGTAACTCCTTGTTTTTTGTGGTTTTTTCTTAGGTCAGTGTAGCTGACAGACACCAGGAGGTGAATGTAGGCAATGCTCGGACCTGTCATGTTTCTCAGGTGCTGTTTTAAGTACCCATTTTGTTCTTGGGTTTATTCACACTTTGGGCAGAGATGTATGGCAGTTTAATGCACGGTGCCAAAGCACTTACGTTGTTTAATGTGTTTTGATTCTCAATCATTACTCAAACAAATATGTGGGGGTTTCATTTGAAAAGGGAGATTGCCCTGAAGAGCAGCTATAGAAACATCTTTTGTGATCACATTTCAAAGTGGCAGAAAATACTGTATTCTCTTATATTCTTTAAATTAAAAGTGTAAAATTCTAACCCCCTAAGTGCTGCATTTGAGAGTTGTGATTTGCTCTGAAACAGCTCTGCAGTGAAGTATCACCTGCTCACAGGTTTCTGTTTTTAACATTGTGCAGCTGTGTGTGAAATTTGCAGGGTAATTTGGTTCCTGTTTGTCTCTGGTTTGACTTATTTTGCATATTTCTGTTGATGTTATCTCAATTTTCAGATCTTCTGCACTGTTTTAAGTTCCTCTACTTATCTCCTCTGAGTTGAATGAGTCTCTGAATACCTTTTCATTTGTTGTTGTTTCTTGTTTCCAATCTATCATATTTCCAAAATTCATCAGTTTGAAACTCATGCTTCGGAGTCCTGCCTGGATTGAAAAAGTAGCAATTGCCAACATTGTCCACCAGAACTTCGATGGTATTGCCTATCTGTTTGTTCTGGGTGGAGCTTGTTTGCGAGTCCAGCACTTCTTACTTTGAGTTCCTTGTGAGGATCAGCCACTTGCAAGGGACAGATGGTGATTCCGACAGGTTCAAGATGTAATTGTGTGGTGTTTGATGGTTATTGCCGGATAACAAGTGTTCTCATTTTAAGGCTTCTGGAGCAGAGATGAGATGTTTTACCTGGTTTGTTGAGTGGGATTGCTGTGCTAAAGAGTGGTTGGCATTCACCTGAAGGGTCATGGTGACTGTCAGTGTGACCCTGACCTGAGTTAGTCCATCCTGTTTGTCTGTCAGTGCCCTTGCCATGCCCAAGCCAGCTGACCCTCACTCTGCTCATGGGGTGAGCACAGGAAGGTGCCAGTCCCGATGGGCAGCACTGACAAAGCTCAGCAGAAGGAATGAGTGATTATGTGCTGCAGAGCACAGGCCCTTGTATATGCTGGATACTTATAAACTGAGCAATAGTTGCAGGTTGCAAAAAAATTGGGGGTCCCAAAGTTTGACAGTTTTTTCTTTTAAATGCTTTTCAAGTTTATTGCCAGTCCAGAGGCTTGGGATTGTCACAAGGCGTGTGTTGATCCGGCTTGAATTTGTGTCTGGCTTATTTTTTGGTGGAAGGTAGACAATATTGACACTAGAGAAAGGTGAGAATAATTGAAAGTGTTTGCCTCTTTGGGCCAAAGTCGTCCTGCCCTTTTCACCTCCCAGCAACAGATGGGGAGATGGTGGGCTTTGTCTCAGCTGGCTGCTTCCCAGTGAGGCCTGGTTGCTAACCAAAGGATCTGAAGTACTGTAGAGTTGGAAGGCTAATTCCATACCCACCCCTGCAAGAGACACAACACAGGAGGGTGTCTGAATTAGACCTTGCTGATTGAAAACAATTCTCAGGATTGCATGGGGGACTACTCTTCCATTTAATAAGATCTTGGTTTTTTGACTTGCAAGTAGGTTACTGTTTTGTAAGCTCATTACAGTTTGTTATTTTCAGAAAATGGGTTCAATCATGATGCAATTTAGATAACTAAGTTGAAGACTGTCATCCTAAAGTGTATGATGTAGCTATTAAACAAAATAAGTGTGCACTTAAGGAATTGCTTTTTGATGTGTTGTTTGTTCCCTCTCTGATTGTTCTTCTGGTGACTTGGTAATTAGTTTTTAGAAACATTGGAATAGTTTGAACCTGGATACATGTCCAACCCAAATTCATTCCTATCTGTCTGTTGTATTTTGGTAGCAGACACTTCCAGCACCATAGATGTGTCTTACAAATTAATGTATGCATACGTATTTCTTCTGTACAAAGGTTTGCTTGCACATGCTCACCCCAGAACTTCTGTACTTTCATAAGTTAGGGAAGCCTCTTTGCATTAAGTGGTGACATGAGTTATGCTAGTTGTGAAAGTTGTGTGTAACCAATTGCACCAGTTGTCTTAGTAAACAGTTTTCTCCAAATTAGATTGGTTACTTACTGCACTTGTCACTGGTTCCAGCCATCAGTTGGCATGTAAGCATTAATTTCATCATCTATTGAATCTAAAATTATGAGTTTATCTGTATCTGTGTGTAAAGTTCTTAGAAAATAATTGCATCCTGACTCATATTTTTCTCCACTTTGAGAAAAAATGGACTTACAGAATTCTGCTCAAATGCAGCAATCCTTCCCTGCTTTCTGACCCACCCCCTCCCCCCCAGCTATGTGGAAGGTGGCAATTTGTGCACAAACAATGAAAACTCAAGCATGATTATTTTTGAATTTATTATCGTCTAAGTTTAACTAGTAACTACTTCAGGTTGCAAATCATTCACAAAAATGAAGTGCTTTATCCAAATCAAATTATTGAGGCAATGCAGCATTCATTATAAAAACACTGAGCTGTGTTTAGGTTTAAGTCTCGACCTCTCCCAGCAGGAGGAGTCAGAGAAGTATGTTATAATAATACTTCATCTTTATAGTTTTTGGATTGTGTAGTAGGGTGGGTTTTCCAGCAGAGGGAGAAATATACTGTATTATTGGCAATGGAGTTATAATTTTGCAACCTCTGGTTTAATGAAAATTCCTATTTCTTTGCTTAGAAGGCATACTTATTGTTCTGACTGCTGTTCTTTTGAAATGTCAATATCTTTCTGCCAAAATTGTTATCAGTAATTTTTATATAATCAAAGGTTTTGTATTTTTAAAAATATAATCAAATGACTAAATGCCTGTTTTACGGGGGGGTTCTCCCACATCCATAATAGTCTGACCTAAGAGTTGCACTTTTCACTGATTGCAGTTATAGCTGTTCCTTAATTCTTAATTAAACTATGTTAAAAGGGACATTTGTGTGATAACACTGTTGTCTAGTCATTGCAGAGTAATGTATGGATAACAGCTATAAAAAACCCAAACCAACAAAACCCAGAATGCTCTGTTTTAGAACAGTGTGCTATTTGAAGAGAAATGTGGATGAAGAGTACAGCATGTTCCACATAAAGAGCAAGTCCCTTGATGTGCCAAACTTGCTGTATGTGTTTTGTCACCACCGTTCCTCCCTCACTGGCCTCAGATCTGTTCTCTTCCTTGCTCAGAAAAGCCCTTTAGCCCTGTGCTGAGTGTTGCTGATGGTTAATGATTTGTTGGCAATGAGTGGTTTAAAGTCTGGTTTAGGCTGTGGAGCTAAGCTAAAGAAGTCTTTAGGTGCAATTTTATGAGAAGGAGCAGTGTCATCTTTGAAGACTTTTCAGCAATAGAGTGTTTTGTTGCAGAACATGATAAATTTGGGCCTCTGCTGTCTCAGCAGTTTCTGCTTTGTTTTAGGAGTCTATCAGAGAGGGCAGGGGGGTGGTGGAGGCTGTTTAAGCTTTAGTGAGGCCACTTTTACTCTCTGTAACAAAATTAACCAATATGGAAATAATTATTGTGCAATAACTACATCCTCTGTCCTTCTGGCGCAAGTGGCCACGTTCAGCAGTGAAACTAATGGCACTGGGAATATTACTGGATAACTTGTCCGCAGAGAGCAATTCATGTAACACTGTCAAATTACACAATGTCAGTGCAAGGTATTGAAGAACACATTACAATGACAAATTAGAAGTGCAAGGTCCTTTGAATAATGCAGTTCCTGTGAAGGTGGAAACTCATTTCAGAGTAGCTCTTGGGACTCACAGGCTATCTGGGATTTATGAATATGGCAGGTATTTTGCTTTTTGGGTCTGGAGGAGAGGGACTGTGGCCCTGTAGAAAGGCTGTTGTTTATATCAGAGGAACTTGCTTGTCCATACAAAATGGCAATTTATTCCACTGCCTCCCTTCTACAGGGTATTTGCATGTAACAACTGTTTAGGTAATTCCAGAACTTTGCAGGGTTATTTGCTTCCCAAGCTTGGAACAGTCTGCCAGAAGCCTAGAGAAGTTCAATTTTTCTCAGTAATATTTCTTAGGCATCCTTGGTCAAGATTTTAGTTCACTGTTCTTGATAAAGCAATGCAGTCTGGTGCCTACTTCTAGTGCCAGGCCATCACTGGGGCCTTTTGAGGCATATCTTCTGTCAGGCTATACCCAGCAGCCCATGCTTCTTAGTGTTTCAGAAATATTTTCCCAGATAATAATTTCCCTAGTGAGTTAACATTTGCTACACACACACACACAAAACTTGGAAGAAACTATAGTGCAAGACTTCAGCAACAATCCCCATTTTCAGAAGGTGGAAGCTTAGGCTGTTGGTATGTGCAATATGATGAAGCTTTGGACAGTACAAAGGCAAAGATATCTATGTGTAGGCAGATCTTTAGTTTGGAGAGGTATTCTCTGTCTGTTCCTTTCTCAAAAAAGAACATTGAATATTGGGAATTTAAGTTTTTACTAGCAAGTTTCAGGGTTTTTCCTGAAATGTTCGAGTGGTTTTTATGAAGGCTCTTTTTCTTAAAAGTCTTCTGAAGTTTGGGACAGAGTGGTTTTCTCAGTGATTTAGATATGTGTAAAGTGATGTGCTTTCTTTTTAGAGACCAGGTAGGCTTTTTGGTTTTGTTTTTGTGCGATTTTTTCTTTGGTTGGGTTTTTAATGTTTGTTTTGCTTTTTTGTTTTGTTTGTTGATTATTTTGTCCCTTTTAAAGCCTGATTCTATAGTAATAGGCATGGAACAATTTAAATATTTGATCTAGTATTTTCATACTCAGGCCATGCAGAATGTTTTTCCTCCTGTGGCCAAAAATATTTGCTCTATTCACAAACAGTTTTGATTGACTTAAAACTGGCTTTACCAGTGACTCTCTTCCTTTGTGTAGTGAGTTTTTTTCTGATTTCACCCAGGCTGCTCAGCAAAAGGATAGACTTATGCAGAGTTAAGCTTGGCCTAAATGCTCTTTGGCAAGGCAGTTCCCTTTAGGATCAGTCTGCACTACTGCAAATTTAAAGGGAAAGTGAAACAAAAGGTGAAAAGAGTGAAATAGCAATCATTTTAGGGAAAACAGGAGGAAAGGAAGAAGTAAAGGGGAAACACACATTTCAGCATCCTTAATGCTGACTTAAATATTTGGTAGGCGTTGACAGGAAGCAGAAGTGGCCTGAATGCCTTGGTAATGCTCTAAGCAGATAGATAGCCCTACCTCTCTGAGCTCCTTCTCTTTTCTTCTCTGACCTCCAAGCTTTTATTTAAGCTTAGGAATTCCTGCCAGGACTTGCTGAGCTTATCATTTGATCTCATATTCTCTCTCCCTCTCTTTCATTACAGCACAGCTTCACTAAACCTAGAATAAAATCCTGCTTCATCTGGCTGTACTGCACATGGTGGCAAGCATGGCAGGAACTGATTGTGTGGAAAGCTGTGAGTGTCATTTTCTTACCCTAGTGTGCTATGCAAGTGAGAAATACTGAGGTCATGGTAAGGCTTTGTTATTCTCTGCCAGGCATTACCTGGTTTCCTCTGAATTTTCAGTATGTTGTCATTACTGGTATTACACCTGTTATCCTTCAGTTTAATTTCTTTAGTGTTACTAATAATTTACTGTATGCAGATTTACAGTTGTAGCTGGGAATGTTTCTGTGCTTTCATTTTGCAAATCTGCTTTTTATGTTCTTGGTTTTGCTGCCTTCTTTT
Organism: Myrmophylax atrothorax; assembly: GCA_026770055.1. NCBI lineage: Eukaryota > Metazoa > Chordata > Aves > Passeriformes > Thamnophilidae > Myrmophylax > Myrmophylax atrothorax. The sequence continues at coordinate 13,591,289 of JAOXXN010000150.1, read as the reverse complement.
CTTGCACAATATCGAACAATCTGCAGCTATTTCTGCCTAGAGTCATACTGACTGCCAACCAATTAAACCCTGGCAGTTTTATTCTAGTTAGCATCTGTATGTGTTGTCATGTTTCATGTACTTCATCTGTACATCTAAATCTGTATTGTAGTCTAACCTAGAATTTTCTTAGCTATTTTGGCTGTTTAATACATGGGGATATAATTTCCAGCTTGATCTGCTGTGGGATGCAGTACCTGGCATTTGCATTTTGAAGTCTTGGCTAAAAAAGCATAGTGAACATTTAGCCAAATGTCCACCAGTCACATCAGATACTGCTCCAGAGAGGTTACATGTAGCCCTTGCTTTCTGTCTTATCAGGAGACACAAAGGCCTCTGACACTGCCAGACTGTCTGATTGCCAGCTGGCAGTGCAAGCCTATCACCTCAATTCAAGTGAACTTCAATGTGCTTTATTAATGCTTTGTGCCTTCCCTTCCCTGTATCTGTTATGCAACTGCAGAAAGGAAATGCACCCACAGGCACCTTCTTTTAAAAGTGCACATTATGTAGTAATTCTGTAAATAATGCCAGGAACTGTTTCCTCCTCTACTCATCTCCATTCCTGCTCTGACAAAGGGGAATTGGCTGCAAAATAGGGAAATGTGAATGTTTCCTGTGCCCAAGGTGGCTGGACAGAAGGGGCTGCCACATCAGCACCCTGAGGTGAGAGTTGGGAGTAAGAGAAGGCATTTTATGGGCTATCTTTAGCTAGAACCAGTACTCCCCTGCTCCCTCTGTGAAAGGGCAAAGCCTGGAGGAAGGCAATAAAGTAATTCTGGGCTGGAGGACTTCATGGAGTCCATGCTATTTTATTTAGACCTAATCCTCTGTTCTTCTGTGCTGAGTGATTCTTGACAGGACTGCATATGGACTGGAAAGGACTTATGCCAGGTGCTATTGCTAAACAGTCAAACAGCTTCTGGTCTGATTTGATGCATTTGTGGATACTTGGAATCAAAAGATTCTAATGTGGTGTATGTATAGCTGTGGTGGCTGCAACTTGTATTAATTTATCTGAATTATCTTGGATTACAGCTGGGTGGCAGCACAGAGCTCAAGGCTGGTGAACCTCTCCAGAATCACTTTAGCTGTCCATTTTTTTGCACTAATTCTGCACTTGCACTCAGGCACTTGGCAATTGCAGAAACTGAGGTCTAGGTATCTACCAAGCTACTACACATGCTGGCTGGAGAAGTAGCTCTGTGCCAGCCAGGGATTTCCTCTATGCTACAGAAATGCTCAGGGTTGAGAGGGCTGAACACAGTTCTGACTGCTTTCTGCCATTTGTGCAGGGTAAAACTCTTGCAAATAAATTGGCTCTTGGTCTCATTGAACTCTCATTGTTGCATTGTTGTGAGCAGAGCAATTTTTTTTAGCTTAAATTCAAACTAGACAAGATTTTCCAGTAAGGGAAAGGGAAGTTTTTCAATAGAATTGCTTGGTCATATTTTTAATGGGATATTTCATTATTGCTTATGGCAAAAGAGGTATTAAAAACTGGGAGGTATTAAAGTATGAATGAAGTAATTTTGACTGCAAGAGCTATGTTAGGGGCAGGCTATCAAGTTATATTTCCCAAGGAAAGGATTAAATTCATGAGGAAACCTAGGAGTGATCTCAGTGGCAAAAATGTGTTTGCTGTCACAAAACTTTCTGTATCAGTTACTCTTTCAAGTTTTCTCTCCTTAGTGTGCTGGTTTACCTCTGCCTCTTTCTGCAGTTTCATCCTTCTAGGCTCACAAGCTGTGAGTATATCATACAGGGGATGGAAAGAAGGACATTTCAGATGAGTTTGAGATAAGAGAAAATGTTTTGGTTATTTTTGGGGAGGAGGGGTTGTGGTTTTTGTTTTGTTTTTGGTTAGTGAGACAATTAGTACTAATCAGTTGTCTAGTGCGCTAGTTACCATGTGAATATGACAAGAAAAACTAACCTAGTGTGCATTTGAAATAGCAACTATTGGGATTTAGGTTGAATTGTCTCTGGAGTAATAACTTACTCTTGGTACTTGTTGCAAAATAAACCTGTATAGTTACCTATTTTTGAGAGGTCCCACTCCTTGTTCAGCTAAGGGGGAATATGTCTGAATCAAACTGTATTGCTCTTTCTCATCTTCCTCAGCTGGCATTTGAAGAAGAAAAACAAGTGATGAGTGGAGGGAAAATATGTGAGAGAGGTGAATAAAGAAGCTGAAAAACAAAGTTTGCTTATGACAAATACATGGACTCCTTCAGTTCATTTCTCACTGGCATCTCAGAAAGAACAGGCCTCCTGGGGCCTTGATTTTTCTCTCCTGCTTATACAGAGCTCACAAGCTGCTTGCTTAGCTAGTGTAAATCAGCATAGTGCTGCTGAAGACAAGAGATGTGACTGAGGAACTGCTCTGGGAGGAATTATTCTGATGCAAATGTAGTGTAAGCAAGATGAAAATGATGTGTGCCTTTATTAACTCAGGTCCTTGAACACAGGATAGACAACAGACAAATAACGTTCTTAGAGGTGCCTTCAGCACTCCTTGGCCTGAGGGACAATCAAAGCGATCAAAAGAGCAGAAACAGTGGAAGTAAGAAGCAGGCAATGAGTGGGGTATAATCACTAAGCAAGAAAGACTTTGGTGAAGGCAATCAATAGCTTAAGGTAAATTACAGCTAAAATAAAGAAGCTGGATCTTGGGAAAGCAGTGCCCTTAGTCCAGTGGTATTGTCTCTGAAGCAGCTTATCCCAGAGTTTGTAATGTGACCTGCCTCTGTTGCATAAGTGTTCCCCATACAATTATGTATCACAAACCAATTTTCAGATAACAAGATCTACATTTCAAGTGCATCTGAAGGGCTAACTGTGCTGTTTGAATGTATTTAAATGGTCCTTCATCTATAATTTATGTACATTACTTGTGTCAGGTATGTATTGATTACCATTCTATTGGATGTCAGCTCACTCTCTCCAGAGATGTGTGGAGCAAAGCAGGGAGCTGGTCCTTCTGTTAGAGCTCTATTAAGCTGTAATGATTTGAAGTCTTGCATGCCACAGGAACTGTGTAAGGTCACGGATCCTGGCACTAGAGCAGCCTGACCTGTGCAGGGTGGAGTTTGGCCTCTCTGTGGAAACAGTTTGCTGTTTCTTTACCCATATAATGGCCACACAGATCTCTAGGGGCATTTTGTTCCACAAATTCAGTTGTGGTGCATACCTATGTTACTTGAAGATTTTAAACATCAGCAACTACTCCTTGGAGTTATCAGAGTGCAGTATATACCCATATCTGCCTGCGCAGGTTTATGACCTGGTTTTTTAAAGAATTCTAACAGGTATAACTTTTCCACTCCCCTTCTCTGGTTGGTCACAAGATACAAGATTAACAGTCTTAGGTAGGGTTTTTCCCCTTTCTTTTTTCTTCAAAGGCAGGAAAGATTAAATGTCTTCAAGACATTTAAGACAAGATAAAACTTTTTAAAGTTTTTAAGCTGTGTCTTTAGTTGTTAGTGTTGATCTTTATTATATGCAGTAGCCTGCAAGGCTTAAATGAATACCAGGGATCCAATGAGTGACATTGTTTATACAGAAAAACCCTCAGCTGAGTAGCTTTAAGGAGTTTACTATTTGGATAGAATGATAAGCTGGGATTGGAGGGGCTCCTCCTGAGATGACACAAACCAGTGTGGTGCTGGCTGCATGTATGTGATCAATGTGCCCACTCTCTGGCTGTGGTGGGTGACTGCAGTTACAGTTTCCTCTGCATTGTTCTGAGGATACGTCACCTGAGGAACCAAGCTCAGCCCTGTGTGGCCACTTGTGCCAAAAGTGAAAGGAGGTGCTGTGACAAATTCTGGATGGTGCAGTAGTTCACCATATCCCATTATACCAGCGACACAACAATTCTGGATGGCTTTTTTTGTACTCTTTAACCAAACTAAATAAATATCTCTGAACTATGTGAAGCAGATTCCTTTCACAGTCAGAAGCTGTGCAGGTGATGCACCTTGCAGAGCTCAGCAGGACCTGTTCCCCTGAGTGCAGAGCTGCCCTGGTGCTCCCTTGCAGGGTGGCCCCGTGCTGTGCTCTGTAGAAATACCATGTGGAGCTCAAGACTGGCCATCTATCCCATACAAATGTATCCTGAGCTTCCTGCTCCTCACTGCTATGAGTCTGTTAGGAAATTCTCAGACTCAGCTTGTCAAGGAAGAAAAGCAGGTCTTGTCAGGCCTTTTTGAGCACTTTGTGCCTTTCCACAGATGAATTTTTAGAATCTCTTCTGCTGAGTCATGAAACGTGGTAGCTTAGTACAATCAGAGCTAATTTTGTTTTGCTTCTAGTCTTGACTGCCATCCTGAAAAGAAAGGTTGGATTAAAAGAATTTTTAAAAAACATATCCAGAGGGAACAAATACCACAGATTAACTTAATAGGTGAATGAGCATCATTGCACTACAGAATTATACCTCTAAATTGGATTTGCAGCACTAGGAATCCAAGGGAAAGAGCTTGACAATGACAGATATTTTCTCTCTGTGGTTTATTTGTAGACAATGAAGCAGTTTGTTTGTGGTTGGGTTTTTGGTTTGTTTGTTTGTTTTCGGGTATTGTTTGTTCATTGGTTTGGTGGGGAGTTTTGTTAGTTTTTTTCTTTTGTTCTCTTCTTAGATACCTAAGGAAAGCCTGGGTATTTTTATCCATTTATTTATGCCTTTAATATTCAAAGCTAGGAAGTCTGTTATTTAAAATGAAACAGGATCAGTGTTAAGGAGCTGGGTGTAGGGAAAGTGGGGAAAATGCCAATTTTTCTTTGGTACCATTTTGGATGTTCCCTGAAGCATTGACTGGGTTTGTGTTCAAGTTTCTCTTCTTTGTGCTGTCTCTGTCCTTTACACCAGGCAGCAGAGCTCATGCTCTGACTTTCCTGTGCATCTTTGAGAGCCCAACCAAGGATGCAACAGGGAAGTTTGCAAGTGCCAATCTGGATGTGAGTGTACAGCTGGATAACATGTATTTTTTTCAGAAGAATGATCTGAGTGTACATCATGCAACCTTCACAGGAAAAGAACTCTAACTTCCTCACTAATTTCCTCACTTGGTGGCTTCCTAAGACAAAAGGATGCTTAATTTCTGTATTTCAGAAGGCTTCTAGGCAGGAGGCAAGCAACTGCATGTCTTGCATGTCCCACATGTCCTGACACTGGCATAGGAAACATTAAGTAAAACAGAAAGACTATTCTAGAGTTCTTTACTAATTTAAAATCTGGCTTCTTATCTTCTTCATGTTCATCCAGCCCTCCATTTCCTGTAAACAGTAAGTTATATACACTGGGACATGTTGCAATTTCTTAATTTTCAGTACCTTTTACCTTAATTTAAAGACTACCAAATTATTTCAGAGAGAGATTGTTTCTACATCAAGTAGCTGGTTTTTTTGCATTTTTCTCCCCCCACATGCAACTGTAGATATCTGTATAAACTGATCAATGATACAGAAATTACTGTTACTGGTACCCTATACTGAGGTATCACTGCTTCTTACTGTGATCAACAAAACCTTTATTTCATGCCTGAAACACATCTGGGACAACTCACATGAGAAATGCTTACACAGTTCTAACTTGTTCGAGATTTGCCCTTGACTTTTTGTTGTACATCTACAGGCAGTTTTCTCTGCTTCAGGGAACTCAAGCAAGTGGCTTGTGGAAAGCAAAGTTAATTTTTTTTTGTCCCTTTCACACTAAGCTTTTGGGATAATATACCTTGTACTTGTGGAAATCCAGTGAAGAATTTCCCTTTTTGCCACATAGGTTTTATCTGCAGCCTACCTGAGCAAAGATGTATGTTGATAATTTCTGGTATTTCTGCACCAGTAAATACCCTAGTTAATGTTGCAAACAGTCTTTTATTAAAGCTCTCTTTTTATCCCATCAACTACATTTTAAAAAAATTCTGCTGTCTCAAAACTGCCATATTAGTCTCAGCTCAAATGTTTTCAGGAAGATTTCAATTAAATGCAGTCAGCTATTATGCAAGTGGGAGGAGAATATAAAATTTCCATTACTTTTGTTTTGCACAAAATTGCTTGGAAATAGTTACTTGTGTACTTAAACTGTGATGAAGCATGATTTACACATGCAAAGCTCTCGCCGGGTTTTCTTTCTTCCTATCACAATAATTAAAAACTAAACACACCTAAAATGCTGTCAACTTATTCTCCCTCCTTTTTAGAAGCATTGTAAGGGAATGGGAAATGGCTTTCTGGTGTATGGGTGGATTAGAAAGTCATTCAGGTGTATATCGATTTATTTTTTTTATGGTATCCTACTGAGTATTATTGGAACAGGAGGTCATACACCTTATTATGCCTTCCATGATTTCCTGACATGTCAGTGGTATTGGCACAGGAGAAGATAGAGAGGATCCCAGTGCAGAATCCCAGGTATCTCCTCCTACTGACATTTCCTGACACACAGAGACAAACTATTGTATTTTAAAATTTTATTTAAAGCAGATTTGTTTTTATAGCCACAGTTTAGCATTCACTGCAACAGTCTGTAACTAAAATCAAGAGCTCACATTTGTATTTGTAATGACAAAATCTTATATTTTGAGTCTTGATGGAAAAATAGGAACTGAGTGCTTAGTGAACTAAAGGCAAAGATGTTTTCAAACCCCTTGTGTTGTCTCATAATATTCTTAATTTTTTCACAACTGGAGTTTTTTTTGTTTGTTTGCTTTACTGAAAAGGCTATGATTCATATTAAACTTTGAGTTTACTTTGGAAGTAGCATTTATTTTCCAGAGTTACTCTAGTTTGGGATTTTTTTTCAGTTCTGTCCTCTTTTGGTGGAGGAGCAAAAATGGCAAGTTTTGATCAACTCTCTGTGTAGAACTGATGTGGAGAAAATAGGTATTCTGTAGTTTGTTGGAATTATTTTACCCATCATATAACTGCAGAATTCATAATGCTTGGGCTTTTCAAAGGTCACACTAGTATTTGAGTTCTTTCTTTCAGTGGTACATTGGGAAGACAACAAGTGAAAGGTTGATGAAAGTTATGATTTTGTTTACCATGCTTTCCTTTCATTTTTAATATGAGATCAGCATTGATGATGATAGTGGGGTATTCAATTCACCTGCTTTAAAATTAAAGCTATTTACATTATTGTAGGTATTGGGTTTTTTTAAGAAAGTGAGTTTGCAGTAACTATTAAAACCTTTAATTAATCTTGAACATTTTTGATGCTTTTAATATATATAATGTATCCCTATCTAACAAATACAGCTGTTCTAAAATCTGGCAATGTTTTTTATAGTGCCCAAAATTTCTGCTGCAAGAAGAGCATGGCAGTCAAATGAGGGAAGGGACCCCTGTGAATCTCTGCAACGTATGACATACACCTTGCTCAGTACAGTAATAAGCTGGGACCCTTCAGATCCTGAATGCTAAAGCTGTTTGCAGAGCAGATCTTCTCCCTTTTCATCACCTGACTGCCTTTTTCGTTGATTAATGTCATGGTCATTCGATATCTTCTGTGATAGCATTTTTTTTTGCTAATCTGAGCATGGTCTTGCATTCAATTTTCAGTGCCTTAGACTCTCGAAAGTCTTTTAATTAGTTGCTGTCCTTGGGCTGATGACAGGAAATATGACCTGTGTCCTTTTATCAGTGCCAGCAGGGTTTCCCCAAGCCTTGCTGAAGGCATCTGCCAAGTGGCCAAAGCAGGAGGGAATAGACAGATAGATGGATGGACAGATGGATGGACAGACAGATGGCTATCAGCATTGGTACTGACCATGCATAGATGCTGAGCTGTGAGTCTTGCCCTGACACAGCTTGCCCTTCTTCAGTGCTGCTGCAGCCCTGAGGGAACCAGAAGCCACTGGGCAGTTGACTGCAAGTGTTTATACCTTTGCTTCAGAACTGTGAGAACTAATGCTATTGGTAGTTTCATATGTGATTTCTGCTCTATTCATCTTTTAGGGTTTCCTGATGAAATTTGACTCACAAAAATAAAATTGTACTTCATTATTACATTTTAAAATATGATCTATGACCTTCAAATGAATCTGTGTTTCCAGTACACCTAAACAGAAAGTGTTTTCCAGATGCAGTACATTGCTGCAGATCAGACAGTCCCCAGACCTCTGCTGAAATAGCTCCCACATGCTGGGGCTGGAGCAGGTGTTTCTCTCATTGCTCAAAGCCACACACTTGACATCTGATTTCCAGATGCTCTAAAGTGGTATCTTGTAACAGTCTACTTTGTGCAGTCCTGCTTATGTTCTTATCTTTTATTTGCTGTTTTCAGGACATGTATAAGTTTCTTCTCACAAAAAAAGAAAAAAAGAGGAGGTTGGATTTTAAAGGAGCTCACACCTTTTTAGGTGTTGCAGGATATATATAACCAAGTTTACGTTAGGCTGCAACTTTTGAAGTTTATTTCTGTGGCTACAAATGATTATGCTCATGGGGTGGGCATCTCAGCAGTGCTTATCCACAAGACTCTAATTTCATCAGTCTGATTAGCACTGTTTATTTTTTTCTCCTGACACCCTGTTACTTTTCTAGCTTTCACCTGTGTTTGTCATCTTCTATGTCTCTAATTTCTCTTGATTTTCTTGACATCTACAGCAGGTGTCTTTGGCCTGAATGCACCTCAACACCTGCTACCTTCTTGCTGTTTGCCTTTTAATACATATCTCCACTGCTTTGTATCAGGAGGGGAGAAAGGTAATTGTTTATATGTTATGTGAAAAGTTGTTGCAGTGTTTGCTTTTTTTTTTTAATACAAGCTATTCTTCCAGTGGAAAAAGAATATATTCCTTTCCTCACCTTGTTTTCACTGGTTTTTCTTTTTTCTTCTTTTTTTTTTAAATTTTTTTCCTCTATGTATGAGGAAAACCCCAATGTCTTCCATTTTTGTTCTACTAAATAAATGGGCAATGACCAGTGAGAAATGAGATAAAGTGCTGAGAAAGACTTTTGCTTTCTTCTGCAGGAGTGACATGTCAGTAGTACTTTGTTTTGCCTTTTCTTGTTTAAGATGTAAAACATACAGGTTTATGAAATGCCTTTTTCCTTGTATTGCAGTAGGTGAAGAAATAAAAACCTGAGACATCGGTTTTCCATCGTGCCTCAGCAAAAATAAACAATACAGTCATGTAACAGCAGGAGGGTTATAGTACCTGAGATTCTGGATATATGGTTGTTTCTCTGTGAAACAATAAGATATCAAAAGAAATTTACTGCAGGTTCTAGACCTGGTAGTAATGCTGTTGTTTCAGTGATGGCCTAGGATTTAGGAATTGCAATGTTCATAGGGACAGATAAAGTCTTCTAAGAGATCAGCCAGAGTATTTGCCTTGTGTGGCTGCCTCTCATGACTGATCTAATAACAGGCAGATTGTTATTACAAGTCTCTGGGCTTACGCTTTTTTCCAGAGGTTTTTCCCCACAACCTCCTTTATTCCTGGATTCAACACATGCCATGAACCCTTTCTCTCAGAGAAGTGTTTTTCAGAGGAAGAGCAATGATGACTCCCATTGATTTGAGTGAAAACTGTGTGTCCATCCCCTCTGAAAAGCAGTTCTGTCCCTTTTGTCCCAGGCTGATCACGGGGGAGCCCAGACCTTCTCCTCAGTTTGAGAAGAACGATGACATTGCTCTCTATGGGAAAGCTTCCATCTCAGAGGAATTTCACATACCACCCCCAACCCCTGGGATACCCTCAAGGTGTGAATCTGTCTGTCTCAAATAGAGAACAGCGACAGTCAGTCAGTAAACTTTTGTCTTGAAACAAGGTAAATCTGAAGTTAATTGTAATGATGGATTTACACAAATCATTGCATCTAATTTCAGTTCAGGAGTTTTGACTTCCCGGGCCTTTGGCTTTAGAAGTTGTAATTGTTTGAAGCTGAGGTATATAAAAATAGCTGGAATCACCAAAAAATTTTTTTACTTAAAAAATTTTGCTTTTACATTCTAATCACTTTGGGTTTTTGTTTACTGAAGCCTGCAAATATTCTTTGAATAGCAAATCTATAATCTGTTCCCAATCCCTTTTCTTTCCAGGTTAGCTGACATATGAGATAGAAGCTTCAACAATCAATGGCGAGGGAGAATCTTTAAAAGGTCTGTTTCTAAGGAATCATTTCATGGTACATGGACTTTTTCATAAAAGAAAGGAGAGAAAGAGAGGGAGAGAGCGAAAGGCAATAGTTTTAGAGAAAGCCAATCTCTCCTTCCCAAACCCAAGTTGGCAAGGGGGACATGGGCACCTTTTATTATTATCTGACACAGACAGCACTGTGGAAACCTTGTTACAGAGTTTTTTGAGTCCCCTGTTTTCTCACAGGCAATATTTCAATTCTCAACAATAGACATAGAACTAGTAGAGTAGGAGAGAGGAATCAGTGGGAGAAGTCTGGGAAATATCTGCTTCATGACAATGTTGTGGTTTGAGCAACATCTCTGATGGGTACCCAGATATTAAATAAACAAATTGTCTCCTGAATGTTTACAAAGAAGGAACATGGCTGATTTATTTTGGGAAGCCATTGTAGTTCCTTTACCTTGTCATCAGAATCCTCATAGACATACAATATTAGGTCATGAATGAACAGTGTTTTCTGATGGGCCTTGAAGTAAAACATAGCAAACAAAAAACCATCAGTGTGTCATTTGCACCCCTGGAAGGTCTAAACTCTGTGAGATGTCATTTAAAAATATTTCCTGTTTGCTCTTACTTGGTCTCAATACTTTCAGGCTCAGCTAAACGAAGAACTAAATTAAAACTGTCATTTCAGCTCATAAATAACAGATGTCTCACCCATTTAATTATTTATAGTCTTGAATCTTTCAAAAATGAAAATGGCTATACACATTTTTAATGTAGTTCTTGGTAATTTGCTGCATGAATGATAAGATTGCAGATAATCCCAGCACACAAACATGAAAAATAAAACTTTGACTGACTCGCTTATCTTATGTGACTGCTTCTTCAATCCCCTGGGACTTTTTTAAAATTAAAATTTAAGTGAAATCTAATCACAACAAAATGATGTTCATACACTTGCATTAATAATTTATCTGCTAGAGATCACAGTGAAGGTAGTATGGACATTAGAGACTCATTTGCTGCCTGAAAATCAATGCTTTCTCTTTTTGCTAAGATTTATCTTTTCATCTGTGTGAACTGTGTTTGGATGGATCACAAGTCTGAAATAACAACGGTGAAAGAAATTAAGACTGTGCCAACATTAAAAAACCAATACCCCACCTCAGAAAAACCACCCAACCCCTCTCTCTGTATTCCTTAGCTAATGAAACAATTATGTCACTTGACTTAATGACTTATTCTTT
>JAOXXN010000150.1:13543112-13579806 GCA_026770055.1 Myrmophylax atrothorax | reverse complement strand
ATTTACTCTCTTTTTATGAGCACAGCTAATCTAGGGAAAGATGAATTCAGTGGGCTAACAAAGATTCACTGCCACAGCACAGTGTGTGTGAACTGAAGGAGGAAACATATGGGTGTGAACTCTAAAATTCATTTTGGAGAAAACAGTACCCCCAAGAAAACACACCTATTCACCTCCTAAGCAGCACAATTTAAATTGCTTTAACAAAAATAAAAGGGAATAGTTGAAAATCCTCAAAGAAAGAAAAAGTGTATGGCTTGTCTGCAATCTATGCTATGTGGCCAAGAATCTTTTATTTTGGAACTGAAGAGGTCAAGTAGCATTCCTTGGGTGGAAGAAGGGCTGTCTTGGGTGTGGGTAAACTGGGAGAGGTAAAACCTCCAAAATGTGATTATGAAGGGACTATATGTATGGGTAGATAAGCATTTGCAGAGCAACTGTAGGAAAAAAAAAGAGAGAGAGACTTGGACTTAACATTTGGGCAAGTTACAGGTGCCAAAAGGCTTAGAACAATGACTAAAGAAATCATGGTATTGTTTGATTCACAGTGCGTTCAGGAACCCAAAATCTGTTTACACTCTTTTGGGAAACAGAAGCATATCCAACTCCTGATCAGGTATTTCTAGTTGAAGAAATCTTTGAGGCCCAAATCTTTTAAAAATTCTTGAAGATCAAAATGTTTGCATGCAGAAGGCTTTGGTAGTTAAGGCAAAATGTTTATACAGATAAAAAGAAAGAAGTTTGACTTGGTCTACCAAATTTCTTCCTAAAAGGGATGTTTTTGCTACTTCTAATCAGGTACAGCAGCATTTATTAGCTTGCCATTTGTTAACAACCTTTGCAGGAATAAATCAACATAGATCCTTTGCGTGAATGGTGTTGCTCTAAATTTTACCTGCTCAAGTGAAAGTCCAGTGTTTCCAATAAGGAACTGCTCCTTTGAGGGGTAAGAGAATCTACCACTTAAAATAGGGAAACTGTACTGGTGCTTGGCCTTAAAGTGCAGCCCAAGAGAAGTAACTTGTACCTGCAGCATATTAAAGGTAACTGGAACAAGCTACCAACTGTGGGTCTCCTCTAAAGTGAATTAGGAAGGCAATGTAGCGCCTTTTTGGTGGTTGTTCAGACTGAACACTTGGATTTCTGTCAGGGGGAATTGTGCATTTGCAGTCCCATCCCGATGCAGGCGGGGGAGTGTTCTGAGGGGCTGGAGGGGGGAAGAGAAGGTGGAGAGACTGTAATCTGGGTTTGTGGGACGTGCCAGGTGAGAAATTCATGGTGGAGCTTGAGGGGACTGAAGCACTGATGTTCCTGTTGGTAGGGAGGTGGGACTGGAGTCTGGGGAGAGAAAAGCAAGAGGGTGGGAAAATGCAACTGCTGTGGCCTGAGAGACAAATGGGTAAGAAGTGTTTCTGGCAGGTACAGTAAGGCCTTGGGCATACAGGACAGGCAAACTCTGCCCTCCTGGGGCACAGGAGCTGCCAGTTATGGGACAGGGGAGAAACACAAAAGGTGCAGGCGATGGAGTGACGAGGAAAAAATGCAGCCTGAGTGCTATGAGGAAGGGGATTTTGCCAAGGACAGGAGAAAGATGTCAAGTCAATGAGCTGAGGAGCTGCTGGGCCTGGGTTTTGCTGTAAAAGGCAGCTTATGTTTTGAATATGAGTGACTGGAATACCCACATAAACTGATTAAGACTTCCTTGGTGCTTAGTCAGCTGAACCAATATTGGTGAATAAATGTATAAAAGCACTGTTCTGCATGCCAGGTGACAGAGCCAGAAAAGTCAATCCTTTATGAACACCACCATCCAAGCCTGGCTTCCAGCTCAGGGTGTTTTGTAAATATTATGTCAACATGATACTGCGGAACAAAGGAAATATAATATACTGGCATCCATTTTCTCAACTGCAGGGAAATCTAACTGGCTATTGTAATTGAAGAATGGCAATCCAGGATTACAAGCAGATTTCTGTTCTCAGTTTGTGTAAGGATTGACAAAGGTAGGTAAAATAATGATTTAAAAAATCTGATTCAAGCTGTTGCAATGTCCCTTTAATTCTGCACCAATGCAGAATTACATATTGCAGCTTTTTACTAGACACTGCCCTTTGCAAACTTTCTGGAAAATATTTTCCATCATTTTGACATTTCATTTAAAATGAAATATAGAAGATATTAGAAATTCATGTTCATGACAGGTATTATTTGTTTGACTTTGAAATATACAGAGAACACACATTAATGCACAGTGACTGAAGTGTTACAGGGGTGTGTGTCTGCATATTCATGGGACTCTTCTTTACTCCACAAGAAAAGTGTTGCAGAATCAGAAGAGGACTGACCTTTTATAGTACTAAAAATAAGTGTGTGCAACAATGAATAATTTAAAAAGAGGCCAGGTAGAATGACCTTCCCTATACAGACATGTGTGTGTATAAGCAAGAAAGAATGTTATTTTTCCTTGCAAAGGTGCCCAATTCCACAATGTTTTCTAAGTTGTTTCTGTTTACATATTCAGCACAGAAATTCTTATCCAAACCCTCTTAGTCATATAGGTATATCTACTCCTTTTGGAGTTCCACGTGGGGAATATGAAGGTATGATATGTCTGAGCTGGAAAAGGGCTGAGGGCTACTAAGCTGGAAGTTGCTGTTTAATTTTCTATTGTTTTTTTTTTAATTCTTTGAGAAAGTTTGTTTGGTGAGGAGTCCATTTAACATGAGGCCAATAATATTCCTTTTATACTAGAAAGGAACAGAGAGACTGGAGTTCTTACTAAATGGAGTGTATGTACATGTATGGTCAGAGCACTGAATAAGTTGGTTGAAACTGTTCCAAGTGTAAAAGGTCTTTGATTGACAACCCCTGTTCATTGACCAGAGGGAGATAAAATCCATTTGAATTTGGATTGACAGTTGCCTTCCTTTATGGTTTAACTGCTGTGTGAAGAGCTACTCTTCATGGGTTTTGATTAAATGCTTTACAAATCCAACACACATTGCAGGGTGGTGAGGGAGGCATTTTTATCCCACCTTTTTTATATCAGAGGTTTTTTAAAGAACATATTGTTACTAAGGAAAGTAATTTTGATTTATATAGCTTCTTCTGAGGGGAGGGTTGTCAACAATTTGTTTTGAACCATGAGCTCAGCTGACTTCTACATTTAATGCAGTCACAAACTTTAATATATAATTGTAAAGCTTTTATAATTCCTATCCTGAGCTTGCACCTGTGAGTGTTGAACTATGTGGCAGAGCATCTGTAGCCTTTGTAAAACTGAGAGTTGAAAGTTTGTTTATACAGCTTTTCTCCTTTGCTGAGGTGTTACTACTTTTTCCTCCAGAATGCCCTGAAACTCTCATCTCTCGAAGGGGAAATTATAACTGTAACTGATCAGAACTGAAACAAAATTAAAAAAATTCTTTCTTTTTAACTATTAATGTTGGAACCATGTTAGTTGCCAGCAAAGGTAAAAGACTTTCTTGTTTGTATTGGGGATTGACTCAACCTGGTGACACTTCTCCTTCTTTGGTCCTAAGAAGGTCTGTTTAATCACGATGATTGCCATATTTATAACGAGGGCAAGGTTTCATTCTTTTGCTTATAGAGTCATTGAAAGTGCACACAAATATAAAAAAAATTACCCAAGTCAATTATTCACTGCTTATGTGCAATCACTGAATTTCCATGTGCAATTGTACAGTTAAGCAATACCCAAGTTTTGGTAACATAGACAACAGTTGTTGGTGACGTGCATCATAGGAGAGAGTGTGTGAACTAATGCAGAATAAGTGATTATACCATTACAAGGGTGTTGCATCCTTCTCAAACAGGATTAGGAAGTAGATATCTTCTTAATTGGGATATACTTTTTAAACTGTTTGATGGAGAAGGAACTAGACTGTTTCCCAGTCTGACTGTTATCATCTGCAACTGATGCCTGTCTTTAGCTCTTACATCATATTTATAAGGCCCTGAGCAACTGCTGAATAAAACAAGGAGAGTTAGTAGGGGAGAGACAGCCTGGTATATATGCATGTCTGATACCTTGGTAAAAGTCAAAGAAAAAAAAAATCTCTTCAGTGAATTTGCAACAAACATCCTCAGACCGAACCACCTGATTAAGTCAATAATCCTGTCTCAGTCTGAAGCGCATAAAGCTTGTATGATTGTATTATTTTCTTCAAATTCAAATAGAATAATTTTCCAACTTCTCTTTTATATTTTACCCATAACTTTAGCTTCCAGTTGCAATTGTTACAGGCCTTACACTTTTGAAAGCCAGGGCTGGATGGTTTTCTCAAGCAAAATGGTCTGTGATCAAGAGCAGCTGATTATGTACTCTCGCCCATGCATCAGCATGCTGATTATGTGAAATCTCATGAAGAATTACAGTCAATGCCAATCACTGTCTAGCTGAAGGTCAAATTTTACATTCCCCTACTGATGTCATCGTTTTTTTTCTTTCTATAGTAATCTATAAACCATGTAAGTAAACCTTGAGTACATGTTCTCAACAAAATGTATTTATGCTTTCAACAGCTGTTTTAGCATGCAAAACCAGAGTTCTGTTCTTGTTCAGCATGCTATTTCTATAATGTTTATTGATACTGGAGAAAGGAAACACTAAGAGCCCCAGGGTAAGGAGTGTTTAAAGCTGACGAATGATGCTGAGCTGTTATGCCTGTTTAGTGCAAGGTTGGTATGTGGGTGCCACAGAGAGATGTATCTCTGCTCAGTGCACTTCCCACGTCATTATTCACATTCATTATTGACTCTGCTCCTGCTTTTGAGCATCTGGATGGTGTCACTACTGCAGATGATGCTCTGAGGGGTTAGTACCATGTTGGTGGCAGCTCACTGTCTCAAAAGATAGTGGCTAAGAAAAGTATATTGTTTAAATATCCTTAATGGGAGCTGTATGTTTTCAGATTTATTTCATTTACATTTAACATATCTGATTAATTGCTACCTAGTGATTCCCTTGTATTAGGCTCCCCTATGAAGCAGTTACGTATCTGGCAGATTTAGGCAATTAACAAATAATTTAATAAGTAATAAGTTTGATCAATAGAAGGGTATTTTTGTGGAAATAACTCCACAGTGTACTGAGGCCCTTTTAAAACATGAAATGTTTGCCCAGTGAAGCTAGTAATAAATATAAAATTGAAAAGTCAAAAAAATGCAGAATGACAAACCCCCTCCCCAAATGAAAAAGTACTAGAGGATTCACTTCATGTCAGTTCCCTGGATTAGAAATATCAAGGCTACAGATTTTGAGAAGGCAGTGATGCTGTATCATATATGTGATGTCTACATGTCTACACATTACCTGCACACAGGTTATCTCACATTAATATTGTTCAATATGGGGGCTATATATGCAGGATAGAAAGATTTCCCTCTTGTATGTTAATTCTGCTAATTTGAAAGAAAAGGCTGCTTTGTCCCCCAGCCCCATTCCCAGTTATTCCCTATTTGAGAACTAAACCTTCATTTCCAGATTCTAATGTAATAGTACCTATCAGTTTTCAGAATACAAAATAAGTAGTAAATCAATTTTGCACTCTCTTTCACAATGCTGTGCTAACCCCACTGTGTCTACGTGGTAGAAGTGCAACATTGTCCCTGGCAAAATAGATGTGCTTTCATTTTGCTTTCTGTGCTCAGGTAAAGCTGTGTACAATGGGAAGTTCTCTTAAAGAACTGGCTGGAAATTTTTTCCTAACAGGATTACGTAAAGCCAAACCCTTTGCACTCTAAATGATGTCTCTGCACCTGTAGGGACATACACATTGAAGCTACTGGATGCAAAAGGTAACAGTTTTTGCATTGGGCTCTGGTGAATTCAGCAGCTCGGAAAGGGGAGGTGAATAAAGGTTGTTATTTCTGGTACTGCCATGGTAGCCACACGTCTCGGTCAGAAATGGAGTTTTACTTCAGCCCCTGTCTTCTCCTAGATGAGTTCTATATTAACGAGATTGGAACAACTTGACTATTATTTTGCTAGCAGGTGATTGACATATTCATGCTAGATGCTTTAATGTGGCTAATAAGGGAGGAACTTGGAGTATTTGAAATATCTCCTTTGAAATTGCTCTTCATGGAAGAACAGGGTTTTATTATTTCGTGTTTTTTGATCATTTGCAATATGTGCTGGAAGTAAACTTCCAGAGAAGTAGTTATGGGATTTCTATGGGACCAAAGTCCCCAGAAATACAGGCTCTGTTCTGCTTTGGCCAGATTAATCCCCAAACTGTTTTTCTGCAGTTCTATAAATAAACAGGATTTTCACAACAGGAAACATTTATAAATTTATAGTTTTTTTCCTGATGGGATTTGTGCCAGCATGATTCTTGGCACTGAACTGATTTTCAGTGCAAAATCTCTTTTCTTGTTAATATTTAATGCTGGTATGAAAGGAAGGCAGAAATAGTAGTTCTCATTTATTAAGTTATATGGTCAAATTGATGCCATTCTAAGAGAGATGTCATTTCTCATTTAATTTCTTGATTTGCATAATTTAGTTCTAAAAAACCAATGTGGTAAAGAGTGTGGTACTTTAGTGAGGTCTCTTTTGGGAATTCTCTATCCAGTGTCAGTCAGTAGGATGACAGATATGTCTGTTCAGTCCAGAACTGGGAATTCAGGGTTATGGATTTCTTTCAGTTTAACTATTCCCAGGATTGCATTGTACCTAGCCCCAGTATCACAGCTTCATGATTTGAAAAATTACATTTGAATTCTTAATCTTTGTATGGAGCCAACAATAAAACATTGTGTATAAACTTCTGAAGAAATCAAACTGTGAATATGCTTTTTTAGAAGATTCAGCAAGTTGCAATAAAAATATTGTTTGAATGCTAGGAAAAAAAATCAAAATATAGAAGTAAAAACAGTCTATATATAGTACACCTACAAGCAATCCAGTAAGTTGAATTGTTCAGTAGGTTATTTAATTAAAAAAATTATTTCTTTGTTGGAATTTGAAATTGCTACTTCTGTACTGTAAATGTGCATGCATGTACCTTGTGGCTTCATAAGCACACTCATCAATTTGACTTAAAGTTATTATGGCAAATGGCAGATCAAAGGCTCCCAGAGATATTCCAGTATCACCCATAGAACATGGGTAAGATGAGAAAAACCTCACTAGGTCAGACCAAAGATCTCTCTAGTCCAGCAGCCGATTTTTACAGAAAAACTACTGAAAGATCCTATCGAGGAAAGGGTCATTTTATATTCCTGCAACTTGTGGCAATCAATAGTTTAAGGACTTGTAAGTCAAAAGTTATATCCTAACTTTCATATCAGATATCCAGTGATAGACCCATCCTTCAGGAATTTGTCTAAACCTTTTGCAAGACATTTATAGTTTAGCCTTTGCAACACCTGTGGCACAGATGCAATTTTTCACAGTTCGGTTGTGTGTTGTGTGCAGAAATACATCTTTAGGGGTATTCTATGATGAACAGCTGATAATGCAGCTCCACAGCCCTGTTTGTGCTGTCTGTGCTCGTTTCCTTGCACTGCTGCAGTGGGAGCCAGCCCAGCACCTGAGGGGGGCACGTGGGTTGGTGGGTTCAGCTGCTGAACCAACAGTGCTGAACATTTGAACTTGACTTTCACCAGGGGTGAAGTCTCACTGAGCAACTTTTCTCATTCTTCGTAGATAGAGCTGTTGCTGCTGGGTTGGGACATTAAGACTTCATTGTGATTATTAAGGATGAAGGTCTGAAAATTCTGAGATTGTGAAAACTGTGATTTGCATATTGTTCAATATGCATAACTGTACAGCATTAAAACACTAAGCTGCATATTTGCACCATTGGCAGTCTGTGATGACTGTCCCATGGGTCACTTCATCCCTACAGCCCATCAGATCATTTTGCCTGGACAGCCTTTAAACATTTATTCTTGTAGATAAGCAAGTTTTGTCTCCTGAGGCTTTATTTCCCTGGAAGTTGCTTTCCCTCACAGAGGAAATTATTTATGGCTGCAGCAGCTTTGATGAGTGTTAATGGTATACTCTATTTTTATAGAATGCTTTTGTTTATTCCCACCAAACATTTCAGGATAAATTGTTCATAGCTCCAAAGCTCCCTTCCATTCTCCCTGTGCCAGGAAGACTCAGAGAACAGTCAGTATTTCTCAATAACAACTTTGTGTGAAGCTGAGGATGAGACAGAGGATAATGTGCCTGTTTCTAGTTCGGCAGTTCTGGGCCACCATGCAGATTGAGGCAGCTGCACAGAATCCTTACTCAAGCCACTTTGGGCTTGACTCAAATCCTTCTAGAGAAGGATTTCGCTATTTAGATGGCATTTAAAGTCATCCTTGCTCTTATTCCATGACTTATTTGGTTTGGCCCAGTGTTTCCACCTCCAGACAGTCAAGTTCATTCCAGGAAAGTGCTATTTTACAAGAGAAAGCACCCAATGCAGGCCAAGTATATTGATATTAAGATGAGTTCCTATCTCAGTATTTAGCCAGAGGAGGATTATCCATTGAATTGGAAGTGTAAGTAGGTTTTTATAGGCTCACTGCAGGCTTTAGCATGAATGCCTCTTGCTCTGCTCTTCAGAGAGACCTCAGAGGATTCTTATTCCATTCTAGAGTATTAAAACTGAACTGTGAGAGTTTATCAAAATAATGCCAGACTAGGAATATGGAGTAAATGCCTAAGTGTTCAAAGCAGTGTTCATCTTAATCATGTACAACTTTCAACATATGTTTTTCAATTTTTTGTTTCATATGATATGTCCCTGCTTGTAATTAAAGAATGTTTCTAGTGTGTGGATAATGCCTGAGATACAGCCACTGACTTTTGGTACAGAACGTTTAAAATTTCACTTTCAATTTAATGAGATTTATCTCTGTATGTTTGGGGTGGGGGGAGAGATTGTGAGTTTTGTTGTTGTTGTTGCTGATCATTCCATGATATACTTCATAATACAGGGAATGTGAGAGACAGTTAAAGTTAATATAAACTTTTTATTTTGGCAAATAGCAGATAGGAACTCCAGAATACTATTGTGGCCGCAAGGAACAAGGAATGAATTAAAAATCTGAATTTAAGATAAGCAAATTGCTCCGTATCCTGCTTTGCTAGTGGGTAATTTGAAACATTACTTATTTATTGCAATAATAATTTATTAATACAAATATTATTTATTTATTACATATCCGTGCCTGTGCTGGCAACTCATAAAATAAGGCTGATATTTACCAAGAAGAGCTTAAATGGGATAAAATCTCAAACCAATATCTCACATGTAAATCCAGGATTTTGGTGATGGAAGATTCTTGGAAAATGTAGCAAAAATGTAATCTTTTTCTTAACATAATTAAATTCTATTAATTTACTTTTGGATTTCTGCTTCATCAATCTCTTTTTCTATTTCTTCTTATTTGATCTCTTCCGCAATTTTTCCTAATATAATACTTGACTCTCATCTTTACGGTGAGTGTTGTGGGGGGCATATGAAAGAGGGACAGTCATTTTTGTATTTGAAGCTAGAAATGCCTTAAAAATTGCTACATATTTGGATGAAAAGTGAGTTCAAATGATATGATATCAGTTTTGAATTTCAGCACTTTGGGCACAAATTTGACAGCAAATATATTCCTTTCTGTTCAAAGCAAAAGAAGTTTAAAAGCTGTCAGTTGGGGTTCTTTGTTTATTTGGGGGCTTGAGTTTTTTGTTTATTTGCTGGTTTTGTTTGGGTTTTGTTTTGTTGGGGTTTTTTGCTTTTGGTTTGGGGTTTTTTTTGGCATGTCCTAAAGTTTATTTTGGGCAAAGGACTAGAAAAGTGGACATAAATGCATATGATGATGATTCTTCTGTATTTCAGAAAATACACTTGTTTTTGCTAAGCCAGCTTTAGTCCAGTGAAGTGAATGCTGTGAGAATTTATTTGAACTTTACATATCTATTGCTTTCAACTGATAAGAACACTGGGACTGCTAAAGTCAGACTGCCCTTCCTGTGCCTCAAGAAATATCCTGTAACAACAGATCTCGATCTTGATCTTTAGATGATTATTTTTCTTTATGTTTCAAAAACTACAGTAGAAAATACTCTTTGCTTCAAACTAAGGTTCTTAGTATGAATGTAAGTTCTTTCAGAAGAGTTTCTTAAATTCAAAGTGCAACTATTGGTGAGAAGCAGAGGGAAATGGTAGACCATAGGGCAGAGTAGCTTTCCAGCTGGGATACTAAAATACAGGATCTGGGATCAAACGTTACTATTTCTGCTATAAGAATCTTTAACACTCACATTCCAGGTAAATCCTCCAACTCTGACCAGTTTCTGTGTTTATAGATTCACTGAAGGAGTGATCCATCTGAGCTACTCTTAAATGTTTACTTTAGGATGAAATAAATTGCTAAACTCCACTGACTTTTAACTACATTTCTGTTTATTTTGAAGGGTGCTGAGAGTGAAAAAACCTACAATCTGTTTACAGAATATTAAAGGTATTCTTAAGTAGCCTTAATCCTGACCTGCAAGTCACAAACTGTGAGATTTTTTGTGTAAGAAATCAGTTTTTTAAATCCTGTAAATCTCCCATTTCCTTCAGATTGATAACCATGTAAGTGTCTAGGGATGTATTTTAAGTATTGAAACATTTTGAATTTGGGTGTGGCCACCTGAAGACATATTGACTGATTCAAACCTCAGGACATGGACACACCTGTGTGTTGGGAATACAGCTGGGTACCTTCAGCTGTGCAGGGACAGCCCTTGCTCACGGTCTGACAACATGAGGTACCACATTTGGTCATGTAATAACATGGACTACTGATGTGGTACCTTCAAATCAGTCATTGCAGCTAATAGGAATCTTTGGGACTGGACCTGGTAGGGAAATGACACATTATTTTGATTTTAGGAAAAGACTGGAGGATGGAGGGTGTTGAATCAGTGTCAGACTGTCCTTTAGTAAATATGCATTCATGATACTGCAATTGTTCACATTGGTTTTTAATCTGCCATTATGGAAAATAGCTTTTAATTTTTTATTTTATTAAAATTAAATTATAAAACTAATTTAAATCCACAGAATCTGTCCTTGCATTTATCTTTGCTCAAGTTAAATTGATCAAGAACAAGAAAGATATATAGTTAAATGCAATCTTGTTCTAAATGCTTTTGCAAATAGATATTTGTTTCCATGACCAAAGTAGTTGCCTGAAGCCCAAGATAATCTGAAATGAAGGAGTAGTTAGTTCCTTTTTGGATGAGATGGGAATTCATTAAACTATCAATTGACTTTTTTGCAAACTAAACTTACTCTAAAATGATCAACTCTTTTAAATGTCTTCTTTATCCCATGAATTCATGACACAATCTGACACTGAAGGCATTCTAGTAAAAGAAAATTCTTGTTGCTATATCTTGTGAACAAGTGACTATAATGAATTGATGTGTTTTGTATTGCATGACTTTAAATATCTGTGCCATTATGAAAGAATTTAGAATCTGAATGAAGGAGAAAACAGACAGACAGGATAGCAAAAGAATAGAATCACCGATGTCAGAGAGAGAAGGAATGTGCATTCTCTGTAGCTTTCTTAATATTTGACAGAGATTTTGATTGTTTTCTGACACCTTTGCATCTTCCAGCCACCTCACATTATTTACAGTGTAACACTTGATAGGGAATTTATATAATAAATGCAATTCATTTAATCATTGACTATGCTAATACCAAAACAAATCCACCTTACAACTGTGAAGCACAAACCCACTGGGATGTATCAGTCTATCTCTGCCACTGAAGCTCACAGGAAAGATGGTCTTTGCAAAGTGTCTTGAATATTAATGAATCATCCCTGAGTTTTCCAAAGCCAGTGCAACTGGAACTGAACATCATCCTTGACTGACATAAATCTGCTCAGTCTTTGAACTCCATTCTCACCAAAAGAGAGTTTGACTCCCTGAACACAGTTTGTGTCTTAAACATTTCATCTGCTGCGTAAAAAAAGTTTACCCTCTTGCCCTTCTGATGCGAAGAACCACCTGTGTATCTTCTCCTGATACAATTCCAATCTTCAAATATTTATAGGCAGGCTCAGATAATCTCATTTGGTCTAAAGACGTTGTGGAATCCTCCCCTGGCAATTGCCAAAACCAGTACTTGTTCTGCTCTAAAACAACACTGGGAAAGTTAAATAGAAAGAATTAAGTCCCCTTGTGTGGTGTGCTGGGCCTGCTGTGCTGCTGCAGTGTGTGCTGGGGGGAGAGTTGGATGGAGAAACAGAAGAGAGGAAGAACTGCAGCTGCAGGGGTCTTCTAAGGTACCAAAGAACAGGAAATAGAAAAGAATGTAAGAGATTTCAATCTCATCCCCATAGGATGTAAAAGTCATTAAATGGCAGCAGGATTCAGTATTCTGTGTTATCAAAGCATGTTTCACTTTGATGTTGCTTCTGTAAACAGAACTGTTCATTCCTGCCACAATCACAACTGTCCTTCAGCCATGGCAGTGCTGTGTGATGAGCTTGACCAAAGCATGCCCAGGGTGAAGGGAACTGCACCCCTCGTTACACACTGAATTTCACACTGCACAGTCACTTCTTGATTGTTTCCATCTTCCTTCCTACATCAGCATTAGATCATAAGGTTGTTTTTTGGGCTGGTAGTTTGTGAGAGGGTTTCATCCAAGCCTAAGAAGAATTTTTGTGTATTTAAAACCAGCTATCCTAATAATAATAATGTATACTTTATTGATGTTCTTGAAGCCATTCTCTTTTTCTTTGGTTGCTCATTTTTGTGTTAGAATGACAGCCCTGTCTGAGATGTAAATTAGAAACAAAGGAAGCAAAGCATAATTTCTGAATTCCTGGCTGGCAAGTGGAGTGATAATGCAGAGGGTAAGGAAATTTTGAGGGCCATGACATTGAGAGTCTTCTGGGGCCTCTGTCAGAACTTCACAGCATTAGCTGTCAAGACTGCAAATCTGATTGTCTTAGCTTTTGGTCTTGACTCTGGACAGAACTCGATGGTACAGGAGGATAAAATCAGCCAGTTTCTCTGTGGTTCAGTCACAGCAGGATTAAATAATCTTTGATCTTCCTGCTCTGTGTAAGGTTTTATGTTGCATTTGTCCTTGTTCAGCCTGAGCCCATAGAGGACGTGTACTCATATAGAACACAGACTCTGATCATGGATGGCAGAAGTGTCTGATGAGAATGTGTACTACTAAAATGCAGGATGTAATTAAAACAAACTTGCCCTCACTGAAGTCATAAAAGTGCAAAATGAAAGCTGCTAATGAAAACATTTTATCTTTTTAAATCATTCTTTCATGTCCACAGGCTAATGTAGCAGAGCTAGGGATAAGGGGCAAGGTACACTAAGACAGAGTGTTAACAAAGACATTACAAAGCCTTTTCTTCCCCTCTTTGCTTTTGCCCAGTGACACCACAAGGCTGGGCCTTGTTTATGGGCAGGTAGTAAGATATTTTGCCATTGGAGCATAGACATGTTCAGTTTCCCAGTTATCATAAAATTTCCAACTTGTTCTTTCTGGAAATTCTCTGCTTGTTTTTATCTGCAAGACACTCGTTTTGAACATTTCTGTCAGTGGTCACACTGTGGAAACCACGGGCACTCAGAGTTATCCACAGTAACCTACACCAGCATCACTGCTCTCAAGACACTTGGACCTTCCTCCTTTTTAGGCTCTATACAAGGACTAAAAGGTGAACTAAGCGCTGCTTTCTTACACAAATGAATGACACCTCTAATGTGAGCAGCAAAGGCAATGCTAAAATTATTACAATTATTCAGTCATTCAATCTGTGCTGAAGGAGTGAAGGCAATTCAGAGGAAAAGGGAGAAAATAGAATGTGAGGGTGTCAAGAATTGAGGGGACAGGTTCAGTGAATGATCTACCTAAGAATCACATGTATAATGAAAATGCACCTCACTGCAAGAGAAGCAGTACCTGAAATTATCCTGATCAGCAGTTACCCGATAAGGAAGGTGCAACTGTTACTGGTTTTTTATGTAATCCCATAATCTTTGCTGGTTCTCATTAATATTTTGTATTATTAAGAGCCCTGAATTAGGACACAATTACACTGGACACTAATACAAACATACACTACCCTCCTTCCTTTTGTGAGAAGACCTTACCATTACAGTGAAATACAAAAGGCCCCCTCTCCTTCCCACCCTATTATCCACTCCCAGTGTAGATGATACAATATTCAGTATATTTGGAAATATTCCAACATGTGGCTAAGGACAAAAAAGCTAGAAGCTTCATATATCTAGACAGCCACCCAGTATATGAAGGTAGTTTGTGCAACTCCCCATTCTTGGTTTCTTCCCTTGGTCCTTTGGAGGGTGGATGGGGAGCTGTGTTACACACTGGGAGTCAGACTGGTAAGCATTTGCCTTGGTCTTCCCTGGTAGTAAGACTTCTATCCACTACATCATACTGCAGAGTCAGCTCAGAGCTGTTCTGAGGTCAATCTATTTGTTAATCTTCTTTTTTTTCCCCCAAACTAGATGTTATTTTTGTAAACACAAGCTTTTGTAGTGCTTGCTGTGTATTTTGGGGCATTGTTCTCTGGCCTTGTGAGTGGATTTCTTAGATAAGTCTATAATTATGTAATCAGAGTTTGGGAATGCCCTGCAAAAAACTGTGTCAACATAAAGGAAGATTGTTAGTTTATTTAAATTTCACCAGAATCCTACTACATAACTACAGGCAGAGGATGAGTCTTAGATCTAATCTGAAATTGGTTATGACCTTGTTGGGGGGAAGACAAAGGAAAATGAATGTTTTTATTAGTTTACCAAGAACAGCCTGGTGTCTACCAGATTAATAATGTAATTTCTGAACATCCATAAAATAAACTTCAATGAGACCTCTGATTTTTCTAGACTTTTTCCAGTGTGTCAATGTCACCTTCAGTCACTGATTGCAGGGAAAATGCCAGATGCCCAGCAAGTAAAAAATTTAGCTCAGGCTGTGATTGTTAATTACAATCAGTTGTAAAGAATTTGGTAGAAATGATGATCTCTTCAACCCATGAGGGAAAAAAAAATCAAAAGGATTAGATAAAGGATGTTCAAATAAGGAGAATAAAAGAAAAAATCCCAAAACTTTCATCTGTGAAAAATCATTGCAATGAACTTTTTATTATAAAGCACTGAGGGACAAGTGTTAAGGGGTAATTTCCTGAAGGACTGTTCCTGAACTCTAAATTCTTTATGCAGAAGATAGTGCTAAAAGGTAATAATTAATCATTTCCATCCAAATCTTCCAGGCATTGCGTGAACAAGATTTAGCTGTTTAAGTCCTGTGGCTAAATCCCACACAGAGTTGAAAATGTAGATGATAATATCTCCATCGAAAAACCCAGTGCCATGGCAGAAATATTTGAGCCATTTTCCTGTGGGAAAATGGTAGTGATCTAATGGCTGTCAGCTGCTCTAAGATATCGTTCTCATTTTTGTGTCTTTGCATTACTCTCAGGTTTTGGCTACAGCACAATGTGGTTCATGTTTTCTGTTCACTGAGTAGCATTTGATTACACAGGGAAAGGAAAGTAACTAGTAAATATATGATGGACCTTTTCTTGAGTAGACCCTTAGTTAAAGGGTTATCACATTAAGAATGATTATTTCATCATGTGGCTCCCTGAAGGATTGGCATCATGTGCCCTCAGAAATGCCTACAATTCCATAACATGAAACTGGGGATTTTGCCACTATGAACTGAAATTTTTGCCTTTTAAAGTGATTGTTCTCTGTTTTAGTTTGGGAGTTTTTTGTACATCCCAAGACAAATATGTGATTGTTCACAAATAAGTTGTGTTCCAGATATGTTACTGTAGAACTACCACAATAGAATAATGTAATGCTGCTTTTGTTTGCAAAATGTCTCATTCTATTAGGAAAAGTAAACCTATTGTTTCCTGCTGCTGGAACTTCACTGTCCCCATGGACTCACGAGGAACGTGGTAGTGCATCCAGACAGAAAACTTAGAGGTTTCTGTCCTTTTTCATTCTCTCTCACTCCTTCTCACAAAGATGTCTTTGGACCTTTTACTTCACTGTTTAAATCAACATGAAGAAGGAAATTGCCCCCGTTCATGAGGCTTGTTTCCTGATGGGAATGCACACTGGGACAGCACCACTAAGACAGTGCCTCATCTGGATTCATTAGAAATGGTCCTTTGAAAATTATTCCAGCAAACCTGAGAAGATGTGGAGTTTCTGTCATGAGATGGGGACAGTCTCCTGCAAGTGAAGTATTTGATTTTTTAAAATTGTGGTTTTACATCACCAAATCAGGCAGTAAAGACTGTGCTGCTCAAAAAATAACGCACACAGTTAATGGATGTACAGGCTGCACTTTCTTAAAATCTCTATGAAATGTCAGCTTTATGTTAGTGTCTGAATGCTAATTGCTTATTTAGTATTGAAGTAAAACCTTGATTATAGCTTTCAGTACTTAAAATTACATAAATGTAAGAGAAGTAATAATGAAGCTAGTAATGGTGAATAGACCAGATAACTTGCTAAGGGTAGACACCTTATTTTGGTGAGGTAGGTAAAATGGGAACAAACTCCTCACTACACTTCCTAAACCCTTCCTTCCTCTATAAAACCAGTTCACGTAAACTAGGAAAAAAACCCCTAACCAACCAACCAACCAACCAAAAAAAAAAAACCAACAAAAAACAACCAAGAATTTAATTGAAAATTGCTTAGCTGAAGATAATTAGTTGGCAATTGTTTGGGGCAAAGTTTTTCATGCCTAAAAGATTAGTAAAATATAATTTAGACTTGTGAATCGTGGGTTCTTTTGAAAAGTTGAACTAAAAATCACACTATGGATTTGCAAAAAACCTTCAGTAATTCAGAGAATCCTGACGTTACTAACGTCGTGAGTGCAAAAGTACTTGAGGACCTTATTGATAAAAAGCTCATATCCAATAAAATAGGACTGGGTGATTTTTATTACACAGGATTTTTGTGTAAGTGCATCTCTCCTGTAGACAAATGCCCCAATAAAATGGAGGATATCAGTATGGCAAACGTCAGAAGGTTTCTGTACTTTTGCAGAGGAATGATTTCAGTCTAAATGGCCAAGACCATTTCCATTGTGTTCTGTGTATTTTTACTTCTGAGCTTCATTGTCGTGCATCAAGAACGCCTGGAACTGCAAAGATAAAGTCATTGAAATAAATGTTATTAAAGCACTTTCAGAGCTTCTGGTAAACTGATTTATATGCAGCAGGTGTGGGGTAAACTGAAACAGTAATTGACCCCATTGCCCTCTTGTGGTTGTTCAAGGTGGAGTGATCTCGGGGGGATCTGTTCATCTCTGCACCACAGTGCAGATGACTGCAGAGGCATTACAAGGAATTCAGGTTTAGGCTTAGAAAGATTTGTCACTAGCCACTGGATATCATTGGGCTCAATAAAATCAACAAGCTTATAATTAGTCTGAACTATCTAGCAGTAACCTAATTTAAAAATGCAAATAATAAAAACATCCAACATTAAAAATGTCTTAAAATATTACACATTCAAGTCACAGGAAAGAGTGCTGATCTTGAAAAGCTTGATGCCAATTATGTGCTTCACTGAATTAAAATGAACTCATGTTACTAATAAAGACTCAAATGATCTAGTCTGCTAGTCCAACCTTTCATCACCTCACACTTTCATTAGAAATGAACTTTTCAATTAGGAACTGTCTTCTAAAACTTAGTACTGAGTTCCAAAATTAAGTTTTCCAGACTGTGATGCATTCACATGAACTTAAGTAAAGAGAACAATCCTGCACAATTTGGCACTGCTCATGTCACTCTCTTGTGCTGCTTCATGGCTCCTTTCACATGAAGTGATCATCTTGTTCGGGCCATTGACAGTGAAAAGTGGATCCCACGGAGCAGTGACTTTCAGAAGAATAAGGCTCACAAGTGATCCAGGTGTAGACAAAGAATAAGACCTATCAAAGTCAATATTGCAACCTGAAAATTGAAATGCAGCTGCCAGCTCTTCTGATGAGTGCCAGAAGCCATGGATATAATGACAAATATTTGAAAAAGTTTTGTGCTATTTTTTTTAATAGTTCAAAGAAGATTTTCTTATTGGACTCTTTTATTCTAATCCTTAAGGAAGTTCCATTGATTAAGTTAAGAACATTTGACAAGTCAGCCATTTCTGGACTTAGAGGTATGCTTGTGTAATGATGATCAAGCCTGGGAATTGGTAGATGAGAGTTCTGCAGCTAATTTTGCTCTGGAATCTTTATTCAATGTTGAACAAAACCTCTGAGGATTTACGTAGATATTCAGGCTACATGCAACACTCCTCATTAGTTTTGATGTCTATTTTTTATGAGTGCTTTAATACCACATACCAAAATTGGTGGGGTGTGGCTTAAGAGGGTCAGATACTGTTTATCTGGGAGTTGGTTTAGTTATAATGAATCTATAGAAAATAAAAATTAAAAAAGGTTGCCAACTAGTTATCACGTTCAGCTATACCCATATCTGCTATGAGGCTTAAGAATGGAAGTGTTGGAGTGTTTTGCAAAGACCTTCTCAGTACAGAATGGCTCTGCAGAAGCAGTTGCATTTTCTCTCCCAAAGAAATTTGAACATAGTATTTGGGCTAAATATATTTACTGCAAAATTAATGGTGATCTATAGAGGAGAAATAATGAAAAGGCTAATTTGGTGTGTTCCTTCAAGTTCCTTTGGGCTGAACTTTAACAGAGGATGACAAAAAAGCAACAAAGGACAGTTGAAGATCCAGTGAATTACAGTTTCACTTGGAATCATCCTCCAGGTGAGTGATCCAATAAAATTCTTCCCTGAACTGTTTTCTTTTCCTGTTTCTGGAGAAGCTAAACAATTCATAAGTAAGTGCCAGTCCCCCCAGTCCAGAAGTAGGACTGAAGAATTTGCTAGAGCTCGGAGCACCCATATCAGACAAATGCTGGGAATCCCATAGAAACACAGGCAGAGTCTTCCCCTGAAGGACTGGTGCTCTCCCATCTATTTGGGTTTGAGAGCTGCCTCTTGTGTACTGCCTGGACTTTGTAAGAAGAGCATTGAAATGGCGACAAAGACCTCCGGCCTTAGTTCAGATTGTTAGACTCAGATTTGGCACTAAGTTGTAATTGCAGAGAAAGACCTTCTCAGGCCCCTGGAGCCTGTCCAGCACAGACAGAAAGGTTGGGAAGCACAGCAGCTGAAGTCCAGGAAGTATTGGCTGTGCACAAACCACAAGGCTTGAAGTTGGACAGTTTTGAGTGGCTTTTCTTTGAGAGTGCAAAAGGCATGAGATCTCTGCCAACTTGCAAGTCCTTATTCTAAAGCATGGGATTTCTTAAAGAAAGGTCTTCAGAATCTTTTAACATTCTAAGCAAATGCTATTTCCACTGGCTATTTTCTCAGGACCTGCTGCAGTATTTTGACTGAAATTTTGTGGGAAAGTTCAGGCCAAGGGGGACATATCACGCAAATGATCAATGGTGCAAGTGATTGAGAACAGGATCTTTAGTAGGGGCACTTTGTCAACTTTAATTGAATAATATTCTAACAGGGAAAGCTTTTTCTGTCTTTCTCTGCATGTGTATTTTTCTTAATTCTTCTACTTTTAACACCTGTTCCCTAAAGCTTGTTATTCTACTGATCTTTCAGTAAGCAAGCAGTGACACAAAAACACCTGACGTGCAGTGAAAGCTGACTCTCACCATTCCATTTGAAACTCAGCAGAGGAAACTTAGTTATTAGAGTCCTTTAGAGTAAAAATTATTATAATTATGTGGGAAGAACTCCAATTGATTATTAGATTGCCAAGCTTTGTGGAAAAATTGTTCACATTTCCAAAGCAGCAAAATGGATGTGGAACATTCCCTGTCTCTTTCAACACAGAATTTTCCTGCTGTCTGTTTTTCATTAAGAGCTGAATGACTGCCATTATTTATCAGTTACCTCAGACAATGTAAAAGGTTATATTGGAGAAGATTTTTTTTATCTGAATGTTAGGTTTGTTTATAGCACCTTGGTTCAGAATTGCTGCTTTCATTCTGGGAATACTTGAAATCACTCCTAGATGCTGTTGCATTGAAAATATATGTGTAAACATGTTTAAATTAACATGTTTTTTCCAACTGTGATAAACACAACAGAGCACAGCAAGCTGGTGTGGCCTGTGCTGTTCCATGTGTGGCTGTGCTCCTCTACCACTGAGAAATACCTGTAACACTTTTACAAAAAGATATTAAAGGCAACAAGTTTTTAATTCCTAGTTATGAAGTTTTGATATTTTTTTCTATATAACCTTATTTGTCTTTCCCTGGACTTGGAATAACACGAAAGACTGAGTAAGAATAAAGAATTTGGAGTCACAAGAGGGACTGAAAAATCCCTCATTTACAAAGTGCAGATTGAAGATTTGGCAATGAGGTTTGGGCATCTGTTCCTCAACACAGCCTTGTGTTTAGTCAGGGCTGATAGTGATTGAGATTCGTAATGCTCTTTGTCTTCAGTTTGTTAAGAGCCATCTAATGAAGATCAGGTCACCTGGCACTGATTGCCACTTAGCTGAGACACCTGGAGATGGCAGGATGTGGAGACTGACTGAACTCCCCTAAGGGCCTGGTTCGTTGAGAAGTTTGAGTGGTTTGTATATTGAAGGCAACCACGTTGTCTATTCTGTACTTCGTAGGTGGCTAAATGAAGTATTTTCTTCCCCCAGACCTCATGGTGGCAGTAAGTAGCATAAAAGTATTTTCACTGTTTGTCCAGTCATTAGTAAAGCTGCTCTTCTGCTTTGTTAGTTGTTACATCATGAGGAAGACTCCAGAAAAGGGGATCTGTTTTGTCCTGTGTGCATACCAGGTTTTCCTATTATCAAAATGTACCTTAAAACCACTTTAAATGGAAGAAAAGGCTGAAAATGTAGCTTTGTCTATTATATTTTTGCTGACTTTATGGTGTGGTTTTGTACAAGGCAGAAGATATTTGGTGACATTTACTATGTGTGGAAGAACTTAGAACTGGGAAGGGATGTTCACAGAGGATGGAGAGCATGTGTGTATCATAAACTTTTTCATAAAGTTTGTATGTCAGGGTAGTCCATCATATCATTTAATGTCATTATGACACCAACAGTGAAAATGCTTCAGTTTTCATCATTACAGTGCTGGAGCTCTAATAGCAAGTGGCTGTGATGACAAGTTCTAGATCTCCTGGGAAACTGTAGGATGATTCAGTAACGTCTGTCACTCAGTGCAGTCTTCCTTATGGTCCAAGTTTTTTTTCTGTAGTAATAACACTTGTCTAGGATGGCTCTGTGAATAACCTCCTTGAGAAAGGCCATGAAATATATTCTATCATTTATTTGCAATTACTTGTAATAAAAACATTTATTGCAGCATTTACTATATCGAAGGCACTAAACAGAATTATCTGGGAAAAAGTTCCTTATTCACAAAAACTATTTTTAGAGATGTTTATGGTCAACCAATCCTTTTTTTTTCTATATAATTTACATTTGAAATGAAGTTTGGATGTAAATATTCAAGGGTATATTAATTTCTTTTCTCAGAACATGCCTAAAAGATGCAACATCATGTAAATTGATGACTTCCCAGGGCTGGCAGTGTAAAAAAGAGCATGTAAAGTTTGTAGCATCCCTCCCTGCAGTGGGAGCTGCTTCTGCATACTCAGTTTTTCATTCTGGACTCATAACTCACACTGCCACACTGGTGATTTCAATTGGAACTGCCAGCTGATGAGCAGGGGGAGGGAAGTTTCTGCATCCATATGAATTATCAAGTAACATACCGAGATGTCACCTCGCAACATTTTGTTTAAATGCCGTGATATTCTAAGCAGTTGCCTGAAAAGCACATTGAAATGGATCCATTTTCAAGTTTGCAGATAACTGTTAATGGCTATTTCTGATAAATGACAATGAATAAATTACTCAACAAATTGCACCTTTTTCTTAGTGTAAGATATTCTAAGACCTGCAACTTCCTTCAGTAAAGATTTTTTCTGTAAGAAGTTTATGTGATTTGAGCTGAGTACAGGCACTCCCTCACTGCTGTTTCTGATCTGAAGTGCGTAGTTATAAGAGAAGTGCACATGATATACCCAACAGAAAATACAGGATAAATAGTTTTTTAATTGAGAGGTAGCAACCTTACATTTATGTGAGCTGAAAACATGCACAGTTAACACAGAACAAGTGATGCAAAGCAGTTTTCCCTTTAGCAAAGTGAAAGTGTGTCCATTGTCTCTCACTTCAGAACGAGGCACCATCAAGCAATTATGGAACTTATATGGGGAGAAAAAGTTTCTCCTTGATCTCCATCAGATTTTATTTATAAAACTAAGGAATATCAGTTCTGGATTTATTTTTGTAATGCCTTGTAGCATGAGGATGCATACTTTATATTCAGTTCTCACTAATAAACTTGTATTTCTCCTCATTATCCATAAACCTGTCTAGTAGCTGGTATGAGTACCTGCAAAAAGCAAATTAAAAATTCACTTTCTGTGTTAATTCATGCTGATGAAACTCAATTAAATGAATATTCATTTGAAGAAAATATAAGAAAGTTGTAAATTTAGCAAGATTCAAATGTATTTAAAATTTTAAACTTTTTTCTTTTTCCTTTTGCAGTACTGGCAGTTTCTCTTGGAAATCTAAAGAGAGCACATGGGTTATCAGGAAATGGGTGAATCAACACCCTCGAGGCAGAGTTCAGCTGGGGAAAATTCCAAGATCTGGAGAACATCCATCAATGAACATAAACAATACAGCTGTGAGAAGGAGGAGTTGAGATTGCTCAAGGCTCATGTGAATACATACAGTAAGTACAGTTTGAAAGTCAAAGGGGCTCCTTGGGCAGAAAAATCTTTGCATAATGTAGTTTTAAACGAAATCATTTTCATAAGTATTGAATTTGAATCCCAAGGCAAACTTGATCTGTGTAAAATTCAGCCAGAGAATATCCAAGCAAGTTCAAAGTGAGGCTTAAGGGAGTTGCACCTTGATGCAGAAATCTTTGGCATTTTTGTGGCTGGCAGTATTTTAGGAGCTATATGGCATTTAGAGAAAGTCACTGTGAAGGGAATGAACAGTGTGAATTGTGAAATTCTTTGCTATTTGGTGATACTGGAAAGCAGTTCTGAAAAACATGTCTGAGACAGGCATTGCCCAGTGGTTTTTGGGATTTTTTTTTATTTAAATAAAAAGAAACTTAATTTTTTGGGGGGAGGTCAGATCTGTAAACAAAGACAAATATGAGATGTTTCCTTTGGAACAAATCATACATTCAAAAAGAAAAGTTTCTATTTAGAAATGTTAGAAATCAATGTTCAGCACTGTTTTGACATTTTCTTCTTTTTAATTTTTTTTTTCCTAAGCCACATTTTTTCAGTCAATCTACTGTCCAGTGAGTGGGGTTTGTTTTTTTTTTTTTCCTCCAAAGTGGTTAAAGTCTGAATGAGGATGAATTTTACAGCTAGACCCACGAGTCCTTATGATATGAGCTCAAGTTTGTATAGCTAGATATGATTGCAGTTTTTGCTGATTGGCATATGAAGGGGAGGTATGTTGCTATTAAAAGTTATAAAAAAGAATTTACTGCTTCTCCAGAGCTCTTATGCACACTCAGTAGCACAGATCTATGTGTTTCAGTTTGAAAAGCAATAGCCATGATCTTGTACTCAGCAAATGATTTAAACCAGCTTTGTAATCTGTGGCCTCATAAACTTCTATTTATTTTAAAACTCCAGTGGGACAAAACATGTTTTCAGCCTCTTGAACACAGTGAACTATGCTCTCTTTAACCATTTTTGTTGTGATATCAAACCAGTGGAGCTCAGTAAGATGTGATAATATGTGATCAAGTTGCAGAGAGTAGAAGGTGACAGACTATTTTATTTCTTGCAGTATTTTATATCACAACTGTTATTTGAAGGTCCAAGGGAATATTTGTGTTCTGTTGGATGCTCATGTTCTATTTGTTTCCTATGAGGTATCTTTTTTGTTTTTATGATCTATTTGCATCTGTTATAAAGTGATTATGTATTTGGGGACCTCATTCATGGCAGGATAACCAGTAATTATCCTAAAGGTGTCAATGACACTCTGCACTGTTAAACTGGAGAGAGTACCAAGAAACCTGTTCTGATAGGTACAGTGAATAATATGCTGCCTTTTTTACTGAAGAATCTTGGGGTTTTGTATTGGCTTTTCAACAGACACATATGTTTGGAAAACCTTTTTTGCCTTATGGTCAGCTATTATAAGACAGAGAGCAATGCAGAACATACCTCCTGTGTAAGCTCTCCTGTGCAACTGCAACACTTTAACTGGTCTAGATCCCTCTGGTGTACAACCATAGGAAGATGCTTTTGGAAGGCAGTTTTACCTTAGGATGTCCATTAGCATTTCCCAAAGCACTTTGTGTCCTTTCCTGTGTGACAAAGATACTGATCAAATGCCTGGAGAGTTAAGCGGTTTCAGCTTCATCACATGAACTTGTAGATTCTGCTGCTGGGAGTCAGTGACATAATTTTTCTGATGCTGATAGAGAAATCAGCATCCTCATTTCTGCCAGTCTTTCAGCTGATTTCTCTAAGCTCTGTACCACAGAGCAGTATACAATTATGGAATTCTTAAGAGATTTTGTTGCTGTATTTTTTCTGACTGCTGTAACTTCTGTAGCCTGTGCAGGCTTGCCCTTCACCTCTTTTATGTTAGCTGTTCTGAGAAGGCAGAAAACCTTCCTACTGCTAAGCGTGTTATCTGCACAGATGATCCATCTGTGGAGTTCTGAGGAAAAGTCAAATGACAACACGTCAGCTTTTCAGTTCTGGAGAAATTATCCCACATTACCTTGGCAGTGGTAATAGTTTACAACGCACATGGGCTGTAATGGGCCGTTTGCCTTAAAGGGCTCTGACAGTTTTGCTGAACTTAACATGTACTCAGCTAAGGGATGATCTTTCTTCACTACATCACTTGCCATTTGAATAGGTCACATTTTGATAAGATGTGTTTGATTTACTAACTGTGAAACTGCTGTATAAAACCTCCTTTATGCTTACACACTTCTCAAGATTCAGTGCATTATTCTGAGAGCAAATACCTAATTATTTGCTGCTCAAAGCTGTGTAAGAACACCTCTCTACTTCTGAAATCCTTTGGTGACATCTGCCACAGTAAGTTTACATCCAAAATGAATAATGCAATGGAAAGTGATTTCATTTCAAGAGCTTGTTGAGCTGAGGTCTGGCTTTGTGACTTAAAAAAAATAAATGAAGTCAGAGTGCCTGGGGGCGTGTGTATGTGTTTGTGGGGTCTCTTCAGTGGATTGTTTGACTCCATTATATCGAGGTCTGGATTTAAGCATTTGATAATGTCACTGATATCAGGTCAAGCTGCATAGGTACTGCTACACCTTTCAAATGCAATCCTCCTGAGAGAGTGCCTCTGAAATGGTTTCTTCTTACAATTATGTGTCTTCCAAATACACATAGCAGAAAACAATATTTAGAAGAAAGAACACCACTGGCATGATGGATGGATGGATCTTGCCATGTGCTCTTCTGACTAGCATTGTCATGATAGTGTCTGTATGGCTGCAAAGAAGAAATGTTCTTGGTAAGTCTTGCACTGCAGAATGATCTGGGCTTTTCTGCAGGATTTGGGCCTCTCTTCCAGCTGTGTCCAGGGAGGAGGTGTTGGTTATAACAGGGCAGACCAGCACAGTGAGGTGACCATCAGAATTGTAATGTCTGGGATTTTGACATTTGTGCACCTGTACTAGGATCCCTATATAGAGCTTAAATTCTATCAAAATCTGGTAAAAGAGAAAAAAGGAAAATGAAGCAAATATGTTTAAGAACATCCTCTGTCAGGTAAAATTTCTCTAATGATGGATATAAGGGTGATAGGCTGACTCTCCACACACAGAAACATTTGAAGCCTCCCCTGGAGTTGCAACAAAGTGCCTGAAGCTGTCAGGACAGCACTAAGCTCCAGAATGGTTCACTTTGCCATTTTGAAGACTATCTCAACTGGACACCACCATACTGTGGAATGATCACAGATAGTGCTGCCTGAATATGCTGCACAAGAGAAGGTAATGAGTATTTTAATGCTTAAAGAAAGGTTAATGAACAAGGTAATATCAAAGCTTTACAACAGGGAGTGAACTGTTTCCCTGAGTTGGTATCTGAATCCCATGCATAGCTCTTTGGCTGTGTCTTTGGCTATTCTCCAACTGGCAAAGCTACTTGCGAATCATAGCTCTTGATGTTTAAATGCATATGAAGTCCATATCCAAACTCCAGTATATACAAGCAGAGCAGCCCCATTGTCTGAGCATCTGACAAAGCCCATAAAATATCTTATGAAAATGATGCTAATTCTGTTCCACCTGTTGTTTGGATCTAAAAGGGGAATTTTCTTAACTGGGCCTCCAGCCATCCATGCTTATGTTTGAAAAATGGTAACAGACATTCTGTTTATCACTTGTAATAGTTGCCCATATGCCATGTGTTAGGTGTCAGGTGGAAGCATCCTTATTTCTCTGTGTCACAGGAAGAAACACTGTGAATTGCAACCTGGCTATATCCAGAACCCACAGAGTACGTTCATTTGGCCAGAGGGCATCCCATTAAGTGGCATAAGGAAAGTCTCTTGCAATTACTAAAGACTTCTTGCTGTAATCCCTGCTGATCATGGGAATCTGAGGTGGGAAGTGAAACCAAATCTTTTTCTGGCTTTGCGCGGTTCTGTGACAATGCCTCCAGGGCTGCTAACGTATTAGGGAAAAATGCTGCCAAGCTTTTCACAAAGTAACGTTTCTGTTCATAATTATACCAGCTGGTTTTAATGACACTTGTGAGATACTGTTGCACGAAGTCAGGGTGGCAGAAACTTACTTTGTTCATGACTGGCAGCTCATGAACAGCTTTAATTCCAGCTGCTTAGAAAAGAGTCGGAAACGTCTAAAACTAGAAAAGTATCAGAAAGTTTTTGCAGATAAATAAAGCCCCTGACTTTCCCTTCCCTAATGAACTGATATTTGCTGTAGCAGGCAGAGCATCCCTGTGAGCTGGTGGGTAAATTATTTATCTGCATGTCCATTCACAGTTCTGCACCTGCATCAGCTTTGGACATAACTAGTCTTGAGAGTGTCAGGTTATATATTTCCTGTTGTTGGGTTGGTTTATCCCACATCAGTCTAGCACTTCTGTAGTCATCAGCAGTATCTATACCCTTGGTGAGAGACCACTTAGCTGCTCCCTGATAAATAATTAGTAAATAACACGTCAGCTGCTGACAACTTGCTTTACCCTGTTGAATTACATAGGGAAAATTTTAAATGTAGCAAATATAAATTCATGTATGATTTTGCTGGGTTTACTCTCCATTTCAATTCCCACAACAGGCCAGTGTCTGAGTGAATGGAATATTTCCATTCTGAAAATGACTAGTGACATTACTGTGTCTGCCTTCATTCCTTGTGTTTCTGCCACTGCTCACCATTGTTTCATAACAAATCTGTCCCCCAGATTGCTTTGTCGTGTTTCAGATCACATAAAGGTGCTGACATTCAACAGAGAGATAGTACATTTGTTTATTTTTCAGTTTACTGAATGCATCTACCAACATAAATTTCAGTAGGTAGGAAAGAAAACAGAGAATACTGAGCATATCAAAACCAGTGTTACAACAACAGAGTTCCCAAAATCTCTTGTGCCATAGCTAATGGGGTGCCCTTGCAGATGTGCTGCCAGAAGGGCTGTTTTAAGTCCTGTCCTGGCTGTGCCCCACAAGCCACACTGAGTGTGGGGTGACGGCCCCAAACTCCGTGGCCAACGCTCAGAGGGGAAGAGCGAGCTGCGCTCACCGACTGCAGGGGCTGCAGCTGCACCATCGGTGTCCTCGTGCACAAATGAGAAATGACAGCAGATGAGCTTTGTGCTAGAGAGCTGAGTAACTTGAATGCTGCACCAGACAGAAAGGATTACAATGATGTTGGGTTTCTAAGAAATTGTAGCACGGAGGGCTAGGCTGTAGCTCTGTCAGTTGAACCTGACAGCAACGGTCTGTGAGGAAAACTTTTGAAGGTAAAGATTCCAGCCTGATGTACTTTATTTACATCAAGCTTGTGGTTGTTTGAAATCTGGGTTTGGTGCTGCATATGTTTGGATAGAGCAATATGACTGACTTCTAGTTTTTCAGAGCTTAACACTGATTTAGCTTCTTATTACATATGCACAATACACCAAGTGTAAATTAGCTACAGTATATGAATCTCAGCATGTAATATGATAGCATTTTATTCATGTTGGAAGTAATGATTGTATTATGTTTTTCATACCCAAAGAGAAATAGCATGACTTCAGGCAACAGAAATTAACAGTATGAAACATTATTGTTTGTGATGTTGTTGATGTTTTAATTGCTGATCATTAATCTGTGTTCTTCAACTCCAGTGTTGGTGAAATTATAATTAGTCCAGTGTGTTTTGCTGAAATGTAGAAAACAATCAGTCTGCCACTAATGATAGGGCACGTGGGACTCTGAAACTGAGTATCAAGTCAGTACTTCTGTTCCACAGTGCATAATTTTTTTTCTATTTATATTTCTAGAGAAAAATTTATTTATTGGGAGAATAACTTACTCTAAAAAAAACTTAACAGAACTTGAAAATATTCAAAATTACATGTTTTGTTTATTTCCATTTAAATGCTAATCACATAATGATGTAATTCCTGTGTCGTTGCACAGTGGAAAAACCTTCCGACATACATGTTTCTGGAAGTAAGTAATGTCATAGTTGATCCTAAGTGTGGCCTTCACTCTCATGTGTGTTTGCCTAGTCAATCAGAACTACATATACTCCATTCCTTGTGTTACTTTTTTATTCAGGCAAAGATCAGTTTCATTGCAAATTGCCTCTCATCATAATGTGTGTGCACATGTGCACTCATGGAATTTAAAAACTGTGTATGTGTTTCAGGATTGCTTATGCTGTCAGTCCAAATCTAGCTCTGCTCTTGCACCACGTTTGCTTTAAGGATTGTTTCAGCCTTTCATTTCAGGGAAAAAAGAAAAGAAAAAGATGATTTAATAATGCCAGTCAAACATACTCAAAACAACACCATATCACATTCACTTACATCAGTGCAAAAGGAGTTGAAGAACTGCAAATTAGCTGTATGCTTGTACGGTCTGGTCAATATGAGTAAATACCTAAGGGCCATAAAGCAGCTTTTACAATTTTGCATTGCCTGCAGCGACAGGGCTTTGCCTGTGTGGGAAAGGTGCTCCAGCAACCCAAGGTGTGACTGTAAACTTCCAAAATTAAGGTGATGTAAATCCAAGTGTGGAACATCCTTATTTCATTCAGTTTAGCTGAAATCAACTGGAAATAGGTTTTCATTAAAGGAGATAAAAGAGCCCTTCAGAAGGGACTGATGAGTGTTCCCCTAAGGGTTTTGCACACCATGAATGCAACGGCTTCAACTGCATCGAGGTCACACTGCTCCATCTTGCTTTTAAAGTATCTGTAATCTGCTCTGGGTCTGGATGAAGTCAGTGAGATACTGCCACCTACTACAAGAGACAGGGTTGAATCATTCTTTTAATGAGGCAGGGGCCAATTCTCATGTGGCATAAACCGATGCTTAAATAATTTATCCTGCCTAGGAATCCATCCCCTTCTGTACAAAGGATAAACCTATTTCCTATTTAACACCAATTCTTAACCTAATTTCTCCACTAGAAAAACCCAATTGTATTAAGGTTTAGCACAGAAGCAAACAAGTGTTTATTGAGAAATTATTCAGTATAATTCTACAACCAGATGTTTCCACACTAATCTCCATAATCAATTTTGACATTTCTATTGCCAGAAGACAGATGAATGTCAAGCTCTTAATGACTGAATTTTCAAAAAGGCTCCATTTCAGTTCAGTCTCAGATGTGGTGGTACAGCAAAATTATGATGAGAGTTTCAGATTGAATGAAATACAGATCTCATTATAGCTGTAAGGGTGGGCAAAGTTGGACATTGAATGTCACATCACTTTGGCCATCAGTCTGACTGTGCTATGATGAATAATGTGCATGTGTTCAAGATAAAAGAATAGATGGTTCAAATTCTGGAATTTGCTTTTGTAACACAGTTTGTCTGTGAAGTTTTAAGGTGTTTTATTTTATGATTAGCACCTGATTCTAAACCAGTTTGTGGTTATGTATTCTAAATGGGGGTACCTGCCTGACTAGAGGAATATACTTCACTTTTAAACCTGAACTAAACCAAAGACAGGCTTATACATCTATCCACAAAGAGATAATAATTAGAAGAAGAACAAAGGAATAATAATAATAATAAATAATGAATGGTGTTTTAGGATACTCCCAGAAAATGGTAAATTTTAGAAAGAACACTTAGCTTGGCTTTCCTCTGTTACCAAGGAGTGAAAGGTTTACAGCTGAAGTAAGATGTGATGAATGAATCCATTGAATACTTTACAAATCCTTCAAAAGAAGTAAAGATAAATCCTTACCCTTCAGAACCAGTTTTGTGATAAATTTGTATAATACTTTAAACCCAGAAGGCATTTTGTTACAGGCAAAGAGTTTTATGGGGAGTTTTTTTCAGACAAATTCTGATGTATTCTGGTTGGAAGTGCCAAGAGAGGGGAACAAATTGTCTTTGTTACCATGTGACACAGGAATTGTGAAAAGCTGCCCACTGTTGGTGTTAATCCATCCCAACTGCAAAGAAGATTGAGACTGGGTAGCTCTTCAAATGAAAATTGTTGTTGTACTGAACCTTGACAGATGTACGACTTTTGCCGGTATTGTTAAGACAGCGCTCATTTAATTGATTCATTCAGTATTATCATGCTGATTATAGATCCTGGAGAACATCCACTCATCCTAATCAGTTCTTTCCTTCATTGACAAGTGCATTTTTTCTGTTTCTGTGAGATTACCCAGCTCCCTGAGTGCTGAGCAGTGGCATTTCTTGGCAGAATGTGCCAATGCTTTTAGTGAGATCCACTTCAAAGCGTTTTGCCACACTGCACCAAACCTTGCTCTGAACACTATCAAGCCTTTCACTTTCATTTCTTTGCTTTTCCCCTTTTACACCTTCTCTTGGAAGCATTAAAGGCAGCCAGCTTTTTGGCTTTCACGCCTGCCTGAAGATGTAAGTATAACAATGCTGATGCCAAAATGACTGAAGTATGAGAATGAGAAAGTCCTTGAATGGGGAAAGGGTAGGAGGGAAGCAGGAAAATGAGCAAAGAAGAAGATGAAAGAGGAGCACTGAGGAGAAAAACTATTTCTTAATTGCACTATGAACTTTCTCTTGTGAATCTTGGATCTCACCCTAATTAAAGTAATTGGCATGTAGCAGTGTGATACAGATGGAATTCAGACTGTACTGGGCAAAGAGGGTTTAAATTTGCATTTGCTAGCTGGCTTTCAAAAGAGCTGTTTTTCCTCTTTCCTTTCATTGTGTGCAAAAGGAAGAGCAGGATTACATGGCTGTTAAGAAAGAGAAGGCACGTGAATGCAAATATCTGTGTTCCTCTTTAGGCTCAGTTTGTTCACCTTGCATTCAGAAGGAGTTAGAGCTCCTAAAGGGATGTTCCTATGATAAAACCTCAGAGTACCTTAAAGACTATTTAGTTGTTTGGGGGAGCTTTTGCCTAGTCTGGAAGGGTTGAGATAAAGTACCATGAAAAGGTTAAAAATTGACCAAGTACAGTACAGGAGAAATGAAAGAACTTATGAAAAATGAGGGAATAACCAAACCTGGAGGAACCAAGAGCCATGACCCAAGAAGTAAGAACAGGAGGACACTATAAATCAAACTACAAAGCCAAAGAACAGCTTTGCTTGAACTTTGTGCCTATTAGCATAATAAAACACCTACCCCTGCATCACCCCTTATTCACATAAGCCCCTTCCTCACAGAGTGTGCGTAGAATAGGTGTGCTCTGTATCTTCACAGACGAGAGACTGCAAAGACTATGACCAGAACTTTAGACTGTTCCCTTTGTGGAAAATACCACATTTTTATTGTTCCAGGTACATAAAAATGAGTTCCTGCCATAATGAGGGTGTGCAGACTTTGAGGATCCACCACCTAGCACCCATCTCTGTACAGAAGTGAAATGAAATCGAATAGCTCTGTGTGTGGATTGGCTTATTGCACATGGAGTGTATGAACCTTATTTGGGACAACAGAAGCAGACAGGAGTCACTAGAGACTAACCAAGATCCTTTTAAAATGACCAGAGTGACAACAGATGGAAATATGGCCCATTACTCAACTCTGCTTCTTTCTGCTCAGCAATTTCTCATCAGTTTTGAGGTTTAAAAGGTGAAAGCATAGTAAAGGGTAATGGGTTTGCCATGGAGAGTTCACTTTCACTGGTGGAGGAAAAAGAACATGTGCTAACCAAATGGATCATGAAGGCAAAGTCCTTGCTTGCCGCTTCCCTACAGCTCTGTAAGTCTGACCTTCTTGGTCTGGAGACTTTCTTCACACATCCCTTAATCTCTGTCAAAATCCAAGTTGAGATCAGTACAGTTAAAAAAAGAGTTGGTAGAAAATGCTGGCAGTGGCCCTGGAGAAGCTATAACAGCCTGAGTGGTTTGACTGAGGTTGATCCAGCCCCTGTGCCAAACAGCTGTGTAAGCTCTGGAGAATGGGCTTTAAAATGAAGTCACAAACTACCATTAGGACACCAATTCTCATTCTGGTCTTTAGGCAAAATTTCAAGTTTTCCAATGCAGATTCCAACTCAAAAAGTATAAAGCTTGCACAAGTCTCACAGGTTTCAAAACTTTTCCTTGAAAAAACATTGTCAGTTATCCTGACTGCCTCAGGTGTCGTGTTCCAACGGCAGGTTTTGTAACGTGCTCTTGAGTTTTAAGTTTTGCATTGACCACTGGTGTTCCGAGGTGTCTGTACTGCAAATATGTATCTCTGTGCCAGCACGACATTTCGATCCAGCTGCTGGATTGGGATTGTTGCAGTGTGCTTAGATAGGTCAAAGAAGGACATTATGCTTTTAGTTGATGGAAATGGTGTTTGAAGGCCTTCCTCTGCCCTCAATGTTTTTGATTTATCCTCAATTCCCATGGGGCAATTAATTTTCCAGGTGCAAGCATACTTTGGTCTATGGGCTAAACATAAAAATTGTGATCAAAACTGCTGTATAGTTTCATCATAAAACAGGATCCTTCTCATAGGTGAGAGCATCCTTTTTTCTTCACCTTTTACCAACAATTAGAACAACACAGTGAATCCTTTGAAAGGGTAAGGAATTTAAATATAGGTATGTGCCTTCCTTTCATGATGTCACCGAGGTGTGGGGTGAAATGCCA
Organism: Myrmophylax atrothorax; assembly: GCA_026770055.1. NCBI lineage: Eukaryota > Metazoa > Chordata > Aves > Passeriformes > Thamnophilidae > Myrmophylax > Myrmophylax atrothorax. The sequence continues at coordinate 13,546,367 of JAOXXN010000150.1, read as the reverse complement.
GGAAGTGAACTGTTGTCTTCTGTCCTTGTCAGCTATTCTGTCTCTGCAAGCAAAGAAAATCTCAGCTTTCTCTGCTTCCAGTGAATCACTGCCAGTTTTTTTTTCCCTGAACCTGTTGTGAGATCAAAGGAAGGGGTCACTGAATGGGAGAGCTACTGCAGTGAAAGCTCAGCAATGGAAAAACAGCCGAGTAGCACAACTCCTCTCTGCTCAGTGACCTCTCTGCCAGAGGTGAGATCAAGAAACTTGACCCATCCATAGATGTACAAAGCCAAAAGGAGACTCAGCTCTCACCCCTTCTCACTGGGAGCAGTAGCCCTGCTGAAACCTCATGGAGCTAACCAGGTGTTTAATTAAAACTATGCTAATTTAACAAGCTACAAACTCTGATTAAGAGGTAAAAAAACTTTTTAAATCATTATAAAACTTACTGTCTCAGACACTATTCTTTATTAACTGTTCTCTAGACTTGGTGGTGAAGCAGAACCAATGGGGACTGGTGGTGGAGGTCACACATGCTCTGCATAAGTTCAGCATATTGCACAGGTCTCACTATTGATTAAAACTGCAGATAGGTTTAAACTTAGTTTGAGCCAGGGAGGCTCCAGCTCAGGTTTATTTTTATGTATTTTCTTTCTGGGCTAGAACTGTATATTCAGCTGAGATTTTTCTTCTGGTCATACTGCACAGATTTTTGTAATTTCCTTAAAGACTTCCTTGATTAGTACTAAAAATTATTTTATTTTAAAAAGCCTGAACTCCAAGCGCTGTGCTGCTTACAGGAAGCAGCTGCTGACTCGTATGTTGTTGCAGTGTGCCCTTGCTTGGCATCTGCAGGTGTAAGCAAGCCATGCTATTTCAAAGATGCCATCTCTTATTATGTGCATAGTGAGTGTGTAACATTTTGTAGGAAGGGTTTGTTAAGGTTTGGAGTGTTTGGATGTTTTGTTTTGTTGTTATTTTAAAGATACTGTTTTTATGGCCCTGAGAGCTCTGAACTTAAGCAGAAAGCTGTGAGGCGAATAGATGGTGCTCTCAGCACTTAGAGCTGCATTTCCTGTTGTCCTTTTGTGTGTTTGACAGGTCTGATATTTTATGGGGGAAAAGTTATGATTTTTTTTCGAGTTAGGAAAATAAGTCCAATGGATCCTGCTAAAAGGCAGCCTCATACTGTTGTCATTAATGGCTTCCCCTGAGAAACTGGCAAATTGATAAATTAAGCTTTCCCTCTGTGACAGCCGTTCACACACTCAAGATGTAGCCCTACTTTAGTCTTCAGCAGCATTAAATCAATCTCCTATAGAAATACTTTCCTTCCTAGCTGGGTACAAAACACATCTAGAGACTTGGTGCATCACTTCACTATGTTTAGCTCTAAGTCATTTTGGCAATCACAAGAGGCTTAAATTTTGTATTTATGTTGAAATGCATCCCTAATTGAGACGTCTATATTGCTTCAAGCCTCTCTTCTTGAAAACCAATTAATACATTTCACACTAGAACACAGTCTTTTTATTGAGACTCAATTAAGGAAGATATAATGAGGCCAAACTAGGTGAAGCTTTTAGTGTGTATTATGCACAGTAGATCTTGAGGGATGGATGCAAAGTCAAATCTCACTTTGAAACTGCTTTCATCTCCTTGCAGTAGTAAGAAGTCCTATATGGTGATTGCACCAACAAGAAGTTCATAAATAAAAAAACTAAGCAAACTGAAATTACCATCCATATGTAAGAGGTGAATTTTAGTTATGTCCCCTGTGAACATGGAAAACTGTTCTTTTTGTTTCAAACTTTTTTATGAAGGCTGATGTCTTTTTTCACTGTATATTAGCAGATGCTACTAAATAATTATAATTTTCTTGCATTTTATTTTGTTTTTTAATCTCCTCCATTTGCAAACATTTTTTTAACAGTTCTTTAGCCAAATTTTCTTCCCCTAAATACAAAGATGTAGTGTAGTTTCTCAGCATCGGATGGGCTATGCAGCTGTAAAATGCAGAAGGTGATACTTTGAAAAACCCATGACACTGTTTATTGTTGTGTTTTGTGATTCCTACAGAACTGAGCTGATCACAGGAAATCTCTGCTGTGGGACGGTTGCTGCAGCGGCTGGTACTGACTGGTCTTAGTAGTCTTTTGGCCAGAGTGACAGAAACCATGGTAAACTGGCCTAAACATTTGTCAAAAGTCTGGACTTAGGCCACAGAATTTAAGGAAGTTGAAGATAGAGGAGTTGATTATGAAATCATTAATGTTTTCAGGCAGAATGTGTCTGAATTCAACACAGGTTTATATATTATAATCTGGTTTACAGTATATGTTTTATCAAGCCAGGCTATGATTAAATAAATTAAGAAATGTGATGAAAAACTTAAAGAAGATAGAGTAGAAGGAAAATTACAAGGTCATCTCTGCAAATCATCGAATTGTGGAATCACAACAACTCTGGGTTTACTGGGAGTTGAAGATCCAGATCTACTAAGTTTTTGCCAGTTCTGAACCTCACAATATAAATTCAGAGTGTTGCTGGAACTGGGATTTTGGAGATCTTCAAAATATTTATTAAAATGTGTAATAAAGAATATTTTTTGAGGCTTTGGTAGGAAGTTTCATTATAGTTGGAAGTGACATTTCTCACTGCAAGATGGATGCCTTTCCACAAGTTTTTAACTTGTACATACAGAATTCTTACCCTTTTTCATTTAAAGTGGATGCTAATTCCTGTGTAGTCTTGGCAGACACCCACAAATTCTCCCTGTGGAGAAATGATGGGGGGATCCCCAACACCAGTCACTTGTCCTGAGATTATTTCCTCCCCAAAATGTGGTCTTTTGAAGACACGAAATTAAACATTAGCCCAATCACAAAAAACCAGGGGTGACATTGTCAGAAATGTAAAGGACCTGAGTCCTCCCAGGCACCAAGGTGCCAGAATAACACAAAATGTTCAAAGGGCTTATGAATATGTGTTAGTTTATTGATCTTAGCATACAGGATGCAGCGATAATTATGCTTGATTATAGTTCTTTGATAATTAGTGAGAGATTTTAAGTGCAAAAGTCCTTCTTGTGTATATCAGTGGGATTGTTGCCTTAAAAGTAGTTGAAGAAATGGTTCTTCATTTTTCTCATTTGAAGAAAAAGTCAAATCACATACATTAAAAAAATTCTTTTGAAAGCATGTAATGCATGTGTACATTGCTAATGAGGATCACTGGAGTGAAACTTGGATGAGTGTAAATCCATTTTCAAGT
>JAOXXN010000150.1:13527649-13542991 GCA_026770055.1 Myrmophylax atrothorax | reverse complement strand
GTTAATCTATTTAGCAAGATTTGAAAGAAAGTGCTTTGGCCACTTTCCTGACCTGTAGTCCTTTTGTCCTATTTTATTATGCATTTTAGAAAATTCTATTAATTTACTTAAGCCCCACTTTGATCCTAACTTATTGTTAGAACTCTTGATGACACATCTCCCAGTATTACAAGATTTGGGGCCATTTTTAGCCAGATGAATCCAGACTGTCCATCTTCTGAAAAGGTTATTTCAAATATCATTAAAGAAGAAGGACACTTTCCAAGACAATGTGTGTGGCAGCAAAGAAAGAGGAAACCAGGATTTTGGAGCTTATCATTAAATAAACTTTCAGTTCTCAAGTGTAAGTCCATTTATTTGTTGGATTTACCTAGACTTTAGTCCAAAAAAGAGGTCATTGGGCCTTCATCCAGTGAGGCACTTAAACACATTCATAACCTTAAATACATGAGTGACTATGCTCAAATCACGTTAAGTGTTTTGTTTGACTGGGGATCCATTGATTGCTTTTTGGCACCAATCTTACTCTTTCTTTAAATGAAAATAGTCAAGAAATTAGAAGCCTTAGTTCATTTCCTTGTTCAGAGAACAATACCACATATAGGGCTCTGCTGATGGAGCTTTGGGAGGCTGGGCAAGACCTTTATTTCGTTGAAGAAAACATTATTGTCCCTGACTTCGGTTAATTAGTGCTTGGTCTGAGGATCCTTACGGTTCTCTCAGCTTGAACTGGCCCCAAACATCATCCCATCGAGAAGAATACAGTCATTTAAGGTTTTTATTTTCAAATTCAGTAGAGCAGTTACTCCTTATCTTTTCAGACTCGCTATAGACTGTGGATGGCAAGCAGTTCTTGTAAGTGATTTTGGCTGCAGGTGACAATAGTTTGTTTTATAACTGGGGCCAGGAAGTCATTTTGAGGCAGTAAGTGGCTCTTTGCAGATGTAAAAATAACAGCAAAACTGGGCTGTTCTGTACAAGGGTCTGTCGTGCCTCAGCCATGCTCCAGATCACTTGGGGGCTGTGGTGTGAGTCCCTCAGCTCAGGTGCTGCAGAGCTCCAAGGATTGAGGAGGGCTGTGTCTCCTGCGGTACAGGGAAGATTGGGAGCCTTTGCTCTGTTCCACAGCTTACCATCATGTTGTAATAGCAGGATTCTTTCAGCCCCTGAGCTCCAGCCATCTTCTGCCCTGACCATCAGCACCATAATGTTTCCTTTGGTGATGCAGGAGGTATGATGTGCCTGCTGTATTTGTGAGCTGCTTGGCTTCCTTTGCTGATATTCCCTCCTTACCTTTCTTTAAACAGCTTTAGTTAATTACCTAAATAACCCATGTGAATCAGATTAGAGAATTTGAGAATCTTTCCATATGGCAGAATGTCTGAGTTTATTTTCCAGTAAGATTAGATGTTTTTTCTCTGAATTCTTCATTTTTCTGCAGAAAACTTATTTAAAAAATAAGCCTGGCCCACCTCAGGGTTCTATTTTTTTTCCAAAATCCAACTAAATGCAGGAAATCAAACAGAGATTTGCTTCACTTTCCCTCCTTTTAAGGCAGTGTTAGGGTTCCCCAGCTGCTGTGAGCGCGTGTCCATCTGTCTCTCTCTGCTGCTCCTCAGCACTGCCTGCTGCACACACACATAGGTGGGAGCTACTGGGAGTGATGATTGCACCACACAAGGGGGCAAGACCCTTGGCACAAAGGCAGAACCAAAGTGAAGGATTCCTTTTTCCTTGCACTATACATTGCTGAAGAAGAAAGGGGTTTTTTCAGGTAGACATAGAACAAGCAATGCCAGACAAGTCAAGAACATTTTGCATTGGCAGGACATTAGAATGCATTGGGTGTGTCTTAATATATCTTGGCTAGTTTCACCATTTTTGATTCTGAAACTGAGAATCAAAAAAACCCAGCAGTATTCTCAATTTGTATTACAAAAATGAATTTAATTATTGTATGTATTTCCTGTGATTATTCCTGTTTTTTTTCTCATAGAATTGCATCACTTGAAAGAAACTGCTCATGGCTATCTCAAGGATGACCAGAAACTGGAGTCAAGACACATTCTTTGATTTCAAATACCAGTTAAAAGGCATAAACTCTTTGGGAAAAGTTTCCTCTGGGATGTTTCCCATAAGGGTTCCTGCCCTTGTTGAAAGTATATCCCAGAGGAAACTTGGAAATGCTGTTAATAGCCAATCTTTGTTGCAGATTTCCTAAGGAGTATCTTTGTAATTAGATAGAAAAGATGGTTTCTCTAGATAGCTGAAGAATGATTGTAAAGAAAGTTTCCCATGAGAAGGTTACATTTATGTCTTTAAAATTAAACACATCATTAAGAGGTCTTGGCTGAATCAAGGCTAAGGAAACACAGATCAGTGACTCCACAGTCACACCTGAATACTTATGAAGCAAAATGGGTGAGGCTTGTGAAGCTTTATTCCTAGTTTTTCTATTCAGTGCACTGGTTGTGAGATAACTAAATTCTCTCAAGATTATTTTTTTAAAACGTGGTAGCATCCTAACTGGACAAAACCTCTTAGGCTATTAATGCATTTTGGCTTTTTTGTGTTTTGATTTCTTTTTTATAGATCCAGAAGTGTTTGCCAAAATGTTTTCCTAAACAGGCAAATGGGAGGATACAGGAACTAAAGAAGCTGTGCCCACTGAGTGTATTTGCCAAATGAGTCAGAATAACACATTTGGAAGACAGGAATCAGTGCATTATTGGCCTGACCAGGGACTTAGGAGACAATAATTGCAAACTGTAAAGAATGGGAGGTGCAGGGCACTGGGACTTTTTATTACAGAGGTCAGTAAGTTGTGTAAAATCATGGCTATAAGCCTCTGTATTTCAATCAGCAGCTCAGTCATTCTGAACTCTCTGGACACCTCCCTGTTCCATCAGGCTGTTTGCAGACAGGCTGCACACACCTGCCTAAGCTGGAAGCTGAAACACATCGACTTTGACTGGATAGAAAGAAAAAACTTTCTGCTCTGAGCACAGTCAAGGACTGGAACAGGCTGCCTGGAGGATTGTCTAGTCTCAGACTGTGTGGGTTCCTGGGGGTTTTCAAAACCTCACAGGGAAAAAGCCTGAGAAACCTGGTCTGAGCTCATAGTTGACCCTGCTTTCAGCAGAGGTTGGACTTTGGCCCTTCCATGAGGTCCTTGCCAGACTGAACAAAGCTGTGAGCTTTACATTCTGCCTGTGTTCAGGGTGAAGAAGATTCTTGGCCTGGGGTACTTTCCATGAAAAAAATTGAGGTCAAAGAAGGAACTCCAATATCTTGACAAGCAAGAGAGCATCATCTGGCTCTGAACATAGACAAACAAGTGCTATTTCTTGAATTGTTGTGTTCTATTGTGCCATTTGATCTGTTGAAATGTAGCCTATAAGGTATTTGCTGAAACTACCTCAGCACTAAGCCAGAGGTCTCAAGTTAGGTTCTGATACTTGCTCAGAGGTGGGAAGCATTAAAACTGAAGAGATTACTGGAGCTAAGATAGTTATCTTTGGGAAGTGAGATCTTAAGATACTCACAGAGGACTCTCCTAGGTAAGTTAAATTTCCCTGCAGTTGCTTGATTCCATTTAAACATAGCCTGAATCCCTATTCTGTGTGGGCAACTGGCTTGGGGGGAAAGAAAAAGAAGCAGAAAATAAAAAAAAAATGTTCTAAAAGAGTTTCTTTGGATAAGTTTGGTAGTTACTAAAAATTTACTTTATTTTCTGCTTGGTTGTGGGGGTGGATTGTAATTGCAGACCTTTCAACAACAACTGGCCATTTAGATTCTGGACACTAGACCAGCTGTTCAGTCCCACTTCTGCACATCAAAATTGTGTTAGAAGGGGGCAGTCAATGTCATAAGTCACTCTGAGCTCTTATGTAGAAGAAACGACAAAGGAAAATATTTTTCCCTTTACCCCCTACTTCTCTTCCCTTCATGCTGCCTGCTGAGAGGTTTTTAAAAGCCTATCTCCATCATCGGCACATGGTTGGGTTTTACCTTTATCAGGCACAGAGGAGGCAGACCAGCCTTTTGAAATTTCTCAGCAGTCAGCAAGAATAAAGTGGACATCCTAGTGGTAGGAGTAATTTTCAGCTTCCTGACAACAATTGGCAGAATGCTGGGAAAAGCTATTAAAAATGAGGTTCGATCACCAAAGTCTATTTTGGCCTGTATTTAATGAGATGTGTCAGCTAGAATTTACAGTAAGTGGCTAATTGTTAATAATGTGCCTGTCTAAGACACTCTGTGACTTCAGCAGATCTGCACAATACAACCCTATGTGCTTGCTTAGGTTTTTCTTTATTGGGTATCACAGGTCAACTTAGCACTGTAGTGAAGGAACAGCATGTGACAGGAAAAAAGACATTGTTAACTTTAGAAAAGTTTATTTATTGTATTTTATTGAACCATCTGAGTAAACAAAGAATAAATTAAAAATTAAAATTTAATATGTGACCCCAATATAGCAGGGGCATTTCATCTCACTTCTTAATTGTGCTCAGGAGTGAGGCAAGGGGGCTGTGGAGAAGGATGTTTGTGTTTAAGGAAATGTGTGGCTTGGTTGCCAAAGCTCCTCAGTGCTCTGGGCAAGTTACTTCATCTCTTTTTTCTTCAGTTTTTTATCTGTATGAAACTTCTTTCCCTGGTGAAAGGTGGAGGGGTGGGAAGTGGTTATGTAAACACTTAAGTGACTGAGGGACAGTCATAAGATCCCATAAAAAGGATTTGTGACAAAATTACTTACTATGAAGAAATCTAAACTTCACTTTCTCAATCTTTTGAATGCTAAGGTTTTGAAGACAGCTTTGTCTATCAAAGTAACCTTGCCCAAACTCCAGAAAAAAACATTAGGAACAATTTGCAGCAACACATTTGTAGCTCTGGGTGCATCAATGCTCAATGCTCTGTCACCGCACTGCAAGGTGTGGGTGTGCAGCCAGTCAGGAGAACTGCACTGGGGCCGCCTCCTGACTGTGCTGTGTGCTCAGGGAAGTCACTGCCTGAGATATTTAATACTTCAGATTTGCTTCTAGAAGGATTCCAGAGCTTTGCTCACCTTAAGGACATAAAAATCCTTTTTTTAAAAAAAATTGAAATGAAACAGGCCTTGCTTAAATCCCTTCACCATCATATAAAAAAATTGGCTTTTGTTTCTGGCTATGCTTCTTGACTAACATTTTCCCCTTGTGAAAACAGAAACTGCATATAAAGATTATTTACTTCCCAATTTTCTTTATCAGGTTTTTGCAGTTTCTGATAATGAACACAACCTGGGAGACTGCTTTCCTCATGTTTCCAAATTGCATTCTGAAGGTCTAGTGTAGCTTCTATAATCCCATACATTGTAATGAGTGTCAGGAAACAAAATGTAAATGATCAAACACAGGTAACTGTGAGCTGACAAGGAAGGTGCACACTATTTTCCATCTTTAAAACCAATCTGAACTGTATGTTTAAGTGGTTGGAAAACTTTTAGAAATTGTAGACAGTCAGTAATGGTACTTAGTGGAAACACTGGTACTAGTCCAGCACTGCAGGTCGAACAGGTACCCAGACACTAAAAGGATGGGGGAAATCACCAGCTACGTGACTGGGTTTATGGGGGCTGTGCAGGCCAAAGTGCTTGAATTAAAAAGTGAGCTTGGGAGGTAGGTGGCACATCCTTATAAAGAGCTGCACATTGGAATGGAACTTGTTAGTTGAGCATGGGATCCAATACTTCAGGCCTTTTATTTGAATATAATTTTTCTTGATAGATGAGCAGGTTTCTCAGCAGTAAGCTTTTACCCCTCTTTCCACCTTCTCCAGCTACCAGTTTCCTCTTAAACATGGAGAGTGTATAAGACCTATGAAGTGCAGAAAAAACGTAAAGAATAAGATGTGGAAATTGAAGCTGAAGGGAAGGTGGCATCCCTGGCGCCAACCCCCTGTGGCACTTCCCGCTGCTCTCACAGACTCTGCCCCTTTCTCAGTGTAGTGTGGTGGGGCACAGATGCCTTACTGTGCTCTGTACAGCAGAGAGGCACTGTAGCAGTGCTGCCTTTGTACCTGTTACTCTCCTTGCATATGACACATTCTGAGCACTTTTTAATAGATTACTTACTTCTTTAATTTTAATTCTTTATTTTCTTATCAGACCCCTCCAGGGTTACAATGATAAATTAAATTTTGTTCCTTGCGCTATAATCTCAGGCATGTGAACTGAGCATTTTATTTCTCACTGTAGAAACAAATGTTCAGTTGTTTATTCATTAACCACCTGTCTTTACAAAGTACTTTGTTAGTTTATTAGAGGAAATAGCCATGAATACATTACCATCCTTCTGAAAGCATCATTCTCAGCTTCACGATTAATATATTTTTGTAAAGCAGTCTAGATATCATCCAAGGGATCTTTCTTTTGAGCTTAAAGATGTGTTTGTATGCTTGCTGTATGAAAAAGGTCCACATGAAGGTTCTGACTGACCTAATGCCTTCTCATCATAAATATCTTCTTGGGAATCTAATGAAGCTCTCGGCTCCAAGAGTAGCCAAATGAAACAAGTCTAGCAAAGATAATGATAGCCTGAAGTGTTTTGGTTTTGTAACTTAACAACTTTTAATGCAGATAGTGCAGATAAGCAGATGTTCCACGGAGATCTCAATAGTTTTAGATCCTAATAACTATTTATTTTTCAGAAGGTCTTATGTTGCAGTAGACAAGGTTATTTGCTGGTTTAGCAGTTAGTGCAGCATCAAATCATGTGGCGGTGAACTAAGCAAATGCATTTGAAATGCAGGTAAACGATATTGCCAGAACAGGGGTCATAATGTCAGTATTTTCATAAACTGAAAGTTCTTGATGAATTTTTTTTAGTTTGTTTCCTGACAGCTAGCATGTTCCTGTGTTGGTGGTTAAACTCATATTGGCTTATTTAATTAATTGGGAAAATATTCTAATGATACATATGGAGGCACTATCCATGGTGTCATTATATCACAGGGATGAGTCATGAACCATTAGCACCAGCTGACAATAGTCTTCTGAGTTTTCCTTGTCTGTTTTTGTCTGGGAGAAAGCAATAGCATGTACTACTAACATAGAAAAATAATTAAATAGAGAGTATAGATGAGCTTTCTTTTTAGTTAGGAACATTTTAGTGTGAAGAATAATGTAAATGTCATCTGCTTAAAGGAAAAGACAATGATTTGCCTTGATAGTGATTTCAAAGTGTGTAACCCTTGTACTGCAATCCAGTCGTGTGAAACTGGGGCACAGGTTTATTCTAAACTGCCGTGAATTTGTGGTGGATATCTGGCTAATTTCCAAGTCAAGCATGATTACAATTCTTGCCTTCAATAAATTTCACAGATCTAATTTAGTCTTCAAAGGCATGAGAGGTTAAAGCTGGGTCAACTGACATCCTTCTTGCACAAGAGCATGTCTTCAGTTAATTATATTGCATCTAAATGTGTGTTCTGTGTTGTCATACTGACTAAACTAAGTCTAAAAATAGTATAAAAGAAGAAATGTAATTGATGAAGATGAATGCACAGACTGCCAGCATGGCTTATCTAATAGCTTCTTCAAATGTATTAGTGAGGAGTTTCAGCTCAGAGCCCATTGTCCAGTGCTGCAGCAGATCTGCCCGCACAAAATCTTACCAAGTGTTAATAAAGATAAATTTTTCTCAGGCTAAGCTCTACTGACACATGCATGAAATCATTAGAATGTATCAGTTCAGCTTGGGTTAGACGTGTAACAGTAAGAAGCATCTGCAGAATTACATATTCATTATTTTATCACATCAAATAGATTATAGTGGGAATCATAGAGCTTTTTGTTAGTAATTAAGCCAGTACATATATAGTTCTAAACTACAACAATGCCACATCATTTAAATGACACTTGTTGAACCCTCTAAAAGTAGAAGGTAATAAATGTAATAAATTATGTCTTGGTGATGTAAGAAAGGATGTAGGAAAATAACAATATATGCAATACTGTACGGATGTATACTTAGTAAATATAAAGCCTTGCACTCCAGATAAATCTGTGACACGTGGTTTCTTGTTGGTGTGAACCCTGTTCATGCTCATATTAGTCTGAATGTGTGTAAACACAGCAGTACCTGCTCGAGAGCATCAGATGAACTGACCTCTGCTCCTGTCTGTACTTCAGGTAACATGCTGACAGCAATCACTCAGGGCTTGTTCAGGTTTGTACCGGAGAGCCTTTCACACCCATCAGCTTGGCTGGGGCTGGCAAGCCCTGCACACTTTCTGTGCTTGTGTCAATCATCATCTGCTTTTCTACCTGATCAGTTTACAATCTCATTGCAGTACAGCTGCACCTTGTGGGACATGAGTCCAAAAGTCCTGCACAGCTGATTGTGTAAGTCCTCCTTTGTTTGCCATCCTGGCTGCAGCTGCATCCTGCACACTTCACTGCCAGCAGTGGCCCTGCAGTGCCATTCCAGTGTCAGTCCTGGAGCAAGGACTGCAAGACTCATGATTCAGCAGCTGCAGTTTTCTCACCTCCAGAAACACTGGACTCTATTGCATAGTTAAAATGAGATTAATGTGATCTAGAGGTCTGGAAATTTTCTAGCTCTGTTTTGCTGCTGAAAAGAGCTTGACATTTCTTGTCAGGGCTTCAGATATTCCTGGTTAGAACCCCAAAGACAGGCAGCCTGCCACAACGCTGTTCACAAAAAAGGGGAATTTTAAAGGAAAAAATATCAGAGTTGAGAAGTCCAAGAATATAAACCAAATAAAAACTGGGGTGTCAAACAACTCTGCATAGGAGGCTGTTTTTCTGGGTATTCTGGGAATGAAATGCAAAAGACCCATTTAGCAGTGGGCCCAGGAGTGCCCTCTCAACAGAAGACTCTGAGTAGCTGGAACATCAGGTCTGTAAGTGTTGGTTAGTATTTTGATAGTTTTGTGGGACATTTCTGTGTTAGGAACTCTTTTAGTGAATGACTGTAATGCAATGAGAAATTTTGGCTTTTGGGGGAAGAATTAGCTGTGATTCAGGGGAGAGGCCACATGAGGGGTTTGTTCAAGGGCTGTTTCCAGCTGTGCCCTGCTCTGTGCTGCCAGGGTGGATACCAGGCTGGGGGCACAGCAGTGGGTCTGAGAATACTCTATTTCTGTTTCTGATTATATTGCATGGCCTAAAGGATTCATCTGAAACACTGAGTACTGTCTTAGTATATTAGCTGAGAGTTTCTTATGCCAATTTAATAATTTACATGTAAGTAGATGTTGTTAGAAATTCCATAGATATAATTAATTACCAGCCACAAACAGATTAACATTGTGCATTAGCAATAATAATGAGGTATTTATTATTTAACAAAAATGTAGAACCATAAAATAGACTAGTAAAATATTTGTGTACATCTCTGTTTAAATATTTGATTAATGAAAAAATCTCATGCTTTTCTTTAAAATCTCATAGACTAACAAAAGCAAAAGAGCTACTTCCTCATCCAGAGGTGCTTGAAGCCCTCAGTAGCACTCTGAATGTTATGTAGGCACTGAGATGTGAATGAACCCATCTCCCTGCCCTGAGCAGTGTCCCCCCAGTGCTCCCCTTGCTTCCCCCCAGACATGTAGCCTGTGCTTGCATTTTGGTTTGAGATTACATCAACACAAAGAGGTGCAGGTTGAAACCAAGTTAACGTTCAGCGTAACTACTTCAGGATCACAGAAGATGTGTGAAGTCATTCAGTCTCTTTTTCTGGTATAATATACCTGCTCTGTACCACAGAAATGACCACAGAAGTATTTTTGGCTGATCTTTTTACTAAAAATTCAGGTGAGTTTCTTTGGTGATTCAGTCCAAATATAGTCCTGCAAAGAAATCCTGATAACATAATTTTTTTCAACACTTTCTAAATAAAGCTCTTATTTTGTTCATTAATTGTTTTGTATTGTTTTTGGGTTTTTTCAAAATGTGTTTTAACATTTAAAATGGTTAACTTTAAAATTTAAGTTTATTAAAAAACTGTTATAAACACTTACAGTTAGCATTGAAAGTAAATAGTAATTTAACTTGTGTAACACGTTAAAACATATATAACATTTTAAAATGTGTAACAGCTTGGTTCACTGAGAAACATCTGTTTGGATAAACACATGCTTTTTTATTAAAAAGCAACCCTCAAATGTTAGAAGTCATAAGCAGTAAAGGAAGAGTAGATTATTGTACCAATCTGGTTTGTCTTTCAAAACACTCTTGAGACATTGTAGATCAGCTGCTTTAATGGGCAACACTGGAATTTGCATTGGCTTGGGCCAGTGATTCAGGGAGTAAGAAAGGTAAAATCTGGGATAGTTTAGAACAAGAACCTGCTTTTCTGTAGTAGAATCAGCTGTGTTAACAAGCTACAGATGCTGAGTTAACAAGGGTGTTTTTAATAAGCAGCTGGGTGGGGACACTGGTTCTGGCTCTGTGTGTGAAGCCAAGAGAGGCTGGTCCAGGCAGGAAGGGGTCGTGCTGCTGCTTTGGACTGTTACTGGGCTGGAGTCATTTATCAGCACGTAAGCTTTTTTTGAATGTTTCATTAGAAATCTTGTCCTTGTTTGGTTTTCAGGTTGTAATGAGTGTGCTTTGGGGATGTGTTTAGGAAGTTATGATAAAGTAATTTGAAAATACTAAAATGACTCTGTGGTGAGAACAGGGATTGAATTGAGCCTGGAGACTGAATGATCCTTATAATTGAAACAATGCATCTAATCTTAATTGAACATTGTTATCCAGGGAGCTCTGGTAGAACAGGTTTTAGGAGGAAGTCTTGCTGAAGGGAGTAGAGGTGGTGAATTTTCCTTTGCTACTGCAAGTGAAGATGGTGATTAAGGTCTTGGTGCTGTAGTTTATAAAAGCTCTCCTGCTTAACCTCTGGAAGGTCTTTAGCTGGTGCTGAGTTTGAGAATGTGACTGGCTGCCTGAACCCAAAATGTAGGACTTGGAACCTGTAAGAAAACAGCTTTGTTCCTATGATCCATACCCACTGTTACAAATTGGTGTGCAGGGCCATTTTGGGTATCTGCCCATATAACTAAGAAATGAGTGTGGGTTTGAAATATAAGCAGTACTTTTCTGCATTGGACAATAAAGACTCTTTATTTTCCTTTTTTTCTGTCAACTCTTGGAAATATGATGGCACAAATCTAAAAAGCCATTTAATGAAGATATTCTTCTGTTCAAATACAAACATCACTGTAGATTGCCTTTCTTTGATAGTCTTAATAATTTTCTTTTTCTCTTGAAGGGAAAACAGGTCACTTTGGTAGTTGGTATCCTTGAAAAGGGATCTGTAGTGGTTTGTAGAAGCTGCTAAGAAAAATGCCTGGAAAAAAAATGGCAAAAAACTTATGAGAAGTTATTTACTGAACAGTTGCCCTTGTTGAGGCACTGCAAGCAGCTCCTTCAGGACCCTGCTGAGGTGGGAGTAAGATGGCTCTGGCTGTCTCTAACCGATGGACACTTAAAAGGGACTATTTGCCTCAGGAAAGGCACATACAGAAATTTTCAAATTTTGCATTTTGATTTATTTTTGGTTTTATTTTTCTTTGCTACATAGGGCTGGTTTTGGTTGGTGTTTTGGTGTGGTTTTTTTTTCTTTTTGTGTGGGAGTTATATAAGTAAAGAGAGAACAATGCAGAGGAAGAATAATGGTAGATGGAATACACAACCACATCTTTCAGTAGAGGTATTACTTTGTAGTTAGTAGGAAATGCAGGATCTGTAGTTAGAATAATTAAACTGAGAAGGAAGAAATAATAAATTTTACCTGAAGAGACAGGGAAATTCTACCAAAACATTCATATTTTGCAAGCTCCTTGGATTTATGTCACTTTATAATTTATTTGGGTACTGCAAGTGATGAGTGAAGCATGGAATATGTAGTCTGTGTTTCCTGATAAAAGTCTTTCCAGGCAGGGAAAGGGCTTTCATCCCTCCCAAAGAAGGGATGTGATTGTTAAAACAAATAAAAATGTAACTATCAGAACTCCAAGTGTTTGCTTTGATTTGTACATTGTAGTTCCAAATAAAAGTAAAGAGAGGATTTCCTTTTAATCCTGCTGCCTTTTCTCTTTATAAAGCAAATGGATTTGTAGAAGAACAATATTTGTACCAACAGCACACATTAAATAACTTTAGACTGGACTGTAGTTCATGCTTTGAATAAGGAAACACAGGTTGGGGTCCTTGGCTGTGCTTTTAACTCCACTACTGATGTGGCCCAATGTGCAGTCAGACACCTCTATGCTAACTTCCTCTTAATCTATAACTGGACAATAATATTTTCATGTTTATGCTGTTGCATCAAATATTTTTGGATGCTGCTTTTCAGATTAATGAGATTCACCTGACTAAACGAAAGTTAGTAGAACAGTTTATGGCTCTGACAGACTGGAACTGGCTGGGCCTCCCATAGAGAGTGACCTACTCTGAGAACATGCCGTTTAAAGTAATTTTCTTTTTATACCAAGAATTATAGATTATATGTAAGGAGTTATGCAAAATTCCTATTCTGCTGTGAAGGGACAAGTCATGTGAATGGATGTTTAGAAAGAAGCACAAAGATTAAAAGATTGAAGATGCCATTTTTGTAAACTAATTTAGAGAGCTGCAAGCTGTGTTCTGTAATCAGTGAAATTATAGGCACACAAGGACTGTTTTCGTTATTAAAGCTTATATTTCAATATACTGTCGCAAATCCATCTTGTTCTCCAAATAATATCAACAGCTCCTTCCATCCATCACAGCTCACCAGGACAGTATTCAGATTCAGTTTTGTCAAGGTCCTGTGGCAGGTTTATCCAGAAAGACATGAGTATCCACAGAGACAGTGGGACTGTGCAGAAATCGTTTCACAATGTCCAGTGGTTATAAATTCAACCTGTCTTTGCAGGATGTGCAGAAATGGTTATTCCTCAGTTAGGCTGCAGTTTTACATCTTTGTCTGGCTCTGCCTGAGGTGGCTGAATGTATCTGTTGTTGTGGCACAGGCTGGGAAAGCACCTGAATCTGCTGCAATCAGTGCCAGCTGCTTGAGCTCCAACCATCTTCTGTGATGGGCTCAAACAGCTCGGTGGAGAAGAAAGTCATGCAGCTCAGCTGCTCACCACTCTCTGCTGCCTCTTTAAAATCTGCAAAATGCCTGTGAATCTTTGTGTGGTTGTGCTCCACCATAGTGAAATTAGCAGGCCCAGGGACTTTGATGAACTGACTCACCTAACCTGATGTAAATTAAAAAGTTGTTCTTCTTGTGAATTGGAAGCAAGTTTGAAATAACAGTTCTGTTCATAACCCGAGGAATTGTATTCTTAGTGATACTTCTTGGAGGACAAAACGTCTGTTGGTGGAGACTTAATATCCAGCACAGTCTTCCTCAGACTTCCCACAGAAGAATACCCCTCTCAGTGACACTGAATGGTCCCTCTGAGAGAATATAGCCAGATCAGAGGTTTTGTAATCACTGTCATAAACAGTCCTTTACTATCGGTCGAGAGATGAGGTCTGAGGCACTTCTGGAAACCTGTTACAAGACGGCCTGAGTTGGGCAACCATCAAACCAAACTCTTTAGTTTAATGAATGCTTCGAAATACTTGGTGGTTTGCCCTTCTGCTCCGGGAAGACTGAGGCTGCTCCAGCATGCCTGGCATACACAGCACACAGAGTATTTCCTAAGAATTATGCACACCAGCAGCTTGGACTAGTGCTGCTTTTACCAAATGCCTATGTAGTTAATTTTATTCGCTGAAGTCTTTTAGAAGTACTTTTGAAATCCTGATCTCCAGGAATCGGTGCTTTCAGTTTCATCCACATGCATTAGTCACTAGATGGTAACTGCAGATTTCTAAAGGATGACTTGTATTTGTATGCAAACTGTGTTGGGGGTTGAGGCATGAGAACGTACCACATCTTTTTGCATTGAACTTTCAGGCCCGAGAAATCCTAATGTGCACAAGAATATCTCAAAGTGCTCTGCACCTGCTGGGAGACTGGTTAAGGGGAGATTCAGCAGCAATAAGCTCTTCTGCCATCACTATTTGCTTTGGGAGACTCATTTTAGCAGGATGGTGGCAGAGTTCCAAGTGTAGTTAAAATCTAAAATAAAACTATATATATATAAAATACTAAAAGTTTAAGGAAACATAAAAAGATTCTGATACGTTTACCAGTTTTGTCATTCTGCCCTTCAACCCCAAATAACTGATTTCTCTTTAGAAAACTGTGCCGCTGTTGTGATGCAAATGACTGTCGGTGTTTGCAGCGTTGCTGGTGTTTACCAGCCGGTGTGCAGTGCGAGCCGCTGCCTTTTGAATGGCAGCACTAACAATACCTGGGTTTGCATCGAACTAGTCACTGAAGGACTGTTGTGATAGAAATGCAGACTCTGAAATAAAGGGATGAAGGAAATGGAGATGTGAGTTTAAAAAGTGGATGGGTTCGTTGCCCTGCCGAGTTTTGCATTGCTGAGCAGGAATGACGTGTTTTAGTGTAATATTCACTTGAAAATATGCGCTTAGGCATGGTGGATGTATTGGCCACGTGCTTAGGGTCTGTTAACTTGTTCTCGGCTTTGTAAGGCATATATTTGTTTCTTTTTAAAGTATGTTTATGTTTAGATGTTGTCATATTCTATCTGGCATCAGCTGTTACTCTAATTTATACTTAATTTTACTTGCAGTTTGTGGGTTGGTGGTGGTGATTCTAAACAGGTGGAGGGAGGATCCAAACGAGGCTCCCATCATCAATTAATTCAGACTGTTTACTTTAGCTGTGGCAACAACCTGATACCAGCTGTCCTGTATCCTAGAATTTAGGTTAACTTTTCTAGAATGCCATATGGCATTTTAAGGCTTTCTAAGCTCAGCCTGTGTGAATGAAACCTGGTAGATATTTCATAACATTGTTTCTCAAGTTCTGATTTTCTGCTTTGAAATAAGTTTCCCATTGGAACTACATTTAGGCTACTTTTAGGCTTTATGTATTTTTTATTGTTACTAAATTTCTCACTTTGACTGGAATAGACACTGACAAAATAATTGGTAGTAATTGTTGCACTGGTGTCAGTTTTAATAAACCATTCAAGTAGAAAATAGTTCACAGATCCAGCCATTTCCTATGTGTCACCAGATAAAACTTTCACATCCTTCACTACCTGGATCTTAAAGCTAGTATTTGTATTTTTCTCTCATGCTGTATTTTTTTCTTGTTAATAATAGAGCTGTCATTTCTAATAAAATATGAAAAAGCCATCCAGGGAAATAACACTGGTGATAGATAGAGCAGGCTGAAACACTAGACTGAGTGAACACAAATG
>JAOXXN010000150.1:13510173-13527639 GCA_026770055.1 Myrmophylax atrothorax | reverse complement strand
ATAATTCTGTCATTAAATAGGACCTGCAGAGGGACTATGGCTGAATGCACTGGGGTGAAAATGCTTTGCACTTGGGAGGAGATTCAGCTTCTGCTGGGGATGTTCTGGTCACTGGAATCAAAACAGGCTTCTGGTATTTGAAGGAGCTCCTACAGTGAAGGAAGAAATGCTGTCAAGGATCAGGCCGTGTTAGGCTGCCCAGAGGGCCAGCCCGCAGAAACACACACCAAACCCGAGTCCTTTGGCAGCCTCGCTACCAAATGATTCACTTGAGTCACCACCCACCTTTTTGAGGAAAAGGATGTCAAATCCAATCAGAAGGTTTGCAACATGAAGAGATCACAGGGAGCATTTTAGATCTTGTTTTTTCTTTGATATTAGTAACTAGGATTCAGGGCAGGAGGAATAGTGCAGTAGAGAGATGCCCATTTCCCTGTTCTGCTTGAAATGGATGTGACTTACGCAGGGAAAATTTGTTTTCCATGTGGATCTGGGAAGTCTGTTTTCTCTCTATTTCAGCTCTCCTTTGTGAGTTTTATCTAGTAACTCAAGATATACACTGCCAGCCACATGGCAGATTGTTCCCCCTCTCTGTTTCCTCCTCTCCAAAAATGGAAAGGAATATATTTTTCTATCCTTGCAAAACACTGTGACAGTTCTGGATGGACAGTGCATTAGGAGACTTCACTATCACCATTATTGTAAACAATGTTGTTTCTTTGTCCCCAAATATTGAAGATGAGTGGGTTTGGGAGGGCTTCTGAGTGGATAAGAAAAGTAAAACTGCCTATTTAAATGATAATTATGCTCTTCTCATCCTCCAAATAACAGCTAAAATGTCTGTTTTTCTCTTTGAGCAGTCTGGTTGGCTAATGGACGATGTCTATTTGCAGTTAAACCTATTGCAATGTTGACAATTAAGCATATACGTGGAACAGGGTAATCAGTAGGAATGCAGTTTTATCACCAGTGTTAATTATCTAATATTTTCCAGCTTACAATTATGTGAAAATTCCTTAGGCATAAATGAAAATGAACCCATCAGTTACAATTTTTCTCAAGATAATGGCTGATGGAACATTTGCTGCCCCACAAAAAATGGAAGCAAGAGCAAAATTAACAACTCAGTTGTTCAGGCTGTATAATATATAAATGTAGTCATATGTTACATGATGTGCATTCTTATTTCCTCATGGGGAAACATTTCCAAGTTGGTGACTGGAATTATTCATAGAAATCTTTCTTTTCCAGAGGTTTCTATGTGCAGCTGTTTCTGAAATTTCTAACAAGAAAGCTTTTATAAGCAGCAGATCTTGAATGTAGGTTCTGAATGAGAGCAGAATTGATCTAAAAGCTATTGTTTACTAGAATAATTATCAGAGAGTCACTACATCAGTGCCTAGGAGAGTATGTGCTGCTTTATGCAAAAGCAAGGCCAATGCTGTCTGGCATATTTCCTTTATATTCCTGAACAACTTGCCCTTTTCATTTTATTTCTCATCAGCTGAGGACTAATCTCAGTTACAGTCATTCCAATCAGACACTCTTAAATGACCTTTAAATGCCTGGGAGAGCCACTGAGGATTATTTCTTAACCTCCATCCTCCAAACTTGAATAAGTATCTGAAGTTAACAGGGAGCAAGAGAAACCATGAATAAGCAACATTTTTCAGGAAAACATATCTTGGCAGTTTTACAAGCCCTGCAATCAGTTTTCGTTTGGAAGTTTATCTTCAAATGAAAACTGGGAGAAACTAAATTACTCTCTTTAAGAAAAACCAACCAAACTTTGGGATTAGCAATGACTTTTTAAAAGCTGTTGAGAAACTGAGGGAGAAAAAGCTGAGCTCCACAGGGAGGTGCAGGACTGCATACGTGGAGTTTCATGATGTAAATGTTTGAATTTTAATTTGTCCATACCTGAGCTTCCTTAAGTATTTAAGTTTCTTGAGCAAACTGCAGGAATTGCACTTATTCGCAATGAAAGTCCCAGGCAGTGAGCTCCTTCTGCTCTTGAAACTGATTTTAGGTACCACAGGCATCATTCTTGCCTTCACTGTGTGATGGAAGTTGAAATACAAATACCTGAAATATGTTCCCTCGGTTTCAGAAAAGGGGGTTAATATTAAACAAAGCTTGTGGCAGAAGAAAAGTAAGGCTGCTTTTTCTGTATTCCCTGATAATCCACAGGTCAGGCTTAGTTCCATTAAGGACTGATGTAGCAATTCCAGGACTTTTCTGTGTGTAGAGATACTTATTAAATCTGATACTTGTAACAAAGCAGGTTAAAGTCACTACCAGCTATTGGCTGGCAATGCTGGCTGTTGATGCAGGTCATTATCCCACTACTTGCCTGTGATCAAAGTAAGGAATTATATTTGCTGTGTTCACTTAATGATTCTGAATGATCTTACCTGGCAGAGCAGGCTGAGCAAACAGTGGTATTTGATATAATTTTGTTTTCCTGGCAATTGTGTAAATCTGCTTTTGCAAGTAGACTCTGAACAAGGATCCATGTGGACAGAAGCAACAGACCCATTCAAAGGTAGTTTATTTACTCACCCTCTCCACTCTCACAGAAAGCACATCAGCAATTTCATATGCTGTGGCCTCCACTGGCTTTCCAACTCATGAAACTCATGGACTGTGTTACCTATTTTGTAGATTAAGGAGTTCACATTTATGAAAATATTTCTTTATATTGACCTGATACTTTTAAAATTATATTGGCTTCTATTTTTTTTTTGTGCTCAACATCGAGACCTTTATCTGTCCCCCATTTTTCTCTTGCTGATTTTGGTTTAGCACAGTCTGTGCTGAATTTAAAGAAATATGTAATTTCTTCTCTGATCAAGCATCAATTAACTAATTAACTTGTATATTCCTTTACATAACTAGAAACCCACTGAAGTTCTACAGGGCTGGGATTCCAAGTGGTCGATGTTATTTTGGTTTGTAGGTGCAGTAACCTCTTGCCAAACTGTCAAAGCAGTCGCTTGGTTGAGATCTGTGCATTTTTAGCAGAGTAACAGGAAAAAAAAGAAGAGGTGGGGTTGAAGGAATTATTCTCTAATTAATTATTACATTCATGTCTATAAGTTGTGGAAGGCCAGCCCCTGTAAAGTAGGAAGGGACTTTATGTATCCTGCCACCAATCCTGGTGTCTGCAAGATAACATTCCTCACTAGAGGAATCCCGACATATATTGGTGGTACGTGTTCACCAAGGAGATCTCACTCCCTGACAGGGAAATGATGCTGCTGCTTAGCAGAGTTTGGGCATCCTCATTTCAATGGAGATGCTGTCAGTGTGGTACAGAACAGCACGGCCTTGACAGAGCTCTGGTGCTGAATGTGCTGACACATGGAAATGGAGATTTGATGAAGGCATTCCTTGCAGTCTCTCTCACCATACAACTTGATTGTTTTAATTCCCTTAATCAAAGTTTTAATCAAGTTGTGTGGCCACACTGTGGCTGTAATTGCATATATGGATTTATACTCAACAGATTAAAAACCTTGTGACAAACCCAACAATTTAAAATCTTTCCTTTCACAGAGGAAGAGACTTCTGGCTTTTTGCTATTACACAATGGGATGTAATTGCTTGTCAGTAGGTAACTGCTTAGGAAATGTTTCTTCCTGATTCTAGGGAAAGAAAAAGGAAAAAAAAATACAGCTTGCATTAAGCATAGAAAATGAGCAAGCCAGGGAGAGCTCTGACTTAAAAATGTTACAAGCCTCCAAGTGAGTGTGCTGATGCTTATATGGGGTGTGTTGAAGGTTTAATTAAACCATGTGATAAAAGACAAGTATATTGTGTTTATATTTTGTTTGTATTGACAAACAGGAATTCTTTCACATAAATTCTGGATCTTAATAGGCATTTCTGTAATGTATCATCGTTATGCCTGTGTGTTTCACAAGACTGTGTTCTGTTTTCTCTCCTGTTCAATAAAGTTGTACTTCATATATGTGATAATTAGTTTTGTTAGACACTTTTCAGTTTCTGCCAAAACTAAATAATTACCCTCCAAGAATGGGATGTTTTGGCTCAGAATATTTTTCCCTTTCTCATTCCACATAATAGAAAAGAAATTGCATGTAGTCTTTCTAATTCTTTTTCCATTTTTGTGTTTAAAAAACAAAAGGAAATTTCCAATCTTGTTTCTGTTGTAAAACAGTATCACCAGTTCAGCAGAAACAGAAAACACTCCGAGTAAACTTCTCATTTTTAACTTTCATGTAAATTGACTCATCTTTTGGACATGGAACAACCTCAGTAGATAATCGAGTTGATGTTCCTGTAAATATATTCTTATGTCCACATAAAATGTTCTGTGCATCCTACCTTTAAAGCAGTGGACACACTTCCCTCTGAGACTAATTTACAGGCCTAAATATTTAGTAAACAAGTCAGTTGTGGCATATTATTCTGAGTATTATTTTCACTGTGATAGTTAATAGGGCTTGTGGTGCTAGTAAATGTGAAAAACTATAATACAGATGGTTCTTTGGCTCCCTGAGCCAAGTGAGCCCTGTGAACTCTCTGCTGGGCACTGCTCAGAAGCCCCAGTGGAGAGGTGAGAGCTGCCTGGGCACAGCTCTGTCCTGCTCTGCCTGCTCAGCTGGGCCTCCTGTGGGGGCTGCTCTGGTTTCCCACAGCACCTTTGCATAGGAGAAGATTATGCTTGGGTAGCTCTGTGCAACTGTATATTGCACATTAAAATAGTGTGCAATGAAAATAATTGTCAGGAGTTGGCTGCCCTTTTGAATTGCTTCCTCCCCAATATATTGAGTCGTCTTTTTCCAGTCTCTCATTTCTTTTCTGAAATATTGCCGGGTAACAAACCCATGGCGATGGAGTCAGACGCCTTCAAACTTTTAAATACATTAAAGATATATTTCCACCTAATTTCTTGCCTCCCATGCTTTGGAACCTACATGACTAATGTCACAGGTAGTAGTGATCACAAAGATTCAAGAAATCTTTAAAAATAAAAATAGCCATAATTGTCTACATTTGAGCAGTGCCATGTACCACATAGCACCATTTCTAGTGCCATATTATATAAATTTACTTTCCTTAATGCTTAACAAACTTATTAAGCTTGAAGAGGCTTTGATTTCCATCATAGTCACTTATAGGACATGATGGTGAAATGAAGGTAAATAAATGATTTTTATTGATCGGTTAATATGATTTTTATGAAGAAAAATAAGAAAACATTAGTGCTTTAAAATGAGCTGCTTCAAAGAAGTTTAATACATTTTGATTTGTTTGTAGACAGGTTGATGTTACTTCTTTACAGAACTCTGTCCCTTGAAGTGCAGAATTTTTCAATACATCAGAGTAAAAAAGGCACTGAACAAAAGTAGCTTGGACTGCATTCTTTGAAAAACAGTTCCTTAATCCCTTTTTGAGTTTTCAGCTCATGTTTTAGTCAGCAAAACAAACACACTGCTCAATGTTGTAGGCAATGATAACACCAGGGTAAACACAGGAAATGCTTTTATTAATATGATCTAAGCATTTAATTGCTTTCTTTGTAGTTTAATCTTATCTTTACACATTGAAGCAGTGCATATTGTACATTTCTGATCCTCAAAGGACAGCTTTTCATATGGCATTGTAGAATAAGACATTATCACCAGAAACCTGACAGGCCTGTGATGTTGCTTGTCTGCTGAGGGGCCAGAAAGTTTGTTATAATTATGAAGGAGATGTACAAAGATCATGGTTTGCAAAAGGTAATGCTGAATACCATTTTTTAATTAAAGAGAAGGGGTGAAGTCAAGATGTGCCATAAGTTCCAGTGAGAAATGAAGTGTCAGAATTCCATAAACCCCAAACTGGAGAGTTCAGTCTCCAGATGATACATTTACAATCAGGTTAAAATTGTAGAAACAAAGCTTTAAATTAGGAGTGACAAAAGGACTATAATTGAACTTAAACCCACATTTTAGGAGATATGTTTATGATAAGCCAATTATCAAAAGCAATGGTTCTCATGTTCAATTTTAACTTGCTTTTCCAGATTACAGCCACATCTCTGTTTGTATTTGTGTATGTAAAGGAACAGAAACCAAACTAAAAAGGGAGGCTGTTTTTTGTCGGCTTGGGGGTTGCTGTTTTGTGTTTGGTGGGGTTTTTTTTGGTTTGGTTTTTTTTTTCCATGTGTTTTACTTTCCTCTCTTAAGGCAAGTGATAAAGCATCAGGAACCCCTTCTCTGTTCCAGTTCTAGATTCCTCTTCTTGTTTAAAAGCAGGTAGCTAAGATTGAAGGCAGCTTGGATTTCAGGTCTTGTTACACTCGTGCTTAGTATGTGAATCTCAGTCGTTTTTTCTCTCTTTATTGGGAATGTATCTTCTAATATATTTTAGAACTGGGCTTGGTTTGTGGGGTTTTTTTGGTGTTTAGGTTTTTTTGTTTTTTTTTTTTTTTTTTGTTATAGCGCTGTACTAATGCCTGAATTTCAAATGTCTTTGTGAAAGCCTGGAGTGAATGTCTGCTATAATGGCAGAATCCATTCCCTTAACACAGAATCTATTAGGACTTCCTGTCACTCATATGATCTATTTCCATAAATATGGCCAGCATTTTATCCCATTTTGCCCTTATTTATTTTTACTACTCCTATTACTTCTTTTAAAATGTGCTATAAAGCACTGTATATTGTACAGAACCCAGAAAAAAGACCCGAAAATAAGCAGGCTTAGCTTGTCCCTCTGCCATTAGGCTGTACAGCTTTCCGTGGGATGTGCTGCTATTTAGGTATTTATTTAGGCTGCTAAAGCCAAGGAGCCAGACTGCATTGCTGCACCCCTCTGTGAGCTCTCAAAAAAGGTTCTGTTTCAACACGTGTCACATGGTAATGTAGGACATAACATGAATGCAGTTACATTCATATGTCCTGGATTAACATGCCCACATGCAGAACAAGTTAAATAATGAAATAAAATTTCTCTCTCTCCTTCAAACTGTGACACAAAATAGAAGTATTAATTTCAGATATTGTGAACATACTTGTTTCAAAACACAATGTCTTTCCCAAGCTAAGCACTGTTTCACAGTCTACCTTAGAAATACAGTATTAGGCAAGTACAAAAATCTTTTAGGAGAATTTGAATTATGTATGTCCTGGCCTGTTCATCCATAATTTTCATGCCAAGGCAAAATTGTGTAGCCCTTTCTGTATTTTTTCCTTTTTTTCTTTTTCTTTTTTTTTTTTTATTCCCAACTAAAATCTGCTACAGGCCAATACCCTAAATTTAGAGCACTGACATGGTGTGTTTTGACTGTGTGTGACTAATTCATTTGACGTAACAATAAACTTATATTGTCTCAGTACAGGAGCATGTCAGAGAAATTTCTACAAGGCTTCTGATGTGTGACACTAAAGTACAGAGGGAATCTTGTTGTATCCCTTTACTATTTTTAACAAGTAGTTGAGAATTGCGATCTTCTTTTCCATCTTGAATTTTCCAAGGTTTATTGTCTTTAAAAAGAAGTATTATGAAGTGCAGGGATATCCTTAAATATTGCTCTGTTTCCTTGTCACTGTTGAAACAGTTTGCTTGTGTCATTTGTATCAGAAACAATATATCAGTGCATTTTGGATTATTGTCTAAATGGTGTTCTGTATAGTTTTTTTCCCCCAGCAGATCTGGAACTGGGCTCTCATTAACTTTTATAAAAGCAAATGAGATAAAAGAATGTGATTTTTAGTGCTGTATAGGCATGTTCCCCTTGAACTTTCTCAAGGCCAGCAGCCTTTCTCAATTTTATGTAAGCATGGCACTCACTGCTTTTAGTGGAATCACTTCTGATTTACAGTGGTTCAAACCAGGCTTTGGGGTAGAATAATTGCCTTGGTAAGAATGTAAAACAATAAGCATCTGCTCCACTCTCTTCTGTGTAGATTTATATATGGTAAGAGTGAGCACTTGGGAAAGGTGAAGACAGTATTAATATTATTGTGTACATTTTTCTGTGTGCCTTCTGCTTGGTTTTCGAACTTGAGAGGTCTATGGGGAAATTTAAGAACTCTTATCATTTAATAATAAATTCGTCAAGACACAGCTCTTGTAATACTTCGTTCTTGGTTTTGATTCAATTATTTTGACATTACTGAAATGAACCCAGAAATGTCTCTCCACTGGGGAACACAAAGGCAAAAAGAACAACATAATAAACAAGTCACAAAGAAAGCCTTATGAAGAGCCAAGTGAGTCAAGAAACAGACAGGTAGAATGTTTCTCATTTCCTGCTGTCCCATCTCAATATGCTTCAGCAACTGAACCGTGTTCTACCATCAGCATCTTCCACACAACTACAGAAGTTTTGCTTGCTCAGTGATCCTTTGCCTTTTACTGAATTGAGAATAAAGGACTGAAAACGGAGTCGGGGAAAGAAAAGCTATGGATTTCTTCAGGGGAAAGTCATCTTAAAAACCCTGTAGCTTAGAGAATTACTGAAAAGGTCTGTTTTACCTGCTTTTCATGCCATTTGATGGAAAGTAAAGAAATTATATTGCAATGAAATAGGGATGATAAAAAAGTTAAGGGGAGATGAGGATATTTAGTCACTTCTGAATGTGGGAGTGAGAAGCTTTCTATAAACTTTCCTATGATTGATATAGTTAAATTGTATTAATGCTATTGTTAAATATAGTTCCTTGTGTTCTGTTTCTACTTTACAGCACAAACAGTTCAAGTCCTGAATACCTTAGTTTAACAGGCAGATGACACCCAGGGGAATCAGTTTGCCTAAAAAAATAATTATCATTACTTGTTCCAACTCACAGGAGAACTCTGAAGCTTTTGCAAATGATCTGAGAAACTGAGTCCATGGATATTTAGATTGTGTTTCAGTTTTATTGTGCATGGTCTAGAGCAACTTGGCCTCTTGGAAGGAGGAAAGTCTCTGCCCCAGCTCATCTGCATTTCCCATCTTTAGATTGTTGCATGATCACAACACAATGGTACTCAGTTATGATAAGGTACTGTAATTGCATCATGGGCTTTTCCTATGCTAATGGAAGAATTGCTTGCAGCAGTTTTGTTTTGGATTATTTGTCCCGTGTTTTCAATTGTTTCATTTTGACTTTATTGGTTTGTTCTGACAAACAGGCCTGGACTATTTGGGCAAGGCTATTGTACTGCTGGTTTTCCTGGACATGTCACCTTTCTTCATGTGAGAAATTCTGCTGGCATGAGACTTTGAGTTTGTCAATACTTGACCAGAATTTCTGAGAATCTTGCTGTGAGGTCGATGCTCTTTCTCTGTGGCTGTAGCTTAAGGGAAGTCTGGCAATCTTGGAGTTGTCTGGTTGTTAAATGCCTTGTGTTGTTCATGGAGAGTTCCCGGTCTCCGAGCAGCCCCACAGAGCTCCTGCTGCTGTGGGGAGTGAGCTGATCCTGGAGTTTTCCTGTGCTCTGGCACAGCCTGGAGTCACAGCTTGCACTGAAATACACTCCATAGTGCATGAGCAGGAATTTGTCTAGGGCATCTTATGTTAGTTTATAAACCATAATTTTAGGTTCTAATGTGTTCTTAAGTGCACAATCTCTCTTATTATATAAAGCCAGTGACTTGCTGGATCCTGTGTGTTGTTAATCTGTGAGGGAGAAAAGACTACTCTTCTCAGGTTTGCTATTATGCTTAAATTAGGATCTCTAATATAGTTACTTTTTGCCTGTAGATAAATGATTTTTTTTTAAATAGCTTACTTTTAGTTTTGCAAATTAATTGAGAATATATTGACGAACCCCTAAGATTTCCTACTAGCCTGACTGTACCTTTACAGGTAAGTTGGAAATATGTTTGTAAAAACAACTGTAGTCTGTAGCATGGTGAAAATAACAATTTAGGGAAAAATCTATGTCCATAGAGAAAAATGCATCCAATCACAAACCTATTATGTGTAACTCAGCATAGCCTGGCAGTGCTGTCAGGTTCTTTTGTGGTGTTTGTTTGGCTGGATTTCTTCTTCTTTTTTTTTTTTTTTTTAAACAGAGTTCAAGCACTGAGTTCTCAGAGAGAGAAAATTTTTTCTCTTTTCTATTCATAGCATCTTGGTGTCAGCTTAAGGTCACTTCAAAGACAGCCCTGGGGACCTTGCATTGTGGCTCTGTGTTCATGGAGCTGACCTGTTGATAAACAGGGGAGTTTGGTGCTTAGATGGGCCAGTCTGTGGATGTACAAATATTTACTCAGAGATGGAAACCAAAACAATACATGAAAACTGAGCGTTCATTTCTTATGGGATTTGCTTCTTGTCTTATTTTGGAAAACTCCATTAAAGGCTTTTCTTTCATGGGGTATATTGATGATGCAATGGATAAATCAGATCTGAGTGTGCATCTAAGAACTGGAAAAAGTTATTCTGGCTGACAGCTGAGAATTGTTAGAGTGATAGTGAGCTGTGGTGGTGTCAGCACACCTACAGATCAGCTGCAGCAAATGTAAAGGAACACTCATAGGGAGCTCTTATTTCCTCATATCCGTCGTGAGAGGTGCCCTTCACTATTCACCGCTGGGTAGTGTATGCAGAGAACAGAAATCACTGCCTTTGGATGTGTGACCGGCTTTTCAGATGGGTGAAGACCTTTGCATTTCGTGCTCAATAAAGAGTAGGTCCCCTGCAGGTGGGGCTGTTCACCCTTCTAGGCACATTCTGTGGTATAACGTCGATGACTTTGAGTAAATGTAGTTACGTCCTTTAGGCTTGGCTGGTTTCTGGCAAAGCAGCTTAATTTCATATGATTTTCTATTTGTTACTATTACTAATTTGACCATGTTTTTTATTATTATTCAAATTACACACAAATCAAGATTTTCATTTGTTGAAGCTGTTGTTTTTTTGTTTGTTTGTTTGTTTTTTTTTTTAAATTCCTTTGAGCCTCTTGCTTTCTATAAACCAAGTCCCGAGGCAGTAGTTTGGTAATAACAACTAATGGCTCCAGACAACTGTTCTTCATTGTCATCAAGGTAAGTAGATCTCATTTCTTCAAGTAGGGCACCCTGGAAACAAATGATGTGTATCTGTGGTGCCTTGTTTGACATCTCTTGGGTCAGGCTAATTCCATAGATAATGTCTAACCTGCAGATGTGCAAGATCTATGTAGCAAAACTGGGGACTTTTATATTCCTCAGATTTGCACTTCAATCAATTTCTTCTTCCCTGGAATACTTGGAGGGGGGGAAAAAAGTTGTTATGGAATCAGAAAGATAAAGCATATTCCCTGACAGATACACAATTATTTGTTTAGGGTAGTTGTGTGTGTGTACATGTGGTGTAACTTTTTTCATTGTCTTGTTTCTCACCATAATTTTGACAAAGTAATTGCAGATAACATTAAAAGAGTCTATAAATTATTCCAAAGACAAATCCTGTTTTAAATGATCTCATAAGAAATCAGAACCCTGGTAGATTATTTCTATCCTTAGATGTTTGACATAATGACTTGTTTCCAACGAACCATTACTTGTGCCTCTGGAGTTCCCATAGAGGACATTAACCATTAAATTTAAAGTGCTAATTTTTTTATTTTATTTTCCACCTGCCATCCTCATTGCAATTTTCAGTTTGCTTCCAGTGACAATGGAAACATAGATTAAAATAGGAAAACAGTTACAATTAATAAAACTAAGGGTCATAACAGTAAGCAGGAGTTAGGACTGAAGCACTTGGGACTGAAGCCCAGTGCCTGTGGCAGGGCTGGGCTGTAGTTTATGACTGAGCCTGTTGCTTGAATGTGCATTGTGCTTTCACTGGTAAATGTCAATTAGGATTTGGCTTCTTTCTCACTCAACTGGTTATTCTTGAGGTAACACAAATCTGTATAAATTATTTAGTTTTTCTTTGTTTCTTATATTGCTTTTGAGCCTTTACTGCTATATCAATATGTTTTACTTCTTGAAGATGTGGGTACTGCTGCAGGTCTGTAACTGTTGATGGTTGAGTTTGTCAGTTCTCATGATCTGTTACAAAGAGTCTGTGTTTCTTTGTTCCTTGAAATGAAGGATAAACCCATTCTTGCCTCACAGTGGTGTGGTGTCATGCTGAAATTACGTGCCTGATACTTTAGGCAAGACACGGAGCTTTGTTAGGGTGCTTTGGTTTGGTTGGGTTTAGAGGATGGGCAAGATGAAGCAGAGATAAGCAGTTCTGAGTTCTGTTTGCTATTGGATTCTGTCCTGCAAGAATGTTTTTTGGTAGCAAGCACACCTGAATCTGTCATTCCACATGCACTGAACAGAATACTGGCAGTTTTCCTGTTTATCTCACTTCAGGTTCACGGAGCTCTTTGTAGATGAGGGTGATCCTCCTCTTAGCTCTGTAAATCACGAAATCAAAGGTACCATTAGTCGAGTGTCGGGGGAAAGTAGAGCCCCAGAGCAATTGATGCTGCTGCTGTTGAGTTCCATCTAAAGCAGCCTGGCTCAAGTTGTACTTTCTGGGTTTTGTTTTCTATGAACTTAGGTGATTTTTTTCTCTTTAAGGAAGTAGTGGGTTTCCATTATTTTGATTGGTTTCTTGAGAGTTGGAGGCATTGGATGAAAGAAAAAAATGGAAAGATCATTAAATGAAGGGAAATAAATAATTCAAATTTTCTTTTGTGACTTCTGAGGGTGAAGTACATTTGAGGCAGCTCAGGGATGTAAAGAAAAGAAGTATCCTTTAAAATCCGATTTCAAAATGATCACTTTTTTCCCCTTTTGATAAATCAGCATTATTCCAGCAATCTCTGCTCCAAGCTGTTGGATGTGACTTGCTTTTCCAGATACATTTAGCAGTTCCCATCCAAGCCTGCCCTGGTGGGGCTGCAAGCCCAGGCAATGAGCATGGCTGGAGACCAGGCTAAGAGGCTCAGGAAATGGAGAATTGCTCCAGTGAAAGGAACAGAGATTCACTCCTGCCCAGTGCGCTGTGAGATCAGTAAAGACACTCAAATACTGGCCCAGGGCTCTCTTCTGATTCTTTCTTTGTTTTTTTTTTCCCTCTATTAGGGACTGGAGAGGTAATTGAACAACAGTGAATCTGCTGAAAACAAAAAGATTCTGCCTATTCTGTCTTGTCCAAATTTCTGGGGGATTTGGGAAATCTGCAGTTGAAGTGAACTATGTTCACAATCTAGGTGTTAATCTTAATATGCATGTCATGTTTGAAAGTGTCAGCAGAAAAGACTGAATAATACTTGTTGCGTAGAAATCTGAAGTACATAATTGCTCCAGCTGACATGTATGAATGCACTTTCATTATCGTGTCAAGAGGACACTTTGTGCTTGCAAATGAGCAATGTTTGGGGTTGGCAATAAAATGGGAAGCACTTGCTTAAATAAAGTTTATTACAGCTTTTAAGAAAAATGTAATTATGAAGTGTTCATTCTAAATTAGAAAACTGGTTTTGAAGTGTTAACTTTAATATGAAATGGAGTTATGGTTTAAAGGAGCAGTGTGCATGATGCTGAGGGTTTACTGAAGGGAGCACAACAAAAATGTGAAATGATACTGTTTGATTTGCATGTCCACATAACATTTAGTGGTTATGTGGGCTGATTCTACAAAATTAATGACTGATAACCCTCTGCAGTTTCTTAAATCAGTTCACTTAATTTAGTGACCACAGGTGGAAAATATGTATGTAAATATAGAGATTCAACCTGAGAATCCAGGGTAAAGTGTCGTCTAATGCTTGATTAATTCTAACCAGTAATACTAACCTTTACCTGCACAAAAGATTCTCTGTTTAAAAACTAAAAATTGCCATCAATGACCAAAGAACTGACCCAAAATACCCCCCAGACAAGATACCGCCTGCCAGCGGGGCTGTGTTGGAGCCTCTGTCACCCAAGGAGAGCTGAAGCCCTGAGGGGTAGGGGTGGCAGTATTATTTTTCACTCTGATGAATTCCTTCTTGTGTGTATTTTGCACACCCCATGCTATGGGAGTGAAGCTGATCCACAGGGCATTCAGGAGTTTGCTCTTTCGTGATTATTCAGTATTTCTGTTGCTCCATAAGATAAGGTATTAATCTTAAGGTAGTGCTCTCCACATAAGTGTTTCCCAATTTCATGTTTCCCTTGTTCTTCCAGAGATTTTTCACAAACTCCATCCATGCTGCTGTGTTTAAAAGGACACTGATTGTCCCAGCAGTGAGGGAGATTTTGCAGAAAGGAAGTAATAATTGCAGTCATGTCCTTGCTGTCCAATGACAGAGGGAGTTCAGATGTATTTCCTCTCTATCTCCTGTATTTCTCTTTGCATTTAAAAATACAGTGCAACTTTATTATGTCTCCTACGTGCCTACAGATGAGGTTTTGCTGTTTATTTTCTCTCTCTTTTATTTTCCTTCCCCCGCGGAAATGAAAATAAAGACAGTTTAAAAGTATTTCCTCCTTTTTGACAGGAACTTCTGAATGAAATCTTGTCTGGTCCCCACCTTCCCTCTAATGTGCTTTCTCCAAAGGTTTTGATAACCACTTGGAGGGTTAGAGATGCTCATATAAGTCTGTTCTGGCAATCCTCGTGCCTGGAAAGTGGCACTTGTAGTATGAGTGCTGCCATTCAGTGAAGATTCTCATAAGAGAAGATTACTTGTGATGTCCCTGGAATTGCCTCTCTTCCAATAGCTTCTCACCTCTAGGGCTTTGAGGAGGTGTAGGGAGGTGACACTGCCCAGAGCTGTCTGAGATCACCCTCTCATTTTCAGGCTGTTAAACTAACAGTGAGGAATTCTGATTCCTGTCTGCTCTTTCTTTCTGATATGCCAAAACATCACTCTCTAGTCAGAGCTGATTGTTGCACATCAGGAAAAATTGTTTAAAATTAGTTAAAAGTTATGCTTTCTTTTTTCTTTAGTACTTAATTACCTGTGCAAGTCAAGAGAGGCACTCCTCTCATAGACCTAATTTTATTTCCCTTGCTGAATCAAGCAGTAGATGCAGAGATAGAAAATACAATAATCCTCTTAATGAAAGTTTGGGTTTATTGCTAAACATCTAATATTCTCCAAGACTGTGTATTAAATATGTAACTTAAACTGGTTGAAGCAATTATATAGAACTGGAACTGTCTCTCCGTCCTTAACTGGTGTTGTATGTCCAGTACATTGCCCCGATATCTGAGTATTTATACTGTGGATTTTAGGCATAGTTGTGAGAAGTAAAGGTAGAGCCACACTTAGTTCTCAGTATTACTGGTATTTTTAATTAGATAGCACATTTGTAAACTGTCAGGGTTTGTGTGCATTGACAACTATTCCCTGTTAATTTAAACCAAAATAAAAGAGGCAGTAGAATGGGCCTTTGATGTAGCAATACCAGGTGTGCTATTGTAAAGACCAAAGAACTGGTGGAAAAAAGTCTATTGACCTTGCAACGTTCCTACAGTCTGAAAGAAAAGTTGCCCACCAGAAGATCCTGCTCTGCTGTTTACAGGAAAGATTCAAGACTACTCTGTTGGAAAAAAAATAGTTATGGAGAAAGAATGGCTGCACCACTAGCTATTAGCTTAATGGTTGTTTGTGTGTTTAATTATTTCATTATTAGCCCCTACTGTGCACTCAAGAGTGAGAGACTCATGGATCCAAGCTCTTGCTTCCCACTAATGAAGAAAGATTATTCATTCTCAAATCTTAGTCAAGTTTCTGCACATGGACTTGTATGGAAAATGAAAGTTATCACATATAATTCTCTGCTGGCAGAGAAGGGAATGAGTATTTAGCTTTGAGACAGAAGGGACTGGAAGAACACAATCTCTATAGACATATAAACAATCTGTTTACTTCAGCTGCAAGAACACAATAGAAAACCTAACGAAATTATAACTAAATTATATCTAGTATGCTGTCTGGATTTAATGACAAACTGATTGGGGGCTTGCAAAGAGTTGCTTGATTCTTTGTTCTTTTAAAAGTTTATTTTAGGTTTTTTTAAATAAGTTCTGTCCTAAAAAAAATACATTGAAGTGTCAGTCATAGCTCAGCTTTTTGAAAAGTCACATGTATGTTAAGGTGTTTTTAAGGTGAATTAACACATTCCTATGGTTAATCTCACCATTAGATCATGTTTTACAAAAACCTAAGGAAAGAATGATAAAAAAGGTTAAAATTAAAGTAGAACAAGTCATACCCAAACAAGACTGTTTTGAGAAGGAAGCCAGGGAGTTGCCATAGTTTCTCCCAAATTCCAGAGAGAATGAGGCCACTGTCATTTCACAGTTGTAGTGTCAGTCCTGGTTATTTTAGCCCTTCTGTGTCCAATAGCAATGCACAGTTTGTGCAGAAGGGGGATAGCTTACTTCCTAAAACGGGCTGAAGATGTGGAATAAGTTTTTTCCTGTGTATTTTGTTTGGAGTGGGTGTAGGAGAATGTTCATTTATGGTTTTTGGAAATCTTTTTTATTCTTCTTCAGGCATTTTGATTAGTTTTATTTGACTGCAAATTGAAGAAATGAAACGTGCCAGATTTCTATTTTGTCGAGAGTATGAAACCATGTGGTTATCACTTCAGCTTTTCACCACTGCCCTGCCTCCCCCACCCCCAAGGAAGCTACTGATTTTAAAAGTGTAGAATCTTATGATGATGATGATGATAAATCCTGAACGGACCAAGCAAACTGAAGCAACACTTTAATTCCGTATATTGATTCTAATGTTCTTCTGATCAGATTTT
Organism: Myrmophylax atrothorax; assembly: GCA_026770055.1. Taxonomy (NCBI): domain Eukaryota; kingdom Metazoa; phylum Chordata; class Aves; order Passeriformes; family Thamnophilidae; genus Myrmophylax; species Myrmophylax atrothorax. The sequence goes on along the minus strand of JAOXXN010000150.1, from coordinate 13,510,958 downwards.
TCATAGTTTATCCGTAACCCCAGTTAACCTTGAACATCAATTCTGATATTGCACCACTGGGTGTTGTCAGCAGGCATGAAAGATGGTAACAGTGGTCAGTGAAATGGATCTTTTGAATTTGGACAGAGCAAAGAAACAATGTGGGATGTGGGGTGGTTATTGATATGACCAGAGATAAAGAAGTTAGGTAAGAGGTATTAGATTGTGCTTCAGTAATTGAGCCAAAACAAGAAAAAGAGGAAAGCAATGGTTTCCAGATGACAGCACTGCTGGAAAAGGGAAGCCAAGAGAAAGCAGATCTTACATGTTTTGGAGTAGGGAGGTGTAAATGGAGTTTTTCTGTATCAATTTTTATGCATGGATAAGAAGGTTGCCAGCCACGGGGCTGATGTGGCAAACAGGCAGCGTTTGAGATGCACAAGACTGAAGAAAACAGGTGTGATGCAAAAAGGCATATTATTAACTTGGAACACTCACTGTACTTGTGGCTACTGGGCAGATTTCCTTTGTTCTGTGCTGCCTCTCCAGAGCTGATGTATCTTGTTTGGAAAGTACATTTGTATCATTGACTGTTATATTGTACTGTGTAGTGTGCCATTAGTGACAGTCCTGCCACATGAGGGGGAATCTGCTGTTCTTATGCCTTAAAGCATCATCTGCCTATAGGTTTAGGTTTGTATGGTGAGCTCATGGCTCTTTGTAGATTGTTTTCTGGCTTTCTGACCATAACTGTCAGGGGCCATACAATATTTCTTGATGCTAAAGATTTTTTATAGGAAGCTGAA
>JAOXXN010000150.1:13498450-13510073 GCA_026770055.1 Myrmophylax atrothorax | reverse complement strand
GCTTATGATACCCAGTGCAATTTACTCCCACTATACCTTAGCTTTTGGAAGGTATTCTAATAGTACAAATCAGTGTCAAAAATTCTGAATTAGTGATTTATAGAGTATTTGTGGATAATCACTAATGGCAAGCAGAAGGTTGCTTTTCTGGCACACTAATTAAGAGAAACTCAGAGGGCTAAGAAGACAAGAAAGAAAACAGGAGAAAACAGAGAGGTGCATCTGAATGCTCCTTTGTGATCATTAGTGCTTTGTTATATATTATCAAAGTGGAGCATTAGATTCCATGGTAATCGTAGAAAATTTTTGAAGAGTTTGTGATAAGACAGTTTGATATATAAATGGAGTATGACAAATGCTCAGTCCCTTTCTGATTTGGAATTTTGGGGCAAAACATGCTTTTCCTATGAAACGCACATTGATCAAAGTAAAACAGTTTTTTGAAAATGTATGAGAGGTGTTGATCTTCTGTCTCAATGCAAATTGCTTTGTCAGAAATCTGCATGGTTTTCTGTAGGGCCAAATAGTCTGGGAAAGTTCTTTGCCAGTGGGATGGAAACCATTCATAGGATAAAAATAAAAATTCAATAACTCTGATCTTTATGAAATGAGAAGAATTACAGTTTTTGAAAAGTTTCAGAAAAGTCCATTTCATATTCAACTAGCATAAGATCAATTTCCAGGTGCTGAATAATTTTAGAAAATCATAGGTCAGGTTTTTGACCTTTTGTTTATTTATATGCAGAAAAGATACCCTCTGACTTCTAAACTCCTTATTGCTTTCCTAACATTGTTTTATGTGGCATTTGGGCTGCTCACCTTTTCTCTGCTGACCTAGTTAAAATGATGATTTAAGTTTGGTATATTGTGTTTGTTAGTTATAATTAGCTGGGATGTAATCACTCCTTGTACAAATCTCATCAAATGACTCGAGACTGAGTTGCATTCAGGTTGAACAAACAGAAAATAAATCTGTGTCTGATTTCATTCATTCAATTTGTTCATCCTGTTCAGCTGAATTCATTACAAGTTTCTCATATTGAAGTATTTCATTTGTGAGTGAAAGGCTGCTCAGCTCATGTGTGATGGGGAAAAAAAGTTCTGAAGTAGACACAAGTAGGAATTCTAACCTTGTTCGCCCCTGCAGTCCCTGGGGTTGGGAAAACACCTGAACTCAGTTCAAGTCATTTCCAACCCCCTCATCTCACCGTATGTGTAGAGATCCAGGGCAGTTACTTCAGCCTCCCCTCAAGTTGCTATCACTGGGAATGTGGCCTCTGACACTTGGTGTGGGTTTCAGCCTGATGTGTGATAATACATAGGCAGGTTTATTCAGTCCTGGAAGGAAAAGACTATTTTCCAGTGTCCCATGCCCAGTCAATGAGTATTCTGCTTGGGTAATCATAGCCAGGCCCTTGCTTGCAATCGTGGTAGTGACTATAACCAAGCACCAAAACCCAACTGATCAATGTCAGGTTGGTTTACTCAGTTAAATTTGGTTTGCTCGGTTCTGTATATTAATGATAGTGCACCATCATTTGAACCTCCAAATGTTTGACTGGCATTGTTAGTTCTGTTCAGCTCTGTGAAAATACTGTCCTGTCACTTGTATTTGTTTCCAAAGCATTTGGAAGCTGTAACTGTACAGTGATCTGTATCTGCACTAAGGCTTTTGTGTGAGACTGATTTGTCCTCACCAACTATATGAACAATTATGCTCTATAAAGAGGATTTAGAGAGACATACGGTATTAGATGAGATAATAATTTATTGGTAGTGAAGGATATTTAGTTGGCCAAGTTGACTCCTAGAATATGTTCCTGCCTGATGATTTTGGACATTATAATGAAATAGGATACTAAGGGGAAAAGAAGATTGTCAATAAGTATTTAAGCTTCCACTGCTGAATGTAGAATACCTGTATTTTACCATTTAACAGTCAATAAGACCTTACCAAACTTCAATAGTTTAAGAGAAAACTGTCCCTTTCATGTTTTGTATCAGCCCTAGGGTGAAGGTGGGGTTAATTTTCACTGCCAAATGCATATTTGTTCTCATTGGAAAGCTAATCTTGTAATTCCTCACAAGACTGACAATCTTGGGAGAAATGACCTAGTACTGAGGTTAAATTCCCTCTTAGCCTAAAAGAAGCAAAGAATATTGTTGGATGAATGGCTCAGCATGATACACATTACAGATAACTAAGGTGTTATACGAGTCTTTGCTTTTGGCTATGGAAAGAGCTTTAGTCCTGCTTCCAGTAGCATAGCTGTCTGGGAAGTAATTCAAGGCTTTTTGGAATAATTCAGTGTTATTGGAAGCCTTTAAAATCAGACTGTCCCATTTTCTATTGTGTGTTGACTGCCTATCTCAGAATTATCAGTATTGGCTGGAGCCATTAATGCAGTCACTTTCTGGCTAAAGAAGGTACAGTGCTGACTCTTTGGATGAAATGTGCACTGTACTGGGATTTAAGGTCTGGGGGTTTTAAAAATTTTTATACAATAAGGGATAGACCACCTTTTTTTCCAACAAAGCAATTGATCTAAAATTTTCAAAACCTTTACGTTGATCCTTACAGATTTAAAGACAAGAAACTGTGTAATGCTTTCAGGGATTACTTAATATTAAATCATTGAAATTAATGAATCTAAGAAAAGGTAGATGAAACCCACAGGTTTTTTTCTTTTTTTTTTTTAACAGATTTTGCATCTGTTTCTTGATTATTGTTTCTTGACAGCACTGATTCTTCTTTTCTGAAACAGACTAAATTACTATGAATTATTGAGCCATGGAAGGGGTTGAAAAATAATTCTGAAATAACTTATTTGATGTCAATTGCACAATTACTTTTATCTCATAGTATGTTATTTTTCATAATTCTCATCCAGTCCAAGTGAGAGAAATGAGAAATGGCAAGCTCAGCAGAAAGTAGGGATATTATAATATATGAGTGGTTATTAAAAACCTCAAGAAAGAGAAGCAGTTAAAATCTGGATTGAAAGAAATTAAAGTGCCTATTAAAATTATTAATATTGTGTAACTGTGGCTCATAGTTGAAGAAGTTGAGTGTTTCTTGAGTGTGCAACATCCCTTTTCTTTGCCAGTAGTGCAGAAGTAAGGATGGAAGACTTGGTGCTATAAATGGCAGAGAATTTAATGGAGAGGCAGGATGGATGGAATAGGTAACCAGGGAAATTAGAACTTTATAAAATGGGCTGTAGATGGTAACAGGGTCTTGCATTGTTGCCAGTCACAGATATCAACAACTTTTGTAGAAATGTATAGAAACTTTCATTAAAATTAATGGTTTGTGGGATCAGGTAAACAAAGAAGCTGTAATATATTCATAAATCACAGAAGATCCTGAGTTGGAAAGGACTGACAAGGATCATCCAAGTCCAACCCCTGTTGAGGTTGACTTTAATCTCTTGATTAGTTTTGAATCCCTTTTAGGAAAATCTGTAACTCTAGGTATATGTTTAAGTTGACACTGTGATCTATGGGTTTATGTTGTGTATTCCTTAAGAAATCATAGAAAAAAGGAAATCCATTGAAGAATGTAGTATTGAGATTAATTTTGGGACTTACAAGTAAGGCCCTGTGTACAATTAAGTGTAATAAGGAACTGAATTTTTGTTAAGGACAAAATAATTGTACTGAAATGGCAGCAAATTCAGTGAAGAAGATAAATAGAAGATACTTATTCACGAGAGAGAACCTTGTGGTTACCCAGAAAAGACGACAGAATAGCCTCTTTTAGACAAGAGTTCTTAGTATGACTCTTCAGCAGTAGAAAAGAAATGCCTTTAGCAGGAAAATGGCAATTCAGCATATGAGGAAAGAATGTAATAGGCAAAAGCCAAAGAGAGAGGAAGGGAGAAAGCAGGATGTTCTGCCCCACATGGCTCAGTGATCCTCATTGGCACTGAGGAGAGAAGGGGGGAAACAAGGCAGGGGTGAAGCCAGGGAAGGTAAAGATCAGTCACCAGTGTGTGATTTCCTTCTTTTCATGTATCAAATGACAATGGCAGCCTTTTCTACATGATTTATTTTGTAAGCTTCTGCTTCATAAGAGTAAATACTCAAAGGTAAATGTTGCTGCAAGTCACAAAATGTCATTTATCTTTCTGAAACAGAATCATTAACATCTCATTTTCCAATAGCATTCTGAGACTGAAGTAGACTGAGCTTGGGACTTCCAGTCCTTTTTGATGTTATTTTTTCAATCTTTTATTTTGATAAGTGGTTTTTCTTCCTATATAGGGCGAAGTTGACTTCTGTGACATCTGTTATAGGAATAAAACTATGGACTTCAGCCATTACTTGCAGCACCTGGGCTTTGTGTGGATGGGTGAGTAGGCATCTGAGTTAGATAAAGAATACATTTATCTGAGCTTCTTAATTCCTTTACTGAGATGTTCAAAGCTATTAATAGAAATGGCTGATGGATGAATTTTTGATAATATATAAAGATAAACTGTTATAGTAGGATGGTCTTAAAAGGTAATAATAGGAATGATCATAAATCTGGAAAGTTTAAGTCATTATTACCATCAAGAAGAACAGGTTTTATGAAGGTGTTGACATTGTTATTCTTCTTCTGACTGTTATTTGTATCATTATGTACTAGCAATACAAGGAAGTGAAGGCTCCTTCAGCAGAGCCTCCATCTGCACTGTGTGTGTTACGTGAAGTTGATATGGGACCAATCCACCCAAATTCTAAATTACCAACTATAAATCAATGTCATGCTGCTCCCAAAGGAGTCTCACATGCAGTTTGCTGGCCTTGCCATGGCATCTGAACACTTTCTCTGCCGGTTTTTGATAACTTGTGGGATGTTTCTGATTTCTGCCACCTGTGGAAGTGGCTCTAACAGCACAGAGAAATGACAGGGATCCCCTGTCTTCAGGCATGAGAAGGACCATTAAAGTTAACTCCTCTACAACTGCTTTAGTTGTGTCACCTCTTGAACTGCCTGATGTGGTGGTTGTGTGGGCAATTCAAACAGCTGCCTTATCCTGCAACTCCATTGCCAGAGGAGCTATGTTTCAGAGCAGTTTCACTTACTCTGTGCAAATCTCTCCCTCGCTCTCTAATTTAAAAAGATATTCTTTGTGTCTGCCACCTCCCTGCTAAATGTAGATTGGGTGTCAGGGGGCTGACACACAAAAGGCCTCAATCTCTTAAGAAGCTGCCACCAGAACACCTAATAGACTGTCAGTTTGAATGTTAAAATGAGACACAGCAAGGGAAGGAATAATGCTTTTAAAAAAAGAATGGTAGGTATACTAGAAAAAAGCTCAGCTCCACTGACAAGGTGCCTGGAAATGTAGCCCTTGCAGTAGAAGGGAGGTATTGATGAAGGTGTCAGTAGCAGGTGAAAAATGGTGCTCAGGTTGGGGCCACGAACAGGAAATAGAGCAAGCATTTATGGCTGTAGAGAGGAGCAGGTAGGAAGTCAGGTTAGGACTAGCATTGCATTTAGCAGATTGTCTGCTTTGTAGGGTGCAATGTTGCTTTGTCTCTTGTTGTGATGATCATTTTTAAGCAGTATTTTAAAGCTACATCTCTGTATGTAATAAAGAACTGTGCATGACTGAGCCCTGAAAATCAGTGTTTGTACATCTTGGAGGTGTTTTATGCCACTACAGGTAGGTACATCTTTGAAATGTGGCATTATTTGGGTTGGAGATTCAGAACTTAATTTCTGTATGTCAGCAGCATCTCAGGTTGCCTTGCTCACAAATGGAACTGGGAAGGGTAGAAATTGCCAGGGAAGTTTTACTCTGTTGTTTCAACCCTGCCATTACGAAAGCACATTTATTTTAGTACATGTTTCTTTTTAAGTAAGACCTGTGGAATTATAATTTGGTCTTGCCACATGTGGCACTTACTTGTGTTCAAAAATTATAAGCAAATGCACTTTGGTTTTATTGCCATGATGTTGAGAGTGTGCCACAACTGGATCATATATTGCCTTCTCTTTGTACTTATCTTACCTACCTGATGGGGCATGAACATTGGGAAGGTATTTAACAGAGCTCTGTATCTCCTCATGCTATAATTGTGTATCCAATACATGCACAGGGTGTGACAGTTAAAAAAATATTCCAAATTTCATTTTGCAGGGATGAGTAATCTATAGGTAATCGTATATATGTTACAGTATTTAACTGTATAGGAAATGAAACATTTAATCTGCATTTTAAAGAGAATATGTTCATACAGGAAGTGTTTAGAGGGTGGTAGTCTGAGCTGCAGCCTTATGAGAGTCTTCTGGTTTTTGTGACATATTTCAAAGCCTAGTGGGTTTGAAAAATACCTGTGTGGGCTCCTTTCTTGAAAACTGCTTTTTGTGGTATTACTGAAATTTTATCTGAAGATTATTGTTATTCTGTGCTGCTCTTTTCCTGTGCATTTGTGAAGGGGAGAGAACTCCAAAATAATTGATTGATTCATCAGGTTAAGGACTGGTGAACAGTTAATGTGTAGAAAATTCAATTTGATGGTACCCAGTAGTGCCAAACTGGAGATTTATGTGAATAAGATTTATGCTATTTTTATGATTATTTTTGGTGGTATTTCTCATATTATATGTTTTATTTACTTTCAAAAATACATGTATGCACTTATTATTGCAAACTGAGATGTTTTATAGTATGTATGAAATAATAAGGGAGATATTAGAAATATTTTAGGCCTGGAAGAGAACGGGCATAGAAAACAAATGTTAGTATTGCTTTAATGTAGCACATTTTTTTAATTATTGTTTTTATTTCTGTGTTTACTTTCCCTACTATGAACTTTTTAAGATAACAGGAATTTCAACACAATAAAAAATTCTCTGGAATAGCAACTGAAACTTATTTTTACACACAGCTTTTTCTGATTCCCATCTTGACCCTGTGCACTCATGGATGTTACTGCTACCTTTGGCTCAGGTTCAATGTGCTCAATACCATCACTGTGCAAATCTCAGACTTAGTACAGGTGTAAGGAAGCAAGGCAGCCGTTAGTCAGAATTAGAGTTAATATGCAAATGTAAGATGGTCCATGGAAATGAGAAAATCCTCCAGCATTTTTGTCTACTCTGAACTTTTAAACGCTTTCTAACGATATTAATATTCCAAGTAAGTATATCCAAACTGATAATTTATTTTATTCAAGTATTACTTCCCATTCTGTGTTCAGAAATAGTCTAATAAATTACAGCATTTACATTTCAGTGTGTTAGAGGAAAAAAAGTCATTAAAAATACGTGTATTATATATTTATATGTGACTCCACAAGGAAAATGCAAGTCATTTTCTCTATCTGTGCTACTTAAATAGTGCCAAAATCAGTGAGTGACCAAGTGTACTTTGCAGCATCTCTTTGTTCCATCACCTGACACGAAACAGGAGCTGGGTGCTGTGGCAGTCAAAGAACTGCCCTTGGTCTGTTTGTGCAGTGCTTGACACCAGAGCCACAGGGGCTGCACTGGCTCGAGAGAAAGTTTTAGGCTTCAGGATTAGGTGTGGCTTAGGTCAGAGCGGGTATTTCCTCAGCCAGAGTAGTGCAGCTTTGTCCCAGCTGCTGCAGGGCTGCAGGAAAGGAGCTTTGGTTGAGGTGAGGGGTTTGCTGCTGGAACAGGCAAGTCCGGATACAATAACGTTGCCTTGTTCATTTCTGTTTGCTGCTTAAATTACTTGGTTTTGGAGCCTACAACTCAAGTGACATGATAAGAATGCAGACAGAAACTGTTGGTTGGTGTGTTCTCTGATGACTTAAACCCTACTTCCAAGTGTAATCCAAACTCTGGTAGGGTTCCTTTCTCCTAACCTGGTTGCAAACAGAATTTCTGTAGACATGCAATGTATTTATCAAATGGGAAATCTAGCTCATGCTCTGTTCCGTGCTACATCCCTTTTTCTGGCCATGTAGTGCTGTAAAAAGATTTTTGTGCTTGGAATGCTGTCTGGGCTGTGAGCACAGTCATGCACTTGAAAGGATTGTTTTCAGATGTGTTTACTACAAGGGCATTTCAGAAAATGTTTGGCCTCAGTGGAAAAATTTCCAGGAAATTAGTTACTATTCAAATGCCACCTCATGAAGTTGCTCTAAATTTTCAAGACTGTTGGAGTGTCTCTGTGCTGCTGTAGACTGATGTGTGCTGGAGAGCATGAAGAGCATTCCTGGGCCAGGGCTTGCAGAAAGGCCCAGCTTTAGGCTTTTGTCGTGCATACATTTTGGAACCTCTAACCAAAGGCTCTTCTGCTTTTTTCAAGAAAGATGCAAGGAAGAGATCTGTTTCTCACTGTGCCAATAAGATACTTTTCCAGTGTTTGGATTTATTCCATGATGATTTTCCATAGCATTTTGGCTGACTTTTCAGAAGTGAGTGGTCAAAAAAAAAATAAACTACAGCAAGAAGTCACTGTCTCTTTCTTCCTCCCTAGCCCTGCATCCTGGATGCACTCATGTCTTTGGCTACCTCTTTTGCTGATAATTTGCCAGTTCACAGGTGGCACATCCTATGTTGCTGGATGTTATTAAATAAACAGTTTTCCAGACAGCTGTAGTATTACATCTTTAAATAAAAGTACACAAGCTTAGTGTCAGCATCTTATTTATGGAATGCTTTTGGCTCCTGAACTGCTTGTTGAAATTGTTGTGTAAGCCATTTGGTCACTGAGAAGTAATTGTGTATTACTGTAGACAACAAGCTGTTTGCATTAATTAGCAATCAAAGCATATTGCCAAATGGGGAATAACATGTCTTTGACATCTCTACAGATCCTGGTAGCTGAAGCAGTGCAGACCCATGGACTCTCCTTTTTCTGCATGTTTATAGCGTGAACTTCCAGACCATCTGCCCAAATAGCCATCTGCAAAACCACCAGGGCAACAGCTGACAGAAACAAAAGCCAAGGCTGGAGAAACAGCATATGAGGGTGCAAGGGAGTTTGTAAAAATACATTGGGTTTTGCAGTAAGAGTAGCCCTTGTGAGCATTTCATGCAGCTTCTAAAAAGGGAAAATAGTGAATGTTGTCTTGCTCACATGCCTGTTCTTTTTGCCAGCTAAGGAAGAGTTGTGATGTGATCAGAGTTAACTTGAACCAGCTTTAGGGAAGCAAAAAGCGTGATAGAAGGACAAATCTTCTGAAGGTAATGCAGAAGTCTACCTTAGATGAGGTAATGTACAGAGAATGGATGGTACAGATCATATGGTGTTAACCAAATCTTGCCATTGGAATTAGAAGTGTTGATCTCTGTGGCAATGCCTCCACAGAAGCACACTTGGATTCAGAGATCTCTGTAGAATTGACACTAGAAATAATGCTGTGGGAGTTATCCCCTTTAGCCAGTCAACTTACCCCTTTTCTTGTAAAATATGAATATTATGCGACATCAACTGCATCTTAAGCAGCAATTGTATGTGATATGCACTCAGAAACCCCTGAGATTTTTAGTATTTCCTATGTGTCTAGTGCTGGTTTTCTGCCTCACAAAGCTTTTTGAAAATATTCTCCTTAGCTATAAAGTTTCATGTGAAAAATTAGGAGTAAAGAACCCAGAGTGGTCTGGATCCAGGGGCAGAAACATTCACATGAATAATTGGAACAGTGAGTTTAAAGGTTTAGTACTCTGGCTCTTCCCATTCCTCCTTACTTGGTAGTCCCAGTTGCAATTTTTGGTCTGATGTTGCTGTTTGCCTTTTTTTGTCTTGATGATCAGAAAAATCTGTTTTGGCAAAGGTGGTCAGGACTTGCATGTTTTGAGGGAAAAATCAACCACATGCTTACATCAGTTTGTCTTTTTAAAAATCAAAGTAATTGTATGCACTTAAAGTAATTTTAAGAATTACCTTTCTGGACCTAAGCAAATAACTGCATGTGTCTGGAAACTGTTATTCTGTGGTGGATTGGAATAATTTTCTGTCTGTGTTTTGTACTGCAAGTGGTAAGACAAGTTCTGACTGCAGTGTGCACATTTGTAGCCAGGTAGGGACCACAGGTGTTTGAAATCCAGTGTGGATTCTGCCTCTTCTTATGGGCTGTGTAGAGACAGTGGGATAGAGGGAAAAATACATCCAAGTCCAGGTCAGTGCTTTGCATTTGAACTTTTTGGAAGGAATGCCTTTTATCAGGAAATGCATTTATTCATGTATGTTATGCTTAAGAATTACAGATATTTGCTACTAAAATGTCAGGTTCTCTGAGTTATTAAGCACAGTATAATGAACCCTTTGCAGAAAATAACTAGAATGTGATCTATGTCTGCAGAGGAAGCAAAGGAGCAAAACACATTAAAAAATAAATTAATGTAATGCAAAATAACCTTAGTTCCACTGCACAGAAATTTATAATCACACTGATCTTGTTAAGCTGCTCTTCCAGAAGATGCTGCACATTCTATGCAGGACTATGATGATGAGTGTCATTCAAAATTAGGATCTTTCACATTCAGAGTATTTCACACACACATTTAGCATGTGCACAGAGAGACATAGAGACATTTCCATGAAGCAAGGTGTCATCTAGACAGGAACTCTTAAGAGACGACTCCCACCAGGGTTTTGGGGGTGTACTTTTGTAGTGCTTCTTAGTTTTGGCTTTTTTATTTCTTTTTTTCTTCTCGAAGATGTACTGCTTTTTGGTTACTTTCAAAGGGCAGTGCACTGACAGTCTGTTAGGATGTTATTCCTGCCTCCAGGGTTACCCTGAGGTCAGGGCTGCTTTCGTGGCTCCTGGTGGCTTGATATGAATAAATTGATTTTGGAATAACTAAACAAATTTCTCTGATAGGATAAGTGAAGATAAAACATCTTCACCAAAAGACTCCAAGTCAGCATAATTGGCCAATAAATAAATAAGAAAAATTTCTGCTCTGTTGTCTTTCAGAATAGCATCTCTTACAGAATGCTTTTCACAACTGCAGAGAATTCACTGGCCTCAGCTATGTGTGACAGCAGTTTGCCTGTTGAGACTTGTTGCTCTTTCTTAGCCAGGACTGGGGGGAAAGGGATGCCCTGTGTGCTCCCTAAGGAAAAGGTAACTGTGCACAGAAGAACAGTGTATGGTGATGGATGGAGGACATGGAACAGGGAATTGTGAGGGCACTTTCTGCCAGCAGTGCAATACACTTGAAAGAAGGTCATGGGTTCAGGCATCTTTCTTGCCTGCATGGGGAGATGTACAAATCCATGTATAAGCCTGTGAAGTTTGGAGATTGGAAATGTGTGTGAGAGATCACTCAGTAGCTCTTCAACACAGAGGCTGCAAAATGGTATCAGGAGCTGAAGGAGTGGAAGGCACAAAGGGAGGATACTGGAGTGGGGAGGGTGGGCAACTTGGATCCCAGCACTGGCTGGGAATGTTGTGTTTGGAGGAGCTGGCACATTGTTGGGCTGTCCTGGGATGTGCAGCAGCACTAAGATGTTTGGGTACATGCACAGGATTGGACTATTTGTGCAGTACAGCCACGATCCTACACACATCTATTGATGGAGACAGGCTGAACTAAGGATGTGATGGTGCCTGGGCAAGAGCTCCTCCACCTGGGGCTTGACCAAAAGAAGGGCTTGCCTTCTGTTATTTTGGAAAATGCATTGGCCGTTTTCAGAATAATTTTATT
>JAOXXN010000150.1:13441111-13466705 GCA_026770055.1 Myrmophylax atrothorax | reverse complement strand
TAGGAGACCAAGTATTTGTTGTTAAGATTATCTCCCCCTATATGTAGCTTCAAGTGTTTTTGAAGAAGTATCAGGAGATGTGCTTACAGAATCTCTTCAGGACATCTTAGCTCCCAAAACACTTGCTCAAGGGGTGAGAGTCAGCTTACCAACTGATCTTTTTGCATGCATAACTGGCAGAATGCAAAGGAGAGACATGCAACCAAGGATGCACTGAGACCCTTCTCCAAGTAGGAAGATGAGGACTACTACAGTTGACAAGCTCATTATTATGTCATTACTGTGACAAGCTCTTTTAAAGTATCCTAGGGTTTCCCCAGTTAGCTCCCAATAAATCAGTGGACTCTGACATTGATCTGCATGGGATCAGAGCAGGTACATACTAGAAGTATTTCATTCTGGTTCTGAAAAGAGTTCTAAAGCAAAGTGTCTCTGCTGTTACGTGTATGTCCCTGCAGCCCCAAGGCCTCCACAATTCTTGGATTTGTGTGTGGAGGAGGCTTTGGAGAGCGGGGTTAGCAGAACTGCCTCAGGGAAGTTTCTGGTGACTATTGTATGGTTTTTGGCTTCTTTTCCAGGATGGTACATTCTCACCATTACTGTAAGAACTGTCCATCCCTTTAGAGCAAAGCAGTTGACTTGAAATTGGGTCTGATTCCTCAGTATTGCCCCAGCATCCATCAAAACTACTTTTGACTCTATGTATTTACACTGATTTTGGCTTATGAACTAATCTGTACAATTTCCTGAAGCATATTTCAGAGTTTAGTTTCCAAGGTGGCAAAGAGAGAATCCTGATTGCTAATCTAGTTTGAAAGTTGCCTTCAGTTAAACTGATAGAAACCAGTATCAGACCGTGCAGAACCCAGTCTCCTTCTGCCTTGTTTGTTCCTTGGGAGTAGGGTAGAATCAAATCTCAAGCATACAAGGCAAACCAGTTCATGACTGAAGTCCCTCAAAATTACTTGAAATCTTGGACCCACAGCACAAGACATGGATATGCTTTGGCATGGCTGGGGAATGCAGAAGCTGTTAAGGGGAACTACAAGGAACAGCTGGAGGAGCTATAGGAATGTTTTCTCTCTTACACAAGTTAATTGAACGAGTTTGTGGAAACCTTTTCCTTCTGTAGGAAAAACCCCTCAAATACTCTAAAAAATGACATTTCTAATTTTCTTTGGTAAGAAACAATTGCTTCTGTGTGTGTATATGTCCCAGTAGTCTCAAAGTCTCTATAGACAGCCAGATTTATATTTGAGTGAAAGCCACTGCATCACACACAGGAGCTTGTGAAAGTACAGTAAACATCCTTCAAACAAATTCTCATGTGCCTTGACTACAAAGTAAATGAAAAGCAATACACAGGGTTGGAAAGAAACCACATTTCTAGGTTGGTTTCAATAGACTCTTAGTTTTCCCAGTGTATTAGTACTCACTCCGAGTCTGCTGCATCCTGCGTTCTCCCCCACACCACAGCTGAGCTGCACTGTGTCTACCACTGTGACATTTTATGGAAAACCAGCATACCAAGGTTTCTCTTGAAAACAGTAAAAATAATAACTGTTGGTACTTGTGTGAGGTCTGGCTAATTTAATCTCTTAAAGTGTAGTCAATAGAGACATAAAAATAACAGTTTTCTTGCCGTGCTAAAGAAGCAGGAAAGAAAGTAGATTAAAGCAAAGTCCATGGTTAGTTTAAATACACTGAACCATATCGTGCCATTGATTTTTGAACAGAAATCCCCATTGACCTCGGTGGAGATTTCTGCTTTAAAATCAATGGTGCAAAACGACACCCTCAGATTAAGATACAAAGATGGAGGATGAGCCTTAATTGGTGCCTCCTGGTTGGGATGGGTTTCCCCTATAGAGGGAGTTGCTGCTCTTTCCATTAAACAATTCATAGTAAAACCTGGAGGAACTTTCATATAAGAGGGTTGTTATTCTATCCTTATTCCTATTGCAAATCTAAACATATATTAGATTTCAGTAGTTTCTTTAAAACGAACACATAGACATAGTCAATTATTTTTTTATTTTTTTATTTTTTTTTTTAGATTTTAGATAATGTTAAAAATCTTTAAATCTTTCTTGGGAACTAGAGTGTCCTGCCTGGCAGGGGGAGCTATGAGTGTAGCCTGTGCAGTGGACTGTACACACCTAATACACTGTGAAAAAACCTGAGAGTTTTTCTGTGGTGTTTTCTGCAATTCGAGTAATTTCATAACTTTTAGATAATATATAAGGAGAGGCAATCATTTGGCCTCTCATCACAGATGGGGAAACAAAGCACAGAAAGCACTGCATGACTTGCCTGTGTTGTTTCAGGGAAGGGATGGCAGTGGTGGTGGCTGGGAACTGTCCCCTTCTCCAGAGACAGAGTTACCAACTCTGCTGTCTTCTCCTTGGAGGAACTCACAGCTGCTGCCCAAGAGGGCACGTTTCATGTTAGGAAGAAAGATGTCCACAGAATGCATTTTAGGAAAAGCTAATTGCAACTATTATTGTTAAAAAGTGGATTAGATGATGAAAGGTCTTTCTGAAAATTCTACAAAAAGGACATGTTTGAAGATAAAAGGTTTCTGCAAATGGTTGACAAGGAATGAGATAAAAGCCAACAGTAGAATTCTAGACAGAATTCTTATGAATTTTGCCTATTCTTGTCTGCTTGTGATTAAGGAATCAGTGGCGCTTTGAATTACAGATGTAATTCATCTTATTGGTCCACAGGACAAACAAATACTTTGGTGACTTGTTGCCATTACAGAAAGCGGTGCTGGGAGTTACCCAGCAAAGAAATCTATTGTGGAAATGTAAATAAAGGTGAATTTACAGATGCTGAGACAAATGTTGACTTGAGACTTGTCCTGCTGAAATAGACAGTGTAATGTAACTACCCTTGACTTAAAAAAACCCAAAACCAAAACAAAGCAAAACAAACAAAAAACCAAAACAACCAAAAACCCAAACCAGAAAAGTACTGTTTTCCTGAAAAGAAATTATGACAAATTTGCTGGGAGTTAAGCAGTTGTTAAGCAGTGACGGACTCTTTGAGACATAACTTCCCTGATTCTTGCATAGTCTTGTCAGATCTGTTCAGGATTATTTCCATTAGAAATGTCAATTTTTTTTTCTTCCTTTCTTTAAAGAAAGCATCTCATATAAGAAGGTGGCTTTCTGTCTCTGACTTCCCTAACTTGAATGTAAAAAACTCAAAATTTTTCTTTCCTGAAAAGAACAGGGTAAAGAAAACAATCTTGATGTAAAACTTAACAAAAAGTAGGTGAAGATAACAATAATTTTTTTCTTTCAATCTTATCCATGCTCTAATGCTTCAAAACATCTGTAGGGTTCATATATTGTTTAATCTATTAATACCAATACATTGTGGTGTTTCACATTAGCAGCTTGGTCTGAGGTGTGACTACAATGCAGGGAGAAGGTTTTCCAGTCTTTGGGGGGGTGTGTGTTGTTTACGTTGTGTCCTGTGTTCTGTATGACTTGTTTTTAAGTGGTAATTGAAGAGGAATTCATTCAACAGGAATAAAATGACTTCTTAACTATGCTTTTCACATGAGCTCTGATGCATCCCAGTTCAGCCTAAGTGAGGAGACTGTTCTTTGGCAGGTCTGCCTATAGCTCAGCAGTGGCTGATGCAGCTGTGCCTGTTTAGCACACAGGTTTTTAATTTTGTAATTGGGAGCTGGCCAATAACAACCAGTTCTGTATGTTTTCTTGCAAATTGGTGGGGAAGGAGTGACCCATGGCTGCTGTCTGTGCAGAGAACACCAACAACACTGGGGCTGTAGCTGTATCCATCCCACTGGTGGCCTTATACTGTGGGACAAGATACGTAGTCAGGGAACAGGCAGGTGTAAGGGTTGGAATACCTGCCTGAGTTCTTTTTTTTCTTCATGTAAAGGGTTGCAGTGTTGCTTTGGCTTCTACCAGCTGACTGAAGAAACTGCAAGGTATGATAGTACATGTGTGGGGTTTTACGTGTCAGTTTTTCCCAAGGTCCTTTGATAAACCAGATGTTTTCCAGACAGTTTCCTTGTGTAATTGCCCAAAATTTCAAGGACAGAGGATCTGTGCACTTTCAGAAGTACAGTAGAATAATCTGAAGAATGCCAAGGCTGTATTGTGATGTTATCTGAGCAATGTGTTTTAGGTCTGGTGTTTAGGACTTCTGTAGTCTATGTTGGAGCTACTTCTGTCCAGAGCAGGTCTCTAGAATGTGTTATAGACAGTGCTGTATTTCTGCTGTGCTTCTGTAGACAGCTTATTCTCCACATCCTTTTCATCCTCTGAATGCAGCCATCTTTTCATCTTGCTGAATGTCTCAGCAGAGCAGCATTACTAACAGAAGCATGCATTGGACATCAGAAGGAATTTCTTCACAGAAAGGGTTGTTAAATATTGGAATGGGTTCCCCAGTGAGGTGGTGGATTCACCATCCCTGGAGGTGCTCGAGAAACAACTGGAGGTTGCACTCAGTGCCATGGTCCAGTTGCCAAGGTAGTCAAAGGTTGGACTTGATCTCAGAGGTCTTTTCCAGCCTAAACAATTCTGATTCCTTGAAAATGATAAAGTGAAAAAGATTACTTGTGTGAGGCGTACTGGGAAGTTTCTTCCTCTCATGTGAGATGTGATGACTTGAAGCTCTCCAAACCTGAGGGGAGACAGTCAGTGTGAGCCAGAAAAAGGGGCACAACTGTGTTGTGGCACAAAATCTTCATCAAGAGACTTGAGGAGTTGTCAGTAAGAGGCAAGGAGTCAAAATATGGAGATCTGGATAGCCCATCTGTCTGCTGCAGTTTGTATGTTAGAGGAAGATGTGTAATCCTTATGTTTCAAAGGCAGAGCACTGATTAACTTGTGATTGTTATTTATTGCTGTTGTCAGGTGTGGATTAATGTTTGAATGTGCAGCATCTTTTGTAAACCTTTATTTTATTGGAAAGAAAAGTTCCTCTAGTGACTTTGCTATGTTCATGTTCCTTTTCTTAGACTTGCTGATGCTCTTAAAAAGACCTGAAGCTGTGAAAATGCTCTTTTTAAAGTTAATTCCATTCTGAGCCATCATGTCTTTTCAGGGCTCTTTGGCACTTGAGCCCCAGGTCACAGTGCAGAGATAAAAAATATGTATGTTCATAATTAGCTCATAAATAATGCAGTGTTCTCATTCAGACTCCATCCTTTCAACATGCCCATGGATTATTGTTCTCTCTGCAGTTTAAATTTCTGAGCACTCTGTGGCCCAATTTTTATCCAATTTGGTAGGTTAATTCTCAATTACAACATGCTTAAAGCCCAAAGAATGCAGTGGTGGGGAGTCTGGGTAGGCACCGTGTTTGGTTTTCATTTGGTTTTCTGTCAAGAATGTAACAGATAAAGGATATGGTGCTTGTCTTCAGGTGTGAGTTTGTATAGCTGGAGTCTGACCTGCTGGTGCAGTTCGACTCACGCTTCACTTCTCTAATCTCAAAGGTTTTATATTATGGATAGAACTAGACTGAGGTTGTTTGAGGCTGAGAGGCTCTGATAGGTAGTTTAATAGAATAAAGAGTGTGAAAGGGGTACAGAGTTCACTTGAAATATTTGGACATAAAAATGAAAGCACCCTTCAGTTTCTTGGTGTACAACCTCCAGTGCCTCTTGAAAAACTTTAAAGGTTAGCCTATTTGAGAGGAGAATAAAAAACAAAACCCTAAACCAAACAATATTTATTAAACAGATACCTTTTCTTTGACAGATGTTTGCTGGTCAGATTTAATAAAGCAGGATTTTGAATGGTTGCTGGTAACTTGCACAGGGAAAGAGAGGGCACACAGCAAAACTCACCCTAATTCCCACTCTGCTTATATTTATTTTTTTGTTGAGAAGGTGCTGCTGTTGCTCACTGAACATGAGTTGTGCTGTGATTTTCAATGGAGATTTCTGTGGCAGAAGGGCAGAGGGTCAGAAAAACTCCTTGATGAAACACCTGGAGTTTTTTATTATGCATCCCCCCAGAGGCAAAGTGATCAGAGGGAGGGAGGAAAAAAGAATTGTCCTAGCAAAAGCAACAACTCTCTCTCTGCCTCCACTCCTCAGCACCTCCCACGTAACTCTGCAGTGGCCTGTTCCCCCTGGAACTCTGTATCCCATGTACCCAAAAACCATCCTACAAATACAGGAGTCTCCCTCATGCTCTGGTGTGTTTACAGAACTGGAGAATGCCATTGATTAGGAGACTGAAAACCAGCAACACTTAAATGCCCTTTCTTTTCCTTTTGGATAGATAGAAAGGTGTGAGCCCCAGTCTAGAACAGAAATGCTGCTGCTGACTCAACCATTCCTTAGCTTTGAAGAGTTACAGAGGACAAGTAGTGCAGTGCAAGAAGACTAAAAAAGAAGAAATGTGAAACCTCTCATGAAAATAAAAGGAGCAGACAGGGAAAGAAGCCCATAAGCGATATTCTAGTCCTGTTATAGAAGTATCTGAAATACAAAAAAATGTTGAGAAACTATTTGGATAAGATAACCACAGCAGAGTTAATAAAGAAAAGTTCATGATCAGAATTGAGAAGGTATTGGTTGAAATCTCATCTCATGGTGCCTTGATCTGGTTTTATACAGTAAACACAATGAATAATTATGTAATGAAAGACAGGAGTGGTGGGACAAGGAGTAAATTTATAAGATTTCCTGGAAGGACACAATGGTGTGGAAGGAATAGCCAAAACCTTGCAGGATAGAATTAAAATTCAAAATTGTCTTAGTCAAAAAAGGCTGGTCTGAAAAGATAGAATGAAATTTAAGAGGGATAAATAGTCTGTGTTTATCCCATTTGCACAGAAATACTCAGCAGTGCAAATATAAGAGGAGAAGCCACAGATTTTGGAGGATTTATTTGTTTGGGCTGGATTTTTTTTAATTTCTTTTAGAAAGAAGCAGTGGGATAATAGTGGTTTATAAACTGTTCAAGAATCAGAGGTCTTGTACTTCTACAAAAGATCAAACACAATTCTGGAATGAAAAGAGCATATCTAAACAGACATTTCATTAGACATGAAAAAAAGACTATAGCACGTTATAAGCCTTCTGCTGTTCTCTAGTTTGGGGACAAGAACATTCATAAAATATTTCAATCACCATTTATAAATGGCCTAAAGAAAAGCAAGATTTGTCTACAAACATGAAATGTGTAGAAAGATTTAAAAATTTCAGGATTTTTTGGCTGAAGAGAGTCTGAGAGGAACATGGTAATAATTATGTACATAAAGATTATTGCAGAATGAACATTTTAAGAAGGATGTGGTGACCATAGTATGTAATAGACTTAAATCACACCGGGAATGATTCTTTGGGGAATGCTTTCTGAAGCAAAGGTGATGATAACTTTGGGGAAGTTTTAGAGTTTGAATTGCTGGAGTTCTCAAACAAAGGGATGGGAGAGTGTTTTAGAAATGACAGAAGCATCATCACTCCTGCCTTGGGCAGCACAGTGGTCAGTCTGTGCAGCAGCCCCTCAGGCCCCCAAAGCTCCTGTTTTTATGGTTTTGTGCAGTGGTATGGTGAGAAAAAGCATTTTGGTCAGAGCAGCCCCTCCATTTGTACCAGGCAGTCTGTGCTGCTCAGGGAGCCTGTGAGGCTCCCATGGCCCTGCTACCAGAGTCACTGCTCGAGGGTTCATTGGACTGTACAGCACAGCCAGCATTGGACACACCAGTTCATCTCAGAGTTCCTTTGAATTTATTTTTATATGATGACAGACAACGCTCTGGCCTAATTCAGCCATTAGGCAGCACTCTGTCATGGAGTTGCTGAACGTGGGAGTGCCACCAACGTGTTTGCTGTGCTGGAGTAAATATTCATAGGGAGACTTTCTGCATTGTCTGCTCTGTGCACAGAGTACATTGAGGTCTTGCAGAGATTTCACAGGGATAAACAGAGCCTGAATGCTCATGCAGTAGGAATTGATGGTGAATAAGATATGAAAACATTCCACTTTTTTGGTTTAATAGAAAATACTTTTCTCTGTTGTTTTAGGTGATTTGAGGGCCTTGGTTAAAGTTTATTTAATCTTTAATTAAGTGACCAACTGCAAACATAAGACAAAAGCCTTCTGTTGTTTCACAGAGGATTCATTCATTATTAACTTTGACAAACTTGATTAAATTAAATGCAAATAGCAGGTTTTTGAATTGTACAGGGAAGTATTCAGGGCAGAGTGAGATGGAGCTCCTAAGGTATGGCCATTGCATACTATAGGAAACTGCTTTAGGTTGCATGGTGGACAGTCTAGACCTTTCAGCCCATTGCAGGAGGTTATTGTGCCTGTATTTGAACTGAGCTTAAGGATATGTGCAGTCCCAGAAAGTCCAGGTTTTGAGTAAAAAAAACCCCTAACCAGTGAAAATTGAAACCTTCCATGTCAGTAGACTCTGATTTAAACCTCTCATGTTTAGGCACATCAGGGAATTTGGGGTGATGTAATATAGTTAGTTTGGGTTTGGTTTGGGTTTTTTTCCTTGCTGATTATGTGATATGTGTCTTGCTGCTTACCTGGGAAAAAACCCTACTGTGCCCTTTATGTGCTCTGTAGACTAAATGTCAAGTGTTAAACTCCCCCTGGCTGCATCACTCCTTCCCTGGGCTGATCATTTCACAGGATGCTGACTTTAGATAGAGTTAAGAACAGTGATATTAGGGGGAAAACTTTAAGGGGCAGAAAATGCGCACTAATAATCTGATTCTATATGATGATGTTTTGCTGTTGAGTTCTTTGATCTGCCTTGTTTTCTTAATTGCACTTTTTTTATTTCTGAAAGGGCTTTCACAGGCATAAACCTCCATAGGAAGCTTACTTTCTTTGGCCATCCTCAAAGGCTCTTTTGTCAATTTATTGCCACAATAGGAAGATATGCACATGCAGTAAATCAATGGAGGTTAACTTTTTAATAGGAAAGGCATTCTACATTTTTGGCATCAGTCTGTATCCTTTTTCAATTATAAAGTCTCTCACTGGGCTAAGCATTTGTCTGGTAGGTGTGTGTATCAGCAGCAACTTAATATTCAAAGGTCAAACTGCAAAGATCTGGCCAGTGTGTTGGCATCTTTGCTCTTTAATAATCAGATGGGATGTCTGTGATGTCTTGAAACGCTTCTTCTAGGTGGCAGTGTACCACTGCAGCAGTTAATTGCCTGTTAGCTTCTTGGATCAATGCAAAAGAGAGATGTGAAGATTTTTCCAAAGTCTATTTTCTTTTTTTCCTCCCCACACAGCTCTATTTGAGCATTTTCCTCTGATTTATCCAAGAATAACCTGAGTATGTGAGAGGAAACTTCAATACTCAATTTAAGTGGCTGCCTGAGAGGTTTTTTTCCAAGAGGTTGGTGAAGGAAGAAGGGAAACTTTGCCTTCTCTACACCATGGGTTGATGATTATTCACTCCACAGGGTCACTGAGAAGGGATTCTGACTTTCCTCAGCTGCCCAGACGTGCTCTGGTGCTCTGCCTCCAGTGGGCTCAGTCTTTCTATATAATTCTTAACCTTTTTCGCATGGGGAGCTGAATTAGTTACTAATGTGTTCTGCAAGTATTTCAGATCTAATAGAACCTATATAGGCCTCCTTCCCTGTCTGCTCTCCTCTGCTTTTTTGTTCCGTTCTTCTCTCCTTTCCCTCAAATGTTCCACGTGCAGCTACATTTGTTTACGGCTGAGATGAGCAAGCTTACTTGATGGACTTCTAGGACAGACTTTACTAAACCATCCCTAACCTTAATGGCCATTCAGGAGGTTGTGTTTTAATGCTCACAGAATAACTTGGGACCTTTGAAGCTCAACTTGTCCAACTCCTCTGCCATAGGCAGGGACATCTTCAACTACATCAGGTTGCTCAGAGCACTATCCAGCCTGACCTTGAATGTTTCCAGGGATGGGGTCAAACCAAATCCACATCACATCCAGAAAAACAACATCTGTAACCCTTCCCTTGTCCACTGATGTACTTACTCCATCATAGAAGGTCACTAGGTTGGTTAGGCAGGACTTGCCTTGCTGAAACTGTGCTGGGTCTCCCAAAGCACCTCTCTGTTCTCCTTGGGCCTTGTCAGAGCTCCTTGGAGGATCTGTCTCGTGATCTTCCTGGGCACAGAGATGAGGCTGACAGGTCAGCAGTTCCCAGGGTCCATCTTTACACCATTTTTAAAAGTACATGCAATGTTTTCCTTTTTCCAGTCACCAAAGGCTTCACTTTGATGGCTGTAACATTGCCAGTATGGAAAGTGGCTTGGCAGCTGCATCAGACAATTCCCTCAGCACTCTGGGATGCATCCCAGGAGCTTCCATAGACTTCAGGTTCCCCAGGTGTCACAGATCTAGACCAGTGTACAAAGGTCATGAAGCTGAGTTGTACCTCCCTGAGAATCTAAGAACTGTGGGATCCCAACATTTTTAAAACTCTATTCTCTAAGTTCTTTTCTTGATGTGAACTTTAATTAAAAAGTAAATTAAAAAAAATGAGAGCAGTAAAAAGTGTACCTTGCCTTCTGTCAAAGTCACTTCCCAGGAGGCTGAGAACAGCAATACTTCACACATCAGCTTTCACCCTGGTGGGTTTTTTTGGCCACAGTCATGTCATAACATCCAGTATAAATGTTGACATTGGTTTGGGAGAGTCCCAGTAGGTCACACCTGTTCTGCCTCCCTGCAAAAGGAGGAGGTTTGAAGCACAAGAAATGAAACATTTGGATTTGCTAATTGGGGGATTTATTTCACCACTTCAACATTATGGGGAAAAGGTATTCATTGCCTCACAATACATTTTTCATTTTCCCCTCCTCACTGACTGCCAGGTTACTGTGACACACCAAAATTGGGTCAATATTGCAATAACCATTCTTCGAATGCCTTTCCATCCTAGAAGACCATGGATTTCCAAATATCTCTGACTTGGGGGAGCAGGAAGAATTTAGAATGAATCCAGTGTATTTGCAAGGATGTGCTCTGCTTCTGAAAATAAAGCAACTTTTGGTTATCTTATCACTGGGAAACTGATCAAGTGCTTTCAGCCAAAGACTCCAGACACATCAATGTGCCTGTGTGAAAGCTTTGGAAAAATTAAGGCTGATGTGTTGACAGCTGTAATACCACTAGCTTTTAATCCTTGGTTTCTTTTTTCATTATTAGGGATTCCAGGACATGGGTAGGAGAAGATTAGGTTTATCCACTAACAATATAAAATCCTGTAATCCCTTGAAAGTTTAAAATCTTCCTTGGGCTGGAGAAGGAACACTTTATCAATATGTACAGCTATGGCCTCTTTAAAGGATAAAAAGCACATCTCATAGCTCAGGGGAGGAAGAATCATTTTATATTGGCCTAAGGAATTTCAGTTTTGAACCTGTGCTGCAATTCATGAAAAAATCTTGGGCAAAGCTACTATTTTTTGTTCATCATCCACCGCCCCCCCAATAGGTATTATTTTGATTCAAGGAAATAAATGGGTTTTCCCCTTATATATTTCTTCCCATCTGTAGCTTTCTAAGAGCTTTGAAAAGGTCAGTAAATAGCATGTAACTCTTCTGCCAGATGTTGACTGGCTGTGGTGAGAGCCTCTGGAGGTCCTCACTGAATAAGAACACACAAAGACGTAAGCACCCTCCAGAAACATGTAAAGTTGAATTTGTCTCAGTATATCTGAGTGATTCTTTCTCGCTCACAAGAGTTAATCAAATGCACTTAAGCAAAAGGAACTTCTTTTGGAGTGCTGGAAACATGAGAACATATCGTGAAGAGTTGCCACAAGACAAACACCCACCCCCAAGAGCTGGTAAGCCAGTCATCAGCTGGTTCCCTTTCTTCTGCAGTTATGGCCCATGAAGGTTATCTCTGAGGGGTCTGTTGAGTTTCTGTGACCTTTAAAAGCCTGGTGAGGGAGGTGGACAAGACCCTGAATCAGCTGGAGCATGGAGGTGGAGCTAACCTGTGTTCCTGCTCAGACTGGAGCCCAAATGAGCAGGACTGTCAGGTCTCTGAAATGGTGTTTCATGAGAGATGTGCTGTAATGAACCTCAGACTGGCTGAGCCAGAGGCAAAGAAATCTTCTTAAATGGCTTTGCTCCTCCCTTCTCTCAGTGGGAGTCCTGTCCTCTGACATTTTGGGGTGATACCCCTCTTTCTATCCTAAGCTGGATGGAAGCTTTTTGATGTCTGCCTGCACAGCAGCAAAAACTCTCCAAGGACCCTTATGAGTCTCTAGGGGAAGTATCTTTCTTTTGATCCCCTTGGCTTTGGCCATTTCTGCTCTTTCAGGTACATTCTTCCTATAGGCCAATTTACTGTATTCCACTCCCCTTCTCCACCTGACCTGCTCTGTGCACTAGAAGACCTCACAGCAGTTCTACATGCTGAATTTCTGCCTGGGAAAACATACCACATCCTTCTTCTCCCTCTCCTTTCCAAAGGGCCAGCAGTCAGTGGGAGGTGACCAAGCAGCCTCCCTCTCAGTGACCAGACTCACCTGTTTTTAACAGAGTGTGTAATACTGAAACACTAAGAGGCAAACAGCCAAGTAGAAGGCATAGCACACATCGCAGGAGGCCTTTCCACGTTTTCTAGGCCTGGTATTTGTCATTGGCTGCTGTCCCTTGTTGCCTCTCCCCACCTTTCCCATCAGTGCACACCAGATGGGTTTGTTGCTGAGTGCCCCAGTTCCCATCCAGTGCTGGGTCCCCCCTGCTGTTTCCTCTGTCAGCTGTTTCAGTGGGGCTCCCTGCACAGCTCTGCCCATCACCAGCAGAGCTGGGACCTGCCTCCCCACAGCGCTCACAGCTGATCCCCAGCTCAGGCAGCCCCTGGAGGTAGTTCAGTCCCTGCAGAACGGTGCAGTGTTCAGCAGGGATGTCCTCTGTGAGAAAGCAGAGGCTTTCTGGATGGAGCCTTTCTGACAAATCCTGGGATCTTTTGCCACAGTTTATTTCTCACAAAGTGCAATTGTTAAATCCAACTCCTTCACCTGAAGCACATTTGGCACCATGGGGGTTTTATGCTTTGCACAATGTGATTACAAATGAAATCATTCCTTCAAATTCTCTTTAGATGTTCCTACCATGAAAGGCTCAAAATATTGTATATAAATAGGTAAGCAAAATGCTGGTGTTGGTACTGTTCTCTTTTGTTTCTGCTAAAGGCCCCAAAATTTGTCCTATCCATGTCCTCCACCCTTTGGACTTGCTTTTCCTGCTAAAATATTTACTCTGCTTTGAAAGAGGCATCATTTGTCCAGTGAACGTAGTCACTTAACACAAGAGATACCAAATCTTATGCCTTTTCAACATGCCTTTTTAGCTGAAATGCTTGGAGGCAGATCTCAGAAGCAACCATCAGTTTAATCTATACAGTAGAAAAATGTCACTGGCAGCCAGTGCTGCTGGGAGCCACAGCCAGGCTGTATAAAACAAGAATGGTCAGCCCTCAGCTGTCTGAGAGAAAAATCCATCCTTCCTGCAGCACAGCACCACACCCATGTGCCCAAAGCTGGCTGAGCTTCCTTATCTGCCTGCTCCTCTTGATCCCTCCCTTATTCTTTATGGAAATCTATTTGCCAGGTCAGTGTAGTGAAAATGTTTTGATAACCTTATTTATATATATTTTACTGTCTGTTTGCTTTACTAAAGTTGTCCCTCATGCTGTATAACCAAGAGCAGACCCTATTTATGCAATGCAGAATGCTGAGTTACTTAGCTGAAGGCTGATGGGGAATCCAGATCTTACATCTTTTCCAGTGAAGAAGAGAAGGCATATAAAGCTTGATTAGCAAAGAAATGAACTTAAGAATTATTTTCCTTTTAAAATATTGTTCCATTTTCAAAATATAATTTTATATATCAGTGTCTGAAATGGGTTTCCATGTTAAAAAGTTCAAGTCCAAAACATAGTTGTGTATTTTCTTAGTTTGGCTAATTACTTATTAGTTAAACAGTCATTGAGGCAGGGGAGCCAAAGATATTTAATACCCTCTGTGGAACAATTCCTCTCTTGATTACTTATGAAGTTTAAACTTAGATTTTTCAGGAAAGCAAGTCAGTTTTAATGCCTAGAGTAGGCTTCTAGAATCGAGGGATTAAAGTATTTACTTCAAACTTAGACTCACTGCAGCAATAAATTTATGTGCACATCAAAACTTAATTCTGCTTATTCTCATGGATAAGCATATGGTTACTTTGTTAAAACAGTGCCTTAGGCCCTGAACTTGCTACTGCATTGTGTGAGTTTAAAGGTTTTTTTCATTGTAACTTTCTGAGAAATTAAGGCTTTGGGGAGGAAAAAAAAGCCTCTAAAATCCTTTATACCTCGACACCTACAAATATAAGTGACATGTACATACTCCTCTGCCTAAGGACATTCTAAAAGCCTTATAGATACAGTTGCATTTTTGTGTGTATGTATTTATCATCAAAGGAGCAATAGCTGCAGATTGAGGGCTCAGAGAAAATTCAGTGTCAGCTTACAAAGAAGTGACAGAATTTGTTTTGGAATCTTGATGTTTTGGCTTGCATCATTATTCATTATATTCATAAACAAAAGAATATATGTTTTGTTTTCATGTTAGAGAAAACAATTATTTTATGGATTATAACTTAAATAGAAAAGTTTTCTGTGCCCTAAAACAAACTCTTGAATCTGTCCTAAGACGACAGTAATTTTTTTTCCAGCCTATGTAATTCTTGAGACATTTGTAAATATGTTCCAAATAAACCACCTGTTGGAGTCAATGGGAGTCTTTCCAATAACTGCAGTGGGCACTGAAACAATGTCATTTGATTCTCTCTACTTTTTGGCCCATTGCTTCTTTTTTGAATATAGTGAATGAATCCTTCTCTGTTTCTCAGCAATAATGAGCCAAGCCCACAAATGCTTATTTACACACGTGCCTTCAGCCACACGACCAGTCCTGCTGAGCTCTGGGAGTTTCCTGAATGCACTGACAGCAGCGTGTGCTCCTTTTGTTTGTGAGGGACTGGGACCATAACACTTCTCGGATAATAACTGGGGAGAAAGGGAAATCACACTGCACACTGAAATAAAGTTGCCCAGTAGAACCATTCCGGGAATCCTCCTAATGTGTTTGGATCAAAACTAAAGTTTTAGTACAAGCCTCTTGAATCATTTTCCCTTGGAATGCTCTGCCACTTGTATTTCTAAAGCTTTGTAAATTTTCTGTGGTTCTACCCTGCATGTTTGGAAAGAATAAGCCATTAGATACACTATCGTTGCCTCGAAATTACACTCTGTGAAATGAAAAATAGAAGGATATCTATAGCTATCCCTTCAGTTTTTTGCAATCCTCAGACATTAGGAGTCTTGATGACACTGCAGCATATACTTCATCTTTGCTTTCTGGGTATGGATGCTATACAGTTTGCTCTTGTGTCCTGCCCTTCACAGAGAAAATCATCACCAGAAGAATGGCTTGAGGCTTAGTGGGACTGTGCTACTGAAGAGATCTCTAAATATATTGTCCTCTCAAATCAGTCTTTTCTCCAGTTCTGCCTCTCCTAGTCTGGAAAATAATTGGATTGTGCCACTGATTCTGACTGTAGAATAAAAAAATGTTGCAATTTCTACGGAAAAATGATGTCTTTCTCCCTCTTTGTCATTGAAAGTGATACTGTAAACTATACTGCCAAAAATGCTGGATCTTGTGTACTGTTTCAAGTGCTGGCAAACAGGTATTTCCTTGTTTTCAGCTGCAGAGAAAACCCTCACTTATTTCTGTTTCTCAATTTCTTGTTTCTTAGCATGGCATGCATGGTATTATTTTGATATAGATAATATTTGATGCATGTTTGCATATATATACACACACACATGCAGATGCTTATATATCTACTTTTCTCTCATGTCTCCTCTCAAATTTCCTGTGGTATAAAACTCACTCATTTTTCTTGTACTTTTGTGCAGGAAGACACACTTGTTTCTTTGCACACTGGAATACTGGTGTGCTGGGAGGGCAGTAACAGCAGCAGCCACCAGGGCCGTATTGCACAGGATTCTGTGCCAGCTGCTACTTGACCACGCCCAGAAATCATGAGTCAAGTCCCAGAAAAATATCAGAATGGTTTAAATATCATTGCACTTCAGAAAACTGATGCATTTGTAAATCTCTTGCATTGCCTGTTCCATGTGCTGGGCAGTGTCATGTTTTTGTAGCTTTTTTTTGCAACTCAGAGCCTTGGCAACATCCTTCCCCCAGCTGTTACTCGTGATGGCCGAGGTTACATTGCACTGATCCCCTGCAGTGGGACTCTGCTGCCAGCATTGCCTGCCTGGCACTCAGAGCACTGCCTGCCTCCCCTCCAGGGCCTGCCTTGGGATGGCCTGAACTGCCTGCCCCAGTTAAGAACATAAGCATGTGCTTCATTGCATTGTAGCTCTGTTTAGGTGCTCTCTCATTCAAGCATTTACTGCCACTATTGAAAAACTTGAGTGTAGTTTGGTAGCATATACATTTTCTAGATATTTTCCAGATACAGGTGAAAAGGCTCTGTATGGCCTTCAAGCATTTAAGTCATAAGGCCAAGATTCACAGTTTGCATGTCAAGAAATATTCTTGTCTTAGCTCAGTAGGAAGAAGGCACTGAGATATTTTTTAATTATCTTGCCTTTTTGTAGTTTATCCTAAGCAAATGTTTGAGCATCTGAGACATTTCTATTTTTGGTGAGTAATAATGTCAGTCTTTTTTTGCTCCATTTGCTTTTCATGTGAGATTCTTGCCAGGCAAGAGTAAAATATTCAGGTCTCATTTACATTGAAAATTACTCTCTCATGGTTTAGGGGGAAAGATAGAGTTGTTTTTCTCTGACAGGTGTTCTTTTGTTGATGGTAGTACATGCAGCCATAAAGTGATGTTCTATAAGGCTTTAATGTTTTTTTTTTTTTGTAAGTGCATCACTAGTCTTTAAAGACTGCAAATGGTAAAGACCTCTCCTCCAGAAGAAAAAAAAAAAAAGAGGCTCTGTCTTTGGGGAAGAAAATGACCTGTGATAGCTAAGTATTTTGATTGTGCAAGTTCAAATCCTTGACAGATTCAATCATATGAGAAATGTAAGAAGCAGCTATAGGTGAATTTTGTAATCTTTTCAGGATGAGCATCTAAAAATTCAGATGATTATCTCCTACCTCTTGGCCTCTAAGTTTCATAAGAGAAAACTGTAACTGGTATCACCTCAGCTAGTAATGCTGGAGAGATTTCAAGGACTGACTGTGGCCAAAGTAATTGAATTTTTTTTCTAATAGTATTTTAAATCTTGAGTTGTTTCATACCTTGAGTGATGTTTGGTTTGATCAGCTTAAATTTTGAGTTTGCCATATTTATATGTTCTTTCAGAATGAGACATGTTACATAATTTTTGTTATTCCTTAAATGCCATCCTGCCATGTAGAATTTTTTTCCTTCGAGACAATTTCCCAAAGTGAAAACTCTACAGAGCAAACATGGGTAAATTTTCAGTGGTAGGAATGCATTGAACTATCTTTTAGGTGATTTTCCAAAAAATCATTACAGAAGGTTTTGCAGCTTCTGGAGTCCTCAAGAATGGTTTTCTGATTGTCAGACTGAGATATCAAGAACCAGCAAGCATGAGAGAAGAAGTGGTTAGACAAGTTGAAAAAGAATTGCAATGTATGGAGCTCTTTAGGAAGTTTGTAAACTTTGGAGAACCTTGACTGGCATGTAGATTGATTTCATGAGTGGGAAAGGTTTGATACTGAGTAACAGAGAAAATGCCAGGGAGATCTTTGACAAATGCAAATCCCTTGGGACTGGAAAACAGGAGAGGAGACAGATCATGAAGCACTATCTTTATTTGTACTTTGACTGTGAACTTTGTCCCTAAGTATTGATTGCAGTGCTTTAAGTTCCCCTGTTGTGCTGCCATCAGCTGCTCACATCTTCCTGTATTATCCTGCTTGTCACATAAATTGTTTGATCTCTTCTTGTACTTCTGTCATAAAAGCTGCTGTGAGCTGGCCGGGACCCTGCCAGGCTGTGTGCAGATGGCCAGGCTGCCTCGGGACAAGCTCCTTGTTTGGTCCCTGTGCAATGCTATGGAAGTTGAGTCTGGAGAAATTTATTGAATCTTAAAATGCTTGAACAGAGGTGATAAGCACACAGTTGGATCTGGATCCATAAGCTATAAACAAACAACCTTTATTAGGTTCATAAAACTATCACCTCTGTCTGTTGAAGAAGTGAAGCTGATAGGTGGTACTGAAATTTAGAATGGCTAATGATGATGATGATAAAATTACAGACTTACCCAATGCCTAAAGCTTTGTTATGGTGTGAACTGCTTTGTCCTTGCACACGACGGAAAGTCTTACACCCCAAATTACTGCCTTTTTATGATCTTATCTGTGACATATTGTTTTTGAAAGAGGAGTTGTGTTGAAATGGGACTTATCAGCTGCCACCAGGCTCTACTAACTTCCTTCATCTATGTTCAAAAAATAAAACAGCAAAAGCTGAATTAACTTGGAAGGAAAGGGGACTTCTCTCCTCTAAATCAACTGGAGGGTGGGATGAGGGGCACTTCCAGTCACTCGTAACACTACTCCCTCTTCAGCTGTAAACATCCCATCCTTTGTACTGTCAGTGCTCTTCAGTGCAGAAGCAAAGGACACATGTGAGGTATGAAATCAGGTTGCTCACATGTGCTATGGAACCAGGGCATTTGTCTCACTTGACCTGGGCCTTGCAGCTTCACTCTATGATCTCTAATGCCTCTTAACTTACTGACTAGATCTGCATCTTTATTCCTGGACAACATGTAAAAGTCACTGCATATTTATATTTCCAGGTTTTCCCTGTGTATTGTTTGAAACATTTCCATATCCTGTTGCTACCTAATGTATACTAAGAAGTTATTAGTAATCAGCTAGTTATGGAAAAATCCTGGATTTTTATGCATTGTGTCCCACCCCATCAATGTATTTTATGATGTTTCCATTCTATTAATTTCCCTACAGCTCCTACTGCTAAGGGATACAGGCACTGCCCTCAGCCCTGGGGGGAGCACTGCAAAGGACCTAATCAGCTGCAAAATGAAGTGGCACCCACACTGCTCAGGCAGTTTTGCTGTACGTGGGTGACAGGCACTTGGGAGATAAAGAGTCTTTAGATAAAATCCTAGAACGAACACTGATAGCTAACACATGGTGGTACTAAGGCAATAAAAAGGGCCTGGGTGAATTTCACTGGTGGTTTCCAGGGTTTTTTATAGTAGACCACAAAGTGAATGTTGCCTGTGAGGAGATTTTGCCTTTGTAAATGCCTTTTTCCACCATTTGTCCCCATTTTAGTGTCCTGTTCAGAAGGATGAAGTGGCATCTCTTTAGGATCTGATCTCAGGATGAACCAGGCCAGAACACTGGTACTTATTCTTGTGTTTTCCTGCCTGTGCTTGACTATTATTCTGAGACCTAACTGTTGGCCCTTGAGACACTGCTATATTTAATTGGACTGTGAAATATGACAGAAGCTCATTTTTCAGGCTTTAATCTTGGGGAGTTTCCAATGTGTACCAGACACAGTTGTAATTCTCAGTAGTTCCAGAGGCCTAACAGATTCTAAGATCATTAGCATTATGTTCTTCATGGCACAGGGTTTGACCATAAATTATGTTGGTTTGAGCTTGAATAGAACTTTACGAGCTGAATTCTGCTGAGGCCCTCAATCCCTGTGCTGTTACAGTTGTAAGCAAGGATGCAGGAACTAATTAAAAGGAGAAATTCCAACACTAGTGCAATTTGTCAATAGGACCTGGTAGTTCAGTGGCATTAAACTCTTTCAAATTACTTTTTTGCTCTACTCTGTTCTATGGCAGTCTAACTTTTTATATATTGTGTTTTTATTTTCTTGCTTAATTTTGTTTGCTTGTGTAGTGTTTTAATTCACATGGCTTTCTGGTGACACTATGCATAAGCAGAAAAACTTAGGCTCCTAATGGCTTTTTGAAAAAGAGATCATTCCGAGTCATGTTTAGTACTATTATTATTTCTGTCTTTGGGATGGAATCTGGTTTCAGGCTGTTTTTCATAGAGGGTAAGCATTAGTGCCTCCTTATTGGTGTTGTCCTTGTCCTTGCTCTATATACTTTATTGGAACTGCTAAAAGGTGTTTCTCAAAGGCTGAGTTCTGGAGCTATAAAATCCAGCTTCCAAAACAGAATAATTGAAATGCCACTCCCTACGTGGAGTTTTAGGAGTTAGATTCTGCATTTACCTCAACCCAGGCCATCCATTCTGATGCCTAGTTTAGAAAGTTTCAAAATCAATTCAAAATCCTTTCTTTATAGGTTTCATATCCTTTCAATCTCTGGGTTTTTATTATTATTCTTACTGAATTGCCATGACCAGAGGAACATTTGTGAAAGACATTGATTTTTTAGCTACAGTGATGGCTGTTCTTCCTTCCTCTGTTGTACCAGCACCAACTGGGCTCAGAACTTCACATTTTGCCAGATGCATTAGGCTGTTGTCTCAGGCCATTAGGCTGTTTTCCTCAGATCCATAGGACTAGCAACACTCTGCAAGGCCAAATTGGATTTAAGTGAAATGGTAGCTGAGCCAGCAGCACTGTATCCCTCTAAGTGACTACGTTAATTAGGAACCAAAACATACAGAGTAGCATCTCTGCAAGAACACTGCCATGCTAACTCCATCTGTGGCAAATCAAATTAAGAGAAATCCCATTATCTTGTTTGGGCTTCTGCTTTCTCCTGACAGCAGGTTTCTGTGCTACTGCAGGTCAGTTACTGCAAAGATGTTTCATTGCTCTAACATGTTCTCTTAGAGCAATGCATAGAGACATAAAAACTAAACTTAACTCCAGCAAATGAAATTAATAACGTTATTTACAGTTGAATGAAAGAAATGCTTTACCTTTTTTCCTCTCTGTATTGCTTAACTAAGATGACAGACACATCAAAGCACATGGGATGTTAGTAATTTTGATGCTGTATCTAAACACCTTTGTTGACATGCTGTTGTCAAGCTAATACCAGTGAGCTCTTTCAAAGACAAATATTTGTCCTAGTACTTATAACTTTGTCTTGCTCTGGGGCTTGTTTTAGCAATTTACAAACATGCTCATATGAACCAAGTATATTCAGCCACCTATGCATCTCTTCTTTCATAATCTTTGATGATATTCTGCAAAGAGTATAGAAACCATTAAATTTTCACTTCTGTAAGTGAGATAAAAGCCTGAGAGTGAAGTACACACAGACAAGTAGAGGCACCTGTAAAAGTTTCTGTGTATAACAATCCTGGGGTTAGGAGAAAATACAGCAAACAGAAACATATAGTTATGCCTTCGCACCTCAGCTAAACTTGAATCATTGTCTTCACTTCAGTGGGCAAGATCTGACAGTATAGTTGCATATTTGGCACTGACTTTTTCCACCAGGGAATAAGAGAATTGTTAGATTCTTAGTAGGTAGTATTGATATTTTAAAAATCAAAGATAATGTCCTTTTTTAACATTAAATGCTTTAGAAGCAAAACATTCTCAAAGGGACATAGGCTCAGATATCACAGACTTTGCCTCACCAAATTTGAATGAGGAAAACCTGAAAATAAATCCTAGTACTTTTAAAAGCCACTTTCTCCCCTTTGGTTAGAGCTTTACCAATGAAAATGAGTCTGATATACTACTTGCATTTTTACATAAAAATAATTTAGGAGTCTAATAAACCAATCATACTATTTCAGATATTCTAAGTTTGCAAATTGCTGGGGTTACCTTCTTTCACAGAACTCCAGCTGAGTTATTGACATAAACTTGAGTAGTTCCCCTCTGCTCTGATCCAGATCTTAAATTGTATTCACATGGGCTATCCTGAGTTTTTACTTCTTTTACTTTTGATTTAAAGGAGAAAAATTACAATAATTTTAGAAGAGCAATGTATTTGTACATAAGAAAGCAGACCCTTTCCTTCTGCCTGGTATGGGCTGCATATTGAACCAGTGAACTGGGTACTCTGCTTTGGTTCTGTCACTTCAACCCCAGCACGGAGTCACAATTTGGAAAACTCTGTCATCAAGATTCTTCAGCCATCCTAAGTGTTATTCTATCTCTTTACCTTTATTTACAGGACATATTTTGTTTTCACAAAAATACCAGATTGAGAGCATTAAAACCCACAACACCTGAACAAAGCCCCACACTCCTGGTGCCACTTTCAAGTCTGGTTCTGAAGGATTAGCTATTAAGAACAGGGAGATGCAATAGCCAGGAGTGTGTGCCAGCTGCTGTTATGCAATAATCTCTGAGATACATTGCTATGCTGAGTACTGCACAGCAGTGTCATCCAGCAGGGTAATACATGACACCCTGGGAGCTCTTTCCTTATGGTGACTGGGTTGTTTTTCAGTTACTGTGTCCGTTTGGTATTTGACTTTTGCTTAGACTGCTAATGATAAATAAAAATTACTGCTACCAACAGTTCTGATTATAGCAATTTATCATCACCATTCTAAAAATGAAGAAGTGGTCAGTACCCTCTGTACCGCTCCAGCACAGCCTTCGCCAGTGCCATAGAAGGGTGTTCTGCCCCACTGCATCCCTTCTGCAGTGGTGTGTGGAGGTCCCACTCTCAGGGCAGGTGTGCAGTGCAGCCAAGGGGATTACTATTGTAAATCAAGGAATGCCAGGTTGGAAAGGGACTTCAAGGATCACTGGTTCAACTTTTTCTGGCAAAAACATAGCCTAGACAAAATGACACAGCACTATGTTCAGCTGGATCTTAAAAGTATCCAGTGTTGGGCAATCTAACACATCCCTGGGGAAATTATTCCAGTGGCTGATTGTCCTATCTGTGAAAAATGTTCCTCTTGCATTCAATTGTAGTCGCCCCAGGAGTCAGTCACTTGTACCATTACCCCTCTTGCTTTGGTAAGAAATATCCAAGCAATGTGTTTTTGTGTCACAGAATGTGGACCCCACCCTGTGCAGGAAGAGGAAGACAGGCTGTGGTTGTGGGCAGTAACCATATGCTGCAGGGAGCGGTTCTCTGAGTTGCTTTTAGGGCAGTATTCTCTGGTCCTGGAAATTTGTTAGCATTCATTTCCTGCAGTAATTTCCTAATTACCTTCAAGGCACAGACATGCAACAACTACCTTCTTATCAAAGAAGAAACAGTTTATTAACATTTGGGAAAGGATTCTTTCTAAACTGGTTAAATTTTTAGCAGCTATATAAATCTAAAAAGTATCTACTATAAAAAAACCCTGTAAATATTTCTTGTATATTGTTTTGTTTGGTTGGTTGGGGTTTTTTGTTTATTGTTGTTTTGTTGGAGTTCTTTTCCCCTCCTGTAAAACCTTTATTATTGAAACATTGCTCAGACTCACCTAATACTGGTGTGGGAATATTCTGTGTTGTCATCAATGAACACAGGTGCAGAAAGTAGACTTGCTTTGGGATTAGCAGGATGCCCTTTTCCAACCTTGATTATCTGCTAATCACAGCAACTCTCTGGCAGCTTTCCTTCTTCCACTGTATTTAAAAAGCTTTTATTGCTAACTCTTGGGTCTGCAGTAAGTTATTCCCCAAAATACCTCACCTGCTTTAACCTCCCAGAATTTAGCCTTTTTCTTCGTATGCCTTTACATATGATTTTTACTTTTCTTTGGATGAATGTTCTTTTACTGCTAATAATGCCCCTTACTCAGCTATTAAAATCTGTTAGCTTAATTTGGCAGTCCTTTCACTCTACCGCCAGATATACATTTACTCTGAGACTTGAATATGATACCTTTAAGCAATGTCTCTGCTGTTTACAAGAATTTTACTTTCAGATGTCCTCATTAATGAGCTTTCTCTCCATTATATAACTTTAAAAGAGCTGATGTGTCACTGAGACAGGGGTTTATTTTTCTTTCTTCTTTTGGCTTTTCCATCTGCAAGGATGCTGAATATGATGACATTTAGTTGTGATTACAGAGCTAATTTTCATAGCTAGTTTGTGAATCATGGGTTTTTTTCACTGATCATGACTAAATCAAAAGCTATTTTGTCAAAACTTTCCCCTGATGGATCTGGTTTTTCCTGTCCATCAGAGCCCCAGGCCCTCTAGACAGATTATGTCTTCTCTGAACCTTGTTAGCTCTTTATGGAATATTTCGGGGGAGGGGGGGGGAAGACAAAGTCTTTTGGATGGGATGTTTCAAGAGAACATTCTCAATCTGTGCGTACTGAAGGTTTACAAAGATCTGTCCTCATCTCAAAAGCCCTGCTAAAATTACATCTAAGCACAGCATGCTTGTAACATTAAAGTCCCAAGTGATCTTGCACTACCCAAGATGTAAAGCAGCAGCACCGTCCCCATCCCAGAGCCATGGCTGGGCCTCAGTCACTCACCTGGCGCAGGGTCCTGCAGGCTGCACTGGAGCTGGGCAGTGCCTCTCCCTGCAGAGCCTGTGGGAGGCTCTCTTGAAGAGTATAATCTCTCCTCCTGCATAGCCAGGGTTCTGCCTTTACCATGAGCTCTTGGGGCATTAGCATTCATTGGCCATGCAATCTCCTGGACTGGAGCAGAGGAGTGTCCTCCTCAGAGCACCAAGGGGCAAAGAAGGTGGGAACCAGAAAGGGGAATATCTTTAAAACAAATCTATAATGCTTGCTTGCATCAGATAACGTGGAGTCTCATGAATCATTGTGTAAGTACTAGAAATTATATTGAACATGGTGTATGTATATATATGCAGATTCAGAACAATCACCCAGGTACCTACAGGAAACCAAATTTCCCAAGGCCAGCCATGAGCAGTTTAGAGGTGGCAGGTGTCATAACCTTTGCACATCTGAACTATGTAAAGGTTAATTAATATTCCACTTCAGTGCAACTATGATTACATTCATGGGACTTTGTGCTTAACACAGCTCTGTAACTGATGTGGCACTGTAGAGGTGAATCATAAGAATGCAGAGCTGAAATTATTCACATCAATTGCAATAGCTTATTATACTTAAAAGTAGAGATAGAAAAAATATTTGTTATAAATTATTATGACTATAGTACTTTCTGGTTTGCAAGTATTTCAGTAAAAGATCTTTATTTTCTGATAGTGTGTTTGGGTTTTTCTAATATTTCCTTGCTTGTCTGGACAGATAATTCTCAGCCTATGCATTGTGACCAGTAAACTTTGTTTCTTATTTGCTATTTATCTTTTGAAATATTATTTTTACAGACTAGTTATAAGAATTAGAAGAATGGAGCTTTCCAACAATTACTGAATGAAGCATTTGAAACAAGGTATTTTTGTGAGCATAGGCAAATTAGGCTGTGTACTCAGGGTTATTTCAGCATTGTTTAATATTAATCTTACCCAACCAATTGGACCAAAATCAATGCCTTTTAAATTAGCTTTCAAACAGGTTTGAAAGTCCCTCTCCAGCTCTTTTTTAGTCCCTAGGTACTGGAGGATGCTCCAAGGTCTCCCTGGAGAATTATCTTCTCTAGGCTGAAGAACCATAACTCCTTCAGCCTGTCTCCATAGGAGAGGTGCTCCAGCCCTATGAGCATCCTTGTGGCCTCCTCT
>JAOXXN010000150.1:13425184-13441011 GCA_026770055.1 Myrmophylax atrothorax | reverse complement strand
AGAGGTGCTCCAGCCCTATGAGCATCCTTGTGGCCTCCTCTGGACTTTCTCCAACAGGTCCATGTCCTTCTTAAGTTGGGGGGTCCCAGGGCTGGAGGCAGCAATGCAGGTGGGGTCTCACCAGAGCAGAGGGGGAGAATGGCTTCCCTCAACCTGCTGCCCACACTGCTCTGCATGCACCCCGGGGCAGGGTTGGCTTTTTGGGCTGCAGGTCATGTTGAGCCCCAAGTCATTCTCCTCAGAGCTGTTTTTAATCCATTCTCTGCCCAGCATGTATTTGTGCTTTTTGTTTATACTTTCTTCAATTGTAGCAACTGTCTGAGAACGTATTTTAGTGACACAGTGTGGAAAATTATGAAGGCAAAAGAGCAGCTACCTGTGGAGATAATAACCATGATCAAAAGGAGCTGTACTTAGCTAAGGCAGGTGCTATTGTTGGGTGTACATATGTCTCTGCCTTCCAGAATCTCTGTATGTGCTTTTCCCTTAGGAAAGGTGTTCTTTTGGTCTTAGTCACTGCATTGATAATTACCAGACATTCAGTTATGTGATGTGAAATATCAGAGCTCACTCCTGAGATCATGCTGCTACTACACATTCACTTGGACACTTAAATTACCACAGACTGGGTCATGCCTGCTCTAAGTTTTTGTGTATTAGGGAGAGATACACATGGGCACTGAACAAGCTGCACTGGTTAGCAGAGGTGCAGGCCCTGGAGAATCTCCACAGGGAGCAACTGTTGGTGACTTTGCTCATTGACCAAACTGTCTTCTACCAAATTCCTCTCTCTGTTTCTCTAGCCAGTTGGAAAGAACTATTGTTGCTAAGGTCATTACAGAATCATTGTGAAAGAGTATGGGAACCAGGCCCAAGCCATGTAATTGTGTGTTAGTGTTAGAGATTAACCCTGAGACACTGTGAATCTGCACTTGGTGACCAAAGGGCTGCTGGTACTCCTGGTAAGGTGATCTCAAACCCTGCACAAGCCAAGGAGCTGAGGCAAGCAGGGTTTCTCAGGACTCAGAGTGCACCTCCGTGCTTTTGTTGCAGTATTTCTGTTACTGAAACTGCTACAGGATCTAAACTGGAACCAAAACCAGACAAGAAACCTGCAACTGGCAGAGGCTGCAGTTGCTTTCAGGGTTCAAGGTTTAGGCTGTACTGGAGAATTGGCAAGGTAGAATTGTGCCAGTGGACTCTTGACCATACTGCAGCAGTTAAACTGCTATTTATTTTGTGTGCTGCTTCATGAGGTGATTGTTCATTAGTCAGTAAACCTAAAGACCCAGATGTTCCCTGGGAGCCCAGAGTTTGCTAAGGAGCAGCAGGTGGTTTTGCTCTTTAAACATCATCAGGAAAATCTAATAGCAGAAGTTACTTCAGGTGGATCCCCCGAAGGTTATTTTGCTGGGCATGAAGTGTCCCACATCCAGCTATTTATGTGTTAATCACTCAGGGTGCTTCTGAATCATAAAACCTTGTCAGTGCTGCAGTTAAAAGATATTTCATTATTATGCATCACAGTATTATTATACTGTTTTGCACAAGGAGATTCCTATATTGCTTTAGTTTAAAAATCTGTCTTTTTTGTGATTGCTTATATACAAGAAATATTTCCAGTTTTTCTATAGTAGATACTTTTTAGATGTATACAGCTGCTAAAAGTTTAACCAGTTTAACTGTTAGAAAGAATCCTTTCCCAAATGTTAATAAACTGTTTCTTCTTCAATAAGAAGGTAGTTTTTGCATGTCTGTGCCTTGAAGATAATTAGGAAAGTACTGCAGGAAATCATATCTTTTCCGCCAGAGTAGACTTACTGCATAGTGATGTTTATGGACCAGCTTAAACTCAGAACTTTCCATGATTCTGTGGTTGGGTTTGTTACATTCCTTGCAGGATGATGGTGACTGCTCCATTGCATGCCATGCCTTCAAACTCCATGGAGTTTGCCCCTCAAATTCCTTTGTGTGCTCCTCACAAACAAAGAATTTGTTAGAAAGAGCAATGCTGTCAGAAAGCTACAATGACAAAAAATATCAAATCTTTCAAGTGTTACTTTTCAAAGACACAGCAGAGAGAATGATGAGAGTGTAACAAAACTGAACAAGTTGTCAAACTGATATGAATCTTAAGAACTAAAGTTCTTGTCTTAAAATGGTACATAAAATCTCTAAGGTGTAGTCTGCCCTGTGTTTTTGCCTACACAGTTCAGTCATGAAGGAATCTGAACTCAGTGGTAAACCACAGCATGAGGAGACTCAGAATCATCATTCATCCTATTGCACTGAGGGAACAACTTTGACTTCTGCTTATTTCGTCCTGCATCTTAGTTGCAGGAGCACATTTGGGCAGGATAACTTATGGCAATAGAGTTTGGAGTTTCTGCCTGCCATTGTGCTGGAAACACATTCCTGATGGTCTTCCAGAGTGACTGTTAATTATGCAGTCACTACAATGCAGTGTCATCACAGGACATGTCCTGTCAGAGGTAGCTTGGATGCTGTGAAACACTGCAGGTCTGTGTATGGAGTAAGCAGGTCTGCAGCCATGATGTGTGGCATTGGGTGATCTAAATCAACAGTTCTCAAATCTAAGTGTTCACAAACAGATTCACATTTTTGCTATAGCAGGGCAAAACTCATTCACTTTATTTTGGTTGCACAGCTCTCAGTGAATCAGATTTTTGCAGAGGTGAGAAAAGGGTAAGGTGGCATATCCCCAAAGGATAGAATTCTGGTCTTACTTAGCTGCAGTGGATTTCAATTAGCACAGCACCATCAGTTTGCCTGAATTTACTCCTGCCTTTCCCTGGTGTGCACGAGAACAGGTAGAGCCTTTCTGTATCAGGTGTGACTTGTGGTGGTTTGTGCAGTTTAAAATGGCTGAACGGCTGATGGCTCCCCATTCATTTTCTGTATCAGCAATCCAGGACTCTGTGGCATTCTGGTCACGATATGTACCAGAACCCCAAAGACAGATTATGCAGTCACAACGATGAAAATTGATTACTAAGCACTCAATGAGTCATCTGCCTCAGGAAGTAACTACTTCAATCTATTATTGTTGATGTCCTGATGGGTCAACCAGGACGTGAAAAGGAATTTGCATTAAATTGATTTGAGTGTTTTTTCTAGAAATAACATCACTCAATCAAAGAAAACATTCAGACAGAGCTAGGCAGAACTGACTGAATTTGATTTGGGAAGGCAAAGCAGCAAGGGATGAGCAGGCTGATTCAGATAAAAATATAAATGGGATTTAGAGCACCATAAATCTCACAGTACAGAATGAAGAGCTGGAACAATTCTTAACGATTTCTGCAATGCAGATTGGGCTACACATTCTGGAAATCCTTTATTTGTTTATTGATCTGTGTGTGTACATATCTATATAAACACATCACCCTGTTTTGGGCATAGGGTATTTATGCAAATAGTGTGCTTCTATATGCACTCACCAGAGTAAGTTGCCAGCAGGTAACACAACAATATGGCCAGTTTCCAGTTATCTCTGATGACTTTGCTGTTATTGAGCTCATATGAGAACTGGAGGGTGGATTGTTTCTCTTCAAATATTTTTTTTCTTCCCAGAGCTGAAGACTCAGAATGAGCAGCCTGCCACTCAATAGAATTCAATAAGTGATGAATCATTCCAAAATGTCACTTCCTTCTCATCAGTCTTAGGCTTAAAGCAATTCATCCTCTCTCTTATGCTTGTAGTATGGTGTGGGTGTGCTGGCATCTTAAACTGTACTGAGTTTCTGCTATCATGTTATTCCCAATAGCTTTGTATCTTCTTCCAAATCATTACTTACATCATTTGAGAGTCCAATTAAAATCGCACACTTTAAAGAACTTGCTCCTTACTTGATACATGATTTGTGAATTCCTCTCTCATTGATTTTTCTACCATCAGTTTTTATGTCTATTCCAATAAGTTTTACCTGGGTAATGATTTTGTGATTTGGCTTAAGATATTACAGGAAGATCTTTTAAAAAAAAATAACTAGTGACTTGATTTGTTTCAGTTTTTGGCTTTCCACTATATATAAAGTTGTGGTAGCTGAGGGGTGTATACAATTATAACTGTTTCAGAGGGTCAGGACTCTTGGAAATGTCTGTCTGGAACCCCCAAAGTCGTGGCATTCACTGTCACAGCTGAAACACACTGGCTTTAGTGAATGAGGTTTAACTCTGGAGCAAGGGGTAAAATAACAGAGAAGGATGTTTGGAAAGGCATGTACTGATTCACTGGTGATACTGAACAAGCACCAGCTCAGTGTGCTGGATACAGGATGAACAAAATCTCTCAGAGAATAGAGGAAGGACCACAATCACAGCTTCCTCTGCCTAATCTATAAATGTCATCTCCTCCTTTAGTGGCCTTAGCTTTATCCAGCCTGTTTCAGGCAGGCACAAAGAAAGAAGAGAAACTGTCCTGTAAGGAAGGGGATTAGGGAGCTGCCCACTATTGCAAGCCAACAGCTCAAAAGACCAAATTATATCACATTTCTCATTAGAAATCTGAAGAGGTCGTGTAAAGGGTTGTACTATCTGTCTATGTGGCATAACTAAATATCAGAGTTTTCCTCTCTGAGTCATGATGCACCTGTACTGAATATACAGCAATGTGCACTTAATTGAACGAAACCTGTGTTACTTCAGCAGTCAGGAGGCTGGGAGGTAGCAAAAAGTGATTGTGCTCTTGTCAGATAAACCCTCCAGACATCATATTTGCTATTTTTATGAGAAAACCAAAACATACCAATTGAAAAAATTGATGCTTTTATGGCATATATTGCTGTTCAGTAAGGAAGAAAAAGGAAACTGTGAATTTAAATGTCTTTTCTTCTGTTCTTGCTTTATTTCACTCATCATTTGTTCTGGTAATAGAATAAATATGCTCTTCTCTCCTCCTTTCCAAATGCAGGTGCTTATGTTTCTCCTTCAGGCAGTTAATTGGTTGATATTGATGAAGATGCAACATTAATATAATCTTTATATTTTCTTCCAATTTACACATCTGTGAGATTAAGATTCAGTCCCAGGTGTGTGCCAATGATGGGGAATTGGAGTTATGTGGTTTTGACAACACTGTGAACATATCTAACAGTAATTAAGTATTTGGGGATAAGTGGAAATCAGTGTGAAGCTTCTTAAAAATGTCTGGTGGGCCACCGATCCTGGGTAGTTCTGCAGAGCCCGACATTGCTGTTCACTGCCAGAGCTGCAGGACTTCCTGTCCCACAAACTGCACCATGTTACACGAGCTGAAGTTCCTCTCTAATGGGATATCCAAACAGCCAGGTCTGCAGTGTCTATTAGCTATAACTAGCAGCCATTGAGGGAAGATCCTAGAGGAGGAGGCCTTATAATGTCACTTTGTGCTAAGTGTTTTACCAGTTTGTAACTGGAGATGGTGTCTCTGCCATTGCCTTACATATGTTAAAAACAGCCTGGGAGCTTACGGGCCCAATCACTGTATGGCATTAACAGTGTAATAATCACTTCTGAAAGCTTGACCTGCAGAGAGGAAATTTGGAAGAACATAGGAAAAGGAAATAGTAGTGGTTCTTTCCTACCCTGGGGAGCCCCCAAGTGCATCTATGTTAGTGTTTCAGTTTGGCTCACAAGAGGAATCTCCTGAGTGTCCTCATTTAGAGAATTTAGGTTTGGGTTGGAGGATGGCCTTGGAGCAAACTCTGATTTCACTGCAATGAAACTGGACTGAAAAAATGTTCTAGAAATGTACCTAATTCACTCCAAATGCTGATGAGCATTAAATCCATGGGACCAGCCTAAATTACTGCAAAGTAAATCTCTGAAACCTGTAGTGCAGTGCTGAATGCTGGGACTGCTCCACTCCACAGAAGCACTTCTGGCCTGCAGTACCTGCCCACTGAGATGCATCCTGAGCTTGCACAGAAACTTATGTCCAGTTCAGAAAAACAATTAAGTACATGTCTAATGGTAAGATTTTTGATGTACAGTGGTTGCTGTTTTAGGTTCCTGGCAAGAATCAGGATGTACAGAAGGCAAAATGAAAAGTGCTTGAATTTTACCAGACAATGATGAGGAGTCAAGGCAGACAGTAATCTAAGACTGAGCACAAGCTCCAAGGTGGAACATAGGCATTGATCTGTTCCTATAAATAACATGGGTGAGAGGCCTCAAGTACCTTGAACGTAATAGAAAAACTTTTAAATTATATCCCTGATCTCAAAAAAAAAAGAAAAAAGAAAAAACAGAAAAAGGTCGATGAAGCTTCTTAATCCAAGAGGTAACATGATCAAAATGAATTTCAGGACAGCTAAGTCAGACCACAACATTTTAAGTAGCTTGAGTCTGACAGACTGAAATGCAAGTAGATCAAGCAGAATTTAGATACAGGGAAGGGAGAGTCCTCATAAAGGTTTGGACCTGGAATTTTGATTTTCCTGCAAGTATTCCCTGAGTTTAAAAAAGCTGTCAATCAAGATGTAGTTTGGGTTGTCAGAGAACTTGCAGCTATTGAAATACCTCTATAAAAGCATTGTCTTGCCACCTTTATCCAAGAGTTCTGATACACAACAGGATCCTGTGAGAGCTGTGTGAG
This sequence comes from Myrmophylax atrothorax, assembly GCA_026770055.1. Classification (NCBI taxonomy): domain Eukaryota; kingdom Metazoa; phylum Chordata; class Aves; order Passeriformes; family Thamnophilidae; genus Myrmophylax; species Myrmophylax atrothorax. Next base: position 13,434,413 of record JAOXXN010000150.1, on the reverse strand, counting down.
TAAGGGCACAGTGAAGGGCAGGCAATTCTGTACCTTCCTCAGCCAGGGATGGAAAATGGGATAACTTCCCAAAGCCAAGGAGGTGCACACACAGTTCCAGGTTGCCCTAAGTGCATGTGGTTGAGATGAGTCTGTCAAGTTTGCTCTTGAGCAAGGCCAAAGTCCAGGGACAACACCAAGGCAGCCAGAGCCTTTCTTTCCCCCAAATCACTGCACTGCACAGATACAGCAGAATAGAGGCCTTACAGTGGCTTGGTTTTGTTTTGTTATGTTTTTAAATCAGACCCTTGTAACTCATTCACTCTGGAATTCCCTTAAAATTCTGTCCAGCCTGTGTTTGTGGGAGCATAACTTCAATCAGCACCCCTGCTTGCACACTGTTACTGTGCCTGGCACGTCCATTAATGCAACAGACTTTCTTAATGAAGAGAGCATGAAATGTGCACAGTCACAAATCTACCGGGCAAGAATTGGTACTTCAAAATTATGTTCTCTTGTACTTACAAGAATAGAGTTGCCTGTGTATAAGTGAAGGTTGCTAGCTGAAAATTGAACTGATAAATCATAAGAATTAGTATTTTTATTACTATTATTTTAAAAATAAGTAATTGGTTGGGAAAGCAGCTGGCTTCAAAGGAGGCAGTTCTTCATTAAAAATGAGATCTAAGGGGTTTTGTGGCATTTTTTGGTGGAAAACATTATTTTTCTATTATCTAGGCTGAAACACAACTGAAACCAACCAGAATAGTCTCATGTACCAACTCTGCAGTGATCCTGTCTCATTGAAGGGTCATGATTCTATTTGCAGATCTTTTAGCATTAAAGACATTGAAAAAAGAGAAAGTTTTTCACTACCAAAAGTCTTAGTACTGAATGTATACAAATTGTGACACTCAACATTGATATGAAGTTTGGTACAGTTTGAACTATTTCAGTAGCTCACAGATCTGTATTTTTTTTCATTCCTTTTTCTCCAGGAGGGGGAATTCTGAAGTTCTGGGAAAGCTGGTTTTGCAGTTGTGTTCCCTGAAGTTATGGGGAGGTTTATCCAACACCTCACCATTATCTTAGAGAGTTGTATTTTTCTAATGACTGACCTGAAGCTGATAACAGGTAAAAATTGCCAAGTTGCGTGTAAGGAGACAGTTTAATCTGCTGGGGAGACCATTTCAAATTCACAGGCCACAGTAATTTGCTGTTTATTGTTTCACAGAAAAATATCTTAGAACTAAAGAACAGGTCTCCAAGGTCACTTTGTACTTGAGCAAGGAGGATAAAAAATTTACAAATTATATATCTTATAAGACGTAATACAGTGGTACTTGGTACTGGCTTGATTTTACCGGATGTTTTTCCTATTAGAATCTAGAATATATGGCTCCAGTAAACATATGGAAGTATTTAATTTGCTCTCTTCATACAGAATGAAATCTATGAATAAGTCTCTAATGCATTTATTGCATTATTTTAGAACAATCCAACAACTTCCTGGAAATAGAACCATTTTAGTAAACAAATAACACAGGAATAGTAGTCTTAATAGTGCCATGATAATGGAAGGGAATATTCATTTAACATTTCAGAAGAATTTACTTAAATTGTATTTAAACCTTTCTTACATTAAGGTTTTTCTAGCAAAAGAGTCTTTTTTTGTGTTCAGTGGCCTCTGAAATGTCTACTTTTTCCAGGCCCCTTCAGCAATATTCTGTTCTGGTGATCAAAGTTTGAAAATAATGCTTTGCTAACACAGTTACTGAGGCAAAGAGCAGAAAGTACACTGAAGGGCTTGGCCATGCCAAACTGCCCAGATGGTAAATCCACTCAATCATTTTTGAAGTAAAAGATTAGAGTCTTCCATTGATAGTCTATAAAAAGAAAAAGTGACAAAGTTTCTTAAATGAAACCTTTCTGTGAAATATTCATTGCACTTCAGTTATAAATAGATTGCCCTGTGTGAGCCTCAGGGCAGACAGAGGTCACTGGCTGTGTAGAGGAGAGCTGTTCCAGGATTGTAGCACAGGGAGAAATGAGATGTTAATAACACTGTTGAGACTCGTGGATACACAAAAGAAGACGTGCATATAGTTTAAAAAAAAAGAGATTAAAACATAAACTTTTTTAACAATACAGGCATTTGCTTGAAATACTAGATTTGCCTTGGTGTAGAATAATGTGCATTTTAATGTGGTATTACAGTTTAAGGCTTTCATATATAGTGCCTGTCTGCCTTGCAATTTCTTCATGAGCAAAGTTCAAGGGAAGGAAGGCAAAATACAGTATTGCCAAGGGCAGGGCTGGTGTAGTGCAGCCAAACTGGAGGAGTGTTCATGTTCAGTCATCACCCTCTGAACACTGGAGGAGGTGAGAATGGGATGAAAGTCACTGTCCTGTGCTGTTATCGTAACCATTTTTACATCAGTAAAAGTGGTTTACCTGCTATTTAGGAGCTTGCAGGGCTACTTCTTGCAAAGATTAATGGTGAGCAACTGATTCTCTTTCCCTTCCAACCACTCATTAAGCATCTGAGGCAGGTGAGAGTAAGTTTTTGCAAAGGGATGGCTCTGTTAATAACCTCACAGTTCTAGCCCTCAGGCTTAGAAATATTGGCTACAAGATTACCTCATAATCTTAAAATGTAAGTAATGGTATATTGTTTTTATGAGCTCCTGACTGTACAGCCAGCTTACTGTCTCTGGTTATGCAGGTGCAGAATTTTTGAATTTATATTCTGACAACATGGTTTTACTCTACTCACGGTTTACTTTTGAACAAGAATTCTTGTGACATTCTCTACATGGTAAACGAAGAGTCATTATTACATATGAATATCAAGAGTGCAGAAACTTGCTGTCAACATCTGTGTGGAGGTAACATATTGAGAATAAAACATGGTTATTTTTTCCTGTGATGTTGCTCTTAACATGTTTTATTCAGCTATATATAGTGAACAGGTCTGGATTTGCACAGATTTTGAATGGATTGGTTTGTGCTGACAAAATATTAGGGTGGAGTTAGTCTAGATGTGTAAAATAAATGATAATCATTTTGAGGCTGTACATCTGCTTAATGGTCTTAGTATTAATAGAGTGCAATAGCAGGCAATGCAATTTAATTAATTAAACTAGGAAGAAAACTGGTCTTTCCAGGCTGATTTCTTAAACTTGCTTTCAACTCCGTGATGCTTCAGCTCAGGTGGTTTATGTCTAGGTTGAATTCGGAGTGATGCTTTCCATTTTGGTGAAAAAGGTGCTTTGTTGCAGAGGGAAGAGGCAGCAGGAAACGGGAATGTACCAGTTCAGTTAATCTGTCTCAGCAGATTTGTTCATGTAACGTGTGAGCTTGTCAAATCCCCAGCCATCCTTTGGGCTAAACCACTTAATAGTTGAGTCTAGACCTATTAAGGTGATGGGGGACCTCTGGATTTCACAGTGTGGTGTATGAATCCTGAGGGGAGAGCGGGATGATATTTCCAGAGATGCCCAGAGGATGTGTGAAACAAAGAAGATGAATAAAGATATCAATATGTTGTTATCAAGTGAAAGCCCCTTAGCTTTTGTGTGCTTTGAAACTTCACAGGAAAATCTCTTTTACAGCAGCTCATGTTAACATCATCTAACTTGATAAAGGCAGAAAGACTCCATAATCTGCAGGCTAACGAGTCTGTGATGGATAAGCAGGGGAGCAACTCTTTTCTCCCCTCTTGTTGGTTGCTGTGCTGTCAATGGGTATTTGTACAGGTTTGTGAGAGTGCATTGATCACCTCTAGCAACAAGGTAGTTTTGTTGAGACAAAATTCAGAGGCAAACACTGTAAGTTAGTTGGTTTTACTAATCACGGGATGCCTCTGATGAAACAAAAATAGTTTAAACTTCACCTGCACCCTTAGATTTTAGTACAGCATTTTATTGTAGACATTACTGACTGAGTTTTCAGTAGCCAGTTAAAACTGAGAAAAAATATTTTTAGCTGCATTGTGAGTCAAGAGTGAAAAATAGATGTGGACAAAAACTTGAAAGTGGGTGAGTTATCACATGGTCCTGAGATTTTCTCTACTCTGTTAGCAGTAACAAATATTTTATCAAGTGATATAATATCTCTTTAGCAATTCTTGTCCAAAAGTTCTCACTTTAATTTCTTTGTTGGAATGTAGGCAGAGTAAAGATTATGTGCAGTGGCAATATTAATACTACTCATATGTCACAGATAAAACCAGACTCCTGGTTATGTTGGTGTATTTCTGCATGGAGTGGACTGGGAAGATAATTTGTCTTCTTTTGCATTTATTTATTGAATATTTATTGTAAGCACAGAAAAAATATATATACTTTGATTGAAAATCAATTACTAAGTTGCTGAATATTTGTGACAAACCTTTAAAAAACCTATGGCTTCAAGGTTGTTGCTGCATCACTTTCAAAACAAACATTTTTTAAAGTAGAAGAGATTATCTTATTAAGGTTTTCATGTCTACTAGGTCTTTGAAACACATTGCAAAATTAAATAAGTACTGTGTGATTAAAGCCCTCTGCTGTGGCATTCCTTCTGCAAGAAAAGTGTGACATAAACAAATGAAGTGTTGAAAAACCATTGTTGGAAAAGGGATGCTGAAACTATCTCTGTAATCTGAAATTCACAATGTGTGATATATTTCTCATGAATTATTTCAGGATCTCCTCTGCAAAAGGATAAGGCATCGTTCATGTATCTGTATTTTTGTCTTGCTTTTAATCTACCTTTGTTCTTTCAGGACCTCTCAATGTCCTTATTTTTGTGTAGGTTATGAGATAACCGTGGACTGCAGCCACATCGAGGGGGGGATTCTTGTGGCCAAAAGCAGCTGTCCAGATTCCTTGTCTAGTCAGGAGGGCATAAAGGGCATGATTTGCCTCATTCAGGAGTGGACACATACAATATGTTCAATGAATTGATCCTTTGAAAAGAGCAGATATGTCCAAGTTGAGCTGTAAAAGGATCCTGTTCTGATCAGCTTCACTGTAGGTGTCTGCAGAGGAGATGCCCAATGCCAAGTGAAACGAACCTCACCCCCCCTGAGAAGTGAGAACTCTGTTCTCTTCTCCTACTCCAGGGAACTCTCTTAAAATGAAGTTCAGCCTAATGTGGATGGTCAGAACAAGCTTTTTAGGGTACATTGAATTGCAGGGATTTATTTCTGGCCTTTTGCTAGAATATGAATTTCTCTCCCTCTATCTTTTAGCTGGTGGTTGCTACACCTGGAAAAGGTTAATCCATATAATTTATGTTAACTCTAAGAGCTTATTTTCAAACTTCGCAAAGAAAGGAGAAATACGGTGCTATATTTATTTAGCAATGCATTTTTGTTATGCAAAACTGATGAGGTGCTCTTTTATTTCATTTTTCACTCCTTCCTGCACAGATCCACTCTTCTAATCTTCTCCATGAAAAATCAGATCTCTTAGGAAAAGTAATTATTTAATTTGTGCTTTTCCTCCATTGTGCTGCCATCACCTTTAAAATGCAAAAGATTTTTAATGGCATAAATTACTTAACTGGTATTGTATAAAAAGAATAGTAAAAATATCAAGCTGCAGTGGAATTTGAAGTTTTTCAAGAACTGATTACAGATAATCCGAAAGTATGGTTGAACAGTCTTCATTAGAATCACTCAGCAATCTGAACTTAGGCAACAGACTGTGATTCTTAAATTGTTTTCATCAGTTTAGGATTGTTGTTTTTAGCTCTTTTCTTTTGGCATCCATCTGTCAGTAACATTCTCCTTCTGGCCAGCCATAGCAAAGTACCATTATCATTTCATTATGTGCTGGGATGGAGGGGAAAATTGAGTCCTTGGTACTTATTTTTAAGATATTCTTCAAATCTTTGCTGCTTCTGATAATGCTTATGTCATATGTCAAACGCATTTGTTTCTTGAGCACTTTAATGCAAGGATTATGAAAGTAAAAGGGAGGAATTGTGTTTTTACATATATCATAATAGTAATATAAATGTGCCTTAATTGTTCAGGAGGGAAGATAAAGTTTTACCTATCAAAGAGGAGTTATTAAAAATGAGGCAAGGAGATGAACTGTTGAGGAGAAGTGGACATGATGGTTAATTATTGTTGTATTTAGAACAGATTGCTCTGATGAGCAGAATGTAAGCAAGAACTGGATGCAGAGACCCCCATTAGTGTCTGAGTATGTTACAGCTCTAGTGAATAAAAGGAGAGTAGCCAAAGGTGCTGGCAATGCTGTTGTGCACCTTTCTGCTGGAAAGGAATGCAGATGGCCCAATATCTGCTTAAAACATTTTGCAGCCACTTTTCAGGTTTTTAGGAGTGAAGAAAGAATTAAAAGGAGGCTTATGGACTGTATTGTGGTGATTAAAGGTGAACAGGTGAACATGCAAGAGTGAGAAGGGAGATTCATGGCAGTCTCTGAAATGTTGATGTTTCTGATAAAGAAGAAGATGGAGAGAGATAAAATCAAATTAAAATTACTGGATTTAATAAAGCAATGCTTAATAGCCTTGGCTTACTGATATGGATACTGTGTCAGAGCAAGAGAAAAGACTTTTAAGAACTGGCAGTTCCCGAGAGACTTTCTACTAAGGACACAGACACTGGCTGTCCTTATGTGAAGGTCAGCGAAATCTGAACTCTTCAAGGGCTTAAGCCACAAGTAGGAATTGTATAGAAAGTGGAAAGTAGGTCAAATTGCTAAGAATGACTGTCAAGGAGTAGAAAAACTATGTGAGAAAAATAGGAGAAAGGTTAAGAAGAACCAATGACCCAGAAGCATAAAATACTAGAAGAAAACACTCTGCATGCCAATAACCAAGGCATCAGTTATTTCTCTGCTTAGCAGGGAAGGAGAGAGAGCAGCAGGCACTGGCCAGAAGGCTGAAATCTGCTTTTTGCCTTGGTTTTCAGCAAAATGTGTTTTAAATATATGATCAGAGCTAATGTGAAAGAAGCCATGATAGACCTCCCTGATCTGTGGGGCTTCTATCTAGAGGATATTTTAAAAATACTTAGGCCCACAGACATTTCTCTGGAGCATTTAGGGCACAGGTTAGAAAATCTTGGAGCCCTTTGTAGTTGTGTACTGAAACTTGGAGAGGATGAATGAGGTTCCAGAAGCCACATGTAAAGTTCTAGAGCGACTGTAATTAAGGAGTAGTTCCTGATGGCTCTGTTGAACAGGAATCAGTGGGCCTTCCAGGCACTGTGCACAGGGCTTGGGGCTGCTGGGAGCTTTATTAGGTCAGCAGATGACACCAAGTGAGGATGAGCTTCAAAACTGTCACAGGATTGGGTGGCTCTTTTCAATGTTTATTACACCTGCAGAAATCAGTGGTTTTATTCCATTCCCCCCTCCTCTTCATCCTTTCTGTGCTGGGCAAGGTGATACATAGCAATGGTCTTTGGAGAAACTTCTTTCAGTGTTCCCTGTCTTTAAAGTCCTTAAATCTGTAATTACAGATGAGCATCAGTCAGAAAAAGAGCGTGTTTAGAGTGTGTTTGGAATGCCTGCTGTTGGTAACCAACTGTCTCAGAGTTGTTCTTCCTAACACCTCCTGTCACAGCCTTTGAATTAGACAACAAAAATAATTTTATTTTTAGATTGAATTATGCTTTTGAGGAGAGAAGGTAGAGGCAAGAAGAATAAATATGCGGGGAAAATTAGGAATTTTAACCTAATCTTGAAAATAGAGAGAACTGGAGCTATTCAGATCTTTCAGCACCTTGGGACTCACTTATCTCTGACTGTTGTTGGCTGGATTTGTTACAAGGAGGCTTCTAGCAGGTGAAAGCTGCCAATGTACACCAGCAGGGCATCCTTTTGTTTTTGTGAATACAAATATTGTTGAATGTGTTTGGGTGTTGATGTGTAAAAGCTTCTTTTCATTTCAAAAACAAAACCCAGACTCAGCCCCAAAACTGTCATATTTCATGTTTCTTTGGTTCTATAGAATATTTTCATTACAAAATTCTCCCAAAGTGTTCTGTTATCAAAATGAAATTGCGTTTGATTATCATCAGGTTAAGTCCTGAGGGAGAAACACCAATTGAAAAGTACCCTGTTAAAGCCCTGTAATGGGTCTATAATGCAGATCCTGCTGATTTTACCTACAATAAGTCAAATTACTTATTTTATTAGTCTATCTAGCAAATGCTTTATGTAAAAAATGTTGCCTTTATGTTGTGTTTTTTAATTTAATTTGTTTTTATCTCTTAACCCTCAAGAGTTCTTGCCCTAGGAGAAGCACATCTTGCTCACATTTACTTGACTGGCAGAGTGGTAAATGCAAGTGCTTTCCCATTGGAGCCAGACCAACCTGTATATATCTATTGTCCATCTTTTCATAGTGCTGTAGCTGAAACACAGACAAATATTGAGTAAAAGGGTTTTTTCTGTGAGAATACTAGTGAAGACTTCAGAATTAAAATAGCATCCTTGGCAACTGTCTTTTCCAGAAAACTATTTTGAGAATGAGTTACCAAGTGATAATTAGATATTGAAATGCACCCAGTTTCACATTTCAGTGCTCCTTTCCAATTAGAATGGCATTAGAGTGAAAGTGTAGCTATATAATTGTATGAAGAATAGATCCAATTTTCTCAATGTCACTGCAATATCACCTTTCAGTAGTAATGGTGCTGAATGATTACGCATATCATTTAGTAATAGTATTTTATCCATTTCACAGAGGGATTTTTTTAAATTTTTTTTATAAGTGGACATGCAATCAGATTGTAAATGAGCATCTAGAGAAGAGGCCCTGCTATGTACAGTGTGTCAGTGTAAATGGTGCTGCATCCTGAACTGCTGCGAGGAGCATGACGCTGTGTTTGCAAACATGTGGCCTCTGCAGGCAGAGCACACCTCAACTGGCTTCTTAATGGGCACAGAAAGCAATTGCAAAAGTCTCTTAAGCCACAAGTTAAGGAAAATATCTACGATTTCTGTTTGGTCTGCTGTTGTGTGTAAGTACAAAACGAGCTCTGATGCAGGTTTAGGAATAAATAGTACCAAAAGCCTTGCTGGTTAGCAGGAGTTTTGTATGCATCCTTCTCTCCTGGTCTCTATCATTCCAGCTTCCTGGAGAGCAAAGCAGGCTGCAAAATGGATAATGCCTGTGAGAAGGCAGTGCTACAGAACTCAATCATGCCAAATGCTGCTAGAAATATTTCTTATAGGTCATCATTGGAAATTAATCCAGTAATTTCCATTTAAATGGCAGCTGC
>JAOXXN010000150.1:13373473-13424773 GCA_026770055.1 Myrmophylax atrothorax | reverse complement strand
TTTAAATGGCAGCTGCTAGAAGCAGAATGTATAGAAATAAGGATATCATGTTTAGGCTTTGAGGTACATCCCTTAGGACTCTGGGAAAACAGGGGCTCTAGTTTAACACCATAAATCTTAGTACAGCAGTGCCTTGTAGTTGAAACTACATTAGCTAATTAATCAGAGGCACCAGAGCAGGTTAAATTTGATGCAGCGTGTTTGTTTGGAAGGAGTTCCAAGATCTGGACAGACAGGGATTTTTTTTGCTTTAACAACTGATGCAGAAGCATATTGAGATTTAACTTTGTGTCTAAAGCTTTTAGGTAAGAGTTTCTTCACATTTCTGTGGTATTTATTTCTCTCTCAGGTCTCATCTCCTTCTCATGCCTTCCTTTTAAATGCATAGATTGACTTGAGGCAAAGACAGTCTCTAATTACATGTGTGCTGGTTCCTGGAACTGGCCATGAATGTGTTCTATCTCCATGTTAGCTCTTATTCTTCTGTTGGATCTCAACTGCCACTGAAATAAGCCAGGTGTGAAGGTTGCCCTGGCTGTACCCCAGATTTTTAAAATAATCCTTTGGCTAGTTCTGCATATGCTTTATTCATTTAAAAGTTCCCTACGGTCCTATCCTGTGTTATCAGTGCATAATAAATGGACCATTTCTGGTGGTATTTTGATATCCTAAACCAAATTTTAAATTAAAAAAGGCCGTGTTAGGGGTTTAAGCAAGGACTTCCTAAAGTGGCTATTGCCTGTGTCTAGTGGATTGTGTGAAAGGCCTAAGCATGCCTGGTGGGTCTTCTGCTGGTTCTCTTCTAAAGATATCTGTAAATAATATGTCGTTGTTTAGTCTAATTACAAATGTAAGAGGATTTGGAAGGATATTTTCCAAAAATAATGGCCCTTACTTTTTGAGAAGCTGAAATAATTAAAGGAAGATAATTCTTAGCTCTGAGGTGTAATGATATATCACAAACAACAAAATTAGGAAGGAAAACAAGAATGCTAAATATGTGTTTATAAATTGCATTTTAAAATCCAAGGAATTAAAAGTTCACACTCCATTTTAACTGCAGCTGTTGTTGATTATTTACACAATAGCAGACTGAGAGCAAAAGCTATGTCTAACCTGCAGAAATTTTCTACTTTTTCTGTGATTGACCAGTGATTTGCCTTTTCTATCCATCTATCTAGTTTGGGGTTTTTTGTTTTAATTGTGATCATTACAAAGGAAAATGTATCCAGTTGAAATAGCAGCAGGGTTCTGACATCCTTAATGTTTTGTTTGCTTATCATATTGAGAAACAACACATTTTCAAAGCACAATGTACTCGAAGACTGTTATAAATTACAAAAGAAAATATTTTGATGCATGGAAATCATCCACCTTGGTGTCAGACAGAAACCTGGCATATGATTGTGCCAGATTCATATTTAATACCACAGAGTACACACTTCTATTTTTATTCTTGTAGACTGAAAATACTAGTGGGGCCATCTTAAAGATTCCTTTTATTGGTGGAAATAAATTTGCAGTTTGTTTCAGTCAGGGCAAGCCTGGTACTTCCAGCAGCATTTGCCGCTTTGAAAATGCTGTGTCAGGAGCAAGGACTTCAAAGTGTGTCATTGTGTTGCTGCCAGAAGTAATTCTTGTACTTATCATTCTGGACATCCTTGAACTTAGCAACAGAAAGGACAGATGGCCAGTGAAGGAGACTGAGTGACTTGAACAAATTGAAACCTCTCAAGACTATCTGTGTTCATTTGGTTTTTATTTTTATAGTCATATTTTCTGTCATTTGTGATGGAAATGAGGAATGCAAACCAACTAAAATGTAGTGATACATCATGGGCCACCAGAGTAATGGAGTTTACAGTACATAAATTGTCCTTCATGTGGCAAGGGACTTTCCCACATAAAGAATAGGTGTGGGTGTGTTATCAGGCTTCATACGCTGCCTTTGTTGTTTGCCAGAGCTAATATGGGCTTGGAAATTCTATTCATCAGTATTTCCCCCCAGTGGAGCCTGTCCAATGTGCTTTACCTTAATGTATTCCAAACATCTGCATTCAAATAATTTATTCATAGGCTGAAATCTCTAATCCCAGTCCGAGGTGCAGAACTGTTTACTTGGTCACTTGTACTCTGTGAATGTGGGACAGTGACAGGCACACAGCGTTGTCCTTCTGCGTGCAACTTTCTGAACAATGGGTTGTTAGTCATTTTATCGAAGAGCAGAGAGAGGCAGCAGTCTGTGTGGATGTGTTGAGCCTCAGCTAATGGACAGAAAGTACCTGCTCGACACATTAATTCCCTCCCCTGTCAGGCTGCATCATTGTGGAGTGTGCGTGATGGGAAGGAAGGTCCCAGCGCACTATGGCACCTGCTGCTTTTCCATCTGCCGAGCGCAAGAGCTTCTTTGATTGCCCATTTTTCAGCCTAATGACTTTATTCCTTTTCTTTTTGTAAAGTTTTTACATTTTTATTGTCATTTTGATAGTCATAGTTTGTAGGGTTTTGGGTTTTTTTTGTTTAAATTCCCCTTCTCCAGTGGGCACTGTGAGTGTTGTTAAAAGAGTAACAAACAAAATAATATTCCAAACCTTTGCCCACATTCTGCGTGCCCCAAGTGTTGCATTTCATAATTTATTCTGATAAAGTTGTCATGGTGATAATGTCTCTTGAGAATGAAAGTGCCATGTGCCTGGCTGATTACAGGAAACAGCTCAGATGGTACATAAACTGGTAAATATTGAACCCATGGGCAATAACATGAGCTGTATTTTGTCCATTTATTTATTTATTCAGTGTAGCTCTGGTCAGCTTGATTATGGAAAGAGTGTGACAATTCATATTTTACTTTCTGTACACTTAAATTTATGAGGATGGGAGACAGGCTTCTACTGTGGTTTTTTTTTTCTTTTTTAAATCGAGTGACATAAATGTTGGCGGAGTTCCCTGAAATAGCCTTTGAATTCCATCTAAAGCTGTTGATTTGGCTGGATTAGTCAAAGCACCAGATCATTAATACATATCAAACATCTGTCAAAAATAGGAATTGCAATTAACAGTTGTATCATCTGTAAATAGTGACTTCAGGTTGTGTGTGAGAGAAGTGCCTTTAGCATTCCTGATAAATCTGATTTTTGTTAATTTCAAATATGGAGGCAAAAGATTTTAATCTTAGTGCTTTTAAATACAATTCTCTTACTTCAAGGAGAAAACAGAATAATGTATTTTTCACTACAAACACTGATCATGTTGAAATCAAAGCATACTAGTGTACTCCTTGGAGTTCCTCTAGGAAAAATCCTTCAGTGACGAAGCTTGAAACTGCACAGCCCAACAGGGAATATTTGGATTCTGATATGATTTTCTTTTGTGCATTTGTTGCATAGTGCACTCTTCAGTCTGCATTTGAGAAATACTAGGTAATAGCATGCAATTATTAAACAAATATGCACTATTGTTTATTAAAAATATTGAGTTCTTTATGTCTTTTTGAGTGATACTTTAGTTTATTTCTGCTAAGTGATTTAGGAAGGCATCAAATACATTTCAGTGTTCTGGTTTTGCGGTGAGGGTCTGCTGTACCTGAGTTCCATTTGAGTTTTTAAAATACTTCTCACTTTTGATTCTACATACAGAATTTTTCAAACAGTACTAAGCACTTAGTGAATGAGCTTTTCAAGTGCCCTTTAAACACCTTGAGAAGACCCTCTCATTACAGACAGAAATTTAAGGTCTGACACATATATTTGAAAATGTATGTGAATGTACTGATCAGCACAGTTTTAAACAAGATCCATAACCAAGATCGGGTTACACAGGAACATGGAACTGGTTGGAGATTCCCCTGAGCAGATGGGAAGTGGTATTAGTGCAGTGTTTTAACCAGTGTAGCGTGCAGAAAGCAAGAAACCCCCCCAAAACCCTTGTTTGGCCAAATGCAGGGGAGCTGGTGGCCTTGCAGGTGGGGAGAAGCAGCTTCTGAGCAGCCTGTTCAGTCATGACACACCATCAGCACTGGCAGGAGCGTGGTCACCACTTGTGCAGGGAGATGGGTCACTCAAGGACACATCTGATGCGAGACCAGACCTAGGCCTACCCTTGCTTTCTGTATGTGATCAACAAAACAGAGTGCCAGCAGTTTTCCTGACTAGCAGGGCAGCAGCAGGGATGCCAAAGAGGTGGCACCAAAGTCTTTTGAAATCATGCCCACATGAGCAATGTAGTATTGTGTGATGGACGTTCCTGAGAGGCAGTAGCTCCCCGTTTCTGTATGTGCTGAATTTCTAGGAAGGGTCTAGATCTATATCTTTCTACAACTTTTGTTAGTGAGAACTCCTCTCCTGGTAAGCAAACTTACTTATTAGTGGCAGGTTAGGACCAGAGGCCCTGCTGCAGTCAGCACCTGGGTTAGCACTGCCTCTTGCCCAAGGTGCTTGCTGACAAAAGAGTAGTGTGGAACACACCGAGTCAGCTGATCACCATGTTATTTGGGAGCCTGTACATCTCTCTGCACAGTAATGGTTAAGCAGACTGGGTGTCCTGGGCTCTACCCACCTGCCATGCTGCTTCTCTGTGGCTGAGTGACTAAGATGTCAGAGCAATGACAGAGCCAAGGCGTTCTCAAGTGCCTGCAGGATCACAAAACTGACGCAGAGCAGGAGGTGTCTGCCCTTGAACAGGAACCCCTCTGCTGTGCCCAGGGCTTGGAGCACCACAGAGCTTTAGGAGACACATTTGCTGTGGCAGGGCAGGTGGTGAGGGGTGTGCACACGCCCAGCTCAGCCGGATCCTCAGCTGCTCCCTCACTCCGCTGCTGCTGCGCTGTGAGTTTGGGAATGAGCCCATTCCTTACTCGTGTTATCACGGGCAATTCTGAAACCCTCTTCGAAGGATGGCTGTTGTTATACAGCACAGATGTATCACACAAGTAGCAGAGAGTGCCTTATGTATGACTGCACAGTTCAAATGCAAATTCTTTGGAACGCTGTGGCAGGAATTGTATTGTAGAATTATGTGGGAAGATAATGAAGCAGGGAGGAGGAGCAAGGAACTGAACTTAGGAAATAGAAGGCTTCTGTACTGAATGTGAGATGTGACTTCATGAAAGGAATGTGAGGCCTGACCTTAAAAACTTCAAGGAATTGCTTTTTTTTTCTCTGTACTACCCATCTTTTCCTTTGTTTTCATCATGGGTCTGAACAGATTCACTTTTTGACCACCAGCACTGGAACAGATACTTGTAACAGGCAATTTTTATCCACCCATCAGTGTGCAGAGCCAGATTTTATAGACCCTTCATATCCTTCAGTGTTGTCCCTTTCCCATGCTGAAGAGGCACAGCCTGCTCTCAGTCAATCGGTGCTGAGTCAACAGACTCATCTGACTGTACATTCAATTGCAAATTTGCAATTCCTAAACTGAAGAAGAGAAATGTAGTTTGGCACATCATCGTGGAAGGACCTGGGTATCACTTCTGTCATGGAATGCAGAGCTTCCCAGCTCTACTGTGGGGAACCTGAATGGCTGAGGAACACTCAGGCCTCTTGTCATTTCCCAGACTTCCTACTATGGCATGGGAGGCTCAACTTGTGTGTCTCTTAATTCCTCTTGCAAAAATTCACCATCATTCTGCCAGGACTGAGGGTGAAAGACATGCAGTTGTTCAGGGTTCTGGCTGCAACTTTGTTTATGTTTAGTTGAAATTAATCGCTTGCCCTTTTTAAAAATCAAAATATTTCCTTCTAATGGATATTTCACTTCTCACTCTGTGACAGAACTATTAATTTCTCCCTAAAATTTTAGGATTTCTATCTTGAAGTTATCTGACTTTTCAACAATCCTTGCCTAACATTTGTCAAGTCAGTAATCCAAATGATAAGGTTTTTCATACACTTGGAATATAAACAAATCCCCTCATATTTTAACATTCAAGGAAGGTCACAGCTTCTGCCCTCCCAAGATGTCAGTCACAAACCCCCAGTGAAGCGGGATTTTCAGCAAGGCCAGGATTTCACCCGTGTCTTTGCTACAACAAATTGATTCACAACCCTGAACTACTGCACCAGAGGGGAAAATTAACTGCTTCTGCAAGTCATCAAATTGGTATAAAAAAAGGAAACTTATTATAAAGTCAGTGTGAAAAGATTCAGTCCCTGACACTTCCCTGTTTCTTGTGAGAACTTGCAGTATATTTAGCTCTTTGACAAGGTTATATATTACACCTAAAAAGAAAGGGGAAGAAAACACTCCACGCTGCAGACAAAGCCCAGAATTATCTTTAATAGGTGAAAGACAGCTGTGACCCCAGCTCAGTGCTGTGATGGAGAGCTGCCGGTGTGACAGCTCCTTTCTGCACTCTTGGCTACAATGAGACAGATGGAAGCAGAGTGTTATTCTTCTACTTCCTATTCTGCAGGAATGAGAGAGAGAGTTAAACTTGGTAAAAGCGACTGAGGTGCTTTCAATGTACTTTCAACTAACTCACAACATTTGAAAGACTTGAGTTTCTGTGTTATCTTAACACCACTGACAGGAAAATGAGAAAAAGGGGGAAAGCTGTTACAAATTTCTTCCTACAAATGATTCCAAAACTGGAGTTCACATATTTTTGGGATTTTTTTGTGCTCAGCTGAAAGTTTGAGGATAGCTCTGCACACATTGTTTCCAGGGAAAAATGGGGGGATGGGAAGAGTCACTGAAGATCCAGAAGCTGAATGTAGTAAAAATATACCAAACCCGTCATCTTTTTTCAGCCCTGATTTCAGTGACCCTCCGAAGATACACCTTCCCACCTCTCCCAACCTTAAAATGCATTCACTTTAAAGTCCTAACCAATACCTATGATGCGTAGAACTGAGATGCCAAACATTTAACTTTTTTAAAGACCTGTGGCAATGTTAACAATCTTTTTAAGAGCTCAGCTAATGTGCTAATTACAAAGCCATGAAATCAGTTTAGAACCAGTTATTATTTAAAGATTTGTAGATATTAAAATGAGTGGACAGAAAGTTTTGAGGGTTTAAATTTATTTTTAAGCAAAATTTAAAGTAAATGGCCCTGACCTGCATCACTTTTATGTGTATGTGACAATAGAATCATAGACATGACTTAGCTGGACACACAGCACTTGGCTCAAGTGGCACCTCTCCTGTGGGCTGGTTTAAGCTGAGGTTTGAGCCCTCTGTAGTTCCTACCTGGTGTTTGAATGAATTCAGTTCCTGCTGCAGACTTGGACACACTGTTCCCAGCAAGTTTCTAGCAGGTTTTGAAACCCAGAGCAGATGTCCCCTTCCTCTAATAAGACATTTTGATTTTAAGTGGTCATAGCAACACAATGCCCTCTTTGGCCTTTTTGCAGAATACCTCGATAGGAAAAGCATTTTAATTAAGAAAATATACTAATTAGCTACCACCTGAAGTGACGATAAGAGTTTCACTTCATTAGCAAGGCTGGGTGTGTTGGAGAAACTCACCTGGCAACAAGGGGACTCATTTTTCAGGCTATTTTCAATATTTCTCTTCCTGCAGGGAGAAAGCAATCTTAATTAAAACCTGTGAAAACCAGGACATTTTTAGCTGTTAATTTACAGAAGTTTCAGTAAGTCTAAAGAGAAAAAGGCACCTTTTGGCAAATGGTGCATACAGATGTCTGCCAGCAAGCCTGCACTTAGCAACAGGAGCTTTTTTATAAACCTGAGAGAGGCTTTGGTACTGCTGGAACTGGAGGGTTCTTCTGAGCTGACCTGGGGTCAGTGGTGTTCAAGAGTGTGTGTCCCCTGACCCAGACAGGGCCTTTAAACCCTTCTATCCCATGCAGTTTGCAATACACATATTTGTGTGCCTGTCAGGAATAATCCGTGCAGCTCCAAACCAGAATTTCCTGGTCCTGTGTGCAGTCTGTGCATGCATCTCAGGCCCTTCCTGCCTAATTCCAGCATCTTTATGCCTTTGCCCCCAGCTTTTTCTTTGCTTTGTTTATTTCCAGCCTTTTTCAGAGACTCATGAAAGATAGAGGAAAAAAAGGGAAGTTTGTTTTCAGTATTTAATGTTTGATTTGTGGCCTTTGCCCTCTCAGTCTCTGGTGCTGCCATGTACAAACCCAGCCTCGGGCACCTCTCAAACACACCATTCAGCTGGGGTGGCTCCAATGAGACCCAGTGCAGTGTGAGCTCATTCAGGGTGCTGCTTTCATGTCAACAGCTCCATTTGGTGTTTGCTGCCACATCAGCTTGAATTCTTTCACTTGTGTGGGTTTCAATGATTTGTGTTTGTGGGATTTCTCTTCTCCCTTTTTGTGACTTATAAAGACTTGGTCGTCCTCCCCAGCCAAGTGAGCCCATTCAGGTGCGCGCTGGGGGTTTCTGGCCCAAAGCTCCCATGTTTTGACAGGCCTGGCTGTGGGATTAGAAGGCCTGGCAGCCCTTTCAGGAGACTTGTTAAGAAGCCTGATTGAAAATTTGCGTTTCATTGTTAATGCTGGATTAAGGGAGGGTCTTTGAACACTGACTTCCTTTAGCAGATAACAAGGGAGTTCACAGGCAAGTGCCTAAAGGTCGGCAGTTAATGGGAGAGTTCTGAACTAAGACTGGGGCATTCTGGAGGAGCTCAGCAGTGGCCAAAACAGGTGGCTTTGATCTGAGTCCATTGCAGGTTTGGGAAGCCTCAAGATTTACTGTAGGAGAACTAGAATTCCCCTGTGTTCTGCCCTACATAAACTAATTGCAAATCCTCCAAATTAGTATTTTCTAATAGGACATAGTGATGTTGTCATTGATGTACATCTAACACAACCCTTTGCTTTTCCTCTTTTCATCAGTATTACTTTAAAATGAATAAAAAAGTAAAATTGGAATCAGTTTAGATGTCTGGGAAAAACATAAATAGGAACATCCTTGTTATGTGGGTGACAACTGAGTCAGATTATTTTGGC
Source organism: Myrmophylax atrothorax (assembly GCA_026770055.1). Taxonomy (NCBI): domain Eukaryota; kingdom Metazoa; phylum Chordata; class Aves; order Passeriformes; family Thamnophilidae; genus Myrmophylax; species Myrmophylax atrothorax. The sequence continues at coordinate 13,415,844 of JAOXXN010000150.1, read as the reverse complement.
AATGCTATTTATAGTAGAGCTCTTCTCCTTAAACTTGAACAATTAATGTAAACACTTCAAACTGCTGGCCTGATACATCTCTCTATTTAAAGAAGGAAAAATGTTTGTTGGTTGTTGGGTTTTTTTAACATCAGTCAAATGAAGCCAGATGCACAGGCACTGCAGAGAAAACAGTGCTGGCATTTCTATGTGCATTCTGTCTTCAGCAAATATCTGCTTGAGCCAAGCATTTTGGCCCCTGGCCAGCCAACCCTCCATACTTTAAAATCAAGCTATGTATACATTGCCTGACAGTAGTAACATACAGCAACTTCTTCATGGTTCCTGCTGAGGGCGCTTATGTGGTATTTATTGTAAATGCCAAATCTGACTGGCTCTAGAGTTCTTTTTCCTTCCAGAAATGTGTTGAGGCTTAGATTTCACCACTGGCCTGTATTTGAGAGTGATGTAAAAGTGTTGTTCCATACATTCATCTCCATTTGCAGCACAGTGATTGTCAAGAGTGCTCTGAAATATCCAATATTGTTAATATGCAAGTTGTGGTCTTTCTTTATAAGGTGGCTCAAGGTAGATGGTAAGTGAGTAGGCTTTTCCCATTCTCCTCCATCCTGAGAGATGAGTCCATGCACATGTGCTTTTCCCTGTTTAGAGAAACAGAACTACCTGTTGCAGGCTGTCTCCCTCCCAGCTGGACATCAGGTCTGTAGTTTAGGAATGAGGCTAAAGAGTTGGTTGTTTCCTGGTGTGATGTGTCAAACTCCATGGCAGTGACAGCACGTACATGTCATGGGCAGCTGTGCCTATAAAGTCTCCAAGCAGCCCCATTCTAAGACACTGTTCGCTGTGATATCCTTTGAACTCATCAAAGCATTCACAATAACTAAAATACCTTGGAATGATACGTGGTACTGATTCTTGGAAGAGCAGAGTCTGTATTTGGCTAAGTAGGCAAAACTGTGCCACTTTTCTTCCTTTAAAGGAAGTTGTTTTGTACATCCCCATCACTTAACAGGAATAAATAACAATCTTGGATAATTATCTAAGTACTATAGACACACTGGTTGGATGATACACTGTGCCCTTAAATCAGCTGCTTTCACTTACCAGGCAACTGAAATCTTTCACAGGAAAAAATACAAAGCCAGTTTGAAAAAAGTGAGTCTCTGAATTTGCTTAGTCTCCACATGAGTAATTTTGTTTCACTGAAAATAATACAGCTTTGCTGGAAGCTCATGTTGGAATTTAGGAGAATATTAGCATAAACTGTTTGAAAAATATCCCTGCTCTTAACATTATTTCTTCTCTGTGTTCTTGCCATTTCCATATCTTAGCATAAACCCACGTGAGCACAATTTTTCACTATTTTAAGTGAAGCAAGGCTTATGAGGCAGGTTAATATCTTTTATTTGCCTAACTGATATAGTTAGGGGAAGATCAGGCAGACTTTTTTTGGCATACAATTCCTCAGACCATTGGAGATGGTCTTGGGTCCCTGAAATCTTGTTTGTTTTCTTCTAAATGTGTCAGTCTAATAAAAAGATATTGAATCTCTCTACCTACCTTCTTTGTTTAGATCCTTAGACTCTAACAGCATTATTATTTTAATACATCATAATTGTATATAAATAATACATTCTAGACAAATTATTCTCGGTTTTCTTGTAGAACATGTTGTCTGGAAGGCAGAGAAAGTGCAAACTAACCTCATTTATTCTTCTTCAGAGGAAAAGCAATGCTACCTAGATTCTTACCCAACTCTTTTCTCTGGCTAATAACCAGTCTATTTTTCCTATCTCTGGTAGTCCTCAGAACTTAAATAAAATTTAAGTATCCATTCAGAAACATCCTGGGGGCACCTTATGATTCTCCAGTTGGCCCAAACTGAAATATTTTATCTCATATCTTGTAAGATTTTACGTCACACCGTGTCACAAACCAAAACCCTGTCCACAATAAGCAAAGATAGGTTAAAGCTGCAGGTGGCATTGTTTCCAAATGTATTTTCATTCAGAGTATTCTTAATATTTCAACTAAGGAATGTGAACAACAGTCAAAGACAGTGTACAGGAAGATTTCAAAAATGCCCAGTGCTTCTCAACTAAAAGGTGGTCAGAGGCAAACCTTACTTGTGGCTTAGGGTCTTTTGTCTCCTCCTGAGGACCATGACTTGGGATAAATGAGAAGCTACTGCATGTTTCCATTGCTAAGAGGAAATTCCGAGATAGGAACTAATAAGTAGTATTATTACTGAGCTTGTAACTGGAATGTGATTACAAAGTAATTATATATATTAAAAAAATTAAATGCATATACCTCTTTAAAGTAAGCTTTTCTTCTTTTTGCACATACATGCTGAAAGTACATCCATGGTATAAGCAAAGTGGAATTAATTTTTTAGGAAGCTGAGGACTATTTCATCTGAAAAGGGTAGCACCTTATCACCTGGAAATGGTTGCTGCTGGTGACAACATCAGCTTGAGCTGACACTGGGGAAGGTGTTTTGGTGGGAACGAGAGTGGGGAGGGCCACTGGTGTGAGTGGGAAAGAGCTCCAGAGCCTGTCTCAGATCCAAACTGCCAGGGACAGGAGTGCCCATCCAACTGCGTTGTCAGTAGGGGTGGCTGAAGTCTGCCTTTATCTTATCTGGCATAAGAATGTTTCAATACCGCAGACAACTGAAGTTTTCTAAATGAAAAGTTTCAGTGATTTACCAATATGATTCATGGCAAGACCTTGTACAATTCCAGATTGCTTTAATTTACTCTCTTGTGGAAAACTCTTTCTTTCTAGAATTTTGTCTACCTCTGTCTGCAATGAAATGGGCTTCTGGCTCCACGTATTTTTGCAGCATGTGCTAGTGAAGTGCTTTGAGAGGTGTTTGTTTGGGTTTTTTTTACATCTGTGAGGTTTTGGTAGATCCAGTTTAAAGCTTGGATAACACTGAAAACTTATGGGCTGATTTTCAGGTTATTTTGCATTCAGGGGATTATACTGGCTAGATATTAGTTTTGTTTAGTTTGGTTTTGGTTTTAGCCGAGTCTGGTTTTGGATTAAATCTCTATATTTAAGATCCCTGCTGCATGCTCAGTGGTTAGGATGCATGGGAGCTTCCAGGAACATTAAACCCTAGTCCAGAAATCTGCATAAGAATTTTTATTATTTTTATAATTTTAAGCATATGAGAAGTTCACTTAAATTCTCAGTGTTGCTCATATGGTCCAAGACGTGGGAGCATTTAGAATTAAAGCCAAGACCTTCAAGGAGTAAAGAAAATGCTCTGATAATGTTGAACTGAAACAAGGCAGATGTTTGACCCTAATTTTATCAATTTCATTCTACCATTTTCCCTGTTTTCAAGAGGTTTGCTAAGGTTCTAGGAAGGTACATAGCACAGGCTGTTAGTTTTGCCATCACTGTGCGTGTAAGTGCAACACTTTGTATCCCGATGTCTCCACTCTGACATTTGCTCTTGCACAGAAATGTTCTAATCGTGAAGTCTGACTAAGTGTGGTTTTAAAAAAGGCACTTGGTAGCTTAGTGTCTAAACAACTCTTAGATTATTCATTATTGTAAAATGGGGCTATTTTAAAAGATTCTACTTTTTAGAGTGATGGCTGAGTTGAAACTCTGATAGAGAGGTGCATAAATACACTTTGCTGTGTCTGCCGAGATCTTTGGTGATGGCAGGTTAAGGCAGAGTGAGCTCCTCTCTCAGGGACAGAGATGTGGTGTGTTGTGGGTGAGCCCAGTGGCAATTACCTACCTCTCATTGCCTCAAACTTGCCGTGGAAATTTTTCTTTATCCTTACACTTAAACCTAAAAGAAATAATATAGTCATCTTGAGGGCAGAGAAAGTGTCATTAAAATAAGCACGATTATGAGAGATATTGTACCAAAATTCTGAATGCCAGATAATTACTAACACCTAGCTGCTAAGTGGGTGGGAGCTTCAGGACTTCATGCATCCTTTGAGATGGAAGCTAGGACTTTTTTATTCAAGAAGATTCAACTGGTTGGACTGGTTACTTTGCTGTAAGCAGAGTGATGTAAGTGGGACAGGTTTTAAATGGACAGTGGCTCCTTAAATTCTGTAGGAGAGATTTGCAGTTTTGTAAGCACTGGCTGTGCTGTACAATCATTTTATTTGGTGACTGGCTGTATTAATTTGGTGAATCAGTTAGATGCTGATTTAGTTCAGGATCACTGTTAATCTAATGATTTTTATTGACTCCATTTCAATTTTGACCTTTACTTGTATCATCTAATTTAATTTTAGAAAGTTTACAGTAGAGAACTATAGCAATACATTAGATTTTAAATTTTCTCCTTTTTCAGCTCTTAAAAAAAGCCTGTGAGAACCAGGCAGAACCAGTTCCTCTTTCAACAGAGCAGTTTAAATGAAAGCTTAAAGTACCTAAAAAAATGAGACAAAGAATCTGAAGGCCACATGGATTATTGTCAAAGGATATATAGCTTGGTGTATAAGTGGGTTATCAGATCAGAGACCTACTGTTCAAATCCAATGTGGGAGAAAATGCCTTCTGTGGCTGCAGAGCTAAATCAGAGGTTCTTAGGCTGTTATGAATTTATGGGGGTTTTGGAAGGATGTAAATCAGGTTTACAAAACTTATTTCTAACTGTAATAACTTTATAAAAGTGAATGATACAGTACTGCACCCAGGCAGCAATGCCAAACTAACAGGGCAGAAAAAACATGCAAAAGAGAATAACACATAAGAGATAAGTAGGAATAATTTGTTTGTAGAATTTGTTTCATGATTCTGTAACCTATTTATCAGGGAAAAAGCAGAGGGATTTCAAAGCAGCTATTCTGGGCACTTCTCCAGAATTAAGTGCAGCTGTTTATGCCTTAAAGTCAATTATTTTTCTTGTTTGTGCTCTAATCATTCATTATTTGTAGATGCCACAAAACAATCTGTGAAGAGCTGACAGAACAAACATTATTCCCTGTAGATTTTTTTTTAAATATTTATTGTATGCTTAAAGTTTGTATGAGGCAGTTCTATGAACTCAGCAGTACTGAAGGTGGAAAGAGCAGCAACGTGTGAATTTAAAGCCTTTTAGCACTATTAAAAATCAAAGTCTTATTTATTTTTAAAATCACTTGATTTTCCCTTTTCTTCTGGCACACTGTTACTGTTGGGATAAATCTATTACCTATGGGCTGAGTCAGTATGAATTTATTGCACCGTGAGCCATTTCAAGTTAATATTTCAAAGAAGGATTTATTTCTGTCACTGTAATGGTACAAATGCCTTGGTCCATCTGATGCCAACTTGTCTGCTGCTGGATCCTCACCTTGAGGAATTCAGTGGTGGCTTTGTTATTAATAGAAGGCAGATGTGATCCTTAGCTATGATGAAAGGGAGTTTCCATGAAGCACTCACAGCAATCATTATGGTTTTCAATTTAGTATTGTGAGCTTTGGGTAGCCTGAGTAAAAGCCCAAGTCATCCACATTTGTAAGAACATTAATCTCTTCTTAAGGAAGTTGTGTTAGACTTGCTACATGAAATATGTATAAAAATGGCTCAGAGAGGTCCCTGTGGGTCCCTCCCAGGTAAACAGAATGTACCAGACAAAAACATTTTGGGTGCCTCCAGATGGCAAGTCTGTAGTGCAGCAGTGCTTCTCTCTTCAATAATCAGTACTGCTGTATCAAACTCTGCATACAGGACCTTGCAGGACTGGCTGCCTGAATGATGCATGTGATGAAAGCCCTCTGTTTTGTTTCCTGCTGCCTCTGGTTCTGTAAAAGCAGAGAGAAACAGGGGGAATAAACAGCCTAGTTATGTTGTGCCTGTTAAAATTTAGCAAACAAAAAAATCATGGGGAGAGAAAGGAAAGATATCCAGTAATAGATGTGTAGAAGAACAAAGGGGACAGCAGGAAAAGACCTACAAAAGACCTGTTTTCGACTTGACTGCCCTTGCTTTGGATGCAGACAACTTTCATGCAGTAAGGCCCTGGCATTTAGAAATAGAGTGCAGATGGAATAAAAAGAGTGTGAGAGAGGAATAAGAACCTGGATCCACTGTCCTTGTAGGGGCCAAGAGGTCCATGCATCTCTGGTGGGGCATAAGCCCCAGAGATCTGCCTGGGAGGTGCAATATATGGACAGCCACTGGCCATATCTGGGTGTTGTGGGTTTTGGGTTGGGCTTTCTGTGGTGCTTTAGTCTCCTGATTCTGTTTTTAAGGGAAGGTTGGTGCTTGGAAGGAATAGCAAATGGCTAAATGCCTTGCAAAGAACAATGTGCTGGAACACCTGTCACAATGACTGGCCCAGGATATGTAGCTCTGGTTCCCAATGCAAACTGTGCCATATCTTGGTCCTTTAGGCTCTGCAAGATACTACTGACATCTAGGACACATGTCCAAGATGCTTTATTTTGTATCTCTTACTATTAAAGTAGATAAAAACAGGAATTTTACCAAAATGGTAAATAAATGCAAATTGCATGTTTTCTGGAGTATTATTCTGTTAGCAACCAGCATATTCAGCTTTGAAAAAAGGCTGTTGCACGGGGATAGCAAGTGCCCATGGGAATTTTCTTGTAGTTGAAACTGCCTTATATAGTGATTAAAATATTCTTTAAGGCATTTTGGAAAGATGAGTACTTAGACGACAGTTTAATAATTTAACCACTCAGCTTAGTCCTCTCCAACTCTCACAAATTCCAAAAAAGAAATACCCATAAAATATAAGTCTAAGAAATGTCATTACAGCATCAGCTAATATAAATTGCTTGATGCAGCAATATCAGTCTAAGAATGAGTGATTGCACTGTAAAAAAGTTGTCTTCATAACTGAAATAAAGAGATGTTGGGGGCTGAAGCACCTGCAAAAGTGATGGGTGGATTGAGTATTTAGATGCCAGCCTGAGTCTGGTCTATACCCAGGGATCATAAATGATGTTGCCAGGTAAAGTGAAGTGTTGCAATAGCACTCAACTTTTGCAGATCATGGAAAAGATACCATTTATTGTAATAATTCTCATTAAAAACCTATTCCCACTTATCTTCCACTATGAACTTTAATGTAGGTGTAAAAAATACAGCAAATTAGCAGCAATGAAATATAATTCAGAGTAGAGTCTGTGGTGAGGACAGTGCTGCTACCTTCTCTCTACCTGTAGCCTGGAGTTAATTTCAGTCTTGTTTTGAGCCCATAACTACGAGCATAACACCTTTCATAAGTGCTAGTTTCATTTAAAAGAAATAACTTTTGGGGAAAGCAAAAAAAAAAAGAAAAGAAAAGAAGGCCACAGAAAAAACCACTATCTATCCATTAGTCCAGCTGTTGGTTGAGATGGGAGCTCCGATCACGAAGCAGAAATACTGATTCTGTTTCCTGGCAAGTTGAGAATATATAGACTGTGGATGCAATTCTGTTTATGTTTTTGTTTCAAAATCAAGTATAATCATAATAACTTCTATGAATCAAATTCTGGCCTCAGTCCACTGAAACTGGAGCTATTCAGGACAGCAATTGCAGGTGTATGCTACTGTAAGGGGAGAATTGGGACAGGTGTGTCTGCAGAACTGTAAAAAGATGTGAAAGTGCTTTAAGTCACACTCAGAGTGTAATGCAGTTTTCAGCAAAGCTCGTCCCACAGTTTCTCTATATACTCCTGAGGTCCCAAGCATCAAAGATATTCTGAATGCCAGCCTTAACTCAGAGTTTCTCTGATTTGGCTGGCAGTTGTCACAATGGCCTGAACATCATTTAAGCCGAAAATAGGGGAGGGTTGTCTATGTTAGTCTCTTGTGACATTAATTCGTGCACTAGGCACAACATTCTAGATGCAAAGCAATTTATCTATTTTTATAGAGGTGGTAACATTAATTTTAATGTTAGCCTTTGGTATGACACAGACTTTGTCTTCATTATTCTGAAATATTGTTTGAAAAAAACCCTCACAAATCCATTTATGTTTTCAATTTGCTTTGAACTATTTTTCAACAGCTCAGGTCAAGACCTAATTTCTAGAGCAATCTTCAGTGCATTTTATTGTTCTCCAGTGACTTTGAGGTGATTAAGGAATCTACCAGGAAAATTCTCTTTTTATTCTTTCTGTAACAACTCTTTCCCTAATGTCCAACTTGCAGTATTTTTGGGTTTTTTTCTTTAGTGTGGGATCTGAAATAAAATTTGAAGATGAAAAATGGATGCTATACTTCAGAAATTGGTAAGTTCGTTTCAACTACCTCCTTTGTAATTTTGTATTTTGTTACACAACATGATATTTCAATCTTATGCATGTGCAAAACAGTGTTTGCAATACAGTGTCTGCTGGAGTTCTAATAAAGCACTACTGTTTGCTTTCAAGCCTAAGAATCCTGCCAAAACTATTCAAGCTGGCAAACATCCAAGTGACCTGATTCACAAATTCATCTGTTCATAAATACACTTATTTAAAGAAATACTTACATATATATACTGTGTCTGCATATGCACACATGTATGTCTCAAACACAGAAGGCAATCAGCTTCTTGAGGCTTAAAATTGGATACCTCTAATAAAAGGTTTCTGTCAATATTGAAGTAGCCAAGGTGTCCAAAACATTGGTCCTTGCTGCTGTGTGATGGAAAAGAATGTATAAACATGTTCAAAGCAGAGAGCTTTTAACTGGTGCCTTGCCTTATGAGTATGTTCACAAACATTCTTGTGTTGATAATGTGTTGCTTTTGGTTGACTGTATAGAGTCAAAATTGTCATTCCAGATTTACCTCTGCAAACATTATTATGCTTTAATTTATGCAGGTGAAATAGCTGTAAGGATAGAAACTTTAGTTAGCAATACATTCAGTAAAAGTTTTATAATATAAAAAGCATTAAAATTTAGATTTTTCATCTGCAAAAGTGTGGCAAAGTCTATTTCACTCCATACCTGTAGTATCTGATTTATAGTGAAGTGCTCAATTTATATTTATATTGTATGGATAAGTGCATATGTAGATATACTGCACCAACACAAAGCCTGAAGAGTTCATGTTATGGGTTATCCATGGAAAATGGGCTGTGTGCTAATTTCAGCTCTCTTGATACCATCTTGATACCTTGCACCTGTTCTGTGCAAGGAAATATCACTGCATGGCTGTTACAGGAACCAACTTTTACGGACCAATTCCTGATTGGTTTGATGGCAAAAGGCAGGAGTTGTCATCGTTAATCTCTGACTTCCCACCCAGTTGCAGAGAAAAGAGCAGGCGGCAGGTTACACTCACACTGAGGCCCCAGTCAGGGTAATTATGATTGCAAAAGCTGTTTTCATGGGCTAGGACCCAGTACAAAGAGCTCAGCAGTCACAGAAATTTCTCAGAGGTTAGGATGTGCCATCAAAGGAACACTTCTAGTAGTAGCAGTAGTTCAGAGATTCAGGAACCATCTATATTTGTTAAAGCAATTAATATATTTTGGACCCTACTTAGGTGGTTGTTAAATCCCAGTGGGAAAAGGCATGCCAATTTTGGTAAAGGTGGTAGGCAAAGCGAGGAGGAGGCTGTGCTGCACACAGCCAGGAACAAGGCACAGCGTTGCCTTAGGAATGATGGTGCTGCCCGAGACATCGGGGAGATTTTTCATCACCCTCTTTTCCAGACTTCAGGAGATTTTATATGTTTATGACTTTGTGTGGTCAGAATCAATTTTAGCAGTCTTTTCCTCTTCCCTCTCTTTTGGGGCTCTTGTTACCCAAGGACTCTTCAGCTGACTTCCAGCACTTGCATGTCTCAGAGGGCTTGTGTTTCCAACAGTGCTCCCAGGCTGATACCTTCTCAAAATCGCGTATAATGCAAAGGAGTTGGTACCAGCACAGCACTTATCAAGGTTAAGATGAAAAATCCCTTCTTGGGATTTCTCTGAGAATACACCAGGTGGTGCCACGGATGTTTGCTGAGACAGTGTGTAATTACTTTTCTTGTTCTGCCAGCAAAGCTTAAAAAGGCCACATGAGTTCTACTTTATCACTTGCCCCCCTCTTTTCACTCATGCTGCCTGTGACTCACTTGGATGCTGTTCTGGAAATGTCTCTGTGCTCAGTGGATGTGACCCCAATTACTCCTTCTTGGTTTTTTTCCTTCTCTTTCCCTCTCTAAATGCTACTGTATTTTCTTCTTTACATTTACATTATGACTAAGAGAAATAACCCCCTGCCCTTCCCAATAACTCGATCCATGAATCTGCAATCAGTCACCTGATACGAAACATTTTAAGCCATATTGAACTGCTCTGTGTCCTGTTGTCTGCTAATAGAACTGAGTGGACAGGATTAAAAATAGATCTGCCTTTTAAAGCAACAATAGTTTAATTTTAAATGAAAAAGTAGTCTCCATTGATTCTGCCCTTATCGCGCTGGAGCCTTCTGATTCTGTACATGTCTAAATTAATGCAGGCAAAAGGCTCTTTTGAATAGTAATGTGTTTTCCACAGTTGTTCCTTTCCTAGCTCATCTTGGGTTGTCATGAGGATCTTGTAGGGTCCCTGTCCAGCCCGTTGCTGTCCCTGCTTCTCTGCAGTGAGATGTGAAATTGCAGCTTGTGCACCAGGGGTGTGAATGGGCTGTGCTGGAGCAAGTGCTGGTGCGTGTAATGGCCATGGCACTTGCAGCAAATCACCCCATGCATGGCATGGCAGAAGGTCATTAAAGGGCTGGTACTTGGAGTGAAGTTACAGTTTATGGGTAAAAAATATTTTGTCTGACTCAAGACTGAAGATTTCTGTCATTCCCTCTTGGAAGTTCTTCACCAGGTGGAATAAAGGTCATGTTCATATAATTGATCACTTCTTGATTGATGATCTAAATGATCAATTACATTTATTTCACAGTATACTTGCATGCATCCAGCTAACTAGTTCTGACTTTCTCTAATCCAAGTATCATCTATAAGACTCACGATACGCAGATTTATTTTTTTTAGGATAGAATTACCATCTAATGGCAAAGGTATTCACTGTGTACTGGTTTGGATTAGCTTACCAAAATGTTAAAAGTTTCCAAGTTTTTGTTCTTGAGAAAGGTATTAAAGTTTCAAAGTCACTTAAAGCTTCTGATAAATAGCACTGTCATAGCAGGAAACATGTGAGAAGACAACTACTAAAGGGCCATTCTCTCAGCCCTTGGTCAAAGATATTTAAGGACATTCCCCTATTTCTCCCTCTCTCTGGAACTTTATATCTTTTTTAAAAGTGTTTCAGTTTCAAAGGAAAAAAACCAACCAACCAACCAACCCCAAACCCTACTTTTGATTATGAATTTCCTATTTTTAAGACAACAATTGTGCTTAGTGGGTTGAGTTCTTTCTAAAACTTCTCAGGATGTCCTTGTGTATGGCATGAGAGCAGCAGTGCAGTGTTTTTTCTTCCAGTCTTTTCTCTCTCAGTTTTACAACCTGTTATTTACACTTCCTCTCATTCTTTCCCAGCAATCTTTTCCAAATGGAGTTCAAACGAAGGACAGTTTACTTAGAAATCAAACCTTCAAATTCACAGACTCACAGAGGTTTTTAACTTCAGTTGAAATGAGCTCGAACATCCCTAACAAGAAATATTTTGTTGTGGCTTGTAAGCCTCATGCCACTACAGCCTGGTGATGAGGACTAAAACTTTTAAGCCACCTTTTATAAAACCAGCCCTGTACTCAGGCCAGGATTCAGCTATACTCAGGAGAAAGAAGGAAGTAACTCTGAGAGTGGTACTAGTGTCCTTGAGATAAACTGTAGGTGAGATCACAGTGTCTGAATATCATACTTAACAAAAACAGATATTATATACCCTACATAGTTTAATGGAAAATACACAAGTTTGTTTAGAGAAGTAAAGAGAATAAGAACTGAATTTTTTTGTCTCCTATGCTGCTGGTATCCTTCTCAGACCACAGAACTAACTGGTTCTTCAAGGAGCATTCATTTTTCAACACAAGTCCTAGAGCTCACCTGTCTCCAGCACTGAGAAATGGCAGTCACCAATCTCTAGGACAGATTTGTTAATAATGGAGCAGAAGACCAAGTTCAAAAGACCACCAAAGCATAAAACTCCCTTGCCAGGGTCAACTGTGCTGCTACTGCAGCCTGTTCTGCATGGCATGGAAAGGTCGTGTCATATTTCCCACTGTGTGCCAGCCTCCAGGAAAATCGAACAGTACAGAGGAGTGTGAGTCAGAGTTGTGTGCACGTGGAGAGGTGGAGTGTTCAGCAGGGTCCTGGAGCCAAGGCAGTGGCTTCTGTAGCAAGTATGTGACAGAGATGTTCTTTCCTCTGTTTGGGCAGAGGGGCCAGGCACAGGCTTCTCAGAAGGACACTGCAAGTACTTGTTCCTAGACTTTGTGTTTATTTGTCCAGATGATGCGCCTGTTTCAAAGGATTATTCTGAATTCCTGCATGAGTTTCTAGTGACAGGCAGTTGGCTTCCCTCTTTTAACACAGTATAACCAAGTGCGACACAACAGCTTCATCCAGAGAGAGATCAAATTAATGGAAGGTGCCAGTGGGGATTGCATAGGGGAAAGTGAGATGCTGGTGACCCTGTAACTACAGGAGGCTGCTGAGAAAACTCAAGCAGAGGCCTCTGATGGGAAAGGAGCCCAGTGTGAAGGCCCTCAGGTACAGCATGCCCTCAGTCCTTGCATACAGCATTGTGTGCACTCACAGTAGCAGCAGAGACATTGCCACACCTGTACACAGAAGGGACTCTCTGGAAATGTGACCTTTTGTGGCTCATCATGGGGAATGTGACTCAGAGATACTGTTGCAGTTATACAGACTCATAGTTTCTTCTTTTGTGAGTTTTCCTATCAGCTTATATGATATCATTTTGGTATTTTCAGCAGATTCTCTGCTCACAAAGCCAAAGGAGGCAAGAAGAAAACCTTCTGCTTGCACAACACTGGCATATAGATAAAACTCCATGTTCTTCAATCAGATTTTTAAAATTGGAATTTTGCTGCTGTTATAGTTTAGCCTCAGGCTGGTAATTTGGTGCTTGCTTCAGTCACTGGGGTCCCTAATTGGAAAATGTACAGAACTGAAAAGTCAGGCGAGGAGGGGTGGAAGTGGATCACATTTATACCAAATAACCAAGACCCCCAGCACAAAAATTCAACCAAACTTTAAATATCCATTTATTCCCCTGAAGAGAGTAGAAGAGAAACAAAGATATTAGGCTCCAATGACAGAGTCTCTAGAAAAGCATAAAATCTAATAACGCTGACTCTCCATCCAACCTCCACACCCATATCAGAGGAAAATGTCCCTTGCTAAATACAAAGAAAGTTCAGTTGGGCAGGGTTATTTATTTTCTTTTTAACAGTGCCATTCCCACACATGTGAGTATTTTGTTCTGTCTGTACACATGACTACATAGATGATACATCACTGGTATAATTCACATAATTCGCAGAGGCTCAGTGCAAAATCTAAAGAATTTTCTCACTTTTGGGACAGTTTTCAACACTGAAAATGAGCCACACCAGTTCCACCTACAAACTTTTTTCCTTGATGTGACTGGGAATGTGGGTGGATGTCACTAGACTCTAAATCTCTTTGGAAGTTATTAGAAGGCTGCAAGGTTTCCTTTCAGTTTGTGAGAGCTTCCTTGTGGAATATTACACCCTTAGGAGCCCAGCAGTATGTGAACAGAACCTGTGGGATGCAAGGAGTGAGGAGAATCCTGCATCAGTGGGCTCTCACCTCGTGCCCTTCAGGTGAGAAGCTGCTGTGTGGGCTACTTAAGAAGCTGCAGGCAGATCTTTGGAGACCTGCTTTGTTGCTGATGTTATTTTGGCCCTGAGTTCCTCATCTCCCCAAACTGATGGAGCTGTTTCCGTGGAGCAGGAGCTGTGTCTCTGTGGGTGCACATGTAGAGATGATACCCTGTGTCTGCTTTAGCAATGGGGGAATCTGTCCCACAGTATTCACCAGTGGAGGTTTAATAAAATATTCTAGCTAGTAAATGAGATTTTTATAATACACTGTTGTAAGCAGATGGCTTCAAAATCCAAGTCTGTTGTGGTTTTTTGTTGTATGTGTAAATTTAGTTAGAAACTTGTATTAATTGAAAGGAATGCTTTTACTGAGCCAGGAGTTATTGACCACTGTACAAAATTGTGTACTCTACGAAGCTGAAATTACATAATTGTTCAAGGAGAACTAGTCCCTCCTGTGGCATCTGCAGTTAGAGAAAAGAGATTGTTGCATTAATCGGTACTTCTGAGGATGCTGATAACAATAATTCTTTTCTAATATATTGATATAACTTTCAATTGTTTCATATTAAACTGAGAAAACGGGAAGAGTTAGAAGATGGTACATGTTTTAATAGAAGCAATAATTCTACTTGAAGGGTTGTCTGGGTGCTGTGCTGGGGAAATGAAACCAATAGATCTCATTTTACTGAATGTAGCTGTATAGGAAGAAAAGGTCATAATCCTGGGTCTAATTCGGTTACTGATTTAAAGTTGATGCTAGTATTTTTCAATTTATTTTATGAATTTAAAATGGGGTCAAACATATAAATGTAATAATTACTGCAAACTACGGAAGATTTGTTTGGATCATATTCTATAAGCTTATTAGCCAGCATTACTCACTTGCCTTTCGCTGTCTCCTGTGACATCAGGTTACAGCAGGTGTGGGTCCAGCTCACAATATTTCTTTCCTGCTGATGATTATTTCGTGACAATGGGCTGTTAGCTATTATGGGCTACTCAGCCATTTAACACACACTGCATTCAGACCCAGAAGTCTGGCTAAGTGAGTAGTAACAAATAACTGCCTTTGAATTTTCATGAGCTGAGCGCTGTGGGTCGACCTCTCGTTTAGTCTGAGGCACCTCTAGCTCCGTGGCATTATAACAACACCCTGTTGTGGATATAAAGTAACCCATGGCTTTTAGGGAACGGCACCACGTGATTTCTCAGAGCATTTCCATATTTCATAAGCACTTAGCAGGTCCAGCCCATTTTCCTTTACCTTGTTCCCTCCTGGGAAGTCTAAGTGGTGCAGTCCTGGTGGAGCCCCGACGCTGGGAGGAGTGATCCCTGCCAAAGCTCATTAGCGCTGGCTGTCAGTGGGAGCGTGGCATCAGCCTGGCACTGCTGGTGCACGATCTGGGCCTGTTTTAGTGCTGTGCCAACTAGAGATGATGTTTAATAAATAATACATTATTGGTTAAACTGCTAGTTGAGGAGCTGTTTGCAGCTTTTAATTAGTGTCTTCCAGTATTCTCCCCTAATTAAATAGGCATCCAGAGCTCAATTACCATTTATAGAAGATAAGCATTGAAAATACAATAAAAGCTTAAACTATTGTTATTTTCATGTAACTCAAAGTTTGTCCAGCTTGGATAATTTGAAGTCATAGGTATGCAAAATCATCACAACCAGTAACTGTAATGTTTCTGACTGACAATACCCAACTTTCTGGTTTTGAAATATTTCTCTGTTCTCATTGTTAGACCAACATGCTCTACAGAACAATCTAAAAGGTGTCTTAACAGGGTTAATATACCTGGCATGGTGTGTTTAATTTCTTAAAGAAATTCTTCCTCTCCACTACTTCTGGAGTAGTGCTGTTGCATCCCTTTCTCCAGTTATAAGGCAGTGTTGTCTAATTGTTTTTCATGAGAACAGACCTCAAGAACTCTTGACTTCAAATCCCTTGTCTATTCATATTCCATTCTGAGTTCTGGGAAAAACTCAGTTACCTCCATTTTACCTCAGAAAAAGTAAGAATAACTAATTAGCTCAGTTCACACAGCTTTGCAAAAATTACTGTACTCTTTTAAAAAAAAATTGCTAGATAATAAAGTACTAAATGTTCCATATAGCATGTACAACAGTGCTATAAGCTTGTGCAGAAAAAAAAAGGTACAAACAGAACTTGTTTTCTAAAAACTGAAATATTTTTTTTTAATATTCCTATGTTTTTCTTTTGGACCACTTTCTCCCCCCATGATATTTATTCTCTAAACACCTATACAGTAATTTACATTATGTTTATTCTCTAAACACCTATACAGTACTGTATAGGTGTACCACCTATGTTCCCATGGTTTGTAGAAAACTCTTGCTGGAAAAAAACAGTGTTGCCACTACCTTTTTTTGTATCTCTGTGACTGAACAGAGGACTTCATTCTTCTGGAATATTAGTCTACTTCATTGCATAAGCATCAAAATGAAATGAATGTTTGCAAAGGTCAAGTTACAGTATATGGCAGGAAAAACATGCCAAAAACAATTAAAATTACTAGGGCTGCAAAGCAAAGTCACACACAGCACATATTGCTCACAGGTGCTCCATGTGAAGCCCAATCCAATAAATGTCAGTCCAGTCATTTACACCAGGAGAGTGCCAGTCATGTGAAAAGAAACAGAAGAACAGATGCTTTATGAGAAACAAACCCAATACAAATAAACTCAAAACTGATTATAAAAAAAAAATCACACCAAACAAGTATTAAAATGCATGTGAACCAAATTTGGGATTCTGTGAATGTTTTTCCACAATTGGGATTCAGTGAATGGTTTGTAAAGCAAGAGACAAATAATATTTAGTGCTTTCAAAGCCTTTTGAAGCCTTGCCTCTGCAACCCTGTTTATGTTTTAATTTTATTTTAATTGCTCTTGTTTTCTCTCCATGTTGTTTAAACTTTGGTTTTCAAAAGGCCAAAATGTCCACAGAAGGGTGGTAAAGTTTAAAAATTTAATCTGGGTGTGGGAGTTGTTTGTTATCCTTTAAGTGCTGAGGAGTAAAGGTTTGACTTTATCATGCATTTTGAAAAGCTTGCATGCCCATGACTTTTTGGGAACTAGGGCTGGCTTTAAAATCTGCTAAAAAAAGCAAGTTGTGTGGGCTTAGTATTTACTGTAAACGTTTTATGGTTAAAGGTATTATCCCTGCCAAGGCAGAGCCAGGTTCAGCAGCTACCCACGCTTCCCTTCCCTCGTGGCAAGAGTTGTCCGTGTGTGCCACAGTGAGAGTTGGAGAATCCAGCACAGGTTGAGAACTACTTGAGGACAAGACTGTCACATCCTACTTGAGTGGAAGAGTTTTTAACTGTTAGATAAATGTTTATGGAGTCATGTATTTTTTGTTATTGTTGTTTGCTTTCCTTTTTTTAAATTTATGTTCTGTTTCCTGTAGTCAGAGGTCTCATAAGAGGATATGGATTTTTCTCTGGTGATGTTTTCAGTGGTGCAATTTAATGCCAGGCACAGGGATATAGGCACCTAAATGGGCCCAGTCTACAGTGCTCCGGGCCACTTCTGGCCTGTTGATGTTTCTGAAAAACTAGAATCAAATGCAGCTGAGCTGAACAAATTTTTAAAGGGAAGTCAGATGTGGATTTTATTCTTTTTTAATTCTGTCCAAAATAAATGCAGGAGTCCTAAAGGTTCTGAAATATGTAGACCTCAAGCTTGAAATTTTATACTCATAAAGAGTAGTGCAGAACAAGTAGCAATAAAACTCAGCAGATAAACTGTCTTAACTCTGACCAGAGAGACCACCCTTTTGGAGAAAAAGCTGACTTGTGTTCCTTACTCATTTAATCCCCTGCCTTTCTGCTGAAAGGGTCGACAAGGGACTCATTCTCACAAGCAACTGGGCTGAAGCCACACATTCATTTCATATATACCACAAACAGGTCTGTGGTACTAATGATTTTCAGACTTGATGAACTGGAGTCGGATCTGACCCTACGACCCAGAGGTTAAAGGCTCCGAATCCAATTACTGAACCCCAGAAATACTAAGTCACTTTTGCTTAACCATTACACCAGCACTGATGAAAGCTGCAGTGAGCCATTGTATTCAGCCAGGTAGGCCAGCAACACAAAGGTGAGTTGCTAGGATATGGCCCCTTCAGGTTGCATGTTTTGTTTCTTCTCCTTTTCCAAACCCAGCATTCATCCTTCTTCAGAAAGGAAGTGTTGAGTAGTTGAGAAGGATCCTGTGAACATAAAATCTGCAGTCCCCTCCTTGGCACAGTGCATATGTTAAGTATTTGAAAATACTGGGTGATTCCCAGAGAAAGAACGAGTACTGCACATCGTTTATTCATGGCCTATCTACGACTGACATCTGATATTCAAGATTCAGCTTTAGCAGCTGGTTGATGCCACCTCTTGCCAGTTGTCTTTTCACTGGTGCTGCTGTTCTGTCACTACTGAGAGTGACGCACATGCACACAGGAGAGCGGTGCCTGACAAAATGTAACTGCACAGGGCAAGAACATGAACATCAGTTCTGTTTCTGAGTCATCCCTGCTGCTCTCCTTCCTCCTTCCTGTGGCTGTGCGATGGCAAAGGCACATTTTATGGGCAAGGAAGACCTCAGTTGTAGGCCAGTTCTGTGACACTGGTGGGCAAGAAGAGGTTTTGCTGGAACTAGACTTTGAGTCACAATTTGGGAATAGCAGAGAGGGTTAAATAGGCAAAATATCAGGTGAAATAAAGCAAGACAGGAAAAAGCAGAAGCTGAGCAATAGCAGAACCAGTGAACTGAAAAATTAGTTTGATCTGTTTGATGGAGATGTCAGAGGAAACAAGGGTTTGGCCATACTTGGTACACAGTGAGGGCTTTTTGTGAGGCTCTGCTATGGACTTGTTATGTTGTTATAATTTTTTGAGGTTTTTGGAGGGAAATTAAAACCCCATCAAATTAACTGATAAATATTGACTGTTTTCTGTGGGAGGTAACATTGTGCAAAATCATCCTGGAGAGCCCAGTGCTCGATGCAAGAACCTGGATGAGGCCTCACCAGCACCAAGCAGAGACAATGGATCACCTTCCCTGACCTGCTGCTGTCTGTGCTTTTCTGAATGCAACCAGGACATGTTGCAAACTTGCTGAGGGTGCTCTCTGCCCCATCTTGTGGGTCACTGATGAAGGTGTCAGACCATATTGATCTCTGGGACTCTTGATCCCAGCTGAGCTTCCTTCACATGATCCCAGGCACCTGGATCTGGTCATGCAGTTTTCTCTTGATCTCACAGCACATTGAGATTGGAGAGGAACTAGACATGTTTTCTCAGAGTTGAAGGTATTCAGAATGCAAAAGAGTTGTCCTTTTTTTTCAGGGAGGATTCTTTCTTTAACAAGATGACCTCCTAAGAAGACTGTAAAACCAGCAAATACTAAATTTCTGAGCTTCACTAAGAAATGGCATTCCATGATTGTTGACCACATTCTCTTTGCTGAGAGATACAGTGTAAATACCAGTAATTATAATTTTATACTGCTATAATTAATACTGTATTCAGTTTTGGTTTCTAGAATAATTTTAGTCTCTGTGCACACAGGAAAAAAATTTGTCTGTCTACAATATTATTGACCATTATTCTGAATGAATTAAGATAAAGGTCTGATCTTTTTTGGATCAAAATCCTTTGGCCAGTTTCTTGTCTGGAAAAGTCTCATGAGAACTGCTACTCGTGAATATGTTGTATGAAAGGAAAGAAGGGCAAAGGAACAATAGGTAGGAAGATACAGCATAAAAAGAAGGGCAGGTGTAATAAAAAGACAATCTTTAAAAACACTTTTTAGCAATGGAGAGTGGTTTTAATCCCTCTGAACAAGGGCAGAAGGAGCTAGCTCAGAAGGTCTCATGTACAATCCTTCTTGGAAATAAGCTCATTCACTCAATGAGCTCTGCTCCAATGGAAGTGTTTATTCCTGCTGCCATTGGACAGCCTCACTTGGCACATGAACACTTCCAGTGGCTAAATACTGCTTTATTTTCTCTAGTCCTTCAAAACTGAGAATTGCATGGACTGCAGGGAACTGGAATGTCAGAGAACAGCAGCTGTGGATGTAATGTTAAATGAACCTCTTTCAAACTTACGCCTTACTTATCTAAGTGCAAGTCTCAAATATTTCCCTGTGTTCAAGTCTTTGGAGTTGATGCGGTGCTTTGTAGGCATTGCTTCCCTTCGTGTGCTCTAGGATTGCACAGATCAAGGCATAGAATCATAGAATTGTTTAGGCTGGAAAATACCTGTAAAGTCATCGAGTCCAACCTTCAAGCCAGCCCTGCCAAGCTCACCACTGAATCATGTGCCCAGGTGCCACATCTACACATCTTTTAAACACCTCATGTTCCTGGAAGCTGATCATGGGCTCTTAGAGCAGCAAAATTGCAACAAGTGTGTGCAGCATTTTTCAGAATGGAGTGCTGTGGGATAGGAAACACTACTGTCAGCCAATTAAAGTAACTACAAACTATCACACTTTAGGAATTTCATTTTTGGCTGTTTGGAGTGAATATTACACATAGAATAATCTATTTTTACTTAATGTATTGTGTTTTTAAAAATAGCATGCTGTTTTTTGAAAGACTTTCTTGTAAACAAACTAGAAAACAAAGATTCCTCTTAAATTAATTATTTCCTAGGCATAACTTGGACTAGTTGTCCATTTGCAAAGAGAAATGGATAAGTTTTATATATGGTGTGCATGTATATATTTTATAGTGGGATAGATTTCAAACAAAACAATGAAAACCAAAATAATTGCATTTGTTTTAAAGAGCTAAATGAGGGTGGAAGCTAGAACAGGAGGTGAACATGTCTGATCCTGGTTTCTTGTTTTGGGGGTTTAATGTCAGATACAGCCTAGAGACTCCTGGGGATTATAAAAAAATTGCATTTTTGTGATGAAGGATTTTATGGCATTTCTGAAGTATGAAATGTTCTCAGCCATCGCTGCAAGCTCAGGCAAGCTCAACATCACCTTCTCAGCACGATTGGCTATTTCATTATGCAATAGAAAAGCAGTGGAATTTGCTTAAGATTTAAAAAGAAAGCTTCGTATGCAAGGGGCAATTTACTAGGATTTAAATGTCTCTAAAGGAAAGATTTGAACGTGTATAGGAAAATATAGGCACATTTTCTCTATTACCATTTCTACCTCCTCACGTTATACACTGTAAATCTCAAGAGGAATATGTGCAGGATTTCATTGCAGAGAGGTGTGCACTGTAGGTTAGCATTTTAGTTTTTGCCCATGAGAAAAAGTGGAAACAACGGTACTGCCTTCAAATGGAATTGTGCTGTATTAATGACTTCAGTGTTCTTTCAAATACTGGTGCAAACAGTGAAAATAGAAAATTATATTTATTTCTTGGATGCATTCTCTCTAAAGTGTAACATGAAAAAAAATCAATGGGGCCAATGTTTAGATTTTCATCAGCAAGTGCCAGCTCTTGTGCCTCCATTGTGATTTGCATGTTGTGGGGCAGTCTCAGTACCCAAGGCAAGACTTAATGAGCAAACACACAGTTCCTGAGATCCGTTGGATCTTATGGGTCACACTGTGTTTACTGAGGCCACATCCAATGGATCTTGTTTGACTCACCTGTACCAGGTACAACTCTCTCCAGGTATAGAGGGCAGTAGCATCTCAGTCAATGTCAGAGCCTCATGGTTGCTCTAACTTACACCAGGTTGCACTGATTTGCTTGCTGTGGATAGGGAAGTACCAAGTTAGCCTAAAGACATCCTTGTGCTGTTTACCCTTCCTATCGCTTCCATTTCTGTCCTGGAAGAGACTGAACTGTGTTATTAGCAACTTTGCCTTCACAACATACAGAGAAATACACATTTGAATACTAAATTTCATACACTTCTTGGGCTGAAGAGTTAAAACATGTTCCTTTGGCATGTAGGGTGCGTGTATGTCTTCTGATGGAAGGTATCTGAAAAGTGCAACCCAGTCTTTCTCTCTTTCCCCTCACCAGTGTTGGGATACTGAGACAGTGTCTGAGCCCTGTTGGTCATTGAGCTGCTGAGCACGAGTCAGGGGGTCACTGCTGTTCTTTGTGATAAACTCATACTGATGAACAATTAACAAATCCTCTTTAATGCCCAGAACTTTAAACAGGTAACAGGAATACACATTACAAGGTCACAGTAAAATCTGTACTCCCTTTGATGTGAAATTCCTCCACTGGGTAGGTTAGAAATCCCAAACACTGAGATCCCAAATATCTGAGAATTTAAGAAGGGAAAAACTGTTCTGTTTGATTAGATGCACACGGAGAAAGGGATGACCTGAGTTGGAAACCAGGATGACTTAAATGTCTGCAGATGTGGGATCTTTCTGCAGATGCTTGGTGTGATGCCAGATTCCTGGGTAGGGCAGGTGTCACCTGCAGGCATAGGTTTTAGAGACATGGAATCCCTGTGAAATAAAGATAGGGGAGTTGTAAGACGAAGATTTTGAATCAAGATTGAAATTGTCTCTTTTGTCAATATAATCAAATTAGATTAGGGGGAAAAAAGGTTGGGTTTTTTTGTATGAAATTGCACAGGATGATGGAAAAGGCTATATAATTAGCATAGAAAGTTCATGGAGAAATGCATCTGCACCTTTTTTGGTTTTTTTCTTCTCATTCCTCTCCTCTTCTGTACACCAGGCTGATTAAAAAGGTTTCTTTTACTCTGCATGAACTGTGGGGTTTAAGGTTGTTAATTAAAACCAGTGTTTTGATGCTATTGCACAGGCTACTTAATCAATTAGCTGTGTTTGCAAAGCATTTTAAAGGACTAATTATGACCAAATAATAAGTGGATTTCTTTTATTAACCTTCAGAAAGGGAGGATGCCAAGAGGAGAGGAGCTCTGTGTCAGAGCTCAGCAGGCAGTTTCTGATGCTCTCTCACTCTGATGCAGGAGCACCAGGTCAGAGTCCTGCCACAGCAGCAGGGTTTGTGGGAAGCAGGGCAGCTACACACAGAACAGCTGTTGGGCTTTGCATTTGGGGGTGGGCTTATTTTGTCTGTGTGGACTTGGTTTGGGGTAGGTTGGGTGGGACAGCCTCTTTGTCTTCGTGGGAGCATGTGGATCAGATATTTAAGGCTGTGGTGAGTGATGTGCCTGATCTGCTGCAGGAGCAGCACTGCACCAGCAGGGCAGTGGAGTGAGGCTCACACGTCGATACTGGTGCTCAGGTGGGCTATCAGGAGGATTCCTGAGAGGCTCCCAGTACACACCATTCCGTGCTCCCTCCACTCAACACTCCTGTTCAGCATCTGTAGCTGACAGACCTCAGGAAGCAGATTTGACAGGCTCCAGTTATGCTCTATTTTCCTCTTTGGAAAGGACAATAAAGTTTTATGGTGCATTAAATGCAAACTGATGGACATTGGAGAAAAAGGTATTCTTCATTTAGGTACTGATACCAACCCTGATGATGTCCAACAGGAATGATTTCTGGGCAGTCAGGCTGTTGAAGCATTGAAAGAAGTGTTACAAGCAGAGGTATATTAAGAGGAGTGGTGAAAATAATGGAGAAATGGCACAGCATTTTCTGGTTAAGGGTTAAAAAAAACCCAGAGGATGTAATAGTCATGGTTGAATAAGAATATGAAGAGGACAGTGGTGGAAATTAAGGCCATGTGCTTACATGTCTGTACAAGAGGGTTACTGGAGAACCATCCTGTTACTAGTGCAAAAACCTTCGTAGCTGGGTGGTGAACGAGCTGCTGTGATCTATTACATCCCTTTGCACTATTCCAGCAGCACCAAAGAGCAAGTAACCTTACAGAAACACCTGATTATGATTTGAATGTGGGTTATGATTTGAATTTTGGGGTTTTTTTCCTGATCCCTTAGACTGTTGCAGCCTTCAGCATAGTAAATACATACTGTTATTCCCAGATATCTGACTACCATGCTGGGGTTTTAAGCAGCAGTCATTTTGAGCAGCTCAGCCCCTTCCCTGGCTTACCCTATGGTCTACTCTTAGCAAATCATACTGAGGTATGTAAACTGGACTACTTACATCTGAAAAATATTTGCTTCAGTACTTTTACTGTTTCATGTGTGGCATTGCTACTTAGCCCAAGTCCAGAGCCCCCTGTTCTTCTAATCATTAATCGTCTGCCTGGGGTGTTGCCTTCTACATCAACATGAACGAACTCAATTTCTCTCAATGGGTATTGTGTGTGCTAGACAGTAATCACTTAACTTGAAAAGTTGGTGTTTCTGCCTGGGTAACCATACACCCACTACTTGTTTCATCTAAGTGTCCTCTTTAAAAACCATAGACTCACATTTTGATGAAATCCACCCATGACAGATTTCAGCCTAAAACACACTTTTACACACAGAGTGCAAAGCCTTAGAGGAATCCTCCCGTTGACTACAGCACTGTGAATTGTGCTCATCTTGCATTTAAGTGCTGCTATTTATAAAAGTCGTGGCATTAGGTGCCGCCTTCCATTAAGACAGATGTAAAGCAAAATCAGATGAATGGATCAGAGAGGAGGTGGAGAGAGAATCAGTCCCACAGGCTTGTGAGAGGCTGGCTATGACGAAAAAACACAAAACCCCCTTGCACAGAAACTCAGCTGATTTGTTCCCATCTATATGAACTTTGAGAGTCCATAAAACCAGGGTTGACATTTGAGCTCCTTATGAATCAGTTTGCATTGTCATGGTGTCCTGCAATAGCTTTGCTGAGTAGAATTTTAAAATCCTCATTCAGTGCCTTGTATGGGAGTCGTGTATTATTCAAGATTTTATACTGCCCTTGGAAAATGAGTATTTAGAACTCCCTTTTTTAATTTTGGAGGGAAATAGGGTGTCTAAATCTTCAAGTGGTGGTCATCATTTTTCCTCTCTTTCTTTTATCCTCATGGTGACAGTATGGTGACTTCAGACAGATATGCTCAGTTTTTATTTTCACTTCCTAACTGTGAAAACCAAACCATTACCTTAGAGTAGAAAAGGGACCTTCTCCTGAATCCTGTTGACTGGAGTTCAAACAACAAGAATGTTTTAAAGCCATGAATATTTTAAAGAACAAAAAACCTTTTTTCATGCCTTTGACCCTTCTCAGACATGTTCTATAATGGGTAACATTTGAATTCTCTCCCATTTGTTCAGTTGGTTTTTTAATGTGGCAATAGTGAAGAGAAAAGCTTTTTAAAATGTGCAGGGATAATGTGATGGGAACAGTACTTGAAATTGCTCTTTAACATATTGACTTTAAAAACAGTGTTGACTTGACTAACAATTAAATAAAAAGCAGATGATGTAAATAAATGAAATACTTTGGATATTTAGTGTAGCCCCCTCTGCAGTCCATATGATCTGTATTTGCCCTTCACTCTTGGCATTCAAATGCAATAGCAAAGGAAGCCCAATGGCAAAAGATGCGTCCTGAGATCAAATGAAAAAAGAGAGAATAATAACAACTGACTTACATCTAATCATTAGGTTGGTTTTTTGGTGGGGGGGAAAGACAGGGGAAAAAAATCCAGACACAGACACATTAGAATGATGTACATTTCTAAAAGACTCTGAACTTAGTACTTCACTATCATAGTACAGCAATCAAAGTTACATTTGTGTTCAGAGAAAATTGCGATTTATGGTTAACAGCCATGTTAGACAGCACAGAATAACCAGGGCTATCTCCTCATACAAAGATTTGTAGGTAAACTCCTAGTTCTTTGGCTGGAAAAGAAAAAGTTATTTTTTTTATTCTAAAGCAATACTTTTGAGTATGGTACATAGTTGATTGTTTCTGTCTGCAGATAGATATTTATTATTATTTGGAATTGCAGTTCCCTGGTTTTGAGTTTCTTTTTCATTCACAATGTAGCTTGGTAAGAAACATGAAATTTTGAATTCTGATTTCCTTTTCATGGAAAGTCAAAGACCCACCTTGGGAAGAGATGAGTTAATTGTTTACTTCATTGACTCACTGGAAAGAACGTGTTTTCTGATAAGTTCATCTTCAGTGAAACCAGATTCTCAGTTACAATAGGGAGGAAAAGTGGCACTGTCCTGCCATTTAAAGCCTGGGTGATTTCACTTTATCTGTTTCTTGTTGTTTCTGGTAAGGTTTTATTAAAACTGCAAAGTCGCAAACTGCAGTTATTTTTGCTCCAACCTAACTAGCTGCATTAATAGCAGAGCCTCATTTACATGATCACTTGGTTACTGGCAATCTGTGCCTTGGAAAACTTGGACTCTGAACAGCACTAATTAACAGCAAAATGGAGCCGGAAATTAATTGGCATCAAACAAGGTGGAGAATAGAACTGTCTTGCAGTCTAGTTCCTGACTCACAAATCTGTATGCACAGCAAATACTTCTCTTGTACCTATATTGGATAAGATTTCTACCTGCAGTGTGGATTTTTCCTGTTTTTAATTTTTTTATGAACTTTTTACTTTTTGGTATTTAGTAACCTTTAAGCATTGCCAGTAGTGTTTTATATATGTGATTAAACAGTTTACTGCAGTCATAACAGGAAAACTGGTTGGAAACTATTTGCTCTTTTTTATTTCTTGAAGTACTATTTGGTGTTTATTTCCTTCCTAAATGTATGTTTCCATCAAGTTCAAGGCAAGGAAAGAAGCTGGAAATGTTGTGGTATAATATAGTTTTGGGTGGAAGTCCTATCTTTGAGGTGAAGTTCAAACCAAAAAACTATGAGGAAAACTGTTGATTATTTATCTAAAGGCCGTGAAGATTAATCTTCATTGTTTACTGAAGCCAAAGATTTATCATGGAAGTGATAATAATTGGTTCAAACTATTGTCTTGGGACATCTAGGATCTTATTTTCTTTCAAAGTAAGACTTCAGAGTCCTGAAAATTTGTGGTTTGGCATCTATCTATTCAAAGTATAATTTCCATAGACTTGGTTTGTGGCCTTTAGGCTGTGATGTGGGCTGACATCGGGCACCAGATGAACCCTTGCAGTAGAAAGACAAAGGGCCTGAGCTTTAGGTGTTACTTTCAGCCAGTGGTCATGAGATCAAATTTGGTTTTGTTTACTGGATTTGACATTTTTCAGCTTTGCCTGGATCTGGCCTTTTTGGCTGCGTGTTCTCACATCTAATGTGGCCCATTAACCCTGTCCTCTCCACTGCAAAAATGTGTTGCTGGGGATATGGGCATAATTTAATGTAAAAGCCGCTTTAATAAAATTCCTAAAGAGCAGCATTTCTTTTCTGCTTTATATAAAACCACAAGACTTTTGAATTTCTTTATGTAAGCACAATTTGAAAATTATTGGGACATGGAACTATTGGGAAATTAGTTATAAATATGACAGTCTAATACAATCCTATGATTAAGCGGAATTTTAGCATTGCCTGGAGTGCTTCATTCATGGGGAATGATTAAGGAAGTAATTACAGTGAGCCACCTTTTGACACTGTCTGCAAATACTGGATTAAAATTACATTTACATCCCAGAAATTGTTACCATTTCAGAAGGAAAAAAAAGCTATAGATTATGGGGAGAAAACACTACAAGCCAATCCAGGTGTTTAGTATAACATTATTTGTGTTGTGGGGTTTTAAATGTAGTAATTTATGTATAAAATTATAAGAAATATCAATGTGTTATCTCAATATATCAGTATCTCAATATGTTTCATCAGAACCATTAGCTATAGCACAATCCTGTCTGTTGTAAGAAAGGATCTGCTAGTCTGGAGATTATTTTTAAAACTTTTCTTAGTTACTTTTTAGTCCACCTCATCTGCATTAGGAAGCACACACCTCTTGAAGAGGTGTCGGCTTTTGGGCAGCAGAAGGGAGAAAGGGAACCAAGGTTACTGGAAACAAAAAGAAGTAGGCCAGAAAATTTCTGTACCTTTACCTTCCTCTGCTCAGCCAAGCACTGTGAGGTACTCCCTTTCCATCAGGGGCAGAGCTGGTACTGATGCTGGTGAGCCCCAGCAGTAATCACCATTTCTTTGAAACAGGGACTATTCAGGGCCTGAGAGCAGAGGGAAATCACTTTCCCATGCTGGGTTGGTTTGGTGCACACACACACTTGCTGAAGAAACAAACACTGCCTTATCCATTTAAATATAAGCAGGCAGTTTCGGTTGTTAGTCTTGCTTTTACATCAGAAATATCCAACCTCATCTATATGTGGGCAAAATGGATATTTAAAAGAAAGCAAAAACCTTCTGGGATGTTGAGTCATCCAAATTTGCTGTGACTGATGAGATCACTCCTTCCCTGAGCCCAAAAACTCTGCTCTCTTGCTGCATAAATGCTGGATGCAGCCAGACACCGTAAAGCAACAATGGGCTGTTAAATAAGGCACTTCTAAAAAGGTCATTTTCCCCCAAATCACTATGCTTTCACTGTGGAGAAAAATAATTATAATAAATACAGTGGCCATAAATTTGTTTTTATAACCCTTGTCTTCAATCTAGAATTAATTAGTCATCATCATAACAGGCTCTGATATTAAGATTTATGGTCTAACTTCATCTCCAGTGTTATTTCAGCATTACACCAGGAGTGCCTTTGATCTAAGTGCCTATCCTGAGAGTTGTAGAAGGTGGGGAGCCCCCCTCTCCCTTTCCAGTATTAATCCCACTGTACTGCCTCCACCTAGAGAAAATCTGTGTTTTTACTGTGGTCGCTGCTACTCTTTCAGGGTTCTCTTCACTGTGCTTCTGAACTTTTCCACTTGCCATGTCATTTTGTCTTTAAGGTGAAGGCCCTGTGATAAAAAATTGATGTCACTCAGATTTCTCTACAAAGTAGTTCAGAAGTAGAAGTTTGAGGTGCACTGCTGGACCAGCCAGAGTTGAACCCTTTCTACCTGCCACCTGAAAGAATGTCAGTAGACTCAGCCCTTTGGTGCTTGTTTGACAGAAATCTTTGTCCCTTTTTGTTGTACCAAAAAAACGCTTGTCACAGATTTTCAAGAGCAGAAGGCAGAAGAAAGGTGACCTCCTGCCTGAAAGCAAACTGCTTTGGACCAGTCAGGATTGCAGGTGTTTTTCTCTATGTTTAGCCCTTTCTGTGACTCAGCACCTTGCAGAAATCTTTCTACACACATGATCAGTTCAGATTGTGGCATGCAAGCATAAATCTTTTTTTTTTAAATTCAAAATTAATTGTCCTGTCTGTAGAATCTGCTGTCCTTAGTGGGGAAGAGGACTTCTTTTGTATTTCCACTGCACTGTTTTAAGTGCATCTGGTTAGAAAGCAGTATTTCCTATGAACGTTTTCAAGGGCTGTTTTCTTTCCCTTTTATATATATAGATATATAGTTTCTTAACCCATGTTTTTAGTTTTGTTTCTGAATGGCAAAACTCCTTATAACACGAAGTTGTTATGAAGGTTTCCTTGTCCACAAAGAGATTTGAATAGAAATGTTCTAATAGCTCTGCATCTAAAGTATCTGCTTTAGTCTGAGTTGGTATAGAGCTGAAGAGCAAAAGAGATGATAGGGCAGAATTGCATTTGTATTGTTGCTATCAATTACATAATGCTAACTGTCCATTTTGAGCAGTGTAAGAGAACTTATGGCAGTCTAACAGCCCTAAAAAAGAGAAATTTGGTCATTAGGAATCCTGGGTGAAACTCTGCTCTGTAACAATGGCAGCACCACTTTAAAGTCATTACAGTGAGCTGCAGGAAAATTATTCCCCTTTAGATTTCCTAATGCAGGTATTTCAGTAAATGTGGATATTACAGAATCATCTTAAATACTTCTCGTTTGCTCATATCCAGATTTTTTTATGGATCTGTCTTCTCAGTAATGCTAAACATAGTTTTAATAATTAATGCATGCTTGCACCAAATCAAAAATTTATAGATTTATAGGATTCTGTTACTTTGTAGAAATACCATGATAATTTATTTATTTCATCCTTTGCAAACACATGGAGAAGAAGCATTTTGGTTTCATAATCTGTTTAGTCCAGCCTACTCTACATGTCTAAATTAACTCTAGCTGTGCATTTTGATTAACACTTTCATTCCTTTCATAATTTTTGTGGACTTTTGCCACCATGTCATTTAATATGTCAAACCAAATGTTGTGAGTGAGTCTTTTGTTTGCTACCTGGAGTGTGAGACCTACTGGCACAAGTTGCAAAAATGAACTTTAAAGTTCAGATTGTTTATTTGCCTTTTTTGGTTTTTTTTTTTTTGATGGAAGTGAAATACCAAGAAGTGGTGGTGAGCAAGAGACTCATTTGATCAAATTATCCTTCAACCAATGCTGGGCAAGAAGCAGAGCCACAGATGAGAGTTCTCACTAATGTGAATGTTAAGCCTATCACTGGAAGTCACACAGAGGAAAATCCGATGGGAAATAGACCTTAATGTACAGGACTGGAGTTAAGGTCTTTTAATTAAATTTAAAGATTTTCATCCTCATGGGAAAGGATGTAATTAGCTAATTTCTGACAACTATTTGACCTGCAGATGCTTGCATCAGCAGACAGAGGAGTGCATTGAGAAGTACTAGTAGACTATAATTATGAGATTTTTGGGAACAACTAATTATTCATGTGACATCGTGTTTACTAACTGCTGGAATAATAAGATAGTAAACAAGTAGGAGCATCTTACGTGATAATAAAAAGGTGGTTTAAATTGGTGGTCAGACTCTAGGGCCGGCTTGACCCAAGCAGCTGCAGAGTGTTCAGACCACTGGTACTGTCCTTGTAACTAATGTCAACTGTGCTCCAAATACGAAAGCAACATAATGCTTTAACATTATAAAGAGCAAAGCATGTAGCTCAGTTGGTTAAAACTTGGTTGTAATAATGGCAAGGTCATGGGTTCAATCCCCTGTGTGGGTCATTGGCTTAAGAGTTGGACTCGATGACCCTTGTGGGTCCCTCCCAACTCAGAACAGTCTGTGATTCTGTGAAAAGCACTTTTTTCCCTGAGCTTTGGGCACCTAGGTCACATTCTAATTCTGTCTATTTTAGAAAGAAACCTCTTCTTTAATTTCAAATTGGTGTTCAATACACAGTGTGATAATCCCTTCAGTCTCTGAGCTGTAGAGGCACCAGGTAGTGGTGTAGGCAGGTGCCAAGGGCCAGAGCCCCAGTTGCTCATGCAGCATGAGGCCAGCAGGGGACAGAATGTAGGTGAACAGACATCCCTCAGCACAAGAAGACAGGGTGTTCTTGCTATGAATTGGACATTTGCTATCAAACCCATTAATTTGTACATACTTCCATTTGTATCCTGTCTTAGTAGCTGTCAGTAGCCATTTGGCTGTCAACGTAACTACAGGGCTCATATATTCCTCCAGTGTGAAGGGGGAAAATCCCACAGCCATTCTGAATTATTCTGGCAGGAACTACAGGAGTGGGGAGCATTATAAAGATTTTGCTCTATAGAAAAGAAAATTGTGCTTCATCATCTCTGAACTACCCACTTTAGACACAGAGAAAAGTACAGTACACTCAGAGAATGCCAAAAGGAAGTGTATTCCAAAGCAGGATATCTTCCAAGAGATCAGATAATTATACATAGAGGTTGCTGGTGATGCCTGCGTTTGTTGGAAATGCTTTGAAATGAGCTATGTTTAAGCAGGTACACTAAGGGGTTTATTCTAAGTGCTCAGAAACAAAAAAAAAGAAAAGGAGGTAGTTTGTTTATTGAATAAATTTGCAGATATTGTCATTTTAATCCTGAAAAATTGGTTTGGAAAAGGCACCTGGCCCTTCCAATGTGCAGATACAAAATGTGAAGAGGCAATTACAGACACCTTCTCCTTTCAGCTGGGATAATCTAAAAGTGAAGCCTTTTTTGGAAAGCTTCTGAAGGCAGAATTTGTTATCCTGTTTTGTTCTCAAATGCCTGGATAAGGGTATTAGAAGACTCCTCATCTGGATTCACAATCTGGTGAGAGGTTGCAAGCTTTCCTAATTAAAGTTTCTTTCTATCAAAAAATAAAATAGGTTTTGTTTTGTTTTTAAGTAGTTGTTGTTGGATTTCTGGTGCAAAGGCAAAGCAAAACTCCAGCTCTGAAGTTGCACTGACAAACTGCGTAGCTGTTCGACATTGCCCCAGGACAGAACTGAGGAGTCTGCCCCCACATCACTCAGGTTTTGCACAACTGGGACTTCCATGTCTGCTCAATGGGATGAGTAAGTGGCTGCCAGAGCTTTACCTTCCCCTCCCCATTCCCTGTCCCTAACTTTGGATTTGGGAGGAGAAGCCATCCTATGGCAAATTACTCAAGATATTCTTTTTTGCCCAAATTTAGAGGTTCATGTAAAACACATGTCCATGTGTGCAGTGAAGGGATTGTTTTCAATCTCTGCCTGATCAGCACATGTTATCAGTGCATGGATGTAGCTTCCATTGAGCTGTAAAACAGGTGACTTTTCACTTAGTTGACTTAATTTCCATGCATTTGTACTACAGCAATTTTAGTGTCTGTAAACTTAGGCTAAAGCAACAGGAAGACTAGGAGGACTATTGGCTTCTCTACAGCCAGACAAAGAACAAAACCAAACATTAATGAGTCCTTTCTAGGGGCTGAAAAAAATGTATTTTGCTAAAGGTTGTAATACAAACAAGACCCCAACCTAAATTTGAATGTTACATTAGAATTGTAAAGCAATAAAAATATTACCTATATGTAGTGCTAAAATGGCTTGTGACAATTTCAAGTAGATTTTAATGTTCAAAAATGTAGTTTTCACTTGCAAAAATGCAAGCACAATCAAATTTTGAACTGAAGATCCTGAATATTTTGCAAAAAGATATTTTAAATGAAGATATTTTTTCCCAGACACTCAGAGCATGCATTTTTTTCCTGATTGCCAATAAACCAGGACATTTTCTTAACCAACAAAGGACAAATTCTGAAATGTTGCATTCAAATGTGGCACTTGAACTCATGGCAGTTTGTTCATTACGTGTTCTGTTAGGTGACCTCACAACCCTGGAAATATCTTATGCCCAATGTTTTCAGCAATATGTAGAGAAAACTTCATGATGCACTATTTGAGCAATTACTGATCCCCTGGGACTCTACAGCTCTTGGAGTAGCCAAGGTGTTTCTAAATCTGCTGAGTCAGATGCTTCTTGGTCCCTGTGTCTGCCTGCTCATTGCTCAGGAGTGCATTCCTGCTGCATCACATGCTCATCCAATGCAATTTATATTTCACCCTGCAAGTGCTGCAGACTTGCTTCCTACAACCAGTCTTACAGCTCTTTGAGTTTGCTACTTTCTTAAAAATATTTGGCAAACTTGTTTAATAAAAACCTGCCAATTGTCTTCTTGAGAGATCATGTGGCAAAAAGAAATTGAACAGAAACAAAGACATCTTTTAGTCATTTAGTTTTGAAGGTAAAAACAGTTTCAGGATTGTGAAAAACAAAAAGCTACTGATCTCTGACTGTTGCCATCTGAATTCTGAGTTTAAACCGAATTGTTGAGAGGCAGTCTTGCCAAACTGCTTTGCTGATCTTGCTTTTAAATTTCCTGTAATCTCTGTCTCTTAAAGCTGTGCTCATTTGCAAGGTAACAGCTGTCCTTCAGGCAGTCACTCGTTTCCACATGGAAATGACAGCCTTCAGTTCTCACAGTAAGTAGAACAGGCATGATGTGAGCACTAAGGGTCTCATTTTCTAGCCTCATTCTTGACTAGGTTGTCTGACTAACAATATAACCAAGTGCAAGAATGGGAATCCCTCAACCCTGCCCTGTGAAGATTCCTTGAGAGGGAAGACTATGTTTATCCATCAGAGAATCCCACTGAACAGGCTGCTGACAGGATAGAAGAACCACAGGATATTCTTTAGGCTGCAGCAATGGTCACAGACACAAGAGAATGTAATACTATCCCTTCCAGGTACCAGCACTCTGCTGTGGTTTTGTGGTTGTGTGAACAGGTGGACTCCTCAATACAGAGATTTAACTTTGGAGCCAGCCAGCTCAGCCTTTATTTTGTCATCAGAGAAGGTACTGGAACAGGTTCCACTTCACAATGAGTATCCTTTTTTTTTTTCTGTCAGGTTTTGGTAAGAATATTTGCCAAACAACAATAAAGGCTACAGTGCATTCTAATACTCTGTACTCACTGTTAACTTCTGAAATGTTTTTCTGCATTAATTTTAACTGTTACTTTACAAAACCACTTAGCAAAGTCTTGGATGCCAGAAAATTATGTCATACCAGAGTTTCCCACAAACTGGTGTTGGTTCTTGGTGTGGAACTTCATTCCCTTTCTGATACAGCATCCACCCACAGTGCCTTTCTTCTACAGGGAGCAAACAGCTGGAAAACACATGAATGTTATTTTGTTTAAAATTCAAGTTAAATTTAACCACTTGCCTGTGTTCTTAGACAGCTTCAGATTGAGAAACATAATGATACAGTACAGAACTGGTGCTGAGTTTGAGAAGAAATTTCAAAAGAGAAGAGGTGTTTACTTTTCAAGTGAGCATTTGCAGTGATTTTCTAATTTTCCCTCTAAACTAATGCATAGCAGCTGCTGGCATAATGGTAATAAACATATACAGAGCCATTTGGCTGATAAACTTTAAAATGCCTTACAAGTAGTTACAAACTGCTATTCAGAAAGTAGACCCCAAAGAAGCTTAGTGATTCATCACAGAATCCTGTAATGGTTTGGATTGGAGGGGACTTAAAAGATCATCTAGTTCCAAACCCCTGCCATGGGCAAGGACACCTCATACCAGAAACCTTAGCTAAAACCTAATTTCATATCTTAAATATCAATGATCTCTTCATTGCTGTGGCCACAACCACTTCTGGTCCAACTGCACAATTTTGGCTTAGGCAAAATGTGCTGTGTGGGCTCTGCCAGCACTTACACATGGCAGCACCTGTGGCTTTGCTGTCTCGGCTCAGGAAAGGCTCTGTCTCATGCAATCCTTCATCAGCATGGTAAAATTGGGGGATGCAAGAAAAGCCAAGTGCACTGTATATTTATACCTGTTCCTCACTCTTAAAGAGGTCTGTGTATGGATTTCATTTTAGGACAAAGTGTCCTCTCTTTTTCCCAGAGTTAGTGGTGCAATGTGTGTACTAAACACTGTGGGCAGTTTCTGGGTAGGTAATTTTCTTCACCTCACACTCTACTTATCAATCAGGCCATTTGTCAGGAAATTTGCCTTGATTTACCGAAAGCCTAAGAAAACCGAATAAATCTGAGCAATTCTTCCATTGCCCTGAAGAGGGTACTACTCCTGGTCATTCCCTGGAGTCCTGTAAGTTGGGAGCTGCATCTGTGAGATTTGCTCAGGCCAGAAAACTCCCAAATAGCCACAGCAGCTACTTGTACTACTAGAGAATCAGAATGAAGACAGAATACTGAGATACATCTAACTTCATTAATTCAGGGGGGAAAAAAAGAGAAAAAAAAAAAGACAGAAACAAATTGATGCAGTATTTAAACCAGAAAATCACTATAATGACAAATGACAACCCTGTAGCCTGCAAAATCTGCTAATGAAGTGTCTGCTGTGGTTGTTGTTAAAACTAAACTTATGATCCATGATTATCTAACCATTAAACGTAAGTGGGGGCTAAACTGGCTATCTGTGTCAGATGATGTTTCAGTGCTGTCTGGACTGAGAAAATTATTCATCAAATTTGATTTCTGATGCCTCCCTTCTCTGAAGATTAGCCCCCTAAGGAGTTTACAGGCATTTAGAAAGATTCTTTCCTCCCTCCCTTTGTGTCTTTCTCTTCAGTAATTACACTGTAAGATTTAAGTTTAATTTGTAGACCTTTAAAAATGGTTTATGTAGAATAGCTGTGCTGTGATGAGGTGACTGCAGGGCAGTTCTGCATTGCCAGAGGAGCATCACTCCTACTTGCATGTAATTATTCTTGTCCAGGTGGAATTTCCTGGACCTATACCAGCACTAGTAGAGCCCCTCCATCAGTCAGGTTGCTTGAATACATGCATACTTTTGCCAGTGTTACATCAGCTAAAATAAAGTTAAGCAAAAGGCATATTCGACTGAAACAGTAGTTGGCACATTGGGCTTTCTTTTTGATTGATGTATGATACATTTTTTGTTGTTAAGAAAATTGTTTGCACCATTTGACTAATGGGATGGATAGTCTGTTTAGGAGAGAAAACAGACACATATGGCAATGGAAAAAAGATCTTATTTTGCTGGATTACTGCCCACATGCCAACAAAATGCTGCATATGCCTTCAGTTCCAACCTCTACTGGCTTCCACTGTAGCCAACAAGAACTGAAAATGCTTCAAGTGATCATGGCAAGAGGGAGCCTTACTCACTGAGACCAGCAAGCTGCATATACTGTGCATTTATTACTAGTCTTAGATTGGGAAGAAGAAGTAAGATCAATATATGTTCTGTTAATTTATGCATGGCTCCACAGAATTTGATTTCTTTTTAGAGGCTACTGCTTTTTCCTCTGTTAGCAAATGTTCTATAATCCACAAAGTCCAGAGCTGACCTTCAGATGACGAGGCTGCAAACATAAAACCAAATCCCTCTTCCACCAGTGTATGAAAAAGTGTCATATTAAGTACTAATTGCACAGTATGAAAGCACTTGCAAGTAACAGAATGGGTAGATTTTCTGCATAGCTCAGGGGTTTTCTGGTGTGCTTAATATAAAAAAACCAAAACATTGGACGATGATTCTTCTATTATTTTTCCCCCTCCCTGAATCAGGCAAAAACTTCAGAAATGAGTAACTTGTATTGCCTGGCTCAGTGGCAGTTCCAGCTCTTTGCTGGTCTCAGCCTTCTTTAGTAGGACAAACAGGAGACTGGAGGGGGTTCTCATCAAAACAGTTTTGTTCTGCTGCTGGCTTTTATCTGCTGAGACCTGAGATGGGTTGGCAGTGAGTAGCTGACCTGAGTAGCTCTGAGCATGCAACTTGGAGGAGAAGGTATCTGCCTGCATTATATTACACTCTTTAACCATTCAGATTTGTCCTCCATAGCAATCATCCAAATTACAGAGCAAAAGGTTTTGTGAATGATGTGCAAAGTACAACCAGGATTCTTTTAAAAAATCTAACAGTCAATAAAGTATTCATGCTTTCTGGAATGAAGTTGGGCCTCTATATATCATTGATCCTTTATTAATGATTTCATTTTAAATACTGCTAGCTTGATTCACAAAGGAAGCATTTTCCATTTTCCATTGCTCTTCTGTTAAATATCCAAGGGGAGAATTTTCTGCTTACGAAAAAAGTAATTTCACAGATGACCACAATTGCTGAGGGCCAGATTCAGAAAATGATCGTATCTTCCTCCCTTCCTCAGAAAGTTCCTGTCCTTGTTCATTAGCCATACACAGCAAGAGGTGAAGGCAGCTTTATGAAACATTGTAATTGAGTGTCTCCTGCTGATGCCACATTAATATGTCATTAGACTAATAACTTTTATGATACACAGATATGGTTGTCAGAGCAGATCTGGAAACTTGAGAAGCTGGATATTGTATTTTAAAAGAATAAAATTATTTATACATTTTTTGTTTAAAAAATGCCTTAATTTGCAGGGTGCCTTAAAATCTGGCTGAGATCCTCCCATGTTATCACATCACTCCAGAGAGCAGGTTGCCTTGTGTTAGTCCATTTGCCATCTTTCTACCTGTCTGATGTAAAAGTGGACCAGAGCTGCAGTGTAGAAACTGTGCTGGGTTTCTTCTAGCACAGGAATACTTGCTTTAAGCCTTATATTAGTCAGAAATGGTGTCAGACCAGCACTTTGAGGTTTTTATGCACGTTGCTCCTTTTTCACAAAGTCTGAATGGGGAAATTGTTAGAGGTAGATTTTTTTCTTTTGTTGTGGTTTTTTTTTTTTTTATATTAATGGCAGATGGAGAACCTCTTTTCAAGTGAACATGGAGCATGGACACTGACTTGAAGAGAAGAAAGAAAACAGAGAGAAGCACAAAGAGAGCTTGAAGGGCCCTGTGCTGCTGAAGGGCTGCCTGCCCCTCCTTTCAGCAGCTTTCGAGGTGAGCTCTGTTTGAATGATTTTGGCATGTTTTTATGCTGAAGAGCAGAGCTATGTGTCGCTAAGCAACATTTAGCAGAGTGTAAGCACATAGAAGTTGCCTTTGGTACTTTACATGGCTGTGTCTCCTTTCATCCCAGATTCTGTTAGTAAGATAAAAGGTCCTTCTAGGAGTTGATACAGGATCAAGGTGTGCAGTGGGAATGGTATAGAGATCAGAAGCTGAGCTCTTTCAAAGCTAAATGGGCCATAGCAAAGACTACAAGCTAAACACAATATAGGACTCGATCACAAAACCTTGTAAGTGTTCTCTCTCCTTTAAACTATAAACTGTCTTTCCTGTTGTGGCTGGGGCACTGTTTAATTTCTTCCAGTGACAATGAGAATAAAAAAAATCTATTTAAAGGGTTTAAGGGAGTGAGTTTCACTTTTGCAATAAATATGTTTTCATGAAGAGTAGCATCGACTTGTTATGAGAAGTTAATTGGGTGAACAGAAAACATTGAGAACACAGGTACAAGCTATGCCACTGATAAAATTTTATCCAGAGACCTGCAGACTGAAAACATTCATGTAATTTTACATTTCTGTTCGAGATTGTCATGAAGTATAAAGAGAATAAGAGACAGTTAGGAGAGGACTCAGTGTCCAGAGTAGCTGATCTCCCTACATTTTGGCCTCTGATGCTGTGCCTGTGTCAGAAAGGCTGGCTGTGTCAGGAGTGTCTGGTCTGATTTCACATTACAGGAATGTAAACCAACAACAAACAAGTCCATTCTGGATAGAGGTCTTAAAAAATCCAGACCACAGAGTACCAAGTTTGCCTTCCCCCTTCTGATAGGAGATGCTCAGTGAAGACAATATCCCAGCACCATCTGAGAGCAAGCGGAGTGTCTGCATTCTCTTCTCTTGTGTTTCAGCCATGGCACCTTTGTATTTCCTTAAACCTTTGCCTTTCAAGACAATTATATAGTAGTAATTTGGGGTTATTCCCAAATCTAAGTCACTAAGTCCAGCTTTAGACTTGATAGCAACACAAGGAAGGTTCTGAGAAATACTTTAGCCTGCCAGAAACCAAAGAAACCCTAACTACCCTTTGTAGTCTCAGGGAGCAGAGGAGTATAAGGATTATAGAATGGCTGCCTCCTAGTTTTGATGTGCTGTCCCATAGTAATCATTGTTTAAATGAACGTGGGGACTGTAGCATAAGCTTTTATACATCTTCATTCATCCTACACAAATTTAAAAAATCAAATGAGTTTGTAATTCAAATGATGAAGAAAACCAAAGAGGTTATAACCAGTGAGGGCAATGACAAGTAATAGCTCAGCAGGTGTTTAGCTGTTCAGTACATGTATAAATACAATCAAACCTTACAAAATCGTTTTAACAAGTCTTTAAATTCAGGTAAATATTAAAACTCTGTGAAGTGAGCATTCCGTCTTTCAAGCTTAGCACTTTGATGCCTGTTCATTCTGAAGTCTTTTTGTTAGTTTGGGGGTTTTTTGGCAGGATTTGATATGAAAATCCAAGGTCCTTATAAAGTTATTCAAGAAATGGTATCCAGCATAACTGAAATGTAGCTGCAGATTCAGGAGTTGGTTTTCCTTAGATTATACCCTGTCTGAGGCAGAGGGAGACTCTCTTACTCTTTATAAAACACCTGCCACAGGTTGTATGCAGTTACATTCCTATGGTCTATGGTAAGTTGAGAATAAAAAAAATGTAAATGACGTAGATCTTTAGAATCTTTCCATAGAAAAAGCAGTTAGTAAAATGTTTTTCTGGCAATAATAGGTATGATACCTTTCCTATTTAGAGATGAGAATTTTATAGAGGTATCATTACATATTTAAGTGTGTAGATTTACTTCTGTAGGCAAGATGAAAAGGCAAAAAAATAAAAAAAATCCAATTTTTCTTTAATTTCAAGCCTTTAATATGACAGAAGATAACTATGTTTTTAAAATTTTAAAATATAAATAAATATGTAATAAAAATAAAATTGGCCACTCCAGAGATAAAAATTTATAGTATGTAAGGTCTTTCAGACAATTATCAAATATGTTAATTCCAGGGAGATGTTTGACCTGATCTTAGATCTACTGCATGGATTAGGTTTTGTTCATTATAAACTTAGGAACAATTAATTGATGTTGAAAGCATTCATTTCTTTCAGCTGCTGTTTAAATTTGGCTATTTTGGTCCATAGCATAATACATAAGAGGCAAATATTATTGCTTTTTAACATTTTGTACAAATAAATTACAAAATTAATTGCTGGCTGCACTGTAATTAAGGAGATGTCAATTACAAACCTTTATTTTTGGAGGTTTATAAATCAGTTATACAAGCTCTCTCCAAACACAATAAATAAATGAATTAATTAGCAGGCATTGTCTTAGATGACAAGCATGTTTGTTTGCATCTTTAATGATCTCAGGAGTCTTAATTGTTTAACATTTTCTATGTGCTTTGAGATCCTTGAAGGATGGACTGGATAACGTGCAGAGTATCATTAATATTATCTTTAATTTGTTCATTTAACTATCTGTGCCATGAGGGCTGTTTCAGCCAGTTGTGTGTGCTCGATCCCACGATTAGCAAATGTCTCATGGACATCCACTTGAGATCTGGTGGTCGCTTACCTCAGAGGTGGCAAAGATCCCTTTAAGGAGAAAGATGACCCACTGCCTCCTTGGAGGATGTAAGAATTGG
Source organism: Myrmophylax atrothorax (assembly GCA_026770055.1). Taxonomy (NCBI): domain Eukaryota; kingdom Metazoa; phylum Chordata; class Aves; order Passeriformes; family Thamnophilidae; genus Myrmophylax; species Myrmophylax atrothorax. Next base: position 13,375,379 of record JAOXXN010000150.1, on the reverse strand, counting down.
AAGAAAGGATTTCTGTTACAAGTACATAAACTTGAAAAGGCTGGTTAAAAATGTAATCATATACAGATATCTGTCTCTGTAGATACCTTAGAGATAAACAAATACATCCACAGATGGAAACAACACACAGATATCAATAGAGTCCATCAATTAGTGGCCATTTTGAATCACTGAATTAAACCACTTAAGGATGTGCCAGTTCCATATCATAATTAAGCTGCTGAGTGGAGCTGTCCCTCCCTTCCCCTCCTCTGCCTCCAGCTGTGTTCCCAGGCAGATCCCTCTGGCAGTGGTATGAGCTGCTTCAGGGAGCTAAAATGACAGAAGCAGTTCATTTTGGAGGGCAAGATTCATTTTCTGCAGGTTTAGATACCTGAACCAGCCCACTGTGGGGCCAGACAAGCACTGGAGCAGTCAGATGAACAGCAGACGTGTCAAAGTAGGTCAGCTTAGTTCCAAAGTCAGATTTTACTGTGGATTGGGAATAGACCCTCTGTATTTGGTGGTGGGAGCCAGACTTTTCCAAAAAGTAGGGCAATCTCAAGCTGGGTACAAATCCCCTTCTTTACTGACTGCAGAGGAAGAATCAGGTGAAAACTTTTTTTTAATATTTAGTGCCTAAAGTTAGATCATTCTAATCTAGCATAAACAAAATCTTGCTTAAATGAAAAGTATATCTTTTCCTTGGTTTTTTAGGATTTAATTTAAATGGGAATATGGCCATTTCTCTTGGGCTTTAAACTCCAAAATAACATTTAAAATGTTCATCAAGTTTTCTTTGAAAGCCATTTAAATATCTGAATAAAAGGAAGATGTATTGTTATTTAGAGCTCCTTGGAAAATCTCCAAGCTTTAATTGCACTTCACTTTCATTTCAGCCAGAATGAATCTGAATGAAAATGTCTCTGTCCTGTGGTGCTCTTTCATTCTCCATCTCAGTTCCTGCAAAACCAGCACACTGGTGAAGCCAAGCTCAGCCAGGCATTGTTGATTTAGACATCTCTCTTGGCTCCTGGCTGATTTCCTCTTATTTTGAGACTAAATTAAAAGCATGTCTGAAAGTAGTAATGTCAATTTTCCTAATTATCTAAGACATGGTGACTTTAAATACCACACTACCTACTAAAAAAGAAAGTTCAGTAGATGATATCCAGACAAGTTGAGTTTGTACAGGGAATTCAATGGTTTCCTCCTAGGTTTTCAGCTCAGATGATGTGTGCACACTGGATGAACATGTTTCTGGGTATGTTGGACATTGTGTGCATGCACAGAAAAAGTGCCTTGTTTCCTAAGAACTTGGTGAATGTGTTTTCTGGAGTGTCTCTGCATTGGCTGGTTCTGTGACACCTCCAGATGCCACAACAAAGAACATAATGAGTTGAAAGATAAGAGACACTTCTGGAGAACCCCAGGCCTGTTTATCTTTTTTGTGGGTAATGAGAGAAGAACTCTATTCCCTTTACTCCAAGCACACTTGCTGAGATCTGTGGCAGTGCATTTTTAACTCAGCCATCAGCTTTCCCATGGGAACTTTTTCTTAATTATAAACACTTATTTGCTGAGCTGTACAGGTATTTTGATGTAGTGTCAGGAGTTCTTAATCAGCTGAGTAAGGAGTGCTTGATATTCCTTGATGATGTCTTTTTATTTGCAGGCCTGTTGCTACTGGATTTCTTCTTCCCTCCTGCAAAGTATACCAGATATTTTGCTATGTTCAACATATTATGACATGTGAGGTTTCTTGAAACACAGGTGATATTCCTATGTGCAGATATTCCCCATAATATCTGCTATTTTACTAGTTTTAAGATAAACAGGCATTAGAACTTTCTCTGTTGAGACAGTTGTATTTTTTTACCTCCTGCTTACTATTTATCCTTATTTAAGACTTTTGGGGTCAGATCAT
>JAOXXN010000150.1:13359907-13373373 GCA_026770055.1 Myrmophylax atrothorax | reverse complement strand
ATTCAACCATTACATAATCCTAGCAAAGTCAATGACTGTGTTTATGAAAGTAAGAACAGAAGGACTGGACTCGAAGGTGCAACTCTAACAATCAGCTTGGATGTTTAGTACATGTAGGCCACTCAAACTTTGGCTGAAATTTAAACAGACATTAGGAACTGTGGGAAAAGTCTCTGAAAGCAGAGCCCAGGTACTTTGTTATACTGTATGTGAAAATTGCAAAGCAGGAGAAAATTGGGCATATTTGTATCTGTCATTTTAACTCATATAAAGAAGTAAAGAAGGGCTTATGAAGAATGGGATTCTCTTTTCTGAAATTAGTCCCAGTTATACTGCATTTGAATTTCACACACTTAAAGCACTTTAAAAGTTTTAAAACCAAATAAAAAATCTGATAAAAAAGACCATAATGAAAACTTTTTGATTTTTCAGAAACATAATCTTTTCTGTATCACTGATAAAATCATAAACAACATATTCCAAGTGCCTAAACTTAAAAGAGAGTTGTATGAGACGTTATTGTTAAAATTTTAGGTAGTACACATTCTTACCAGCAGCAGCCACTCACCAAAACTGAAATGGTTCAATTATTTTATTTTTTTTTCCTATATTCTGTCAGAGTCCATCTTGCATCTTTTTGCATGTTGGTATGAGGTTGTACACCTACATGTTTCATACAACTGTTAAAGGAATCCAAGGAATATTTTCCATCCCTTTTTAGGGCAGAGTAAATGAGCATGGGGAGTTATGAAGAAAATTCAGCATTTCCTTGGGGCTTTGGAGAGGAAGGAGCAATCTCTGTTCACTGGCCTCTAACGATCTGTTCTTGTCCAGTGCTGGCTGGGCTGGTTGGTGCTTGTGGTTTCGAACATCTCATCTGGCCACAGCCCGCTCAGAGAAATTTTTGGCATATTTTCATTGTGAGTCTGCACCACTGACAAGTTGTGAGACTAAAGATTACCGTGTTGGCAACTTTTACCTTTTATCTTTAGTAGTATTGCTCAAGGTATTTTCACACATGAGAAGTGTTGATGCTATTGGACCTTAAATACTCTGTGTACAGTTCTCTGCTAAGCTTGCCCAGGAAAATGGTATCTGGAAGAAAGAATGGCTGCAGGGATTTGGAAGCCTGTCTTATGAAAGAAAGCTGAAAGCTTCTTTTCATTAGCAAAACAAAAGCTGAAAGGGCTTAGATTGCTCCCCCTGACAGCCACAAAGCTTGAACATGAAGCTCCTCATGAAATTCAGTATCACATCTTTGCACTGAGATGCTGTGGGCCTACAGACTACCTTAGGTTTGTGGAACTCTTAATTTGGTAGTTGACTCATTACAGACAGAAAAAAGTTGCTAAGATGCATTCTCACTGTCAGATATTTCACAGAGATATTAGAGTGTTGTCAAATTAAGGAATGTGTTCTGTATGCCTCACAAAATTTGAACCCAAATATATAAATTGTCAACGTATATAGATTAAACATATATTTTGATTTTCCTTATGCTTATATCCTAGGATTTTTTGTTGTTCTGCTTGCTTCAAAACTAGTAATCCCATTCCTGTTCTAGCCTTCCTAAAGCTTTATAACTTTTAAAACTTACTTATAAATTAGATGGATTTGCTTAAATTTTACATAAAAGATACTATTTTAACCCATGTAACATCTAATGTTTTCATCAGTGTAAATGATGTAAATTCATCTTTTTGAAAAGCCTAAATGCCAGACTCCAAAGCTGTAGATGACAATTCTTTTATAAGCTCTCAATGCATTGTTCAGTTCATCTCCATGCAGAGCTGGCAGTGGCAGGGGTATTCAAGAAGCATGTGCGTGGGCTAATTGGATTTTCCATTTTCCATCACTTCATTGTTGAATATGTGCAGGCTTAAAAGATTCAGGGTAATAAAACCAGCATAATGCTACATGTATATGATTACCTCTGTCTTGTCAATGACTTAATCCCAGAGTTAATGTCATTTATTTTTCAGATGTGAGAATGAGCCATCATCTATCAAAATATTAAACTGGTTCTCACGCTACAATATCGATTGGCAGAACTAAAGTGTCCTTAAAGATTTTGAGTTTGATAATTAATGCAACACGATCTAGTTGTGGGAAGTATGTGGCTTTCCTCCTGTGGCATATTGTTTGAACAACAGGATAGGTGATGGTAGCTAAAGAATGTTTTTAAGGTTGTGTCTTTTTTTGCTAAACACCTTAGTAGATGAACATTAACAGTAGTTACAGCTTGGGATTCTGTTGTGGGAGCACTGATTTGTCTTATTTCTCTCTCTTGAGAAGTACAAGTTATTAGATGCACTGCATATGCAGAAAAAACATCAAATATGAGAAAGAAAAACAGGCCATGAGAATTAAGGTAGGCTGAGACATTCAGGCACTTATTTCCACTGAAATTCAGTATCTAGGGCTTGGAAACCAGAATTCAGTGGAAACCTTTGAAACAGCTTCCTTCTTTTTCAGTACTTCCCGTTTTGAAGGTAGTGGAGGAGTGACTACTGGATATCAACATAACAAAGAATCTTATCCAGCAGTGAAAAATGAATGGAAAAGTGTCAGTAAGGGAATAGAGCCATTTACTGTGGGGAGCAATTAGAGTAGGGCAAAGAAGCTGGTTCTGCCTCAGGCACTGCCTAACCAAGCAGCAGAGCTGGACTTTAGGAACAGACTTGCAGGATTTTCTGCATTTTTTTTTTTGTATCTTGTCTCCCTATTTTCTTTTTCCTTTCTGAAGGGGAGCTGTTTACTAGTGGTATAATCATAGCTTTGTTTTATTGTGGTAAGGCTGTCAAGTAACCCCAGTAAGACTCCAGAAAAATCCCCAAAAGGCCACCCAGAGCATTCGTGCAAGTAATCAACAGAGATAAATTTAGCATGAAACATTTGGCAGTGGAAGCTGCAGATTGAGAACAATGGATTTCTCCAGCTATGATAGTAGGGAACAACTGCCCTCCCATCCACTAATTATCTATGAAAATGATGGTTGGGGGTTGCTAGCAGGATTAATTTCTTGGCAATTGCTGAAAATTGTAGTGATTTTGAGAAAGTAGCACTCAAAGAAGATGTCTGTACATGTTTGTTTGCCAAAAATAGCACAGCTAATACTTGGCCATGTTTTAGTTTTGAGCCACCATTTCAGTACTGCTTGAATGCTGAACAAGCTGAACAAGCAACATGAACACTGTGGCATCCTGAGGTAGTAAAAGCCCTCAGGAAACACCTGAGCATGTCAAAGCATCCACTGTTTTCCCCACTAGTTCTGTGCACTTGTGTTAGGCAGAGGCCATGGCATGGAGGGGTCTGTCATCCCACTGGGTCCTGGAGATGTGCTAGGAAGGGGAATAGAGCCCATGGGAGGTGAACAGTAAAAACAGTGCAGAGATTTGCTTCCCAGGACAGGTTTTCTGTAAGAGATGATAAAGTGGACCCACATTCTGTTCTTGTTTGTGCTGGAAATTTTTTGAGATCATAGAATAGAGGTGGTATTAAGGATCTCTTTGATTCTAAATTTTACTGTATGAGTTTAAACAAAAGCATAGTCATCTCATTCACTATCTAGAACATGCAACTTCTCCAGAAAACATCTAGCTTTACTAATTCAAGAAAAGGAAAATATTGAAAACAGAGTGAAAATTTTTCAGGTCCTTATGGGCCTGCTTTTCTGTGGAGGCTGCAGACTGTAGGTCGCTCCTGTCAGTTGGAAGGTTTTTCTCCTGGATGTGTATCATTGCACAATTAGTCTAACTGCTCTTAGGAAAGATTTGTCCAAAGCATACTCAGTCCTTTGTTTTATGGGTAGTTGTTATTACAAAATGAAATAGCCTCAGATACTTAGTAGAAGTATATTTTAAAAAACAATGAAACTTGAAAAAGACAAGACTGCAAATATTAATAGCTCCCTTAGCCATGGTCTTGAAAAAATTCAACAATCTATCTTTATATTACAGTGTATATCCTTTGAGGCAGACATCTCCATCACGTGCAGAGCACAGTATATTAGACAGCACACTGAATTCTGCATTAATGACTTTAAAATAGTCCTCAAAACTCATGATATTGCTTGAGCTGTGGGAACAGTTTTCTGTGAGGCTTACTGCCAAATCTTTCACTTTTGTTATTCTCATATGAAACTGTGGCAATTTAGCACAAGCCTGTACTAAAAGCTCACATTTTATATACTCACAAAGTACAAAAATCAATGCATGAGCAGGCAGAGAAATACTAAAATGCTTGTAATCTGAAAGGGGACCTACCTGCAATCCCATTTCATCACTCTGGCTAAGTACCCCAAAGTCAGGAACCTTATCTAATCCATCTAGATTTCTGGATGATGAAAATCTCACAAAAAAACAAAGGATTTCTGAGACTTTGTAATTTCAGTCATTCAAAAAATACCACAAGAATCTTTTATGCTTCTTTCATATTGTATCCCTTGCTCTTTGCAGACAAATCAGAAAATGAGAACACTGAACAACTCTAAAAAAACCAAAAGTAACCTTTTTTAAAAAAAATTCTTAACATTTGTGGTTTGTGTCTAATGAAAAAAATGAAGTAATTCTGTTCCTGCATTTGACACAGCTGACTGATCCCTGCTGGGAATGCATGTTCACATTTGCTTGCTTGATCAAGTAAGATATGAAAAGGATTCAGGGTCCAAATTCCAGCCAGGTGTAAATAGATGCAAATTAAGTGACCTTTTTGGTTCAACTTTACAAATGTTTTGTAATGAAAACCAAATTGGTATGAAACTTCATTTTATGGCAAAGTATTTCATACTGTGACAATCCCGCTCCCTTCAGACAGAACAAATGCAAGACATTGTCCAAAGGGAATGGCAAAATTGTCTATTCCTGAAGAGGCCTCAGCCCTGAGTTTCTCGACTGGGATGTTTCCTGATCTGCTCACCTCCCAGGAGGTCCTTAGCTTGTCAATACAAGCATTTTGGCATCTGCTGTGCTGACCACAGTGACCAGGGATGTCTTTGGAACCTCTGATATCTCACAAAACACATCCTGGATTGCAGCAGCATAAAGAAGCATGAAAAAAGTATTTATTGGCACATGGTATGGTCCTCTCTATCACCCACCATGAGAAGAAGTCCTGGTAACCAACTTTTCATGAGCATCTCAGAGTATGAGACATTTCTAAAAGTGATCCACAATTCAGCTCAACACATTATTAACTCTAACAGTCTCTTTAATCTGAAACTAAGCTTTAAACTGAGAAAAAAGTTCCCAAATTGCACTTTTTTAGAATCTGTTGTTGTATTGGCATTTATGAGTCTCTGTCTGCTTTTAATGGTAATAACTTAAAAATATTAACAGCTTAATGATATTAAAATGGAAGTATAGCTTGGAGAGCAATGCTAAAACATTGTCTTGTTACATTTTTGCATTTCAAAGTAAGGTTCAAGCAAGATCCCAAAGAAAAAGCCCCAGAACACATACGAAAAATGACTCATCACATTGAGTCCTAAAATAAACCTGCGTGTACTTAATGCCTCCTGATACAACTGCGTCCTGCAAATTTCCCAGACTAGATTTATAAATGTATCCTCAAATCAAAGAAGCACCTGAGCTTCTCTTTGCTGCTCAAAACCAGGGCAGAGCTCTGTTTTCAGTTCAGCCACCTCTAATCAGTGGAAGTTTAAAGGGCTTTTGAAAGACTGAACAAAGCTCATGGCTGAGACGAAGCGCTTGTCAACTGCAGGGAGGGATCAGCAGTGGCGAGGCAGAGCCAATCTGTTCCTTGCATGACGGCACAGATACAGCCCCAAGCCAGGGCCATTCAATTTGCTGAGGAATGTGGAGTCAGCTATGACCAGATTCAGGGAAATGTGAGCCTTTGTGTTTGAGGTACCTGCTGGAAAGGAGCTTGTGCCATGGCCATATTTAATGCTCCAGATGGTACAGTTTCTCATGACACGGTGTGCTGCAAGCCCTTCACACTCATCCTGAGACGTATTGCTGGGTTATACATCTCCTGCAGTAATGTTTTCTTCAGCCAGAAAATGGGAGTTTCTAAATGATGCTGAAACTATTAACAAAGAAAGCATAGATGGCACTTTCCTATGCTTAATTGCATGCAAATATAGCATTTCCAAGAACAGATTGCAGAGGCCAAAACTCCAGTGGTCAGACTTTCCAGAGCCCGTGTTGCTGTCCAGCTTTCATTCTGTATACTTCCTGCTCAGGCATATGCATTTTGATTTATTGAAATATTTTTACCGCTGAACCCCAGCCACTCTCAGTGCAGTCAACATTAATGGCTGTTCAGTGCTTTGTTTTGTCCTTGTGGCTGACACTGTGGCCAGACCCTGCTCTGGAGGTAAAATTAAGAATTATTTTTTTGGCTTTTCTATGACGCAGATCACCTGGAACATAAAATTTCAGACCAAATGATTAAAATTTGGCAGAGGTAAATGGTATTTGAAAATGGGGTGTTAAAATGTGAAACATCAGCACACCGTAATAGGAGGCACGACCATTTTCACCTGTGTTAAAATTCTGCCTTTGAAATCTATTTAAAGTGATCTCAACTATGGCCCATTGCAGTTTTGCCCGTTCCGGGATGGGTCAGCAGGGGGAACAGAACAGCAGCAGTGTTTAAATGTTTCAAAGAACTGGTATCTAAGGATAACTCTGAATCAAACTGAAAACTCACAGACACATAAAAGCATCTCCAACTAATTCCTAGAGTACCTGATGAGATAAAAATGCATATTTTCAAATGAGTTATGGCTGGCAAAGTGGCTGTGGAACAGAAACAGTTGTTACACCATTAAGAAGATATAGGCAGACATATTCATTGCTCTGAATGCTCATTCAGTGCCATCAAAATGCAGTTACCTACTGTGACCCTGGTATGATGAAGATGGTATAAACATTGGCAGTAGTATGTATAGATGTGTAAAATGCCAGTTTATGAAGAAAAAAAATGCATGTTTCATACACAGGTACATAAATACATGGAGAGCTTAAGAGCCTGTGCGTGCCTGTACAGACAAGGAAGTTAATCCCTGCATTCCAGGGTGGCTGTAGCTTAAGAGTCAGCCTTCCAAAGTCTTGCTGTTAATGGTGCAGCTTAGACAGAGCACTTACTTCTCCTGGCTTTTTGTCTGTGATAATTCACCTCCAGAGCAATATTATAGATCAGTCTGAATCAATAATATTTGCATGCATTTATGGGTAGTTCATGCTAAGCAGGGTAAGCCAGAGCTAATTAAGCTAAAACATCATTTGTACACTTGGCAGCTCCCTGCTAACTTTGAGCAGTCCAGTACATAAAAGCATAAGGATCAAAAGATCTAGAACTGAAATAGTGAGGACAGCTGATTTTTAAATGGAATGACTATAAAAGTCAAGTGCCTCATGAAAGCATATGGGTTTCTGCAAAGCTAAATGACAGATCTTGCTAATACCCAAATGCAGGCAGTAAATTACCCACAACCAGCAGATAGTTCTCAGATTTCTCTAATACCTGAATACCTCCCATGCATTTAAAAGCCAAAACAATTCTTTTTCAGAACTGTGGGAAGAGCAGCTCAATGGATATCTATTATTTGTTTGATTGCAAGTGAGAGCAAAGATCAGCCTCTACACTAATCAGGATTTCCTACTCTGAGAAGAGATGAGCTTGATTTATTCTATTTAAGATCCTCACATCAGGATAGCAGATACCTAAACCAAGCTGCAGATATACTTTGTTCCCTTTTATAAAAAGTGACAGAATCAACAGGGCATCTCATAATGACATAAAATGCATATACCATTATATTGGTCCTAGGTCTGGGAGAAGGGGATGTACATTCATCGTGCCTGCATTTATACAACCTCTCCTTATCACTTACAGATATTTAGAACCTATTTGTGCATAAACTATTTAACCCTTCTGAACCTGATTTAAATTTGCCATTTCTCTGTAGAAAACTCAGCTTTATCTCCGTATTTCAGACCTGTCTCATTCAGCTCAAAATAAAATTGATCTGTCTTCCAAACCTTGTGGTTGTCTGACCACCAGCTTGAACTGAACGTGACTAAACCAGAGCTTTTAATCTTTCTCTCCAAGCTACCTCCCTGTCATATCCTTCATCAATCACTATGAACAACACTGCAATCCCACTTGTTACTTAGGCCAGTAACTGGAGCATCATACTTGTTCTGTAATTCTTTCTGGGTCTTCACAGTCACGTTATACCTAAATCCTTCAAGGTTGGGTTGGGTTTTTTTAAAATCTTAGATACAGCCTCTCCAATCCTGCCCACACTGCTAAAATGCTCATCCAGAGGCTGTTCATCTCCCCCCTTGATTACTGCAACATCCTTTGTACTGGCATTGCAAATGCATTTTGTCTGTCCATATCCATCTAGAACGTTGCTGCCCAGACTATTTCGCAGCTTGTTGCTTTAACCACATCCTTACAGAACAAATGCAAAGTTTAATTTGGGCAACACAGAATTCCCTTGTACCTTGTTTACAGCAACTAAATGAAGGTACCCTATTTTATTTCACACCTGACTAGTTTCCTTCTCCTAAAACACCCAGGACAGTTCACATTCACTTCCTGCACCTCCTATTTCCTTCTGCAGGCTGTCTTGTAGTGGTTCAGCCCTTGTGCTTTTCAAACGAGGGACCAATGTGGGTTTCTCTGTACTTTTCATATACAAGCAAAATAGTCAGAGGGACATCACAGAGCTGCCTCGTTGTTCTGCTCAAATACCTTAACTGTCATCATCTGTACAAAAATAAATGTTGCTCATGTATGGTGCTGCCACTGATCATACTGACAAATGTTTTTTCCTGAGTTTTTCTGCTCTGCCTGAGAGCAACCTGGGCTCGTTCCTCAAACAGACTGTGTGCTCCTTGGGGTAAGGGCTATGTTTGAGACATGATTAATGGCACAGAGCACCCACTTGTGACTACTAACTGCAGCCAAAAAAATACAATGTGCCTGTATGTATGTTCCTATTTTGGTGTTCTGTGACCTTCAGTACTGTTTATAGGATAATGCTTCAGGATTTACACACATGAAAAATTGAACATTTTGGCCATATGCACTTAGAGGAGTGTGCTTAAAATTCATGGATACAGTAGCCATGAATAATAAAGTGTTTGTGTGGACAGGTGGAGAAAATACTTGGAGGGAGAAGAAAACCTACCTCTATTAGTATGTATAATAGTTATTAGTATGTATAATAGTTCAGTAACCACTTTATGATTTTCAGTATCAAATACAGTAATAGCAATGATTATGAATCTCAAGAAAACACTTTTTCATTAAGGAGAAGAGAGAAGACAGACAGAAAACTTAGATCTTTTGCCAGCATTCACTACAGTCTTCAACTAATCAGATCTGGGGAAAAATCCAAAATTAACACTGTCAAACTGAGCAGCAGATGTTGAAAGAGAATCAGGCACTGCAAGAAAATTGGTGTGCCAATGAAAATTAGACGGACAGGAAATTCTCACTAACTAAAACCCAGCAGGTTGCAGGGGCTCAAAAAAAGTTAGTTAGATCACCTAGCCAGTTCATTTTTGTGTAACCATACTTAGAGAGTTTTTCTTTTCCCCCCACTTTTTAGATGCATATTTGTGTTGTTAAATCTGTATGCTATTTTAAACTTCTGCAAAGCACCTTTTCTCAGTTCGCTCAAGTCTCAGCCAGATTGACTTCATCTTGCTTGCAAGACTTTCTATGTTGTCTTCCAACTTGTCAGCGCTCACTTCAGCAGCCATTGTTTGCCTTTGTATCTGGGTGCAGACAAAGAGGCTTCAGTTGATTGTTTGCAAAAAATATGAAATAAATTTACATTCATCAGGGTAATGGGTTTCCATTTCCAGAGGCTAAGCCAAGGAACAGCTGAATTTAGAAGCAGACTGGTTGGCAGGGTGGCTACAGCAGCATCCGTCTGCAAGTGCTTATGCACAGCATAGGCACTTTCAGGGTATAGAGTTTGTTATCCCTAGATTGTTCAGACAAGAGCCCAAATATTGGAAGGATGTCTGCAGATCTGGAGATTGTTTTGCCAGCTACAGCTGCTGGGCCTCTCATTAAAGTTGGTAAAACAGATGTGATTAGGTCAAACATTTTGAGCCAGAAGTTTGACAAACACAATAATTTGAAAACCAGAAAAAGACTAATCTGTGTCTTCTAACTCATCTCATGTTTTCTTTTAGATAGCAGCTGCTGCTTTAAGTTGCACACAGCATTATTATTTTTGTTGCCTTGGTTTGACTCATTTCTTTTGGAAATAGATCTCTTTGCTTTTTCTTTTGGCAAGCAAAATTCTGGCCTTACTGTGGATTTTTCTCCCACTCTCACTCATTCACACATGCTTTTCTTCCTTTGCTTCTTTCCCAGCTTTTTAGCTGTTCCTCCCTCTGTTGTACTTGCTACAAGCATGGGGAGTTCATACATTAGCATTAGGAGGTACCTAGAGACTGATTGTGACCTGCAATCTATTGATTACCTCTGTTAATGCTTCAACAAATAAAGGCATATTAAGAGATTGTTTTATTTTCAGGGATGCAAAAACTATCTCATAAAGTATAAAAAGTTTCACCCTGTTTATGTGTGTGTACATATGTGTGTTAGACCTGTGAGAGGAGCACTGGAACTGTGGTTAACTGGAGCAGTTACTGGCTTTGGACTGGAGAAAGATGTTTGCTGTGTGTAATCCAAGCCCCTCAGCAGATGACAACTCTCCAGCTGGTATGGATTAGGATAGGTAGGTACCAGTGTGCAGACTATTGCACTGGCAACTTACTGAGAGTTCCTGCCCCTGCTTAACTGATCTCACATGTTCTTGGGCTCTGTATGGTGTATGCTGTGGTGGTGTAGGGTTTGGTGTGCCTTGCCAGAGATGGAGGCAGGAATCCACAAATAATTGTGTACAGTTTGCCCTTGGAGGCAGCACAATGGACGTTTTTCATCAGTGAGACAAGAGTAGGGACTGTGCCACTGCACCAGCAGTTGCTTATCAGTGCAAGGACACAGGGAGCTTTTCCTGGATACTCTGTCTTAAGTCCTTTACAGATATATTGTACCAATAACTTCCTACTGTCTCTATTATCTGATAATTATCTTCAAGTTTCTCTTCAGTGCCAGAAATCAGTCCCCTGTAGATTCAGCTACGTGCCATTGTCTTCTTCCCAAGTCCATCACTTCATTCCATGGAATTTAGAACAACACTTAGAGAAAACTTAACATGAAAAGAAAGTAAAAATCACTAAGGAAAAGGTAATCTCTGGGTTTAGAGTCAAAGGACCTCGCAGGAGTAAAAAACAAGAAAGAACCAAATCCATTTGTGTTCCAAGGCAGGTTCAGCAGAAGACTTTCCAATTCTTGTTTCTCCCTCTGTCTCTGGGTAGTAGCCAAGAAAAACATGTCAGGTTTTATTAAAAACCTGACACAACTCAATGGGACTCATAAAAACAATGCAAATTTAAAAAATGTCCTAGGGACTATATTTTGATTTTCATAAAGTGGAGTCTCATTTAAGTTCTACCAATGCTTAAGTGTTGTGAAATTTTAGATTCAGATCTGAATTTTTAATTTCAGTAAGCTTGGAAGAGCAAGCCAAAGAGATGAATGCAAAAACGAAGGACTTTGGAATAAGTATAGGTACCCATAAAGTGATGCAGACCAAAGCAAGTCATCGCTAGCCAATCAGACTCTGAAGTGGCTGTCAGGCCTGGAGGGGGGCAGGATGAGGGAATGGTATCAATACTTTCTCTGTTCTTCATTACAGGATGTTTCCTTGAACTGATTACAACCTGATGGAGCTTCTGGGTAAGTAAATGAATTTCATGGGGTGGGGTGAACACTGATGGGGGAGTGGCACAGTTTTTATGTATCTGATATGTTCAGATATCAAAACAGATCTATTTTCCCAGTCTGAGATTCAGGCCACTGAATGCAGAACAGAGCTGACTGGAAAAGCATCTATTTTGCTTCAAGTGTTGCTTTGTGTTACTCATGTACTTAACTCTCTTCCCAAACTGGTACTTCTCAGGTTTTATTAGCACTCCTAGCACCCTAAATAAGATTGGAGTAAAGAAAGGAAGCAAAATTTCTTTGACAAATATGTCAGTTAAATGTCTTTCTTTTTCCCTGAAGAAGGTTGTAATGTGGTTTTTTATCCCATCTGCAGAGGAATTGTAGTGATACATGAGCACTTAGCAATAAACATTTTTAATGGAGACCCCTATCCCCAGTTTAATTTCTGCCCTTAGTCATATCACATTAATCAATACTTGTGATGTTCCTAGTGGTTTCATTGCACCCTGTGAACAGTTTTGGTGCTTGGAATTAAAGAAACGTGTCTTGAGTGTATTTTGATACTCAGACTTAATAACAGGGGATCTAATATTGATTTTAATGGGAAATGGTTTGTGTATGTGTGTGCACAACTGTGTTTTTCTGTGCACCAGTTTCCCGTGCACTGAGTAGTCTTGTTCCAGTCCAGCACTTCTGACTGCTGCAGTACTGACAGATTATCAGAAATGGTATAAACCATGACAATAGTGACTAGAGGAAACTGATTAACTGCCTAATATGACCTTGTTTCTCAGGAAAATATACACAAGTTCCCCATATGTCACATTCAGTGTTACTCACGCATTTGAAATTTCTCCCAAGCATCCTTGGCAGTGTGAACACTCACAAAATTTAGTCTGCAACAGTATCTGTCAAATGATAGTGTTACTCTTTGTTTGGATGAGTTCAGGTCTCAAGGCTGGGCTTCTGAAGCTACTAGTTGTATTTACTTGCAATTCCTTTTTTAAAGTGAATGACACCCATGGGCAAAGAGGGAAGTGGAACTGTAAACACATAAATGAGACGGACAGGCTGAGAATGGGCTTTCGACTGGTAATATTTACAATTATTCCAAATTGCATAGTTGACTTTGAGTTTCAGTGAAATATACTACTTTACCAGCAGCCAGAAAGAGCCGGATCTACTATTCAAACCCATTTCAAGCCATTTTTGGAGAGTTTATATGAGCCATTAGGACTGGTGGGCAGTTCTGTCAGGGAACAGCCTTTGCATGGTGTTTTGCTTTCACCTGTACAAAACAAAGGGCTGTGCACGGCCCCTAACTTTTAGCTGAGCTTCATCAAAACAAAACTAAAAAGTAATTTCAAAAAATTTCTAGAAGCTATTTCAGCACTGTATTTAAGTGAGTATTTTAACAGTTTTTCTCAAACCACCCTGAATGCTAATACAAGCCACAGCACAGAAATGTTTCTAAGTATGTGGTGTGCTTAGTCACTACCCATAGTTCAAGAGAAAATATGTATCTGACATTCACAGAAAATTCAGCCTGAATATTTCACAGGCTGATGAGTTGCAGTATTTAAGGAAAGGTTGAGGGTTCATGAGTTTAGAGGAAGACAGATTAAGAAAGAAAATTGAAGTGGCTAGTCAACTTTAATTTTTAATGGTTCATAAGT
>JAOXXN010000150.1:13314455-13358945 GCA_026770055.1 Myrmophylax atrothorax | reverse complement strand
GAGGATGAGATTAATCCATAGACTTGTGAATAGTACATAGCACAATCTGACTTCCATGGAAGCAAATTTTGCAATTTTGTGTGACACCTATAGAACAACACATATTCATCCTGGGTGGCCCAGGGTAACACTTGTTCTGTATTTGTTGCTGTTGTATTGTGGCAGCAGCAGGAGCTGCCACTGGGAGGTTTGAGTATGTTTGCCCATGGTGAAGAAACCAGGGCTGTGGGAGGGTTGCCAGCCAGTCAGGACACAGCCAGCTTGTGCCTGTGATTCTGACTCTGGGTATTCGAGGCACTCTGGCTGATCCCACTGGCACAAACGGTATTTTACTGTAAGCTGCAAAACTAAAGCAACTAACCTCTTCTCCACAACTCCTGTGAATTGCAAAAGGTCTAATGTGTCATTCTGGCAAGTGGATTTAGACATAGAGAAACATCTTCCAAAAATACATATAATTAAGGACTAAAACTGGTTACCTGGGGATGCTGCAGGGAATGGAACAACAGAAGCTTTCAAGTTCACAAATGGATGAACAAACGACTCTCATGTATGGCAGAAGAAGGGATGGTCTTGTGATTTTGTCTAGAGACAAGATTAGATCCCTCTCAGGGTGTTTTGTTGTGTTGAGAGCCCATATCCCTTTTTCCTTCTTCATCCCCAGCTCTGCTAAATCAACATCAGTCTAGTTGGGCCGATGTGTATTAATACATACACAAAAGGGGCGCAAAAGTGTTGTAAAACAAATCTCAAAAAAGTCAAGAGGAGAGCAGTATATGAGATGAGACCGATTGTCAGGAGTTGAGGCAAATCAGTGATGCTGAGCAGACCTGGAGAGCAGGAGCTGCTCTGTGCCAGCAGGACAACAGGCCCCGCTGGGCGTCACCTTTTCTGCCCAGACCCAGCAGCACGTCAAAGAGGTGACCCTGCCCGGGAGCAGCAGCAATCCCAGAGCATCTGCTCTCCCCACGCCATCTGGGCGGGCCGCGCTCTCCAGGGCTGGAGCGGCACATCCTCTGCTCCCGGCGGTGTCGGGTCGGGGACATATCGCCACAGCCCTTCCTTCACCTGCAGTGACCCTGGCACCCTCCCTCCCCTGCCCACTGCTGCAGCCACGCTGTGGGCACTGGGGCACACAAGGCACAGTCAGAGCAGCGTTTCTGTTCCAATTTAAGCTGCTGCTGGGCAGCAGTGAGGGAAATGATAACTTGCTCCATCCTGCTGGGTTATCAGGTAGCCCCTCTGCTCCCAGGCAGCTCCAACTGGGCTACGCTGACCTTGTCAGGCAAAGCTGTCTCAGGAGAGGGCTCCAGGTCCTCGGGTAACCTGGGTAAGAGCACGGAAAAAAAGCTGCAAGATGACTTCTCAGGAGGTGGAACAGCACTGGCAGGTGACACAGGCTCTGTGAGAGACACAAACAAGGCACAGATCATCCCTCTAACCCCCCATGATGTGGAGTTTGGTCAGTGCCTCCCAGCTCTGGGTTTGGGGGACAAGAGGGACACCTGCACTGGAGGTGGGAAGGGCACTGACTGCCCTCAGCCACAGGCAGCTCCGCTCTTATGGATGGCAGAGGTGGACCCCTGAGACCCACCAGGATGATATGGTGACCCCCATAGTGTCAGGAAGGCAGTGTCTCTCCTGATCCAGTGGGGAAGAGAAGAAATAACTCTAAACCTGCCCTTTGGCTTGCCTTAGCAGTGGGTCACAGAGAAACTGCTGGTGTGGTGACCGTGCTGCAAGGGGCTCTCTGTGCCCCTCAAGGGCAGCCTCATCCCATGGACACTGTGCCAGCTGTGTGTTTACCTGCAGGAATCCACCATGTGAGCACACCTAATGCAAACAAATGAGGTGCTTTAACAGTGGGAAGGAAGATTTGGGCCAAGGGCACAGTGTTAAAGCCCAGGATTTTGGGGGAAGGTTCAGTGAATGAAGAACCAGCAAACCTTCAACAAAGCAAACTATGTGTGCCCATCCCTGCACTTCTTTGCTGCCTCTGGTATGACAAAATACTGTGGAATAAACGATCCTTGCAGCCTTTCTACCCACACATCCTCTGCTTTTCACAAGCTCCAAATACCTCTAAATATTTAGATGCTTACACAAAGTATTTGACTTCTAGAAATGAGCTTCTGCTATCCTTGGCACTATCTATTGAAGCAGAACAGGAAAACTCAAAGCCTGCAAAGGTAAAATTCAAGTTATTAGCCTACTGGTTATGTTTCTCAGAATAAAGAAGAAGTGTGAATTACAATTATTTCAATTTTTTGCAGCTGTACCCTTGGCAATTGCTGACCCATCTATCCCAGTGAGGCCAGGCTGGGATCTTTCAGGATTTCATGCAAATTAAACAAATGTAATTCTCAGAGTGGTGCTATTATTGAGAATTTATTCTTTGTGTTACATAAGTTTTAATTCTCCTAGCATGTCCTTCTATTATCTGGTTTGAACTATTTTTCTTGTTGTAATCTGAAATGATGGCTACCTTATACCCAATTGGTATGTGGGTTTTGTCCTCCCCTCTTATTTCTTGATTCCAGGGGGACTAACATGTGCCATGTTTTATAACAATTTTTTAATAGATTTCTTTTTCTTTTCAATCCTACAGCATGCAATACCTATGGGCATTACTCATCTCCTCTAGGTTTCTTGGTAACAAAATCCAAGTGATCATTTTTCTTCATGAATAGTAAATTCACAGGCAGTTGAATATTGAGGAGATCAAACTTCTACCAGTTTTGGATAGGATTCAGAGAACAGTTTATGCCAGAAACTGATAAGCATATGGAAAAGCTGCAATGTTTTTAAAGAAGTATTTGGGGACTTATGGTCTGAGTTTTGTTGAAAAATTGGTGCAATTTGAAGTTTAAACAAAGCCTTAAATCACTGCAAAATGTTAGGGCTAATGAAACGTTTCATGAGAACCACAAACAGTCCTTCCACCTGCCCTCATACCCCAAATGAGGGATCAATTTGACTGGACACCACTTTGGGAGGGAAGGTGCCATACATAAAGCAAACCAGAAAAGGCAGCGGTGTTTGTAATTCCTGTTGCCAGGTGGAGTGGCTGGGGAGAGGAAAGGGGTCTGTTTTACACCTCAAAGCCCAAGTCTGCCATTGTCTGGGGGGGGAAATTCCCAGAGACTGCTGGCCTTGTGTCACCTCTTGCACAGTGACTTCCCTTAGCCAATTTCCCTCTGACTTTCCAGCTATCTTTCATACCCAGCACCCAGCTCTTGTTCTTTTACAGGTTTTACTGGTGTCACTAATTTTGGTCAATATGTTTATCAGTGTGACACACCTGTCTTAATGTCTGATAGATTGTATAAGTCTACTAAGTCTGTGTTGCAAAATATACTGTACTTGTTGTCAGCAGTTTTGTACATTTGAAGACATTTACACAGCAGTAAAATCAGGATATAATGAAACTAAGACTGTTAAATGGGTCAGTGTCTTAGTCTTTTTATCCAGGTATAGATCCTTAGGGGTGTAATGTGGCTGCAATTCATTAGAGCCCAGCTACACAACTATTATGCTAAAGTATATTGAAGTCAGTGGAGTGATGCTACGATGCTCTGGCAGAGGATCTGGTCTGCTTTTTGCCATCATTTGCTCTGCTGAGCTGAGTAAATATGGCAATTTCTTAGATTGTCAGTAAGAAGGTCACTTTTACTCCTCAGTTCCTCCTCAGCCACGCTAATTCAATCATTCAGTTCCAACTTTCAAACTTTTTAGATTTGACTCTGGCCAATGAAGGAAACAAAAAGGTCACTGGTACATGTGACACATGTACACGTGCTCTTGGAAAACAAAGGCACTTGTCTCTGCTGCCGGTAGCAAACAAGGACTGCTGCTGCCTTTGACTTCCTCATCCAGATGCCTGTGGCCTGTGTGTAGTCCAATAAAAAGCTACCTTTAGATCAAGACACAGCTTACAGACAAGACCAAACCTCATGTCTCTACATGGACAGCCACATTGTCTCTCCAAGGCTCCTTGTATGAGATTCAGTTCACTCAATATAGGTTTACAGTGATGTTTTATGAGCCTTAGGTTGTTGCTTGGCCTCCAGCTGTCATCACATGGGGTCTTATGCCGTATCTGCTGGCTACATCCAGATGTTTTGAATACACTAGGACATTTAAATAACACTGCTGTTTGGGGGCTTTTGGTCCTTGGATATTGTCTTATAGTTTTCTGAGTTTTGATACAATGTCCTCTTGCCTGTCTGTAACAGTCCTGTTGCTTACAGTGCTTCCATAGGTGCTTACAGTGGTTTGTGTCCTTGGCTTCAAAGCTCCTGTGCTCTGCAGATATGCCACTCACTCCCTTTGCATTCTGGACAGGGCGTAGTCTGTACAGAGCTGCATGGCTCGGCAACCGGCCTCTGCCTAGCACAGAGGAGGAGCAGGCAGGGTTAATCCTTTTCCTCCACTCCTTATTGAGCAATTAGGCCATTAAAAAAGATGTTGTTTACTGATACTCGAAGAGGCTGTGATTTACTGGGTCTTGTAATAAATTTACATTCATCAGGAGGTAGCCAGAGGCACGTCTGGAGTTTTAGCAGTGGCTAATTTGTAGCTTCACTCTTGGGATAGGATCAGAATTAAAAAAGTTCCCAATACTAAAGCAATTTGTTTAAATCCCTAGTCCAAAAAATGAAAGCTTGCTTCCAAAAGCTGTCTGAAAGGAAAATTCCCCACTATAAGGGCTATCCATGTGATTGGAATCATTGGCAGCATGGAAACAATTTACCCAGCATGCCCCTGTGTGGGCTGTGCCTTTAAATGGGGCAGAGAGGAGCAGCTGCAGCCCTGGGAGGGTCCTTACAAAGCTGGTTGCAGTGCTGCTGCTACTTTTTGGTAAGAGTTTTTGCCTGTTGCTTTGGAATGTTCTATGTTTAGGGCAAAGTTGGTGCCTTCTCATGTGATGTTCCTATAAAGACTTGGCATGCCAAGTAGAAACTAATGGATGTGGCATAGCCATCTTTGTACTTTTTACAGGGCATAGATAGTGATATTTTGTTATTGTGCTTTTAAAGTTTCATCTTGTAAAGCATTCTCGTCTATAATTACTATTTTGAGTATTTCCTAAGAAATTCTGACTATGTCTGTTGTGTTTTAATCCTCTGAATTTTCAGTAGAGAACCTCAAATTGATCTGTTGACTAGAAAGTGGATTTAGTGTTCAATTTGAAGCAGCTGCTTATTCAAGTCTGGGACAAGAACAGTAATGACTAAAGGTTGTTATCAGTTGATTGTTACCGAGTGGTTTAAGTGAAATGAGGTTTTGGAATATCGGTCAATTTTTCTGTGGACTGCTGTCTATGTAGCACTTGTCACCCTTGCTGGCCTTGCTAGTGAATTGTTCAATGTACCATAGGAAATCAACCTCCTGGGTCAGGTGTGAGGTATATTGGCAAGAGGCAGGTGGAGAGGGGAGCTGTATTATTGTTACTTACATTTTACCTGTTGTTTCTATGCCTGAAGTCCTTTAGCAAAAAACTCAAAGCATTGCTCATAAAGACTACATTAACATAAGGTATTTGCAAGCCAAAGAAACTATGCTTCCAGAGTTGTTTTAGAAGTTTAATCAATGGTGATATGTAAATAAGGAAGCAACCAGAGGAATAAGAAGCCCAGCTGATTTCAGTTTAATTCCAAGTATCACTAAAAAAAAGGAGAAGGAGCACAGTTATGAAAGGAAAAGGACAAAATAGGTGAAAAAATAATGGTAGTTGTAAGCAGCTGAAACAACACAGGCTAAAGAAAATTGCTTTTATTTTTTTGTTTGTTTGGCTGGTTTATTGGTTTTATAATGAATTACTCAGAAATACAAGAGAGAAAACAACATTCAAGACCTGCAGTGAAATACTGTGGAGATTTATAACACTGTGGAAATGCCAAGTGCTCAAACATGTTGTCCCATTTTGATTGGAGGTTCATGGCTACAGCCTGGCTTATCTCCTTCCATCTTGCACCAATGGATATAAGTCTGCAGAGTATAAAAATGACTGTGCATTTTGCTCAAGCACACTTGCAATCCATCTTGTAAAATAAAAAAAATAAAAAAAACCCCTCTCAGCTATGGGAATACTCAACAGTCTCGTTAATTTTCAGAAGTCTCCGGTGGGACATCATTTTCTTTTATCTCCTCACAAATGACCTATAGAATCATATGCATCTTGTGCTGGTTTGGTATTGAGTGTGCTATAGTTATATATTATTTAACATTTTGGCCAAGTTTTGGTTTCATGAACAATTCATCTTCTGCTGTGCATTTCTGTCCTTGTGATTAATGAAGGTTACCCGCCTATGATTGCAAAGTGCCCTGGGTTCTCTCTCTTACCTAATCCTCTTTAAGTGCATTTTGGTATAATTTTTTCTAGTCTTTCCTTAGAGCTAATAATTCTTCTCACAGGTTCTGAATAATGTCTTCATGTTACATATTGCTATGCTGGTGTCCATAGGGAAGCTACAAAGCTCACTGGTGCTGTCATGCACTGTATTTATTGTCAGGAATTGTGGTAATGCAAAGTGCCTGAGGTCAAAGGGGCTACAGCTTTTAGTTTATATTTACAGGGATTCTACTAGCTACTCTGATTTATTGACTTTTGTGATCAGCTTGACAAATGAAGACATACTGGAACCATACAAGAAATAGTAATTTTTTCAGTTTCATCATGAACCTTTGCTGGTGTTAGGCTGTTGTGTAATGGTCTGTTGTTCTGCTATTCCCCAGTTTCCATAGGAGAAAATAATTAGTGTTTTAAGACTAACCTCCTTAGGGTCTTTTTTAATGGACTATGAGAAGTATATTTGCCTACTTTTCACGACTCAGATATTTCAAAGGATTAGTCAGAATAAAACAGACTGTGCCTATATAAAATAGCATCTACAGTGAGTACTTCATAGCCTGTGAGGAATGATGCTGATGTGAGGCTCCAAATGTGGTTTTTAGGGCTTTCTTGGTTGTGTGTTTGTGGTTTCGTTTTTTTCCTTTGATGGAGTTCCCCCAGTTACCTCCATCCCAGTATGTTTGATGCTGTGTAGGGGATTTCCATGATTGCTGTGTAGGTTTCTCCCAGGATGAAATATCAAGCTGGGACTAAACTGTAAAGATAGTGTGTAAGCCTAATTAGGATAGAATTCAGCTCAGGTTTATTGGTTAAATGGTAGGAGAGAAACGTCCGGCTTGTATTTCTCTGAAGGGAGGTTGTGCATCTCACTTAAAATCAATGAAACTACTCTGATCTGTGCATATTGGGAACTGGGCCTGTGCTTTAGCTTGGCAGCTTCCCGGCTCTTGATGAGTTGAACTGCCTTCTCTGTGTGAATCAGGTGCAGGGAGGAGTTCATCCTGAGACCATTAGTTGTGGCTCTGCAGAGCCCCGGGATGATGAGGAGGGATTGATTCAGTGATCACTGCACACACCGTGATGACCGTGCCGAGTGTAGCACTTTGCTACTGCATGTTTTTGGTTTGCATTCCTTGTTTTTATATCAACCCAACACATGCACGTGCAACACCCCCACACACTCATGCACATGCAGTGTGTGCCTGTTTCATGAAGCTGTAGGAAAATAACTCAGTTGTGGTTTAAAAGTAGGTGGAAAGTCATGCATCCACACAAACATCTGTGAGGAAGGTGGGAGTTGCAGCCTTTTCATTTCATGAGTAAATTCTTACTCTCTCACTTTTTTGAGCAGTTTAATAAAGAAAAAAATCCCATCCCACCAGTGTGAGGTGATGTTCAGAGCAGCACAGTGTTCTAATGGCTGATTTCAATAATAAAGACAACAGGGGACTGAAAGGTGCAGTGCAGGAAGCTGGGAAACACATTCTTTTCCCCAGAGGGTGTACTTAGCTTTGTGCCTTTGATCACTTGAGAAGTAGCATTAGAGCACAAAATGGCAGGCACTAGGGAATATTATGGCAATTATAATGTGAGAGTTAAAAAAAAAATCAAAAGAAGTTTGAACTTCTTTAGGAGTTTACTGCCATGAAGATCTGATCACAGCTGAGGCATAAGATGCTCTAACAGATAAAATAAGCTCCAGCAGGACTATTCTTCAGATATTGACTTCCAAGGTAGCTCTGGTACAGAACAGTCTGTAGAGAACAGATTATATTTACAGGTTCAAGGAATCTAATCTGTGTACACACTTTATCATTACTTACTATTTGTACTGCAGTAGCACCTGCAAGCCCTTGTTACTCAACTAGATCCCACTGTGCCAAGAACTGTCCAAACATGGAAATAAACCCCCACAAAACCAACATGGGACAAGAAAAGGCCGAGAAAGCCTTTAGGCAATGAGACTGCAACATAGTGTTGGCACTTGGAAAATCAAGTATTTGTCTAATGCCTTGCAAATCACTATACAAATATTGTGATGGCTTATTATTACATACTGTTATGAAGCGGGTTTGTGTTCTTATTTCTTAGTTCTAGAGAAAAGGAATTTAAATGACAGTGTTTTTTCTGAAGGGTTTTTTTAGTAGTGTCTTGGCAATACAAAGCACAACTTTGCTTTGCTGTGACCTCAAGGAAGCCACCTCTTCAGACAGAGGAGCTGCTGTTGGTTGGGGCAGCAAGCCAGAGGAGTTAACATTTGTATGCATTTCCACTGTGTCCAAGGCCTTGGACCCAGAGCTGGCAGCAAAGGCAATTTCTACTTTCTCCTTGAAAAGTGCCAGTTCTAGGAAGCAGGGGTATGTGTGTTTGTAGGTGTGAATAGGAACATGAGCTAGAAATTTTCACACAACTTCAAGCTTTAAATTCTGTGTTCTGAAAACGTATGGTGTTAAGTAGAAAGGCTAGGTCTCCAATAGAGCAAGATGCAAATAATGTTAAACAAGACTGCAGACTCAGAGTTGCCTTGTTTTTTACCTATAAGCTGTCCAGATAAACCTGGCTCAAGCACCAAACTAAGGCAGCGGTCTCACATCACCTGTGCTGTCCTTGTCTCTGCTGCACAAAATCCAATAATAAGCACAGTTTTTAAATATGCCATTTACTGCCTCAGCACAAGCTCTATTGATTGTGCTCACATGCAACATCCTTAACGTAAAATACAACAGAGGTGAAAAGAGAGAAATAACCTAATTGTGTGCAGAGGGTGAGTGGGAGGTTTTAAAGTTCCAGTTGGACACATGTGGAACAAATCTTCTTGTAACATAGCAAAAGAAAGCATTTCAAAGCCCCATCTTATCATCAACATCAACCAAAACAGGCAGCCCACACAGCTTTGCCATTTCACTTTTCTGCTCATTTGCTTTCGTCCGTATCAGATGTGCTGCCTATTTTCCTTAGTTCATAGATGTCTCACTGTGATAGGAGCTTGGGGAGAAGTGAGTACAGCCCATTCTCAGAAATGGCAATTATATTGAAGAAGGAAAAGGTAACAAAAATTATCCAGTTGCCCCAGGTTTTGCAAATTATTCTATCAAACCTGAGTTGGAGTTGTTTCTCCTTTTATTGGTCCTCTAACATTCCCCTTTCTTTCTGCAGCCACTTAAGTATTTTGGGGTGAGTGGCGTATGTAGCTCCATGATGCTTATCTTCTGGCTTCCTTTACCTGACCAAGAGGACTTGCTGCTGGAGAAACAGTTAGCATTTCATAGGGAACAGCTGGAATGTCTGAACAGTGATATTCCATTTGAGAGGACTAGTTCCAGTTCTTTGTCTTGTGACTTCTAAATGGCAAATACCTGCAGTTGGTTGGTGTATAAGAAGTGTTAAAAAAGCATGTTTTAATGAACAAAAGGAAAGTAGAGAAGAGATCATTAATTATGGAGGTATGCCACACATTTTATCAGCACCTGATAAAGAAGCAGGAGACTCCTGTGTTTTTCAAAGCAATGATCTCTCCAAACCTCTGTTCTAGTGGCAAATCACTTGGTTCTCTTGGCATTGCTTCTGCTTTTGATGATAGGATATGATTTCTCTCTTTGCTTTTGGTAGTGGGAACCTAAATGTGCCCTCGCCTGGGAGTGTCTCTGCTTTATTAATGTGTTTGTTCCCATTACCCACAGTGTTTGGATTTTTGCCTTTTATGCATGAATGGTCTGAGATCCGCAGCTCCACTTCACACTGAGCTTCTATTTTGGTGTCTAACTTACCATATGTTTCAATGGAGAATTAATTGCTTCCGTATCTTTATGGGCCTGCTACTAAATGATTTGCCAGAGAGACACTGGAAAATATAGTGAGCTATTTCTCCAAGCTATTATCTCCTAACTGAAGGACTGGATCACACTTCACCACTCACAGTATTATAATAAGTCTTAATTCACTAATGTTTTTGAAAGATCTTGTAAACCTCTTAGGAGCAGAGCTTTGCGAGTACAAAATGCTATTTTATTCATGAACTTCTAGAACCTTTTGTACTTTGAATTTATTTAAAATTAAAACGGAGACAGAGGATGTAATAGAAGACAAAGTTGGACATTTGCAGTCTCAGGTTTTCAGTGTAATTAGGGAAAGGAAGGAGATAATGCTAACAGAGTATTTTGTGATAGAGGGTAGCGGCGAAACTACACTGCACAAAAATGGTAGAGAAAAGCCCTGCTGCAGTGTTGCCCCCACACAAATCCAGGTTATTTCTCTCTGAAGTGTTTTCATGTTAATTCTTTTCCCCTTACCAGCTTTTATGGCCATGAGAGCGAAGGCCAAAGCAGTCTGGTAGTTTCCCTCAATCCAGAAAACATAACCTTTGCCATATGCACCTTCTGCCTTGGAGTAATCAAAAGAAAAAGGTATTGGAGCTCAGGACTGCTGCTTTTAGAGGACCAGAAGAGGGCAAAATAAAGGAGACTTATAGGAAAAGTATGCAAAACCAGAGATTATAGGAAAACAGGAACCAATAGCAAACATTCTACCATCTTTGGGAGTTGGAGAGGACATAATCCTAAATCTTGAAAATAATGTTTTTCATCAGCATTTCTTACTCGTGTATAATTTGCCATAACCTGCACTTTGAAAACAGTCTGAATCTTTAAAGAAAAACCCCAAAACCCAAACTCCAGAATGCCTTCTGTACCACCAAGGAAACTTATAACAGTCCAGATTATAGTGAGCTGATGCCTTTTGTGAGCCATGACAGGCTACAAGATTAAGAATGTGTAGGAAAAAATTATAAGTGCCAATGGTGTTACCTTTGCATGTAGATATTCTTTCTTTAAAGCTGAAGGGCTACTCTTCAGTGGATGGAACCATGTGGAGCAGATTGCTGCAGATTCACATTTGGAGTGCATCAATACTGTCTGATTTCACGCGGGAATGCTCATTTGCAATAACTGCAGAGAGGGACTTCCCTGTGTCGAGATGAAATTGTGGGTTGAAATTCAACCCTAGAGTAATATTTTTTAACACTTTACATGTTTGAAGCCATCAAAAGAGAGTGAACAATCAGAGAGAAAAGCCGATTAGGAAAATGAAATTCAGGAATGAATGTCCCCTCCCACCATACACTAAGTTTGGCTCACTCCTATCTATTGCTCTAAGGAAAACATTGATTTCAAGGTCACTCCAGCACATGTAATATACAGGCTACAGAAGAAATGCTGGATGGCAGTTTCAGGCAGATTGGAGAATGAACCAATCTGCCAATTGTGCCTTGTCCTTTTCTAAGTGTGGTGTCATTGAGAGGAGTTTAGCTTCATTTATTAAAGGCTTTGAAATAGAACACCTTGCCATTCCCTTCCAAAGTACCAGCACCTGCCTGGAGTGAGCTTCATGTCCATACTTGCCTCTTGGATTTATATTCAGCAAACTTGAAGTTAATGTTGTCAGCATCATCATAAAATAAAAAGTTATGGCAACAGTCCTTTTTTATAGTTTGTAATTTAAACTTTGATGTCTATAACCCCCTGCACCACTCATCACAGAACAAAAGTATGTTCCTGGTATTGTAGGTGAGTTATGGCTGCTTTGACTAATAGCCATAATGGCAGAATGAATTTTGACTGTGAAATGAGGTGCTTGTGGTGGGAGCTCTGCCAACACACCAAATCGAGCGGGAGGTCTGAGTGCAGCGTGAACGGGTGTTCCATATGCTCGAGAGACTTTTGGAAACAGCCCAGCCTGCATATGCTTCTGTTGGCAAGCTCTTGAATAGAAAGGAAGATATTGTCCTCACCCTACCTAACATACCTCCCACTCACTTGAAATGCTCATTTGCAAATGGAGATTATGCAAATCTGTGAATGATAATGGCACAATCCCAGTCTTGCTCCAGCTGGATAGGAAGGGGGGGGGGGGAAAAGTGAAAGTCATTGAGTAGATTTTAAACCAGAATATGTATTGATGTAAAATGGTAAAAAAAAAGCATCTGAGATATTCTCCTGCCCATGATCTGTGAAGTAGCAGAATAAATTTTACCATTGCAATAAGGTGCACAGACTTCACTAGCCAATCCCTGGAACTGTAGTTTGCTGGAAGATGTTCTGATGAAAAAACACTTGAAATAATAACATCTTCCCCTGCTTATCTGTGATTGCAGTGAAAAAGCTATACTACAAAATGGTCCAAGGTGAGAAAGGGGATAAAAAATACAGAGAGAGGATTTTAAGCATGTCAGAGAGGAAATGGAAGACAGAGAATCCCTGGATAGAGGGATTTGCAGAGATTAAGAAGTGGAGTGGTGGGTAGAGGAAGAAATGGTGGCACAAGTTTATTAAGAAAACAGATTTCCCACCAGGCTGCCATAGTTTGTTGTCACTGTCATCAACCAGGTGTGTTTGTCCTCCTCCTCCCTTTTGAAATTAATTGTCATGTCCCCCAACACCCTTCCTCCCTTCTTCTTCAGCATTGCTGTCCTCAGCTTTTTCAGTTCTGTGAATGCCAGGCACAGACAGGTACAGATGTGTGCTCTGACCTTGCTCTGAAAATCCTCATTTGCCCTTTCACTCTGATAAACTCATTGTGTACAAGAGCTGTGGGTGCAGTGACTGCAGTGAATAATGCCATCTTGACACAAGTGGCACGGATCAGTCACAGAAACATCCTAGATTAAATATTTTGCAAACAAGGGCTGAGCTGGAATGCCATTTACTCCCTATTGATTCTGCCTTTCTGGATGCTTTTTGCCTTCCAAATATTTCTGAAATATTAGGTTGTGGCAAGTGATAGTCAGTTCCTCCACAGACCTCGCCCATCACACACCTCTCTGACACTCATAGTGCAGGTGGCTGGGACTAAATAACAGCTATCAACTTGCTCCACAGATATTCTTATGACTGATACATACCAAGAACTTGATTGTTCCTCCTCCCTCTCTGCTGTCCTACTGCCTTGCTCATCCTGTGGAGTGCAATGGTAGGAAGCTTTTCCAGTACATGATTTGCAACACAAACCTTTGTGCTCTTTCAGGTGTGTTCTTTGAGGCTTTTCAGCTGACCTCAAGACACCAAATGCAGTTGTTTTTCCCACCATCAGCAGTGGTGTTCCCTGCCACTGGAAACTTCCACTCTATGGTCTTGCTCCCTGCTCATTCTTGTGCTTTGCACCCAAGATGAAGCCCTTTTCCCCTGCTTTCCCTGCAGGAGTGTAATTGCCATTTACTAGGAGTTTGGCAGATTTCTGCGTTCTCCCTAGTAATTCTCCTCAGACCTTTAATTTTGCCACCTCTTATTTCCCTACATGTCTCTGCAGCTGATAAATAAATAACAAGAGTGGGAAGAGTTTTACCACAGTCTATGCTGCAATTTCACATCCTTCAGTCTTGTGATGGCAATTTTGGGTGCATTTAAGTGAATCCCTCCATTTCTGTGAAAAGAACATCAAAATGTGTAATTTACTAAAAAAAAAAGTAATAATCTGTTGTCTTAAAGACAGTGGATATTTTGAGCAAATCTTTTAGTACAAAATTTGATTAACATGAGAGCACCTACAAAGGGCAATTCCAATTATGAAAGGACTTCAAGCACTTGTTATTGCAGATTTGGTGAAACTCGAATATTTTGTGTATCTTCAAAACTTCATAGTATTTATAGCACAAGTGGCAGTGTAAGGCACGAAAAGATCAAGGGCGAGGTCTGTAAATCTGAGTTTCTTTTAGGTTTGGCTGGGGGGGGAATAAAGTAATCCTCCAGTCACCCTGGAAACCCTTCCTGATATAAATAGTTGTGCTGGAAGAATGATTCAGAGTAATAACATTAAATGGGTATGTATGTGTTGATGACATTGGGCCCTGTGCCAGAAGTGCTTAGGGAGGGTTGTGCATTGTGTCAAGTACCTTCAATAACACTTATATTTTCTTTTAATAACTGTAATGAAATGACCAAAGATGCATTTATTTGAAACAATTCAAAAATAGTTGTTTAACTGTTCTCATGGAAAAAATTGCTGCTCATTTTATTTTGAAGAATTCCCCCCCCCCACCTTGGTTTGTAATAAAATAAAAGTGCAGTCCAAATGGCTTTGAGAAAGCAGGGTGCTACTTCTGTGAGTTTCCTGCAATTAGCAGTATTAGAATCTGGCTTTGAACCGTCTCTAGTGCAATTGCTCTTACTTTGTTTGGTTTTCTTTTTTTCTTTCCTTCATACCTCTGTAACACTTAGGAGTTGAAGTCTTGGGTTCTTGAGACTGTCCTCTTATTCCTAAGATGGGGGTGTGTGGAGGGGGGTGCGTGCATGTATGTGCACACAAAGGCACATAGACATGAAGTTCTCCTACTCCCCACTGCCTCTTCCCTCTTTATACTTTGACCTTGTTTATTCTTTTCTTCAGAAACACAAAAATGAAAGCATTTGGAGCTTCCCAACTCTTCCCCTCACCAGCAGACGGCTTTGGCCTGCTGTTCCTCCTCCTCTCCTCTGCCTGCGACTTCCCGTTCTGGGAGTGAGACATCCAAACATATGTCACACAAAAGCAGCATAAATACCATACACAAACTGATCCTTCTGTGTGGGTAGCAAGTACAAACCCAGCTTTTGGCAGCAAAAATCACCAGGTTAGTCCTGTGGAAAAAGCTAAGGAAGAAAATTTGCCCCAGGTGAGGGTAGCACCGAATAAAAGCAGCCCTGCCAGTTTTGCCTCCCGAGCAGGACTGAGGGATTCCTCTGGAGTCTGGGGGTTTGCAAACCTTCTGAACCCCTAGCAAAGTTCTCAGGGTCTGCAAAACTAGTTCAAATCCACTCTGTATTTTAATTCTCTTTCCCTGAACTTAGAAACCCTTGCGGTTTCCAAGGACAATTCAGTGTAAAAGGAAAAATCCCACTAGCTAATGGGAGAGGTTCCTTGAATTGGGATGGAAGGGCAAACCAAAAAAAAAAAAAAAAAGAAGGCTGGCACAAGTTTATGGCCTATGTATACATGGGATTTATACTGACAAGCAGACTTATCCCTGCTGGCATGAATCCCAGAATCTACAGTGGCTGGCAAGTCTGCCCAGAAATGGATTGCACCAACAGTGTGATATGCCTGTTCCCCCATCTCCTGGGGAGAGCTCAAAACATGATAACTGCTGAGTAATGGGATTTGGCTGAAGAAATTAAAAATTATGCCCTCTCAAGGGAGAGTGGTGGGAGATATTTGCAGTAGCAGATTCAAACTGTCAAATCTTTTTCTTAATTTGAAAGGTTTTTTTCACTCTTCCACTACCATCTTTCTGTGCTCTCTAAGCAGTTTTCATCCTATCTGCTCATTGCTAATCTGTTTTCACACTTTACATCTGGTTTTTTTTCTAAGTCTCCTCCTGGCACCCTAAGTTTCCTAACCCTATAAACAGCCCTGCTGGGCATTAGCTTTGTAGTCCATCACATCAGCAGCTTTAAAATGGATCAATGTTGTTAGGAATGTTAGGTTCTGTTCCTTTTATATGGTTCATACACACAGGCCTTTCAGCAGCATCAAGAAGGAATCTTAAATCTGTGATCTAGTCCTGATGTACTTGGAAAATGCTGGAGGAGGTTTTTTTGTTCTCACCGGGCTGGTCTCCTGGTACTTGTTGAATTTACCCATCACTAAGAGAAAACAAATTATTTATTTGTGAGCTTTGTATATGCTGACATGAAAGGAATCTCCATACAACTAACTGTCTGAGAGCAGACATTTTCAGATGAGGTAAAACACTTCTGTCAATCAGTTGAGGCCATTTGTGATCTAATTTTAGGTGATAAAGGAGACTTTTAAACCACGATGAGAGATGCCATCTTCCTAGAAGTATTCATTTTGTTCACAAACTTTTACAGTAAGGAATTAGAGAGCTCTGGTTTTCCTCTATTATTTCTACCTTACTTTTTTTTTTTTTATTTATCCATATGCCATTATCAGTTTTGATTTTTTTCCCAAACTAATATGAATCTTATATTTATTTTCACCATTTTGCTTATTTTCTCAAATGATGTGCATTCAGTAATTGATTTAGTCACTTATGGGTTCTTTTGCCTGAATTGAATGACTTTGGCTTTTCAAATTTCTAATATGATTGAAAATTCAATTTGCTTCCAAGGGCCTTTGTTCATGAGGTTCCTGTTATGTTGAATTTTTGAGAAGCACAGTTGTTCAAATCAAGTAAAGAACCAATCCGTCAATTTATGTATTTATTAATTTCTCATATGAGAAATTATTCCTGGCCGTGTGGAGATGAATTAAAACATCCATGAAACTGTATTGTTCTGAAATGAGGATAACTTCTCCAAAAGCAAAGATTAGATGATAATTTTGTTGGGATTGACCTTTTCCTCTTTAGTCATGCAGTGAGGGGATCTCTGCAAGAATTTGGCATGGTAGCTCCATGCACGAAAGCTACAGTTTCACTTAGAGCTTTAAAAATACCAGAGGGAAGAGCTTTCTTCTCTCATTAGATTTTTATCAAGTTTTCAGATGCTCTTATGCCCTTTTTGTTTCAGTTATGGCTTTTAAAAATCATATTTTTCTTGATTTTTGGGGCTCAGTATTTCCAAAGATTTTCCATCACAGACCTGATGGAATGAGGTCTAAGTCAGGTTTGCTGATTGTCACAAATGAGTGATTTGGGTCACCCAAATAACCCTGTCAAAGGCATTAACAAAAGTGGTTTTAATGGGAATTTGTACAAGTGTGACTCAACTAAGTTGGATGGCAAGGTTCACTCTATTATTTGTTTCTCTGTTGCTTCAAAGCATTCTGTGCCTAAATTCGATGTAATTCTGCTGTGGTGGGATTTCTGCACGTGGCTGCCTCGTGAGCACCAATTCCCTTTGTGCTCTCTGTGTGGCTCAGTGCCTGGTGGGAACTTGTGGGATTTTTGTTTGCTGTTATCGATATCTACCCTGAACTGCTCCAGCAGCTCTTTCACTGTGATGGTAACACCTTGCTAGGGACTGTCTCTTTGTTACCTTTTTCATGATGAGTCAGACATGTTTCTCCAACACATCTTGCCTATTTTCACATAGGTTTGCTTTTGAATAATGCCGTTTTTGGTTTTTTTAATGTCTCTTGTTCTTCCATACTTGTGCCTCTTCATATGTGGTGTTGCAGTTACTGCTCTGTTTTGCTTCTGAAAAAGTTTAGGGGTTTTTTTCCTCAGGGAATTTTTAGCCCTTTGCGTATCTAAAAGAAAACAAACTTCCGAAATTTAGAAACCAATAAGTTTAGTTTGAATACACGCTACACTTTTGGAAAAAGGCATATTGGAGGCTTCCTCTTTCTTCCTTGAAGTCAATGGTAGATTTACTATTCATCTCGAGGAGCAGGAGCAAGAATTAAATGCAGTAAGTTTGGGTAGTAGATTATGATAAATATAGGACAGATGACAGAAATGACATGAATTCATTGCTCAGTCTAGCTTTCCAATGAGAAAATATCTCTGAAAAGCTATTGTAATCATGAAATAATTAGGAGTTTTATTGTTGTTTGGGGTATTTTGTGGTTCCTTGTTGTTATTTTGATATTTTGTGGGTTTTGGTTTTGTTTTGCCTTTTTTTTTTTAATAGAGATCCTTGTGATTAAACCTGGTCTATGAGTACATTATTGCATCTCCTGGCACCACTGAGCAAATAGGCTGACACAGCACAGCTCCCTGCTGACCTCCCAGCAACGGCTGATTGACTTTGCAAGGATTTTTCATTTCAGAAACATTTGCAATTTCCTGAAATGACTCCAAAGAATCACATTATTTTATTTCATATTCATGTTTGCTTGCATCAGTTATTTTGGGGAGAGGAGAGAAGGGGATGAAATTGTTTTATATAAGTAAGTTGGATCTATTTCATAACAAGCAATGTTCTGACCCTGACACTACAGTCTCTCTGCCCACCTATATTGAAATAAGATTTCACTGTGCTGGGATATCACAGGTTTCACAGAATCCCACCCATTTTATTTGTTTTGCTATGAAGAAGTGTCATTGTAACTCACTTTATGCCTATTACTAGAATTAGCACTCCTGAGAATCAAAAATGATGAAGATGTGAATGTTCAGGGGACTAAACAATTGCAGGTATTACAGTGAGTTGTCCACCCACAGGCTCAGCAGGTGCTGGAGGAATTGGCTGGGAAGTGGAGTATTTTTGGCACACAATCTGCAGATACTTTGGTTGCTTATTTTCATCAGAATCTTGTTCTGAAAAGAAATACAGTGAAAGGACTTTGCTGAGCCCCAGCATGTTGTTGTTTATGAAGAACCTTAGAATTTCCCAAATCGTGACTAATTGGATGTACTTTCTTTTTCTGGGGAAAAAATTCTACAGAACCATGAAAAACACTTTATAACCTGCAGTGGGCTTGGGCACAGAAGTGTCCAGTTCATGTCACAGCTGTCTCTGAGTGACAGCTTCCAGAGGAACTCTGAAGAACATGTAAATGGATGCGATTTTTTTTAATTTTTTTTTTTTTTTTAAGGGCAGACTGTGCTCTGTTCAACTTCTCTCTCTATTGACTCTTTTCCAAGTTGTGGTTTCATCCCATACCGTGGCTTCCACCTTAAAGAATGGTCAGTTTGACTAAGGTGCATTGAAAGAAAACCCAACATCACTGTTTCAGGGGGTATGAGTATCAAATAGAAGTTGGTTGCTCTTTCTACCTCAGATAGTGATCTCTGCTCTACTTTCCCTCAGTAGTGCCACAAATATAATCCTGGAAGAATTTAGTGAGCTTACATACATCAGATGGAAAATAACATGAGAAAGCATGGTTGGAAAAGGACTTTTTTCTTCCTAACGATTCTAGAAATTGACACATCCTTAGACATATTTTCTCCAGTTCACCAGGGAATGAATCTTTTTTTCTGATCTGCTTCTCTTTCTTTGGGTGACAGGTGACCTGTCAATCTGAAGGTGCATTTTTTAACTAAATGGACCTGTCATCAGAGTAGAATCTCTTGTGTTGGATTTGGCCTTTCAACCTGAATTTCTGAGCTGAAATAATAGATGTGTTGTAGTTATGAGATACAGTTGGAACTCCTCAGGTTCTGTAGATAAGAGTGCTGCTGGTAGCTTGAATTTAAGTGTTTCTTGTTGCAGAAAAATTCTATGGGGCTAAAAAGTAGGATTCCCTCCTTCATTTGTGGAACTCGCAATTCCTTGATGCACATCCCATGTAATTACATGGAAAGCACTTGCCATTTGCAAACCTGACAGAAAGCTGGTCCTGGCAGTAAGGACATCACAATGTCTGTGTTGATGGGTTTGGCAGAGTGACAAAGGTCACAAAGCAGACCAGAAGCAGAAAAGAAAACCCTGTTTTGTTATAAGGATGGAATAAGAATTACTGCTTACAGAGCAAATTAGTGAGGACTTCAGCTGAAATGTGTTTGGGTAAAGGAACTGATTTATTCATTTAGACTCTAGCATAATAAAGACTGTGTACTATCCTTAGACCTGGACTACGATTCTTTCTATCCCAGACATTATGAAAACACAGGTGAGAGTAAAACTTTGTCTTGCAGTGTTTAAAACAAGAAAGTTATCTATGGACATTATAACTGTTCTGTATGCTATACATATTGTCAAAAGTTATATAAGCTATTTTAATATTCTGGAGTCAGCTAGAGCATAAAAGAAAGAGGCAGTTTTCATTTGTGATATTAAATCTTTGTGTATTCAGTGTCTATTCAATTGAATGGAACAAATGAAGAGGAATTTTGCTGCTCTTTATAACAAAGCTCACATCATATAGGAGCAGCAGGATTACGGAAGACAGGATACACTCCAAGTATTCCACTGGTCCCCAGGAGTCACTTTATGCAGGCTGGCAATCTATTCATGGTGCTTTAAGTGCTGCAGCTCTGCCCTTACTGTCCCTGCCCTACTGTGCCAAATTTAGGGAGGTTCTTTACAACAAGAGCAGGCAGGGAAGTAAATTCTCTGCCCAGATGGTGCCCAAATCTTCTGTTTCATCGTGTGGATGCAGAAATGAGAATGAACCTCAGTCTTTCTGTTTACATCCAGGCAGCAGCCTCTCCCTCAGCATAAGAGTTGCCTTGTTCAGAGGCACATGGTTTGCTAACATGGGACTCGACAGTAGCACTTGCAGTTGTTCTTCACACCTTCACATCTGCTCATTAGCAGACCATTCCTGTGCTAGTTAAGTTATACCCAACCTTACAGCCACCATAACTGTGTGCCCTGCTGGGCATTATAGTTGTTTCTCCCTTCTCAGGGGTCTCAGTGCCGTTAAGGTCAGAGAAGCAGTGCCAGCACTGTCACTGTCAGCTTTACTCGGGGGGTGCATTGTTTGAATCTCCCCCGACACACCACCCTTAAATGCTTTGTTCTTGACAGTCATCTCAGTTCCAGCTGAGCTGGCACTGCAGCTGTTCTCAGAGGTGCTGTTGCACCCAGGCTGAGTTGGAGGGGTGTCTTTGCACCATCCCCCCTTAGTTTTGAAACCCGAGAGACTATTTTGCAAATGGCAGCTGTTTCCTAGAAATAGCATGGCTGTTCTTTCAACCTAAACATTCCAATTAATGTTTCCCTTATTCTGCTTCTATTTTGTGTTTTTACTAATGTTACAAGAACCTAGTAAGATAATAGAGATGCAGGCCAGTGATCTGACTGGTAAAATTGTAACTTGGTTTGTAAAGCCCTCAGAGTACTGGCCGCAGATTTCCCTGGTCAGAGCCTCTCTCTGTAAGCCAGTGGAATTATGCTGATTTATACCAGGTGAAGATCCATCCCTCTCTCCATGAGCCCTTCTTGATACAAGGATTCACCTTAGTTGCCTGGTCACCTCTTTAGTTTCATTTTGTTTTGATTTGAGGAAGGCTGTTGTGGTTTGGGGTTTTGTTTGGTTGGCTGGTTTGGGGGTTTGGTTTTGTTTTTATTTTTTTAAAACTTAAAACGTTTTTTAAAAGATGCTCAGCTCATCCTAGTTAGGACAAATGCAAAAACCATCAGTAAGCCCAGCAAATGATTTACTTAAGGGAATGCTTATGTCTTTACTCTGAACAGACATTCAGAAGAGTTTTGCTGGGTAACCTTACTTGAAAGCCAAAGTGTGCACGTTGCAGCTCAACTAATCAGTGTAGCACATTGTAAGATTTTTGTTTCATAATCTTGTGTCCCAAATCAATGTTTCATACTGCAAACAAATATGTTGTTTTGGTTTGTGTGCTGTTGTTGTCGTGGGTTTTCATTTGTTTGGTTTGGTTTGGTTTTTTATGCGCTGTATTGTGGTTTGGTCAAAAACAACAGAATGACCTAAAACTGGAGAGTTGACTCAGTTTTCCTCCAATAGAGGAACCACATAAAATGTTGAAAACTTAATGGTAATGGCAAAAGTACTGAGTTAATAGCTAGAACATGCACAATTCCAGCCAGGATACATAGAAAATTTGAGGTCAGAGGATGAGTAAGAGGTGAGTAAGGGAGAAAAACACTGAAATGTTAGAAATAAAAAAACTTTTATGGGCAGGAGCAGAAATGCAGAGTGTGTTGGAAACAGCTCAATCCTGTGAGTTCCAGCCTCTCAAGTTCCAAAAGTGTCATAATTTCTGTGGTTAATTCTAAATCCGTTATCGGCCCTGCACACATATTCACAGTGAGGATCAAGCAAGCAGAAGTACAGTTTCTTCTGAGCAACAGACCAGAGAATCTTGGTGCCTTCTGGAGCTTTGGGAAGGGTTTTGGAGTATCTTCCCCTACATGACTGGCAAAAGGACTTATGTGTATGGGGAGTAATGTTACACATGAGAATACAATCCAGTGATTATTCAGATTTTATGACACCTGGCCAGGATGGAGTGTGAAGAGCTGAGATTCATCCTGAGGCAGTGGACTGCTGAGAAGCAAAAGCCAGAGCATGGCCTATCTGCTTTGAAAGACATGGTCTTGAGTCCCTGCAGGTTGGAACCAGGTCCCCCACATCCTGGTAAGTGTTCTAACCACAGTGCTGCCGAATGGAGAAGAAGATCCTTCCCTGAGTCCTGCTCAGTCATTTTAAACAGGATGTTTTATGTACTGGTGTGGCAAGAGGATCTGAGGCTTAGAATGCCAGTTAGACACCAGGGTCTCTCCAAGCCCAGTATCAGTTTGTGTGAACAGGGGAAGATTTTACACAAACTCCTCCCTTCAAAGCTTATTGTCTGCTCTCAAGCTGTGCTCTGCAGTCCCTCGTGAATTCTGCTCCTGGGTAAGGACCCTCTGGATTCACTGCACTGAGAGGCTACACATGTCACCCTGCTCAGATCCCTCTGTACAGTGAGCTGTAAGCCCATGGTGGCATCAGGTGTTGCCACAGCTCAAGTCTGACCCAGCCTTGGGATGCACTTAGACGGTATCCCAGACCCACAAATAATGGTCACAGCAGGAAGGTCTGATGTGAAAGAAATAAATTGGCTAGTAATTATTTATAGAGAAAGGCCAGCTGAATATTAATTGGAATCAATGGCAATTACTGTGCTAGGAAGAAACAACTTAAGATTAAATCAATTAAAGGTAATGCCTTGAAGGAAGGACAATGATATTTAATTTAAATTGTTTTAAAGGGTATTTCACACTCTTAAGTTGTTATTTCCATAGGTTATTTTAAACATTCTGCATTAAAAATTGAACTGCATTTTCTCCTCAAAGGCAGAGAATAAAAGGAATATTGGCACTTTTTTATTCCTCAAGATAGGTAAGAAATTACACAAAACCCACTTTATTTTACAGTTCTTAGGAAGTAAACAAAAATGTTTTGGGGGGAAGTCTAAATGGTATATAATGTACACAGTTTAAAGAGTTATATTTTATGTTCTGACACCCTTTATTTATTTTTCTTCTTTCCTTAAATTAGAATTAGAATTCTAAGAAAAAAAATTAATCAAAGACCTGTTTGTTTTTTGGCTTGTTATTTTTGGTTGAAGTTTTTTTCCCCCTCCCATGAATATTCTTTAGATATAGCATCTACCAAGGCCTATATAGTCCCTATATTTGTAGTTTGCTATATTTAGAGCTGCAGTTTCTGAAGTTACATGTTTTTGTTGTTGTTGTTTAGCTTCTAAACATGTAAACCTGGAATGCTAGTTACTCAAATAGTTCTCTACTTTTCTTTCCTATTTTTTTAAGGGGGCAGTGGCAGGGGGCTCAATGTCCTCAAAGAGAGCCATGTCCTTTAATTGATCTTGGCTTTGACTAGCTCCAGTCTGGTTTTCAGCATGTGGAAAAAAAAATAGGATATATTTTCAAAATGTGTTAACTACTGCCATCCCATGGTCCCTTGGTAGAGATTTGAACAATACAGCACATTTCATATAGTGTGTCTTGATCCATAGTATAATCTTTCCTGAGCTTCCTGCTTGTACAGATGGAAGGACTGGCCTTGTAGCCATGATTTCAAAGGAAACGTTTCCTGAATGGCATGGCATATTGAGAGTGTTCTTTCTCTTACTGTCAAATCTCTGCCCTCATTCTGTGTAGGATGAAAAAACCAGCCCCTCATTCTCTTATACATGGTTTAAAACTTTTGGAGACCCATGTGCATCCAGCTGTACTTTCTCCAGCCCTGGTGCTGAGGATGTTTAGAACGATCTATAGGAGGCACCTTAGTGGAAAGTACTGGTTGCAGTGGTTTGACATTGCCTGAAATTCTGGTGTGGAAGGGAAGAGAAGAAGCTCCTTGCAGAATGTTCTGGGATTTGCAGCAGCTCAGCATTCTCTGGGGGTTAAGGTGAGCACAGCTGATTGGAGGGCATCATGTGTTATCCAGGGCTTTGGCATTACATGTAGAAGGCTGGAAAATGTTGTTCTAAGGCATAATCAAATGCATCTTTATCACATTTGTTCTGCACAGCACATCAATCTTCAGTAAAGTAGTCAAGTCATTGTACAGAAAAACTATAATTGCAGGTGTCCTTTTCCTGAAGCTGTGCCTGTTCCATGGCTGATGATCATTGGAATGTATCAGGCCATCAGCGTGGGGGATCCCAGCAGATGAAGCTGCTTCATGGCTTGAATTACTTGAAGTAATTGTTTATAATTTTGCAACTATCTTGCTGTCAGTGCCTCACTATGGAGATTCAAAGTTACTTTTATAGCAAGTGCTGTTTCTGACAGTTCCTCCCTTTGCTAGCAAGATAAGGGTAAGGAGGTAAGAAATTCCTCCTCTTCCAGGCTTCCAGGCAGCCTTCAGCCGAGTATCGCTGCAGAGCCAAAGGAACACTGTGCACCCTTAACCAACAGTTGCTTTGCCTAATGCAGACAGACTGGTGTTTGGGCGCTCTGATCAGCTTTGAGACACAGACTGTGCAGATTAGTACTTTGTAATTAGTTGTTTACAGCAGTGCAGCCACACTGTATTGGTTTTGGCTGCATTTGGGAAAACAGTTTTCTTTTTTATTTGAGAAGGAGGGGGAAAACCTGTCTTTGCC
Source organism: Myrmophylax atrothorax (assembly GCA_026770055.1). Classification (NCBI taxonomy): domain Eukaryota; kingdom Metazoa; phylum Chordata; class Aves; order Passeriformes; family Thamnophilidae; genus Myrmophylax; species Myrmophylax atrothorax. The sequence goes on along the minus strand of JAOXXN010000150.1, from coordinate 13,334,172 downwards.
TGTTGTTTTACCTTCCTCCTTTTAGGAAAGCTTCAAAAAGATTCTACTTTTATTTTACTCTCCATACAGAGTTTCCATCTAGATCTGTTATCATATGAAGCATTCAGTTTTAAAAGTTTAAATGCTTGTTAATGAAATAGAAATGCCATGAATACAGCTGGGAAAGTACCTCCTAATTCATTTGTGCTTTGGGGTACATACCCAAATAAACAATTTAGACTTAAAGAAAGACTGCAGGTTAATTGTGGAGCTCAGAGCAGATTTTGTTCTGGTGTAATCTGTAAGAATTGCACTGAGTTCTGTAGGAGTAAAAAGTCTGGTCTTTTTGTAACCTCACATAGCTGGAGGTTTCCATTCCATTTAAACTACTGTTTCAGGGATGTCAGTGCCTGAGCTTCATTGTTATTGCTGATTTAAGCATTGCTGAAATGCAACCATCCTGTGGTGTGAAGTGTACGTGAAAATTGCAGTGACCTTTCTTCTAATAGGTTCAGCAAGGTGTTTATCAAACTTTCTCAGTAAACAGCAATTAGATAACAAACCATTCCACAGAATAATCTGTCATAAAACTCTTATTGCTGTAAGTTTTGAAGATTTCCCCACACATTTGGTACAACATTTGCAATAGATTTGAATGGGCTTTCCATTTACTGTGTATAAGGAAAGTGATGTTTACTGCCTGCACAAGCCTCCAGAGAAGCATTCTGTATAGCTCTAATTCAAACTACACCAGCTGGGCAAATAAATCATGATGTGAAAATACATCATTTCTATTAGAATATGTTGTAGAAATGAACAAAACTAGGTATGCTTCCCTTCATGAATTTCCCCTAAAAATGCTGGATTTACTATAATTAATTTTGTTCTCTACAGAAACCGTCATTTAGTGGTAACACTATTAAACAAGTGAAATACAAATTACAAGTGACATTTATATGATCATAATCACTCCTTTCTGGCTGCCAGGAATATTTTTTCAGAGAGGAACCTGCATTTTTGCAGATGGCATGAAAAAAAGATGAAGCTTGCAGAGCACACCATTATTCCTGCGAGGCCGTCAGTTCGTTAGTTGAGGCAGCCAAGTCTTGACGAGCTGCAACTGATCAGCAAATGGGAAATGAGCAGGAGGATAAATTCCCAGCAAACTGAATCATTAACATTTGCTGCCTGCATCCTGAAAACACAGTAAATCAAAAGTGTCATGATATATCAAGACAAAATATCATTACTAATTGGGATTAATTTGCTGCTGTGGGATTGCTGACCTTTGCTGATAGAAAAAAACACCTGCTCATTAACTCATGTTACTTAATTTCTTTTTTAGTTTTTCTTTGAGGATATAGTAAGATTTCAGGACGCAGGCTCTTCTAAAAAGTACCATTCTTGTTGAATTTTTCCTTTTTGATGGACAAATAGGTTATTTCTTAAATGAAAATATCATTTTTGTGGATAGGAGTGTGCAGAGGGAGTATTAGATAACAAAGATGAAATTTTGTATAACCTTAAGCAATGTTAGATTGACTATATCTTTCAGTTGTGGAATGGAGGAAGATCCACTGTCAGCTTCATTGAGCACTTGTTAGTGTTTCCCAAAATGCTCATTGATATTTTCAGAAGTTTCTGAAGTGCTCTCATCTGAAAGTGTGCTGCAGCTGCCAGCCAGCCTCCTGCCTCTCTTCTGACTGGGGCAGGAATGCCATGGAAGTGCTGGAAGGGCAGCTGGAGTCCACTGCAGTCCTCACCCAGCTGCCTCAGACTGGCCTGGGGAAACACTGGCTGCAGGTGCTGCTGGCAGCCTGTGTATGTGTCTGCTGGGGAGACATCAGTGTAGAACAGCAGCCCAGAAAGGTCAGTCCTGTGCCCCATGGTTACTGATACACTGGTGTAAGGGATCGTGATTTGGAGTTGTTTTAAATCCTTTACACTTACACAAGACAGAGGGCATAAGGAGACAAGCTGGGACTTGAGGGAGAAAAATGGGATTAGACCAGGCTGATAGTGGTGGTTACTGTTACTGTTCCATGCAGCTGAGGAAGGGGAGAAGTGCTAGCTGTGTGTGGTCAAGGGGTTAGGCTGCCCAGTATATCCCAACTGCAGAGGAGTGTAGTCTGAGTCAAAACCTGGCCCAACCCAATGGACCTTGTCCTTTTTCCCTGTTCCATCCCTGTATATGGTAAGACACCAGGGTTAGGAGAGAAAGGAACATGTGGAAAGAAAGAGAACAGCCTACCTGAGAATGCAGATTTCCTAACCTATGTACTCCCATCACTGCATTTCAGACTTGTTTCCCTCTGGATGTCATCTCTGCCAGCCTACCTGCAGAGGGCAACTATGAGACTGCCACAGGCTTGACTATTCAGGTTCCTCACATGCCATTTTCCATCCTTGAGCTCATGTATCCATCTCTGGTGTGGTCCCTAAAACTGTTCTTATGCTGGTGTTTTTGAGGGGAAAAAAAAAAGATCATTTTGTCAATGAAATAACAAAATAATCCTCTTGCTCTTGACATCGTTAGGCACATTGGTGCATGTTTCAATGCCAAGTCACCACATGCTTGACTCCTTCCCTGCTGATGAGTTGCTCCCCAGGTTCTCCTTAATAAGTCCCCAAGCTCTCACCAAATTTTAGTTAAGCATCTATTTAGTCTGCCAAGTTTATGCATGTTCTTCATTAATTTCTGATGCCTGCTCCTTTGTAATGATTTCTTGACTTTCCTACACACTCTAAATCATTCTGTCCCTGTAAATACAGGACAACATGAAGTTATTATAGAGCTTTATGACTATAATGCAAGTAGAGGATGTTAACATTCATGTGATTTAACATTTCTCATGTGATTTAGGTTTCTAATATTGTAACTCTCTTCTTTACTGTCTCATAAACTATAGTAACACAAAAGGCTTTTGCCATTTTCTTCCATTTATTTTGGTCTAGGGCCATTACCCTGTGTTTATGTCCAAACAAAGAGGTGATTTTTTTCCTATTTTAAGCAAACCTTCTCCCCCTGGCTTTTTACTTTTCTTTATAATGGTGGGAGAAGGTGCACTGTATGCAGAGATCAAACAAGCACACAATAAACTGATATCCCCAGGTTCTTGCATTGCTGTGAGACAATGTTACTAGAACTGTTGTATCGACTATAATAATCCAAACATCCACACTGACACTAAAAAGGGAAAAGGACAATGATCTATAAATAATTAAGAGAAAAAAAAATCATTTGTTCTCTGTTTAAATGCCCAGAGATAAGCTCCCATTTCAGCTTGAGACATGTTACTGCCAAAATTGATAGGCCAAGGTCAGTCTGAGTTTTTCACAGAGCTCTCCTTGAAATTATATTCTCCTATTCAGAGAAAAGGACTAAGACAAGCTTTGGTATAAAGCTGATGCCATAACCAGGGGAGATTGTTTCAGCTAATGCCTGTGTGAGCTCTGTTGTGAATTTCTGTGCATTAGTCCTGTATCTTCACTTAGGTAAGTCCACAGTGATGTAAGTAGGAAATAAAAGAAATGCCAGGCCGAAGAAGAGTTCTCCCATGACAGAAGTCAGTGGGCACTAAACATGCACTACAGTTTCTTGCAAGCCCTGTGGAGGGGGAATGTTGCCTAAAAATTGAGAGACATATCTGAGAAATATGAGAAGGCACTATGACAATTCGAGGTCAGTTATAGAATTGACCTCTTGTTTGTCTTTGACTTCAAAGGTGCAAAAGACTCTGGACTGATATGGGGTCTTTTTCAAGAATTCTCAAGTTGAGGAAGGCTGTACTTATGCAAGTGGTACATCCAGACAAGGGGAAAAGTTTATTAGGAAAAAAAACCCCACATATTAGGTAGCATGTCAGGAAGAACAAGAAACATTTGCTGACTTTCATTGTATATTTGATTGTGGTGTGAATGAAATGGGGTATATTTGGATGTCATTGCTGTTCACAGATGTTAGTGAGTTGACCAAAATAGAAGACAAATATTAATAGATCCTCTGCTTCTGTCAATGACTAAATGAAGATAAAACAAAAGTCCTCTCATGATGAAGTGCTGCATTATATTCATTTATTTAATGTGTGTATGGTATGGCTTCAGATGCTTGATAAAGTACTGAGCTCAAACTGACTTTATTAACATCATCATAAAAAGCACATATGCAATATTTCATGAATTTAAAATAATAGAGCTGCTTTAATTAGTGTAACTCAAAGTTCCCAGTGCTTAACTTCAGATTCAGTCACCTGTAGTGTAACCATGTATCAAGAACTGCACAATGGCTCACCTGAGATACACAAACAAAGCCTCCAGTGTGCCCTACTGTGCTTTTGGGTTCAGATTTGTGTAAATAGTTAGGGATTCAAAGACCTTCTTAAGTCACCTCAGTGAGCTGGTAGTGCTTCATTATATTGCTGAAGTGGAGGACTTCTAAAATGGTTATGACTTGCAGTCCTTCTACCGGATCCCTTAAAATATATATGCACATACATGCATAGATATACCTTCATATTATTATAATGCAACAGGCTATTTAAAGTCCTTGTCTGTCATGGACTTTCTTTCTTTCACACAAGCATAACTATTGACAAATAATTATTTTTTTCAACTGCTTTCTGCCATATCAAAGAATGGCAGATGACAGCAGCTGAGCACTGCTCTGGGCTGGGGAAGGTTCTGGCATAGCAGAGCCTTATCTGTTTGCTCTCACTTAGCTCTATTTCAACTTTCAAAAGCTCCTGGTGGAACAGAAATCTATCCACTTCAAATGGAACCACCTGTCTGCTTGGCAGGTTGTCCTGTTGCACATAATGTGTTAAGATGACTGTTGTTTGCCCAGTAGTTCTTCTTGGACCCCTTCAGTCTGTGTACTACCTGGATATTCTGGTCTTTAGACTCTGCATGTGCATCTTCTTTCCTGTTAACCTCACTGGCCTCTTGCAATTGCTGTGTTATTCTCAGGCCTGTTTTTCCCTAAGTCAGTCAGAAATTAATAACTTATGAACAAATCATCCTTCACGTGTTGGTTTAGTGCATCCTCTTTTTCTAACTTGAAACTTCATAGTTTCACATTGAAACCATTCTTGAAAGATTTTTCTCTTGACATGAACTGTCTGGTTCATTGTTATTCATAAGGAGTTTTAAAGTGTTGCCCTTTTAACAAAATGACCAGTCCAAGAAAGTACAATTGGAAATTTTTTCCAGGGTGACTGAGTGTGTGTGTGCAGTGCAGTGTGGAGGCAGCAGCTGCCTCAGAATTGAATGAATTCACGGCTAGGACTCAACATATAACTGTGAACAATTATGTGGTTCTCTGTGGTAAAAATTAGCTGGTGCCATATGCAGCATGAATCTTGTCTCCTGGCAAAAGGGGAGAACTGTCTTCCTTTTTGTCCATGACATGCTGCAGAGAGCACCATGGAAAATTTCAAGTTTTCCTGACTACCACAGTAAGTGCAGCACAGAGTCCCCCAGTTTGTATAAAGATGATGGAATAATTAGCTGAATAAAGAGAAAGACTTCACCAATAATTACATTCACTGAGGAGTCAGCATAAAATAATTTTGATTTTCTTGGAATGTTTTCTGGAAAATCTCTCTGAGAAGCCCTGCCCTCCGTTTCAGGGTTGCATATGGCTCCCTTTGTAAATTGTATTCAAAGGAAGAATTCTCCTGGCAAGCATTTTGCACCTCCAGCTGTCACTACAAATACTGTGGAGTCATTCATAAAACAGCTCATGAATGAATACAGGGGGATATCTTCTATCTTCACATTCACAGTAGATGAGCACCAGGAAATGGAAGCAGGTTCATCTGCTGAAACTTCCCAAAGGTTCCCTATGGTGGCATATTCTCTCTGTTAGAAAAGAACCATTTTTTTTCTTTCTCTTTATTTACATGAAATTAAGTTAATGCACAGTGAATATGAAGACAGGGACAAAATGAGTGCCTTAAGTCTCAGAGCTGATCATGTTTGTAAATTAATAATTTTTAATATATTCCAATAACTTTTAAGACTACTTCTGAATACAGGATTGTCTTGTTGCACTCCAAAGCCCCATCTGAAAGGTACTGACTACAAATGTCTACTGTAAACACAGGTACTGAGTGTTTGTCACCGTAGGCTTCAGAGAGCTGCACCGAGATTGGTTTTTTGCACATTCTTAGCCAAAAAGTGGCTTGACATTTCTAAGAGCATCTTCCTTCATATTCTACATATATATGTGTGTATATATATATTATACTTATGTTCTCACATTGATGTGCACATGTAGATGTACATATATGCATTTATCATCTATTAGTATCTAAGTCAGTTGTAACGTTATCTTGTTTGCAATGGAATCTTACAGTTTTAAAGAATGCTTCATTGAACTAGTGGAAACTTACACAAACCCTTGATTTCTTCCTTTGAAAATACAAAGTCGTCATTCATTTTTCAATCACTTTAGGTCAAAGCTGCAACAAAGGGAAAGGGCAGGTGTTAACAAGCGGGAAGGTGCTACAGGAACAAGTAATTTTTTTGCAGTATCTTGTCACAATGCTTTCGACAGAGCTATTGTTTCAAGCACAAAGTGTTGCCGGGAAGATGCAAGAGATCTGATAATAGGTTTGTGGCAGCCCTTTTGTTTCTGCAGCTGTATCCCAATCGGAGCATTTAAACATTACAGTCTGAAGTGAAAATACTCATTTTCTCTGCAGTAATGAGAGGTAATTTTTATATTGTTATCTGCTTAAGGAGTGAGATAACTTGGATACAAATTACTAATTGCTGGCCTTTAAAGCGAATTTCTGCATTTTTGTCACTAGATTGACATCACAAACAAGCAGCAAAACAGTTTCATCAAAGCATTTCATGTTCGTGCAGACAGTGCTTTCCTCTCAGTGAAGCACTTACATATGTTAGATGAAATGCATGCTGGAGTCACCATAAGTATCTTTTTCTTTGTTGGTTTTAGGAAAACATGATGGGAAAAGTGGTGAGGAGGTAGTATAAAGGGGATTTTAATTCATGTTTTGTTTTAGAGTTTTCTTGAGTTTTTTTGGGGGGTGTGTGTTTATCTGGAATAACCAAGGTAGTGCCAAGTCTACAGGCAGTCAGTCTTATTAGATTAAAATCTTTAAAACAATGAAATTGTATTTCAATGTAAACAGTAAAAGCATTTCAGGTCTACATCTTCCTGATTTTGAGTGGGAGCTGGTTGAGGGGCAGAATTACTTTGCTGATGTTAAGACTATAACATCTTAGATTTTTCTGCAGTTTGAAAGCTTTGCCTGGAATTTCCATTCCCAAGGCCTGTTGCACAAGGAGTCTCCCAGCAGGTTCCCATTGCATTCTGGGGCAACCACAGGACTCAGCTTTACACAATAAGGTGCAAGTTTGTGTATTTCTCAATGCTGTTATCTGAAGACCTGACATTTCAAATTAATTGTTTGATGCAATAAGGTCAAGCAATGCTGGTGTTTAGGAAATATTCTGTTTCTAAAGGCAAAAGCTCAGGGATGGCCTGTTGTTAGTGGAGCTCCAGCATCTCCAAGTGCCGTGGCTTATGTTCACAAAGCTGTTGCTGTTTTAGGCCCTGCTGCTACTTCTGCTGTGGGGTTTCCATTTGCTTTTTGAGTTTCTCTGGCACACTACTGTGGTGAATAGCAGGTTTCAGTAACTTCTTATCCCCTAGAAACTGAAGAGTCACTCCTGGCTTAGTAAAGTCATGGAAGTTTTACCATTATTTTAACTGGTACCACCAAAGGGTGTCTCTTTTGGTTTTACAAATGACAACAAACCAAAAAGTACAAAAGGAGTATTAGTTAATCTGCCTGTGGCTGCTGGAGAACATGGGAATGTTTATGGTGAATGTATACTTTGAAATATGCCAGCTAGTTGAAATATTTTATGTATGATTTAAACCTTTCTCTCGTGTAATTCAATCACTGTACAATTTACTCATGATATTAATTTGCATTCATGTCTAATGCCTTGCTATTTAATTAATTGTTGTCACTGGTATCTCTAAGTAAAAGAGTAAATCTCTCTCTACTCCCCCAGTCCCAGCAATGTGGGCTGGCAGATATTTATAAGTATTTTACATTTTCCTAGTTAAATACTCCTCATCCAGTATCTTAAAGCAATGTTCTTTCTTAAAACTTTCATTTTAACATCTTCCTCCTCACAGAGACTTTGTATTGTATTTATCATATTTGTAAGATGGTTCCTTCATCTCACTTGTTCTCCAAGATAAGAGAACATCAACATTTTAAAATACCATTCTGGTCATTGGCTTGACTCAAGGCATGAAAAAGTTCTGATTTCCTTGGAGTCAGATTAAAGCTTCAGAACTTTATACAAACTCACAGATGAGCCTTGTATTTTGGCAACCATTTGAAAGGGTTTTGGGGAAATATATTTGAAGGACAACCATTTCCTAAAGCCTTCCAAGAAATGCAGCTAATGCTAAACCACATGTTACAGTCAGCTCTGGAGGAAAAATATTTGTTCTAACTTAATTTTCCCCATATTATTTATTTTTTGTTTGTTTGTTTATTTATTGTGAAAAATGTACCAGAGATCCAAAGGGAACCCACTCAGAACAGTTACCATTGGTGGCCATGCAGTTAAACTGATGATTGCAGTGGAAAACTCTGAATGTTTTTAATGGAACTATCTTGCTATGAATTTAAAATTTGTATTTAGCTTCTGTAATTCCCTGAGCTCAGATCTTCTAATGAACTAACACTTAATGTAAAGATAAATTCTCATCAAAACCACAGCTCATAACTGTTTAAGTTGAGTTTATGGTGTGTTGATTGGCTAAAGCTGAGTTAATTGAAAGTATTTATAAATAGACAATTTGCAAACCATGAAAAAGGAAATCACAGTGAAAAATTAAGCCTCTATGGTACAATTCAGTGAGTCTTATGGTTGGAGAAAAGAAATTGTAATGCAAACATAATTCCTCAGCTACAATGTTTTTCCCACTGTTATTATTTAAAAATGGGATGTAAACAGATATAGGACTTTCTACTGAGCAGCTGGCCCTATTGCTGCGAAATTTCTTTCTTTCTTCCTAGACTTGTCCTAAATGGGATCCTACACCCTGCACCCAAAACTACCACTGGAAAAACACCAATCTTTAAAAAAATAGTTTCCTTCAATGTGGTTGCATCAGTATCACCCAGGCTCATGCCTGTGTTTATTTAACGAAACCTTTTGGAATTGCTTTATAGATGGAGGGCTTAAAGCTCCTGATGTTTGTCAGCACATAGAATAGACAGTTATTATATGTAGAAGTGGTCAAAGAAAAATTTCCTGCAAAACATAACATTTGAAATTTAGGGGGTTTTTTGAGGCAGATACCAATAATGATTTTTCCTGAGAATTGAGAGTGTTTCACTAAGAGCACATTTCTGGTTTCTGTCTTACTTTGGGACACACTAATATTGCAATTAATGTGCACATGACACCTAAAAGTAGATGTGGTTTTTGTAGCTCATTCTGGGATCCTTGGGTTTCTTGCTACCTTACTCCTTCCATGATGTACCAAGATCTGCACTTTAGCTAATTCACAGCACATCCTGAGCAACCAGGAGACATGTCAGGATGTTATTGAGCACTTGTTTGAGGTTTCCCATGCTGAATAGTCACACAACAAATACTCTTGAGCATGTTGAGCCAATGCCCATACATGAAAGAAATAAATTTGAAATGAAAAAAAAAAAAAGTGTGAGATCTAGCTCAGCTCTTCAGGCATTCTGTGGCTAAGGATTGTCTGAGTCACAGCCATTACTGCAGCACACTAGAAAATGCAGTTGAGCTGGAGTCTAATTTGAATGGAAGCACCATACAGTTCCAGCCCACATAAGAGCAATCAGCATTCTGGTAGGGCTTTGGTTCATTGTTAATTGCTCTCCAGAAAGTTCTACACTCCCCACACCCCCCAATGTAAGCATTTGAGCATTCTACCTAATTCTAAAGAGAAACTCTGCTAGAATATTGAAATACACCAAAATGTCAGAGTTAAATCAAACTCTGTGACAAACATGTAGAAAATATGTATTGTTGGTGAAGATGTCTGGCTACCTTTGGCATTAGTTTGCATCACTAAAACATACACGTTTCAAGAGAGAACAACTGTTGTTATGGGGACTTTGACAATAGCTCACTTTCTCGAAAGTAAAGAGTGATGTACATTAAAGGATGCTAAGAGGCATTTTATGCTATCTAGAGATTAAAAGTGTGAGTTTAAAGCATCAATCTGCAAATAAAGCCATCTAATAGCAAGTAAAATGAGAAAGGTGATAAGAGTGTCATGATTCATGGCATGAACCAACTGCATTATGAATGATCAATGAACATTATCATCAGAACAATGTCATAGTCTTACAATTATGGTGCACCATAAATGCAAATATAATTGCTTTGTATGTAATGAAATACAAAAGCCACATTTAAATAATACTGTTAAGGTTGTGATCCAAACTGGCAAAACCGTGGATAGTCAGCTAAGCTGACATGATCTCATCTTAACCTTTTCACTGCTGTCAGAGTAGAAATGGGATTGCAGAAAGTGTGTTTATGAAACATCAGGGTATTTGCTGATGATATTGGAAATTCCTGTTTGTTCTTAGTAGATGGGAGGCTAAAGCAAATAGATATAATTTCTTCTCCTCTGTTTTGAGGTCATCTTATTGATTTTGCAGTTGCTTCTGTGGAACTGAGAGAAGAGGGTGAGCCAAGTTATAATACAGTTGATTATGTGTGGCAGGGGAAGAGACTGCAAGAATCACAGTGCAGTAACAGAACTAACAGTAAAAGAAATGGAAGCAGGCACCAAAAATCGCTGGGTACATCCGGTGAGTTTTTTGTTAATTCTTTATATCTGTGCAGACATCATACTGCTAGAAATGGGTAAAGTGGTATTTTAATTCTCAGTCTATTATATACTCAAAGTGTGCAAATACAGCAGTATGGACTGTCTGTAATTCTGCCATGTTACTTCAGTAAGGCCTGCAGTTTTCGTGCCACTGGTTAAAAAAGCCACTGTACGTGTTTCTAATATTAGCTGGTGTAAATAAACCAGAGCTTGGAGAGGGACATGCAACCAACTGTGCAATCCAGGTGCATTCCATTCCTTTTGTCCAAAGAGCATAGAGGAGTAATGAACATAGCGCAGATGAAATCTTGGCATCAGCAAAGATGATTTTCAAGGGTTCAGGAATTTGTCTCAACAGTCACTCCTGAACGGAACTCTCCTGTGATGGAGTCATAGTGGAACTTTGCAAGAGTTGATACTGTGGTCCTTAACATTCCTCACGTCATTGTGCATTCCTCTTTCCTTGTTTATCCAGGTATTTTGATATAAGCTTAAAGCAGTATTCCATTTGAAGATTGAAGTACATATTGTTTAGGAACTCTGAATGCTATAATGGCTTACAGGGTCCTTATGTCTTGACATAGCCTGATAATAAAAAAGGTCAGAATGCCTCAGCTGGCTGAGGACTGGCAGCTGCTATATTCATACCATTCAGCAGAACAGTGATGTCATACTTTCAAACATGTACTTTGAGAGATTGTCCAGAATTGTGGCATTACAAAGTTCTCATCTGCTCTAAATGGCTCCAAATTCATAAATATCATAAACTAATCTCTACTCATTGCTATGGATCTTAGTAAGAATGTTGTATCAATTTACATGTAAATATTTACAAGCCTATTGAAGGGCCAAAAAATTAAATTTATCAGGGATTCTCCCTAATCTTCTGCACATAGGAATCTTTAAAAATAACCAAGCTCTATGATCACCTGATGCCATACATGGAGACAGCAGTGTAATTTTCCAATGCAGGCAGAAACCAGTAGAATGCTGCCTGTTAGAACTATGGTTAATACAAAAATCAGAGCTGTGATGGCTGAGCTGCTGTTCATGGCAGTGTGTTAAATTGTCTAAAAGTCTCCATTAAACTCTGCATGAAAACACTTGACCCTTTATTATTATTAAAACTTATTGGAATTTCAGCATGTCAGTGGCCAACCTGGAAGAAGCAGTTAAGTTAGAACAAGGCCTTGCATGAAGATAATACCTCTATTTATAAAGTACAAGGAAATTAAGACTGCATATGGTAATTATGTGCTTGACCCTCTTAGTCCTACAGATTCCCTAAGTTTATAATGCTAACATTAATAAGAGCCTTGTCATTACCAAGAATATTTTATTCCAATGCAACTTTAGTTTGGCTTAGAATGTATTCATAATATATTAGCAAGTTTTCATTCCTGTAGTTTTACTCTAATTGTGTGATTTACACACTTCTTAACATGCAATTTCTGTTAATAACACTTAAATTTACAAGGTGTGATTCAAAGTCAGTTGTCTGTGACAGGGATCTTCTAACAAATAAGAGAGAAGAAAATTCCATACATGTATTTGCTATCCCAAAAAGATTGTGAGATGAAACTGGTAGGTTTTTAAAAACCAGATGGGTTAGGATTGGTTTATGGGACAACAGCACCAGTTTGTATATCAGAGTGTTCTGTGAGGATTCTTCTAGGATGAGAGATATGAGTGTCAAGGCTGGAATTACACTTAAAGACTTAATAACCTACAGATTGTATAGTCATAGTGTCCATAAAAAGCAATTAGTGTTGATGAATGAAAAATAACAAGTCTCAGTTGAATCACCATTGTACAAGATACAAAGTGCGAGATTAGAAAGATCTCCTGCCTTTTCCCATTCTGCCTACCGGTCACTTGTCCTGAAATCCATGTGTGTACCAAGCTCTACCATGAAGCTAATGAGGGTTTGCCTAGTCGTGTTATTCAGTTTCTCTTGGCTATGGGGGTGTCACATCTTAGATTCTGTCTTTTAATTTCCAAGTTAAGTATATGTAAGCAATTTAAATCTGCATACTGTTCTACCAACTCTTCCTTCTCAGATCAAATAGTTCTACTTCTTTAGCAGTGTCAATCCCCAGTGTATTTACAGAATATTATTCACTCCTTTCCAGTTTGCTAGGGTTTGGTTAAGCCCATGTAGACTTACCTGAGCTGGCTGTAGAACCAGAACCAGAGCATTTCCAGGAGTGTGAAGCCCCAGGTTATCACAACTCTGCTGCTTCCAGAGCCAACAAATTGGCACCGTGTTGTGGCAGAACAGGTAATGTGTTTAACATGATGAGCACACCTATTCAGCAGACAGCTTTGTGAAGCTGTGTGATACAGATATGATGTATGCCATGTTCTTGTTATAATGCAGCTTGTATGCAGGGACCTTTCAGGCTGTTGACCAGGAAGCTCACAGTCACCTGTCCTGGTTCTGAGGGAAACAAAACAGTTTCTGTCACAGTCTGGCTGGTTCTTTCACAAACCCAGGAGGACACAATGCATAGACAGACTGGAACACCAGAAGTAGGAGCGAAAATAGCCAAGGAAATTATGCACAAATGAACTCAGTTTTCTTCAGGTTTTTCAGGGAGACTTTTGAGAGGGAGATTATATAAAAATATAGTTTCAGAAAGGAGGAAATGTAGTATAAAGAATGATCATGGTAGAATTATATTCAATTTTTCATAAGTTATATGACTAAATGAAAACCAAAGTTCTTCATTCATACATCATGTACATCATCTGCAATCATATGTGATCTCTTTCACTCCTAATTGGTAGCAGATAGATATGTGCATGTACACATATTGGGTTTGATTACTTCTGTTGCACAGTGGCTGAACTGTAGGCCCCAGTCAGGCAATATCTGTTAATTTTTTTCTGTCAACACCTGTTTCTTTATACCATCTCTTGCCTTCAAAGATGAAAACTTACATGAAAAATAGAAGTTAGTGAAGATAGAATTCAATCAGCACAGTAATTCCCAGTAGCAATAACGCATTTTGCTGTTGCTCTCTCTCTGATATATACTTCTCATTTAACAAAGATTTTTTTGCATGGAAACTTTCTTAGCTTTAATAAAGGAGAAGAAAATGCAGTCTTTGTTTTCATTTGCTCCCAGGGATGTGCTCTGTGCAGCTCCCTGGACTCATAAGGAAAGACTAACTTCCTATGAAATCACAAGACCCCCAAAGAAGGGGTTAAACTATACTGTCCAATTGTAAGCTCTCAGAGCTGCACTTCTGTTACTCCTCTGAGTTTTTAGCTTGTGACACAAAGGCCCATATTTCTGTATGGTTTAGAAACATATCTGAAATCCTTTCAGAAGAGCTGTAGGCATCTCACTCTACCATGTTCCTCTAGACACTGGCAGGTCACCTACATTTTGCCTGAAATTTCATGCCATGCCATTTATATGATGTGGAATTGATCCTTGCTACATTTATCTGGAAAGAGTTTCTGTGATAACACTCTTCTTTTCCCTTTAACTTAAACACACAAAGGAAGTATGAGTCAGTAGTTTTTTCTAGCAAATCCATGGCAAGCAAGGAAACATATTGGCTGAATTTAGCATGTGCATCTTGGGAACACAAAGCAATTTGCAAAGACTAGAAATGAGCTTGTATTGAGGATGTAGCTTCTGGGGATGCATCCAAGTGCAAGCTTAGTTCAACTGTTCAATATCCCTTTTCTCTGCTTCAAACAGACCTGTGCATCAAGCATGTCTGTCTGCCACCTTTTAACCACCCCCAGAGAAACAGATACTGCTGATAGGTCTGTGGTTAGGTTTTGTTCTTGTTTTGCTCGCATGTTTTATGTGTATCATGCTTTATGGTATATCCTGATGCTTGGCAGTGATGGAAGGACTACTGCAGAAAGCTTTTAGATTGCATATAAACTGCAAAATTGGTCTATATAGGGGAAAAAAGTATGTAAGTACACAAAGGCAGATATTTGCCATTGACTTCACAAAGCTTAGCATTTTTAGTGGAGGTGGTTTCTTTTGGGGGGGTTGGGTTTTCATGTTGGTTTTTTTTTTTTTTTTGGCTGGGTCTGAGAAGGAGTTCAGCAAGATGAGCCCAAAGTGCCCTGGAAACAGAAACTCTTTTCATGCTGTTTACACACAGCATTTGGATGTTTCTTCAGGAAAATGCACATTTCTCCTATCATAAGCCATCTCCATTCTTTCTTGCTGCTTTTTCTACTTCATCAGAATGACTTGGTTAGAATCAAACTAAGTTACCTGTCTTTGGAGTTGGATAATCCGAGACAGCAAAGTGCTGTGATTTTGGTTTGGGGTTTTTTTTAGATAATTCTTGCTGCTTAAGTGCTGGTTTACACCTTTCAAGGAGCAGTGGGACATTCTTATTCATCAGTTGTTCTAGAACTGGAAATTTCTTTCTCCACGGGGGTGGATGGAAAAAGGTTTTGGTGTTCATAGTCCTGATATATGGAGGTACCTGAGAGAGGAAGAAGGGCAGTTCCTCAGTGCCAAAATACCAGGGAGTAAAAAATGGTTTTAACCATTGTAAGTTCCCTGTAATAGAAGCAATGCTGCACTTCCACAAGAACCTGTGATTCAGATCATAAATCTGTAGCACCACTTTATAAATCATTCACAAAATATGCACTATGATTCATTCCTTTCCTTATGGAGAGTATTATGAGAGAATATGAAATACATGCATTTTTAATAGGGTCTGATAGCAAGAGCACTGTCTCTTCAGTAGAGGCCAGAGTACCAAAATAAACCCCTGCTTACCCATGTGTTAATTAAACTGGCCTGCCTCCTTTGTCTCTGCTTCCCTTCTACCTGTTTGCTGATAATTGACTGCTGGGAGTAGAAAATGAAATTGGAAATTAGTGAACATTGTGAGGGATAGAAAAAAAATGCTTTTATTCATATTGAAGTGGAAGGAGAGAGAGAGAAAGATATGCCATCTTCATATATATTTGTGATTTTTTCCTTCCTTTATTTTCCTCTTCTTTGCTACTCTTCATAGTAGTGTGAGACAGGTTATTCTCCTGGTGTTCTGGGTTCTGCTATAGTAAAGAATTTTCACAAAGAAGCCAGATTTTAAGCCTAGAGGGATTTAGGTGACTTAAAGTAAATCTGACCTAAAAGTATTTAAAAGATGTTTATCTAGCCTCAGCCTATAAATCTCTGCAGCTTTCACCTATTGCCTCCCACGCTCTGTATCGTGAGCTACTCCCCAGACTTTGCCTCCTGCTTCATTTGCCTTTGGGAGTCAGTGTCCTAAAGGTCATAGTTTTGTCGATATGCTTTGGGTCATCCAAAGGGAATAAATTATACCTACAGCTATTTGTGCCCCAACTTTCCCTGGTTTCAGAAATTCAGGCTCCAAAATCGGAGTGAGACTCTAATTATCCTCTTTATGATCCTGCTTCCCTTTGTGTATGTTTGTTCTTTAAACTGAGATAAATTTCTGGTCCTGAATCTATACAGTCGTTCCATGACAGAGTGAAGGACTGTTCTTCCTTGGCATTGCTATACATCAGACACAACCATTGTACCTAAACAGCTATTATTTTCTACAATAGAACTACAGTCACTGAAATAATGATTTATCAAGGCCTCTACCTCTGAAAATCAACTGGGTTTGGCATGTATCTAGAAACACAGATGTATTATCTACTGACGGTATTCTATCTATGACTTCTATCTCTTCATTATTTCAACTGGTATCTGTATTACTCCATCAGATTGCAATATGCCTGACTCTGATATCAGATGCTTTTATTATTATTTTATTTCAAGATACTGAACTTCCCTTAAAAGAAATATTAAATATGTCATTTGTGACTTAACTTCCATCCAGCATTAAACAGCATTTTATATCCTAACACAGTCCCAAATCTGTGTATTTAGTGCCTGATCTAAAGCCTGTTCAAATCCACTAAAGCCTCCATGGAATTGGGATTCACATAAGGCCTTTAATGCTGCTAAAATATACTACCTGATTGAAGATGTCTCTGAGCAGTAATTACTGAGGAGGAATTGCAGGGGCTGAAGGCTGGGCAGAAACACCTGGGGTTCATTTGGAGCTCCAGGAACATTCATTACTTATTGTGGGGAAGGTCTATACTCCCCAAGATAGAGGCAGACAGATTTCATTGTTTGATGCAGTCTTTGAAATCACGTAGCAGGTTTCTGTAAATAGATGAAGTTCTTAATTAAGTGAGGAAAAGTATATTGCACTTGGCACAGTGACTGCTGTGCTCTTTTGTGAGCTGCTAAATAGAATTGGTTTTATCCTTCCCCATTTTTGATGCCAGTGAGCTTTGGGCATTTGCAGATAATTCTTCTGTGCTAGAAGCTGCTGAGGAGAGCTGAGTGAGGGGGAGGCTGGTGTTGAGGGGGTCTCATTGTCAGGGCATCGTAAGCAAGCACAGGCCAAACGTTTCCTCACTGTGAGCAGCACTGAAACAGTTAATGGTGCAGGGCTGGGGCACCTCAGGGTTTCACTTAACAAACATTTTAGAAAAGTAGACTATTTTCTACTTCCCAGGGCTATCATTTCAAGCAGTGTGCAGGCTATGGAGGAGAAAGCCAAATGAGTTTACATGTATTTTGTGGTTTTGAGGTTGCTCTTAGACCTGCAGGATGCGGAATATGCCTAAAATAAATAAGCAGTTTTATAGAATGATTTTGTGGCAAGGAATGAACTTTGCCCACAAGTTCCAGCAAACAGAACAAAGCACAAAACTCTGTTATTCCTGGTTTCTCTTGCAGTGACATTTCCATAGGCCCTGGGATTATGCCACAGTGAGTACAAAAGATGTTCTTCCATGACACCAATTTTTCTTCATGGCTGGAAGGTACTGGCTTTTATTGTCCTATAGCCTATGGCTTACAAAATAACTCAAGGAAACAGCTATATAAACATTACAATTAGAGACTGGGAATGAAGGGATAACCCTTCAACCCTCTGTGAAGGATTTACAGGCTGAGGCTACTTCTAGGAACTTAGGCCAGAAGAGAGTTTGGCTGGTCCAGCCAACCCCTGCTGCAACAAGGGCAAGTGCTGCTGGACCTTTCCTTAAGAAGGTTTTGGGAACAAACATTCATTCTTGTCAGTGAGACAGACTGCAAGACTGAATCAAGCATTGAAATAATGAAAACCTGCCTCTAGGATGTCATCCAAACCTCTCACTCCTGAGTATAAAGCCAGTATTTTACATAGTTATCTTGAATTTATCTCCTCAACTTGGTAAAATCTGAACCTAAGTTTTTCCTTATTCTGAGTAGATTGATTGGTAAGGTCAAAGTAAGTCTAAGTATTAAGTAATGTAATTCTAGTAAGTAAGTAAAAATTTAAGGAAAATCCATCAGCTACAGCCATTGCCCCTCTCCTTCTAGTGCAACAGTTTCTTTGCCTGACTGGAAAACCTGTCTTTGCTTTAACACTAATGAATTCTAAAAGAAGTTATAAGAAACAGGGGAAAGGCCTGTAAAACTGGTTTTACTTCCAAAATAGGTGCAGAGCTATTCATTAAACTCTATTAGCAAACTGATGAAGTAGGTACTTTGCACAATAGCAGGAATGAGTAAGTTGGGAAGACAGATGGTATAGGAGAAAACAGTTATTTTAATCCTGAAGTTTATTTACCCGAAGCACTTTAGGATAACCAGCTTTAACAAACTAAAAAATCACTACAAAGTAGCAGTGAGTCCATTTTACAGAAATTATGTCAGGAAGGAGCTAAGGAATTGTTGGACTGTTCTGTCAGTAAATAAAATCAGTTGGCAATTGAATTTAACAGAATCTGTTTTTTCAGATACTGATTTAATTCCTCAGAGTTACTCCTTACTGATACAAATATATGGATGTGAGGGGTTTGGTGGGATTTATTTGACTGTTTATTTTATTAAAGCTGACTATTTTTGAGAAAATATTTATTTTGTTTTAGGGGGTGGTTTGTTTTTTTGTTTTTGTTTAGGTGGGCATTGTTTTTTAGATTCTAGTTTGTTTTATGGTTTGGTTTCCTACACTTCTCCAAAGATTTTGGAATTCCCCACACAATTGTCCATTAGTGCTCTTATTTTTTTTTTTTAAATGAGGTTTTGTATATTCATATACCTGATTTTTCTGTATCATTGAGATATAAAGGAAAAAGAAAAGCTTTTTGCTTTTTAGGTGCTTCAGTTTCACATCTTTGCATAAAAACAAAAGCAAAGATAATAAAATCAGAATAGAAGCGTGTTCTACCCATCCTACCCTGATGCAATTAATAATTAAGATCAAATGACTTGTACAATACCTACCAGTATGATTAAAATGCTATGAAAAGGTTGCTGTAAGAATAATTGCTTTTTGTTTAATGTAACCAAAAAACAAACCTGTGGTTCAATATCTTTTGTGTTCTGTGTTTTCTGTTTTTTACAATTAATGTGACATAAGGCATTCTTTATGCTAATGTTATAGCTCCTTGGACGGGTTTAACACCATTATCTTCTTTAATGAATAATTCATTCCCTGTTGAAAACTTAACTATATCATTTTTACAGTGTGTAAATGAAACTTTGAAGTGCAATTTAACTTTAAAGAACTTCAGATTGTAGAAAATACTCATAAACCACCAAAAAGTGCTGTGCAAGGATTACTGTCTTGTACTGAAGTGTAAGCTCGTTGTGATGAGCATGTTTGCAATTCTTAATTTTGCTGCTTGTTTTAAAAAAGTCTTGGAAAGGATTCCCGGTTGGTTTTACTTCATTGGCATTTTTATACACTTTTAGTTATATCTTCTTTTTGAAAATAAAAGTAAATATATGTACCTGGATTTGCAACAAGTACGTCAAGGTATTACTAACATAAAGTGATATCATCGACTTTT